>OZ014519.1:740655213-741855213 GCA_963966055.1 Lathyrus aphaca
GAGTCTTTGGGTACTGACAAAAGCAACCCCCTGCATAATAATCCTTGATCAGAAAAAAGATATGGCATAACAACGGTAAGAGTACGATACTTGATACGACTTGCACGGATCGAAGAAAAGGTTTCGGGGCGAGTCAAGGCGAGCAAGTCGCAGGCGCATACCTGGGTAGAGTTTCACGGCACACTTTTTGACGTTACTGACGTAGTTGCTGTTGGAAATTCGTGGCAAAGAGGACCTGAGTTTTCGGTGATCTCGCGGCCAAGAAGCTTCTCCGACGTGAACGATTTCACCTGGTACACGTTCAAACTCTCTTGTAGACGTAGACGCCGGCTGTATTCTTGATAACGGTTAGGGAAGCCCTTTGTTGGTCTGAGCTTGTTTTCGGAAAGGGTGATGAAGTTAGGTTTTGTGTTGTTTAGTTTAGGTTGTGATGGTGGTGATAGAAAGAGGAAAGAAAAGATGAAGTTAGGGAAGGTAAGGGTGGCGAAAGCTGAAGAAGATGAAGACGGTGATAAATTGAGGGCGGCTAGGGTTTAAATGTTAGTTTGGGGAAGGAAGGCTGGGTAATCGGTTTCGATTTAGGGGATTTTGTTAAGAGTACTGAATTCGCAGTGGGAGAGAGGAAACGGTGAAGATGAGAGGGAAGAAGATGAATATGGGTGCTGGCGGCGGATCAAGAGGAAGAAGAGGGAATTAGGGTTAGGGTGATCCTGGTTTTTGATTTTTCTTCTTTTATTGTTTGTTCTTTTTTAAGTTTAATTATATTGGAATGTTAAGATTTTTAGAAAATATAATCATAAGTTAGGTTAATTCATTTTCTTAAGTTAAAATGTTAGCTTAGTTGATATAATCATAAGTTTAGAATTTAATTCATTTTCTAAGTTAGGAATTTATAAAAGAAATGTTATAATAAAAAACTATGGTTTAATTCAGGTTTTAGAAAATATTATAATAAGATTAGTTTAATTGATATTATCTTAAGATTAGTAATTCATTTTTAAGTTAAGATTTTATAGAATTAAAAAATATGTTAATTCCTAGAACCACCCTTTCTTACATTATTGCTATTTACACATCCCTTTTGAGCCCAAGAAAAAAAACAACATAAGATAATTGCTTTCTACACCACCCTCAAGGGCCTGCGAAATTGGGTTTTTTCTCTTTTGCTAATGGCACCCCGTTATAAGCCCAGTAAGAGAATAACAAAGAAAATTTGCTGAAGGCACCTCTCCCTCTTATTCTGCTTTAGGCCCAGCAGAACAAAATAACCTAGAAATATGTTTCTTTCCACCCCCCTGCATTATTTCTTTAGATTTTAATTCTAGTTTAATTATAGTTTCAAATTAAATCCAATAAAATAGTAAAAAGCATTACAAAATTCTATAAAAATCAAGTGGCTTAATAAGTCCATTTAGAAATTTGTGATATTTTTTATTTTCTGAAATTTGGTTATTTTTGAATTAATTCTGAATTTTTCTTTTAATTAGCTTTATTGAATTTCTTTTAATTATGCTGGATTTTGTTCATTTTATTTACGTAACTTCCAGCAACTTTTTTGAGCCATTCTTTTTTCTGTAAGTAGAGGACTCATGATAGTTCTTAGGATATTTTTAGTGGATTTTTTTAGGAGCTTTTATCTTAGGTTTTAGTGATGTAATCTTTAGGAATTAGTAGTTAATTCTTAGCTGGAAATAATTAATTGCTAGGCATAGAAAAATATGATTTTTTAGAATCCCTCTTAGTATAATATTTTAGATAGTGGTAAGACCCTATAGTTTAATTTTCACAATTATTCTAGAAGTTTTAGTATTTTTTTAGAATATTAGTTTTAGGCCTAGTTATGCATAATTCCCATTAGTTTAGGCTATTAGAAGAAAATAAAGTTCAATATAAAAATAATAGTGTAGTTTAAATTTAGTCATAGAATTTAATTTAGACTTAGGCTAGTTAAAGTTTGATTTTTAAGATGAATATTAGGTTTAGCTTAGATTTAGAACTTAGGCTTAAAATTTCATTTCCATGTAGAAGTAGAATAAATAAATAGTCTATATTTTTTAATTCATGCCTCTAAGTGCATTTGTAGAATTTTATTTCTTATGTTTAATTTCATTTTTTTTGCTTCATTTGATTTTACAACTTGTATAGGCTTCCCCATTGTTCTTAGAATCAACTTAACTTCATTAAGAAGTAAGTTGAATTCTAGTAGTTTTTAAGTTTCCCTTAGGCTTAGAGACCTCACTAACCATTAGGACCACTTTGTAAATACATAACAAAAATAGGATTGAGTCTTAGTCCCTTAGATTTTGTCCTTTTATCAACTTGAGTCATTCTTTCTCTCCTCATAAAGAAAAGCAATAAAATACTTAATAAAAAAACCGAACAATCTTGTACGACACGAGACTTTGTTGCGGAGTGTTTATACGCGTCCTGTTTCGGGACGAGGTGTAAATACTTCCCGTGATGGATAGGTCTTAGTACAAGACAGTTCACAAACAAATTCAAAACACTTCTTTTAAAAGACAAAAAAACAAATAACAAGCGACTATCCTGCGGGAACTTCTCTTTCTCATATCATTCACTCACAACGCGAACTCGCGACGACTTGTCTCATTTGCAAGACGGTAAATGCACTCGTACCATACGAGCCTACAACACCTGAGCATAGACATACGCAGTTCCAGCTGTAAAAAACACAAACAAATAGTTCCCGCCTTAGTTAGGCGAACTACGTCGACTCTGATCCTCATTATCCCGATGAGGTACGTAGGCAGCGGGGTAGGGCCCGTTCGAGCACATTCTTTATTTTCCCTACATTTTCCCCATTCTTTCTTTCCATTCTCTTTTAGTTCCTTCTCTCATTTCCAATTTCCAGTTAGCGGTTTTTATTCAGCAGCATATTATTTCTCACCCTTTGAAACAAGCAAGCAAGCGTGGATCCCGTCGGGTACGGCGGACGATCTGGGGTGCTAATACCTTCCCAGGTCGTAACCGACTCCCGAACTCCGATCTTTGGTTCGCAGGACCTTGTCCTTTCCTTCTTCCTCAGGTTTGTGCAACATTACCTTTCCCATTCTTTTCGGGATAAAAATGTCTGGCAGGCGACTCTACCTTTCCGCGCCACTTTCGCGTTTGTACTAGGATGAAAATCCCGGGAGCGACAATAAGATAACAATATTTCACACCCTTACCCGATTGTTTCGGTTCCTTAAGCTATCTTGAAGATTTTCCAAGCTTTCCCTCTTTTCCTTCTCTTTTGTCTTCTTCTCCTTTTCTTTCCTTTCTATTTCTTTCTATCTCTCTTTTTCTTTTCTCTTTACTAATTATCTCTTTCTATTTCTATTTTCTATTTTTCTACCAAATATCATTTTCTCTCAAAATTATAATTCTACATAATTTCTAACTTAACATTAATTAGCAAATGTCTAAAATACCCTCCAATCTAATTTTTCCCGAAAATTCTCAAAACACTAAAATAATATAATATATCAACATATCACATAAACACACCAATTTCATAATTAAAACAATTATCACTCAATTTAAATAAACGACTCAACAAAAATAGGATAATCGAATCGGGGCGTTACAACCTTCATTGCCCACCTCAAATTAAAATATCATAACTTCTACGATGAGCCGGTAAAATTATGTGCCAACCTGTTTGGAACACATAGGATACACAAAACTTTACAAAATGACCAAAAGAGAAAAATAATATAGATAAGGCATGGGAAACTTTGAGTATGGTTGGGTAATATAATATCCCATCAGCACAGTCGGAAGATAATAAGTAGTGCTCACATCACTTGGTTAATTTTGTATTTATTATATATTCATGTAATATTTTATTTTTCTAAATGAATGAATAAATTTTTGCTGAATTATATTCTTTATGATGGTAAGGGATAACTACAAATCAGGGGTGTTATCATAAACACTACAAGTGTAAGACTAGAGAAATCAAAATTCCACTAAAAATTAATCAATGGCGGTGTTCCAAACACCAGAGGCATATGACCAAAGTAATCAAAACCCCATAGAGAAAGCCACATGGACAAAAACAATGAATCACAAAGTTTCAATCCATGCTCACCACTTATTGATAGCTAGTTGTTCCAAAGGTAGAGGTAATCCCTACTACGCCGACCTCGAACCAAGGATAAAATGGGGGAATGGAATGGATTTATACCTTTGGATGTCCAACAAACTTTCATAAATAAGCTCAAATGTCATCCGATTCCTAGAAAAATGAACTCAGGGAACTAAAAAACAACATATCAGGTAAAAATAATGTTAAATATACAAAATGAGACAATTCGATAGAGCAACAATGATGGGATCAATTTACATCAAATATTACACTAGGTGGACTCTTCTTGGACCAAACAATTACGAGGCATACTCATCCCTATCGACCATCTCAAGACTAAGACATACTTGTTCTCGAGAAATGTGCACTATAGGATAAAAGAGTTCCACTTGTGGAATGACATTTTAAAAAGAAGCCTTAGGTTATCACGACATATCTCCTAAAGACCATCCTTAACTCTCTTCCAACCATCTCGAGCCTTATTCCTAGAAAAATTCAAGTTTTTCACCCTCTTATGAGAATATTTTGATTCTCGGTTCGCTTTTACGAGAGTGTCTCATTTGTGTACATAAGCGACCAGGCCGTAAAATTCTGATTCTCGGTTCTATTTTTAGAGAGCGTCTCATTTGTGGACATAGCCGACCTGGTAGGCAATAGAGCTTCATCTTTATCCTTCATTATTTTCATAAGGGATTGCACTCTCTCAGCCAATAAATTGGTACGACCTAAATTTTACATTTTGGTCCATATCTCCCTCACCAAGTCGATTGTCATAGTAAGCTTCACAAGTAATGGTCTCTCTCGATAGTAAGAATGTTGACACGTTCCTAAAGCACATCATGGTCCTTCCGAAGAGGGTCATGCAAGAAGACTTCTTGTAGGAGTACCAAGGGCCAAAACAACTGATGCTCAACGAGTATAGTATGCAAATTCAACCAACTATTCTTGACAAAAACCTCATCTTTTCTTGGAATATACATATAATTCTCCTAAAAAATAACGGATCAAAAATCATTAGTTATCTGAGGACCAGAACTTGCCAGAAGAAAAGGAGACAACACATTTGTGTTCCATGCATTAAGAATACTAGAACTAGAATGTCCAGAAGAAGGCCCCCTTCATGAGTCACCACGACATTAGGTCTAGTAACAGAGCTCCCGACATAGGTGGAAAACATAAGATCCTTTCTAATACTACTCAATTGGGAGATTTCCAAACTTCCATTTGAAGTTGACGGGAAAAGTAACTATGATCGGAATGGAGGGGGACCATGTGACAAAAATTCTCCCCGAAGACTATCCATCATCAGCAGCCGTGAGCATGGGGGATGAACTTAAACGCCATCTTCATCTAGAGAATAGTGTTATAGTATTTCATTTTATTTGAAAATCAAAGTTTAGTTAAAAGACAAGGCAATAATGGTCATCCAAACAACACCATGGGAAATATAAAGTCTTTCCCATTAGTCATCAAAGATAACCTTCATATACTCCTTCAAAGCGACCTCAAATAACAAGAAAATATTTATGCCACTTCTTCTACTTCCATAGCCCCAATCTCAAAATAAAAACGCTCTCAACATGGCCCAACTCTTCGTAAAATGATACCAAATTCCTCTTCATATAAACATCTTCATCGATAAGTCATCTAGTCTATATACATAAGATCTGACATCCTCCAAGAAATGGCTTCGACACTAACATTTGGAGAATTTGTCTGAACATTGATCAGGTGACTTGGAATCCTTGTTATAAATACTGGAATGAGCCACCTCGGTGAGGGGAATAATCATATACTATTAATCTTTAAAGTGTCTCATACTCTTTGAATAGATCTCAACATCTTTGTAATCTTTTTGAAGGTGATCAGACTATTCCCCTGAGTTGAATCGGTGGAGATATGTTGATCTTTAAAAAGGTGGAAGAAGAGGGTCCAAGACGACACACCTTTTATGTACTCACACCGGTATTGAAAGATATTTGTATAAGCCCAACTTATCGAGAGAATTTATGAAAGATTGATCACTAGATGGTTTAAAACGCCCACTTCAAAGTTATTGAAGGAAAGGCATAAATTGTTAAAGAAAACATGAATTCGTGAAGAGGAATGACATATTCATCATAAATTTTGCAAATCCTATTATCCACTTCAGGATGAAGCATCCCCCAAGTTTAAGGAGGGATCCACTTCAGGAAAAGCATGGTCTAAGCATCTTTCACCAACAAAAGCGGGAATGACATCTAATGGTTCTTGATCCATCTACACTACAAAATCATCTCATGCCACTTTTTGGATTCTAGGTTGAAAGTTGTCCATGTCTAAAAAGGCTACCAACACACAAAATTAACAATTATAAGAAAAACATAAGGTCAACTAATAACTATACAAAGTCATCTATAGCAACAAAATTCACTGAAGCATTAACTAGAGGAAACTTAAACCCATAACTCTCATCCACATAAACCCTAATAAAGGAAGAACATTTGAAAAGAAAAGAAAGTTCATACTCAATCATTACCTTGAGAATGTTCTACCAAAAGAGTGAAGTAGCAAAAACTAGGAGGAGATTAAGGAAAAATTGTATAACTGAGAAAAGAGCTTTCAAAATGTCATAAATAGTGTAAAGAAGAATACGATAATCCCAAGGCTCCTTATATATTCATGGGGAAGGTGGACCATGCAATCCTCAACATTGATAAGTGCAAACCTCAACACCAATTGTCAAGATTCTAGCACACATTGTTTGAGGAACACTCAAAATACCTAGTACCATAAAGAATCATTATTTTCATATGTAGGGACACGTGTTGAAACGTACCTGTTCTGGACTGGGCCATGACATTATGCACCGCACGGCCCAATGCTCGTCGGGTCCAGGCCCAGATGACCGGGCACTCGAATGTGTCGGGCAAAGGTCCTTTCACCCACGTCAGAGGGACCTTATCTCGACGTCTTGACTGTGTGTCGGGCAAAGAGTGCATTGCCCGCCCAATGATCGTCACCCACATGTCACCAACCTATGTCACGGGCATCTAACCTACGTCAGGCAGACCCACGTCTGCCACCTCATCTGGCACGTCACCCAACTCCCCTGTATTATCTCCTTAGGGATAGGGGCAGTTGGACCAGGGAACAGACCTTTGGTCTAGGTCTTCACGCTTCTTACGCGTCCCCTGGCAGCTCCTCCTTGGGCCTAGCTAATCCAGCCCATTAGGAGCCTTGGCCCAGCGCTGGGGGCTCAGTATAAATACCCTTTCATAGCAAAGGGTCAGGTATTCTAACTTACACTCTGATAACCTTATTCTGTACCTCTTCTGACTTAAGCATTGGAGCACCTTGCAGGTACACCCCCCACTCACTCACCTACTCTCTGGCCCAGTCTACAATCCTTGGAAGGCCCTCCTGATCAGGTAAGATCAGTGGCGCCGTCTGTGGGAACTAGCTATCCCCATCTTCATCAACAGAGGATCAAAGCTCATTTATTCCTGTCCTTCCAACATGGCCGGAGAACAACCTAACGAGCGTAGCCGTCCCCTCGTCGACTACACTATGGACGACGGCCCACAGTCTCATGAAGCAGACGCTCGGGACGGTCGCCCATCCACCCCGTCTCCAGAGCCTCAAAACAACGGGGATGTCCCTCACACCCAAAACCAAGGGACAGAGACGTTTCATCCCATCCCCGTCCCCATTGAAGGAGACGTCACAATGATTGCCATGGTGAATGCCCTCAACCAGGCCGGTTCTATGCTCTACAAGCAGCACGAAAGAATCATGGCCCTCGAAGCCGAGCGACAAGAGGCCCGACCCTAGCAGGAGCGGAGAACACAGCAACGTTCAGAGCCAACAAAGAAGCGCGGGCGTCGCTCTCCCGGACCCCAGGTCAGCAGGGCACGCGCCCGCCGTGACAATGGTCGAGCAGGGACATCACCAAGGCGCGGGCGCAGCCCCGACAACAATGAATTATCTCCACTGAGGAGCGACGAGGAAGACTTGCACTGCCCCCTGTCTCGGGCAATAATGGAAGCCCCGCTCCCCAAAGGCATGGAGAAACCGCCCAATCTAGCTGTGTACGACGGGACCACAGATCCCGACGACCACGTCGACAACGTCAACGCAATGCTCGACTACCGCAATGATATCACCGGTCATCTCAAATGCCGGCTGTTTTCAACGACCCTCAGGAAAGGGGCCATGGCTTGGTACAAAAGCTTGGCTCCCGAATCCATTACATCTTGGAGAGTCATGAGGTCCATGTTCACCAGACACTTCACGGCTTCCCGTCGTCACCCCAAGACTGAAGCGACCCTTGAAGCCATAGTGCAAAAGAAGAATGAAACACTGCGCTCGTATATCGAGCGATTCAACCAAGAAGCTGTCGAGGTGGATACCACCGAACACATGAAGAAGTACCTCCTCGAGAGAGGGCTCTTGCCCGACAGTGAGCTTAGCAGAGCCGTCGGGATCGAGCCTCCTCGCACCTTGAACGAACTTCTGCACAAGGCCCAGGCCTACATCAGATACGAGGAAAAACAGGTAGCACACAGTGCCCGCAGCGGACGTAATGCTGTGGATACCGAGCATCCCAAACGCGAGGACCCAAACATCCCCCGTCGCAACGGGGACAAGCGAAGAGAAGAGAGACCTCGCGAGCTCCGGGAAGGAAGAGGCCCCGCGGGCCGATACAGCGAGTACACCTTACTGACAGCTCCTCGAGAGCGCATCCTCGCAGAATGCATCAACTCTGAATTTAAACAGGGCAGAGTCAGGTTCCCAAAACCGTCTGCGCCAAAACCTCACACCGACAAATCTAAGTACTGCCTGTTCCATAGAAGCCACGGGCATGTGACCGAAGACTGCGTCCACCTGAAGGATGCAATAGAGATTTTAATCCAAGAAGGGCACCTAAAACAGTATACAAGGAAGAACGAAACCCCCAGACATGACGAGGTAGAGAAGAAGAGACCCTGGGAAGAAACACCCCCCGACAACTCTCCCTACCAAGTGGCCCTCTGCGTGTCACGCCCGGAAGATTTCTTCCTCCCCAAGCCATTGCCCGAAGGCAGAGTTGCTGCACTCAGTCCCTGGGAAGACTTCCCAACCTCACTGGTAATATCAGGTGGGGGAATTAACGGTGAAGCCGCGGCCCTCTCAGTCAAACGCAAGTTCGACGAACTCCTACTGACTGCCCCCGAGCAAAAGGCGACCCTGACAAAATATTGAGGAAAATCCAACCCAATATCCTTCTTCCTGGAGGAACTTCCGGGCGGATCCCCGAACTCGGGCATCCCACTATTGATCAGGGAAAAGATGGCCCAGTTCGACGTCCGACGCATCCTGGTCGATCAGGGCAGCTCGGTGGATATCATGTACGTCCACCTCTTCAAGACTCTGAAATTAGACAAGACCAACTTGGCCCCCTACGTCGGATCAGACCTCCAAGGATTCAATGGAGCAACAACAAGGCCGTGGGGATATGTCGAGCTCCTCGTCACCTTCGGCGAACAGGAAACGGCCAGGGAAATCAAAATCCAATTCCTGGTCGTGGACTGTCCGTCCCTTTACAATTGCATCTTTGGACGCCCGACACTGGCCGAACTCACCGCGATCCCATCCACCGTCCACCTGAAGATGAAATACTACACCAAATTGGGACGCGTGGTCACCATCCACGGTGACATCGAAGCTGCTCGGCGATGCTACGACGCTGCGGTGAAAGGACAGGCCGTGGTCAGCACAAAGAGTAGCTGCAACAACAAAAAGCTCAGGACCGAGGACCCACCCCGGGGAGTTAACGCCATCGACCTCGTTTGCCGCAACGGGCTAGACGAAACCGAAGAAGGGAAGTCCACCGAGGAACGATCTCTCGAACACCCGGTCCGACCAATCCCCGACGGAGAGTTCGAACTCATTCCCCTCGGGGACGATCCAGAAAGGACAGTGAAGATAGGCAAGGGACTGCCCGAGGGAACAAGAGAGAAGCTTGTGGCATGCCTCAAAGAGAACTATGACCTCTTCGCTTGGAATGCTGCAGAAATGCCCGGGCTGGATCCTGAGATCGCGTGTCACAAACTAGCTTTAGACCGGGCAGCCAAGCCCATAGCACAGCGTAGGCGCAAACAGTCCCCCAAGAAGGCAGAGGCTGCCGAGCGAGCTGTAAAAGACCTCCTAGAGGCAAATTTTATTTCTGAAGCCCAGTACACAACCTGGCTCTCTAATGTAGTCCTCGTTAAGAAAAATAATGGAAAATGGCGTATGTGTGTTGATTATACTGATCTTAATAGGGCTTGCCCGAAAGATGCTTTCCCCCTCCCTAATATAGATATGCTCGTAGACAATTCTGCAGGTTTTAAACTCTTGTCCTTCATGGACGCATATAGTGGATACAACCAAATCCCTATGTCGCCCACAGACAAGAGACACACAGCATTCATGACCCCGACGGGCAATTACTATTACAACGTAATGCCGTTCGGGCTCAAGAACGCTGGTGCTACGTACCAACGCATGATGAACAAAGTCTTCAAGGAAGAAATAGGGGACATGCTCGAAGTATACATGGACGACATGATCGTCAAATCACACGAGGAGGTTACCCATGCTCGACATCTAACCAAAGTGTTCGAGCAGGCGAGGCAGTGCAAAATGAGGTTCAATCCCGAAAAGTGCACGTTCGGAGTACAGGCAGGAAAGTTCCTGGGGTTCTACCTCACCGAAAGAGGGATCGAGGCCAACCCCGACAAATGCCGGGCATTCTCAGAATTCCCGACCCCGAGGACCAAGAAATCGATCCAATCCCTCAATGGAGTGCTCGCCTCACTCTCCCGTTTCATCGCCAAGTCCGCCCAGCACGCACTACCATTCTTCAGACTCCTTCGCAAAGAGGCCAGCTTCGACTGGACCGACGAATGCGAGCAAGCATTACTCCATTTAAAGAAGGTTCTCTCCGAACCCCCGGTCTTATCACGACCATTAGAAAAGGAAACCCTATACCTATATCTGTCCGTGGCGACCGAGGCCGTCAGCGCCGTTCTAATAAGAGAGACCGACGAGGGACAAAAGCCCATCTATTTTACGAGCAAAGCACTCCAAGGCCCTGAGCTCCGATACCAGCAAATAGAAAAGGTCGCCCTGGCCCTCATCAATGCGGCGAGGAGACTACGATATTACTTCCTCGCACACACGATAAAAGTGAGGACCGACCAGCCAATCAAACAGCTACTCGGGCGACCAGATATGGCCGGGAGAATGCTCAAGTGGTCGCTAGAACTCTCCGAATTCGACATACAATACGAAAGTAGGAAAGCCTTGAAAGCCCAAGCACTGGCCGACTTCGTCGCGGAAATGACCCACTGCCCGACACCAGCAGAGGGCGCCCACAAGTGGACGATCTTCGTCGACGGCGCCTCTAGCACATCAGGCAGCGGAGCCGGGATCATCCTCGAGAACGAGGATGGGATCCTGATCGAGGTTTCATTAGCACTGGCTTTCCCGACGTCGAACAACCAAGACGAATACGAGGCTTTTATCGCAGGCCTGAGGTTAGCCGAGGACCTGGGAGCAAAAGAAGTAAAAATATCCAGAGACTCCCAGCTCGTGGCCTCACAAGTGCGAGGAGAGTACCAAACCAAGAACGACAACCTCGTCGAGTACTTGTCCCTTGTCAAAGAAAAACTTGAGAAATTCGAAAAGTGGGAAGTTCAACACGTACCTCGCGAGCACAATACACGGGCGGATATCCTCTCGAAACTAGCCAGCACGAGGAAAAAGGGTGGGAATAAATCAGTAATTCAAGAAATCCTTCCTCGACCCAGCATCGACAAACTACCCCCTCCATTCGAGGTCAACACTATTGGGGATGCTCACTGTTGGATGACACCCATCTACAATTACCTCACAAGAGACGAACTCCCAGTTGACCCGAAAGAGGCGGCCACTGTCAAACGACGAGCGTGCTCGTACGTACTCCTCGAAGGTAAACTCTACCGGAGAGGGTTCTCCATCCCGTTACTTAAGTGTGTCGAGGAAGAGAAAGTCCCCGACATACTTGGAGAAATACACCGGGGAATTAACGCTCAACACCTCGGCGGGCGATCGCTCGCACGAAAAGCCCTTCGAGCAGGCTACTACTGACCGACCATGCAAAGCGACTCAAAGGAGCACGTCAAAAAGTGTGACAAATGCCAACGACACGCCGACATGCACCTCGCACCCCCAAATGACCTAAAATCACTGTCTTCCCCATGGCCCTTCGCATGGTGGGGCATGGACATCCTCGGACCCTTCGTCACCGGATCATCCCAGAATAAATACCTCATCGTCGGGGTGGATTACTTTACAAAATGGATTGAAGCAGAGGCACTAGCTAAAATAACCGCGCAGAACATTCTCCGGTTCTTTAAACGCAACATCCTCGCTCGGTTCGGCATACCCCAGGCCCTCGTCACGGACAACGGGACCCAATTCACGGACGGAGGATTCCAGGACTTCGTCGCCAGCCTGGGCACTAAACAGCATTTCACGTCTGTCGAACATCCACAGACGAACGGGCAAGCGGAGGCGGCCAACAGGGTAATCTTACGTGGCCTTAAACGAAGACTCGGCGACGCAAAAAGGGCATGGGTCGAGGAACTACATAGCGTCCTATGGGCTTACCGCACGACACCACCACCGGGGAGACCCCATTCCGACTGACTTACGGCACCGAAGCAGTCATCCCGGTGGAAATACGGGAACCAACGAGGAGGATAGAAGAGCCCCTAGACGAGGAACTGAACGACGAGACCCTTAGAGCCGAGCTCGACCTAGTCGAAGAGACCCGTTCCGAAGCAGCCCTAAGGGAAATGTCCCTCAAACAGAAAATAGCACTACGCCACGACGCGAAAGTCATAAAAAGAGAGTTCCAGGTCGGCACCCTGGTCCTCAGAAGAAACCAGAAAAACCCAAAAGAGGGTAAACTGGCCGCCAACTGGGAAGGCCCCTACCGCGTCTGCGATAAGACGAGCAACGGGGCCTATTACCTGGAAAACCTACAAGGGGAAGAACTCGCTCGACCATGGAACGCAGAAAAACTTAGACAATATTACAGCTAAATATACCACGGGGAGACGTGGCTGGTACGACCACGCTCTTCGTCTCCAAAACCCCAGAGAGGAACCGCGAGACCCGGGGACGAGCCGGGGCCATATAGCGAACACAACCCTCCCCGACGATTGGGATCTTGACCGAGACTCGACGTCGAAGTACCATGACAGGCAGGGCACCCAGCACGCGATGGGAAAGCCCAAGCCTCGAGACCAGGGTTCGAACAACGGACCCGGGCTTCGATCCCAACGGGCACAAAGCCCGACACTTCATCGGTTCCCTAAACCGAGGAGATTAACGAGGTCGAGCAGAGTACGAATTCATAAAAGCAAATATCATACATACACGAACACAATGAATGACAACAAAAACATTCATATATTAAAAGCAATAACAGCGGACGAAGCCAAGTACGCCCGAAGGCCATATTACACATGCCCGAAGGCCAAAATACATAACGGGCACGCAGGCCACATAATAAGGCACGCAGGCCATAACAAAAATAAAAAAAACAAATAACTAAGACTCCGCTCGGAGCACTCCCTCTTCCTCCTCCTCTTCCTCATCCCCCAGTTCCTCCTCCGCTTCAAACGGGCAGACGATCTCACCATCCCTGACACAGTAGTTATGGGCCGACCCCTCTGTCACCAACTCAGGGTTCAGAAGCCTAAGTTGTTCGACAGTATTGTCGAAGCCCTCTTTGAAAACGGCCACAAGGTCTTGGTTGAGAGAGCGTATATGCCCCAGCAGCTCACCGCGAGAACCAAGGGCACGCTCCTCCTCGGTCTCGTCGGCCAGAGAACGGACCTTTTCCTCGAGAGATTCAACCTGAGCCCGCAGGCCAGCATTGTCCTCGGTCAGCTTCTGGTGATCGGCCACCTGCTCCTCCAAGCTCGCCTTAGCAGCCTTCAACTGGTCCCGCTCCTTCTCTGCCTCGTCCAGCTTCTGGCTCAGCCCTTCCTGCAGCTGATGCTCCTCTTTGTAGTCCGACAGGTCTTTGGACAGCTTGTCCTTCTCTGACCGGACCTGCACAAGGGCATCCTCCAGCGAGGCAGTGGAGACCGAAGTTTCGGTCAAGACCATGGCCGTCTCCATCACCCGGATGACAGCTGCCAGGTCCCTAGCCAGCTCCTTGCGTCGGGCACCAGCATCTTGGTCCAGTATGGCCTTTGCCTCAGGCGCCGGCACAACAATCGCGTCCTCGGCCTTGAAGAACGACCGTTCCACGTAGCAAGGAGGTAACAAATAGCTGCCCGGTCCGCCCGGACTTCCCAAGGATGACCTCGAAAGAGTCCCCACCGGACGCTTCCGCTTGCGGAGAGGAGAGGCCGCTGGCGACGGGCTATCAGGTATATCTATCGGGGTAGCCCGAGGAGGAGAGGAAGAAGTCGAGCTTGCCACGTTCGAAGTCCCGACCCCAGCATCGGCAGCAGTCTCCAGGACACGGGCCACATCCTTCTTTTTCTTCTTCGGCACCCGGTCAGCTGCACCGGCCTGATTGGCCAGCTTCAAGACTCGATCACGCGTACTGGGCATGGCACCTGCGAAACATTACACACAAACATTAGCGAGCGAAAACATAGACAAAAATAAAAGACTAAGAAAAATCTGCCTACTCAATAGTGCTAGAGCCTCCTCCTCGGTATTACACTCGAGCAAGGCCTTGGTATTGATGTAGCGCGTCTCAGTAATTGGCGCTCCGGCCTCATCAAGGTAGAGCACGCCCTGTCGATTCTCCCAGAACCCCAAACTGAAGCTCTGCACGTACTCAACTAGCTTCTTATACGCGAGCCTATCCTCAGTGTCGAGCATCGCATATTTAATCCTATAGTGGGCGGTGGAGAGGTCAAAGTGATCGCGCTGCCACCTCAGCGGTATCTTCGACATCAGTTTCTCCTCCCCGTTGGCTGCTCGTTGATAGTAATACAGGGAGTGAAGGGCAGCCCGGGTAATCGGCCTCACCACGTACCAACGACCCTTGAAGTGGCGGGCAGAGTCCACATACGTCTTAAATAGGCGCACGGGCTGTTTAAAAGAAACCCAACTATGACGCCCGTGGAAGCCAGACCGCTGGAGATGGAAGACATGGAAGAAGAGGGCTCGAGTACACCCGATACCGAGGAACCGGCAAACTAACTCGAACGCCCGCATAAAGGCGAGAGCGTTGGGATGCAGTTGGGACGGCGCCAGCCGAAGCCATTTGAAGATCGACATCTGGAAGGAGTTGAAGGGCAGTCTGATCCCCGCCTCCCGGAAAGCAAATTCGTACATAGTGAACTGCTTCCCCGGGAAATGATGGCATATACGGTCCCCCTCTTTAGGAGCACAGCAATACCAGTTCGGCGGGTCCTCCCGGCTTATGTTTTCGACCATAGCGTAAGCGATGTTGGCCTCATCACAGAAATATGATCCTTCCTCCAAAGGCTCATCAGCAACCCAGGAGAAATCGACCTGCCCGGAAGAAGAGGCGTGCTCGGTACCATCCCTGACACTCCCATCCCCTACAGGTAGGCGAGCGATGGTCGCATCTTCAGTCGAGGACCCGGAATCTTCCCCCCTCGGTCGTAAACGCCCGGTAGCACCTGAAACACAGACAGAAAGAGTGAATTCGACGTCATATCAAATCCACCCTTCCACCGCAGGTCAAGTGAAAGGGCGTGGTAGCAACAGACACTAACTGTGCTCAACTCAGAGATACGAACGTTCCTAAGAGACCGGGCAGAAAATTCATACACCTTATGCAAATATCGCTCAGCATGTGTAATTTCTGCCCGGTACAGTACAACCCTAATCCTATTTTTCTACCATCTACAGTCCATTACACTATCCCTAAGTCAAACCTAACCGCATTTCTACAGATATGACATACATTTGACGGAAAACAGAAAGGAAAATGATGGATTATAGAAACAAAACGGTACCTGACATATAGAAGTTGGAAAGGAGACGGTGGCGCACGGGCAGAGACGGTGGTTCAGATAATGATACGGGCGGAGACGGCGGTTCAGACGGCCAAACGAGCAGACAAGAGAAAATCTTTAGAACTTCCGGTGAACGTAGGAGCAAAAAAGTGAAAAGGAAGTTACTCAACTTCCTTTTATAGTGCCTGGCGCGTGGGCCAACGCGCTAGGTCATCATTACCTACTGCCTACGCCGTCTTTGCACACAAAACGAAGCGACGCCATTAAGTCTGAGACACGTCTATCCAAAAAAGAAACTGAAACAACGTCGGGCATCTGTCCACTTCCCCGACTCCTCAAGACACCGTGTCCCCGCGTCGAACCCTCGGCTGTTACGAGGAAGACGCGTACCCACCGGTCACGTTCCGTCCCCGGTACTACCGTGGAAAGACAAACAAGTATACTACAACCTCACATGCCGAACAGCCGCACCTCCCCGTCAAACGAGGAACCCCCAGTTACAATATAAGTCATCACTCTGACTCAGAGACTCGACTTGGGGGGCTCCTGTTCTGGACTGGGCCATGACATTATGCACGGCACGGCCCAATGCTCGTCGGGTCCAGGCCCAGATGACCGGGCACTCGAATGTGTCGGGCAAAGGTCCTTTCACCCACGTCAGAGGGACCTTATCTCGACGTCTTGACTGTGTGTCGGGCAAAGAGTGCATTGCCCGCCCAATGATCGTCACCCACATGTCACCAACCTATGTCACGGGCATCTAACCTACGTCGGGCAGACCCACGTCTGCCACCTCATCTGGCACGTCACCCAACTCCCCTGTATTATCTCCTTAGGGATAGGGGCAGTTGGACCAGGGAACAAACCTTTGGTCTAGGTCTTCACGCTTCTTACGCGTCCCCTGGCAGCTCCTCCTTGGGCCTAGCTAATCCAGCCCATTAGGAGCCTTGGCCCAGCGCTGGGGGCTCAGTATAAATACCCTTTCATAGCAAAGGGTCAGGTATTCTAACTTACACTCTGATAACCTTATTCTGTACCTCTTCTGACTTAAGCATTGGAGCACCTTGCAGGTACACCCCCCACTCACTCACCTACTCTCTGGCCCAGTCTACAATCCTTGGAAGGCCCTCCTGATCAGGTAAGATCAGTACCTATATAAAACATTGTAAATCACGAGGAAGGAATTTAATGCACTTTCTGCTAAAGATATCAACACCCATCAAATACTCTTTTACTCCCTTCCACTAGAGTTCGGGCTGAAGACAAACCCCGTAAAGCCCCCTTCTCTACAACGCATGAATAAAGGTTTATGGGGAAATTGTTATGGGTCGTCCACAAGACCCAATAACAAGCACTGAAAAGGAAGTCACACTGAACATGTGAACCCTTATCTATGTTAAAGACATGTGATCACTCTATTGGGATTGATTGAAAATATACACGTTGATGGTTAAAAATATATATGTTGAAGAAGTATCACATCGCTTAGTTTTATGAATAAAGAGAGAGTCCAAAGCTATATATAGGATACAAGTTCTTTGAAGTCCCACATCGCTTAGTTTTGTGAAGAAAAAGGGATTCCAAGGCTATATATAGGATTCAAGTTCTTCATTCCAAGATGCACCAATCAAAAGCACTTTAAACTTGTATTTGAATTTTTATATTTTCTCTTATAATATTGTTTTAGAGTGTTGTGAGAGGTAGTTAAATATTTACTTTGGATAATATTGTTTTAGAGTCTTGAAGTAGTTTATGGTAGTCTATGTGTTGTAATAATTTCCGCATAGTGTTATTCTTTTATTGTCATTTGATAACAGTCATGGGTTTTCCTCTAGTTTTAGAGTTTCCACGTTAATCTCTTATGTTGTTATTGTGTTTCATTTTTTTCTCTGTGTTTATTTTTTTTCCAACAACTGGTATCATAGCCCTTTTCTATTGTTGGGGTTGGTATAAAAATATACATGTTAAATAAGTCTTATATCGCTTAGTTTTATGAATGAAGAGAGTGTCCAAACTATATATAGGATACAAGTTTTTTGAAGTCTCACATCACTTAATTTTGTGAAGAAAAATGGATTCCAAGACTATATATTGGATTCAAGTTCTTCATTCCAAGATGTACTAGTTAAAAACACTTTAAGTTTGTATTTGACTCTTTTATATTTTCTCTTTTACTTTTGTTCTTGTGTTGTGATTATATTCCTCTTTTTTCTCTATGCTTTGTTTGTTTTGTCCCCAACACACATCATCCATCATATATCTCACCATTGAGCGGTCGTCTGTACAAGGCGTCAAATCACAAATAAGCAGTTCTAATTATCCATACTATATACAGATCAGAACAAGGTATGTCTTATATTCAAGTTTATTCACAATCTCATACTACTTTTTACTCAATAACTGACTTAAACATATACGTACTAATCTTGCATGTTTACCCCCTCTCCGCGTTAAGAGAAGATTGTTTCACTACTCCAAAGCCTCATTCCACGACGAAAATTTCAAGAAATATATGTGACACCAATACAAATTAGTCACATGTAATTTTAAAAAAAAATATTATATATCATTATATATAATTATTGTTAGCATTTCATTTCACGGTGTATTTAAATATTGGCCATTGCCTTTCTAATGCTATAATAATAGACCCTAACATCACCAAAAACCATTTCTTTTCTTCTTGAAACACAAAAAAGGTTACAAGTAATAAGAAACTAAACCATGAAAACACTTACCTTAATTCTCACATTCATCATCATCATCATCATCATCATCACTACCTTCTCAAATGCAACACCAACATTAATCACTCAGTTTCAACCACAAATGAATCAGTCTTCTATGCTTAACCAGACTCAGCAACATGTAAATAATTTTATCTTCTCTCATGTTTATTTATTTCTTACAAAATATTAATTGTAAGATTTTATTTAAAACTGTATATATATGCATGTTTCAGCAGAATGAGACTACACATAGTGGTAGCTGCAATTACATGGTAAACATAAAGACAAGCTGCAATTCTCCATCATTTACAAAAGATGAAATCAGTCTTTTATTTGGAGATGCTCATGACTCACAGGTTTATGTTCCAAGACTAGATGATCCTGATTCTGGAACATTTGAACAATGTACAACAAATGAACTGGAAATATTAGGACCATGTATCAAGAAAATATGCAAACTGTATCTGTTTAGGAATGGAACAGATGGTTGGATTCCAGAGACTGTAACAGCATATGACTATGATAATCCACCTGTCAAATTTTACTATAATGTTGGCATTCCTGAGGATTCTGGCTATGGTTACAACTACTGTGATAAAGCTTAGTTTTGATTATTTTCTTTAAATATTAGTATTATTAAGAGTTTTTCTTGTTTTGAACAAAGGTAAGGTTGTTGCATTTTGACATAATCTAAAGGTCAAGAAATATTGTAGCAGCATGTTAACAAGCACATATTCTGTTTCTTTTTATTTGTAGTAGAATTATTTGCCTCTTTTTATTAGTCCTGCAAATTTTGGTGCTTAAACTGTGTGATCGGCTAATTAATTGATTAATCATTTGCTTAAGATACATGTTAGCATTTGTCACAATGATTAATTTGATAAATTGATAATTTTATTGAATGGCCATATAAAATTTTATATACATAAACTATTCATGTTGATTAAACCAAAGAAATATTTAATGTTGAAGTTTTGAACTACTGCCTAATTGTGTCTGGAAAATAACAAGACAAAAAATAAAATAAAAATGGGCTTAATGGTTGTCATGCATATAAACTCAAATAAATATTTTAAGACTTAGAATAACTCACCAACCATTGTTTGCATCTTTTTCTTGGGATAATATATTTTGTCTACTAGGTTTGAAAAATCTCTTAAAAATGTTTTTAGATTTTCCCTAACGTGATGCTTTGTGACGTGTCATTGATAGATTTTTTTATTACACGCGTGATTTTTATATCATTATTTTATTAGTTGCATGATAAAATATTAAAATATCAAAGTTTTAAATTTTTTGTCTCCCACTAGTATTGAATCCATAATAGGAGTCGAGATGTCTTCTACTACTAGATAAACTTACTTACTTTGTTATATATTTCTATTAATATTTATATATTACATATTGTCATACCCCAAATTTGTCATACCTTTTATTTTACTGTCTAGTCATTATTTAAAAATACAAAAATATGTGTCATTTTATCTTTTTGTTCGATATTCGAAAAATCCAAAAATGTGTCATTTATTTTCAAAACTAGGAAATCAATTTTCATTCTTGTAGTTCAAACCCATTAGCTCATTTAATGTTTTATATATATAAATAAAAATAAAAATAAAACAATTACCAAAAGTCAAAAAAAATATTTTCATTATTTTCAAAAAATTTAATTTCTCTTATCATAGATTTTACTTTTTTTTATTATTATTTAATTATTATCCAAAAAATATATACACAAAAAATCTCTATTATTAGAAATTATTAGTTTTCTATTATCACTTCTACTATTATTACCATTATCCTTATCTTTAGTATTATTATTTAGAATCCTTAGTTTTGTTTTACTTTTATTATTTTTATTATTATTAGTTAAATTTTTCTATTTTTATTATATATTTCTATTATTATTATTATTATTATTATTATTATTATTTTCTTTAAGTATTATTATTTATTAAGCCTTAGTGTTGTTTACTTTTATTCCATTATTATTATTTTCTTATTATTATTAGTTAGCTTTTTCTATTTTTTATTATCCATTACTATTAATATTAGTATTATTATTATTGTTTTATGTCACTATCCATCATCCCAAACAAATCACAACTTTTCACCCAATTTTATTCAGCATCCCACAGCTACATGCTTCCACTACCTCAATTCCACTAGATGGAGATGTTGCTATTTGCTCGTTGAAGGTAAGTTCTGCTATGAAGTCGGCCAATGCCTGAGCTTTGAGGGTCTTCCGTCCTTCGTATTTGATGTCGAACTCGGCTAATTCTAACGACCATTTAAGAATTCGACCGACCATGTCTGGTCTTCCGAGCATCTGTCTGATGGGTTGGTCTGTTCTGACGACGACAATATGGGCAACGAAGTTGTGTCGTAACCTCCTTGTCGCGAAGAGTAGGGCTAGAGCTACCTTTTCGATTTGCAAGTACCTAAGTTCGGGTCCGTTCAATGCCTTGCCCGTGAAGTATATGAGTTTTTGCCCCTCGGGGAGCTCTCAGATAAGGGTTGCGCTAACGGCCTCATTTGAAACGGCGAGGTAAAGGTATAGCGTTTCACCTTAATTGGGCCTGGAAAGTACTGGTGGTTCGGATAGTGCTTTTTTTAGGTGAGCCAGGGCTTGCTCGCATTCGTCGGTCCACTCGAAAGCTGACTCTTTGTGGAGGAGTTTGTAGAAGGAGCGCGTGTTGGGCGGATTTAGCCACAAATCGAGCGAGAGAAGCGAGCACTCCGTTTAATGACTGTATGGATTTTTTAGAGTTTGGGGTAAGTATTTCTGTGAATGCTCGACATTTATCCGGGTTGGCTTCGATCTCCCACTCGGTTAAGTAAAACCCGAGGAATTTACCCGCTCAAACTCTGAATGTACATTTTTCAGGGTTGAAACGCATGCATTTTTGAGCTTGGTCGAACACCTTTCGTAGGTGGGAAGCATGACCCGTTTCTTCCTGGGATTTGACTATCATGCCATCCATGTATACTTCGAGCATGTCCCCAATTTCAGCTCGGAAAACTTTGTTCATCATGCGCTGATAAGTGGCGCCCGCGTTTTTTAGACCAAAGGGCATAACATTGTAGTAGTAGTTGCCTGATTCGGCCATGAAGGCCGTGTGTTTTTTGTCGGCCACGGCCATGGGAATTTGGTTATATCCTGAATAAGCATCCATAAATGAGAGTAGTTTGATACCGGCCGAGTTTTCGACCAATTTATCGATATTTGGCAAAGGGTAAGCATCTTTCGGGCAAGCCTGGTTAAGACCAGTATAATCAACGCACATTCGCCATTTTCCATTAGATTTTTTCACAAGTACAACATTGGAAAGACAGGTGGTGTACCTGGCCTCCGTTACAAAGTTTTCCTCTAGGAGGTCTTCTACATCCTTTTCGGCCGCTTTAGCTTTTTCGGTCGACTGTTTTCTCCTCCGTTGGGTGACGACCTTGTGATTCGGGTCGATGGATAGATGGTGGCATGCTACGTCTGGATCGAGTCCGGGCATTTCTGCTGCACTCCATGCGAATAGTTCGGCGTTCCTCTTCAGGCATGCTTTCAGCTGTCTTTTTGCTAATTCTGGGAGGTGTGCTCCGATCTTCACGCATCTGCTAGAATCCTCTCCCAGCGGGATCAGCTCGAATTCCCCGTCGGGGATAGGTCGAGCTAATGAAGAGGAGGGCTGTTGGGAACTCTCGACCTCATCTGGAAACCTACAATCGAGGTCGATGGAATTGACCCGGGGGAGAGGTGCGGGTACATCAGTGTTCAGGGAGGAAGCTAAAGTGGAGGCTTTTGCTGGTAAGATATCGAGCTAAGGCCTTTAGAGGCCGCTTCGAAACAATGATGGGAAGCCTCCACGTCACCATGCAGGGTGGAAACTCTTCCTGAAGTGGTGTAGTATTTCATCTTCAGATGGACGGTGGATGGGACAGCCAGGAGGTCGGCCAGAGTTGGTCGACCTAGAATGCATTGGTACAGAGAAGGACAATCGACGACCATGAATTGGACGCGGATTGACCGGGCAGTTTCTGCGGCTCCGAACGTGACTATAAGATCGACGTAACCCCACGGTCGTGATACTACACCGTTGAAACCTTGTAGGTCTAATCCTACGTACGGTGTCAGGTGAGTTTCGTTCAGCTGGAGTGTAGCGAATAGCTGCGAATACATGATGTCGCATGAGTTACCCTGGTCGACCAGTATCCTGCGGACGTCGAAGTTGGCCATTTGGGCTCAGATGAGCAGGGGAATGCTGGAATTAGGAGCTCCTCCTAATAGTTCTTCTTTATAGAGAAAGATGGGCACTGAATTGTCTCTGGGGGGTCCAGTGTAGCGTTCAGGGCCGGCCCTTTCGCAATTAGCTGGTCGAACTTCCTTTTTACGGAGACGACCGTGATCTTGTTGAATCCCTCGCCTGATATCACCATGGTGAAAGGAAAGGCTTCCCATGGGCTATGGAAAGAGAGATAACCTGTACTCCCCGGACGGTCGGGCAGAAAGAAGTCTTTTTGCCGCTGCTTCCTCGATTTTGATGGCTTCTTGCATCTTTGGCCTGAAGGTCTCTTTGGATTTAGTGAACTGTTTGAGGTGGCCATCTTTGATGAGTATCTCTATTTCATCCTTCAGGTGGATGCAATCCTCGGTGATGTGCCCATGGCTCTTGTGAAACCGATAGTACTTGGTTTTATCGGTGCCCGGTTTGGCGGGTAGCTGCTTAGGGAAGCGCACTCCCGCTTGGCAGAACTCCGAATTAGCACATTCGGACAGTATTTTCTCCCTCGACACCAGCAAAGGCGTATATTCACAGAATCGGCCTACCGGTCCTCTTTTCTCCCGCGGTTCACGGGAGCGATCTTCCTTTCTTTTGTCGTTTCCCCGACGAGATGTCGAAGGTTCATCTGATTTGGAAAGGTTTGCGTCCTCTCGACGTCGAGCATCGCGGACGGGACTAGCTGTCTGATTTTCCTCTTATTGGATATACGCTTGAACTTTCAAGAGGAATGCATCCAGAGTAGCGGGCATCTCAATACCCATTGCTCGGCGAAAGTCAGTAGATGGGCGTAATCCACGTTCCAGCAAATATTTTTTCATGTCGTCCGTGGTTGAGACCTGGACGGCTTCTTTATTGAACCTCTCGATGTATGTTCTGAGGGGTTCGTCATTGCCTTGGATGATGGCCTCAAGTGATGCTTCCATCTTTGGATGGCGTCTGGAAGCGGTGAAGTCACTATGCCAAACAAGACCTTAGACATCGCTTGTTTTTCACTTAGACAGCGCTTTAAAGCGCTGTCTAAACCTCCGCTGCTAAAGGTTTAGACAACGCTTTTTTAAATCTTAAAAGCGTTGTCTAAGGTACCCTTAGACAATGCTTTTAGGAATACCTTAGACAACGCTTTTGGTTTAAGCGCTGTCTAATCCCCTCCTATTTTAATTTTTTTAGGTATACCTTAAACAACGCTTTTGGTGAAAGCGTTGTCTAATTCCCTCCTATTTTAATTTTTTTAGGTATACCTCAGACAGCGCTTTTGGTGAAAGCGTTGTCTAATCCCCCCCCTTAGACAACGCTTTTGCCCAAAGCGCTTTCTAAGCCCCCCCTTAGACAACGCTTTTTGTGTAAAGCGCTGTCTAAGGTATACGAAAAATTTTGAATAATTTTTTTGAAACCACTTTTTTTACCAGGTTTTTAAACCAGAATTTTGACCTGTTTTCAACCAAATTTTGGCAGACAAATATCACAAATTATATATCAATTTATGCACCAAAATTATAAATATAAAATTTGCAATTCAAACCAATATATATATATATATATATATATATATATATATATATATATATATATATATATATATATATATATATATATATATATACACCAATTCAAACCATTTTGGCCTATTATAATTACAAGTCATTGCATTTTACTACAAATGTACATATTATAAGTACACATATCTAATCCATCCAAAGCATTGCTTCAAATATACATAGGTCCTGAAACAACACAAAGATTGTAATTCAATTAATAAACAATATTATAGAAATTACAACGTTACACATATTTAAATTCTCATCAATTAAAGTAAGAGTACAATATTATACCTCACATAACACCTAGCTCTATAATGAATTGACATCATTCCTCTTTGAATTCGTCCACTTGATCTTTTGTATAATATGCACACTTGAATTCATCAAAGTACTACATAATAATATAACATAGTTTGATTTAATTTCAACTATTTAATTATATGAGAGATATGTGTAAATATAACTTATAATCAAGAAACCAAGGATATAATTGCATAATTTACCTCTTTCACTAACATCTCTTTCTTTTCTTTGTTGGAATATTAATCACTTGTTTCTTAGCAATGCGTACGGATGAATTGATCCAAATTCCCTCATTATGATCGTTTCTTATATATGACTCATCCGCTATAAGATCCTCATCTTCATCATTTCTATTCAACTCATTCTGTCTAATGCATGACTCATTCTCAACATCAATATCACATTGATCGACACCGCTATCATCAACCACTTTGTTAGAGAAAAGCACTATAGACCATTTTGTACTCGTCGGGTCATTCACATAGAACACTTGTTTAGCTTGAGATGCTAGAATAAAAGGTTTATCTTTGTACCCCACCCTAGTAAGATCAACTTGCAAAAATCCAGACTTATCCATTCGTATGCCACTACTATTTACCCATTTGCAACCAAAGATGGGAATCTGAAACTTCTCGTAATCAAACACCCAAATGTGCTCAATAACTCCAAATATGACAAATTTGCATATTTGGGGTTTAAGTCCTTCATACTTGATATATGCATTGCTTCAGCTAGCACGACGACACCACTATTTTGCATAGTACTCTTATCATCTTATTCTTTGGTATAAAATATGTATCCATTAATTGAGTATGCGCTATGAGAAAACACATGCAAACTTGCACCATATGCCAAATATCTCAACCTTTCTGTTACCGAAGAAGGATCTGAAGAGCACTTCGAATAAATATGATCCTTTAACCATTGTATGAAACTTTGATTGTGCTCTCTAACTATCCAATTTTCATTTCTGTTCGGATTTAACCTTCGGAGTACATCCTTGTGCATTTCAACATATGGTTCAACCTCATTATCATTGTGCAGAACATACAAATGAACTTGATCCCGTTCATCCCTTGATAATGTCACAATTTTATTTCCAATTGATTTTTTACCTTCCAGTTTTTCGAAAATCTGAACTTTGGGGAGTCCAATCGATTGAACGTTAGACAAATATTCAGTACAAAACTCAACAGCTTCTTCAACAATGTATCGTTCAATAATACAACCCTCTGGTCGACTTCGGGATTTCACGTACCCTTTTAATATTTTCATATACCGTTCAGCAGGGTACATCCATCTCATATAAGCTGGTCCACACAACCGTGTCTCTTTCACAAGATGAACAACTAGATGAACCATTATGTCAAAAAAAGACGGAGGAAAATACATTTCAAGCTCACACAAGGTAATTACAATCTCTTTTTGTAGTGTTGGTAAGATCTCGGGATCGATCACCTTACTACAGATTGACCTAAAGAAAAAACACAATTTAGTTATGGCACTTCTTACTTTTTCTGGAAAAATAGAACGTATACCTATCGGTAGAAAATGTTCCATTATAACATGGAAATCATGTGTCTTCAAATTCTTCAACTTGAGGTCTTTCATAGAAACAAATCTTCTGATATCTGATGAGTATCCTTCTGGAACCTTAACTTCACTCAGAGACTTACACAAATTTTTCTCTCCTTTCTAGATAAAGTAAAAGCAGCAGGTAGTAGATATGTTCTTTTTCCTTTCTTCACGGGTGCTAATTCAGTTCTCATTCCCATTTTTAACATGTCCTCCCTTGCTTTAAGGTCATCCTTAGACTTGCCTTTTATATTGAGTAATGTACTGATAAGACTTTCAAATACATTTTTTTCAATATGCATAACATCGAGAAAATGTCTCATGTATAAAGACTTCCAATATGGCAATTCAAAAATATCGACATTTTCTTCCACCCACCTTTGACAACCTTATGTGCAAAAGGCTTGCCAAACTCAGTACGCACATCTTTCACCTTTTCAAAAACTTGGTCACCTGACAATGCGAGTGGAGCTTTACGCTGTTCGGTGTCTCCATTGAATGATTTTCTCCACCCACATTCTTCTGACAAAGTTCCAATCGAATTGTATTGGTTCCGTCTTCACAAACAGGACACGCACGTTGACCTTTAATGATATACCCATATAGATCCCCGTATGCTGGTAAATCATTAATTGTGCCAAACAACATCTCCCTCAAATTGAAACTTTCTTTCCTATATCCATCATAAACCTCCACACCTTTCTCCCACAAAATCTTTAAATCTTCGATCAAAGGTGTCAAATATACGTCTATGTCATTCCCTGGTTGTTTAGGCCCAGAGATTAACATAGATAACATCATGTACTTACGCTTCATACATAGACATGGAGGTAGGTTATAAATCATAAGAATTACAGGTCATGTGGTATGTGAGATACTTTGAAGACCATGCGGGTTCATTCCATCAGTTGATAATGCCATGCGAAGGTTTCTTGCTTCTTCTCCAAACTCAGGATAATCATTATCAATCTTCGACCACTGTGGTGAATTATCCGGATGCCGATACTTTCCATCAATAATTCTTTCATCTACATGCCAAGTCAGATGTCTTGCATCAGTTTCACTATGAAACATGCGCCTAAATCTCGAAATTATGGGAAAATACCATAAGACTTTTGTGGGAGACAATCTTTTCTTATATCGAGACAAACCGCATTTAGGGCACTCAGTTAACGATGCATATTCGTTATGAAACAAAATGCAATCGTTAGGACAAGCATGTATCTTATCATAGCTCATGCCAATAGAGCACAACATTTTTTTCCTCATAGGTTCGATTAGGAAGAACATTATCATCCGGTAGCATTTCTCTCATAAGGGCCAACAACTCTGTGAAAATTTTATCCGACCATCCATTGCCCGCCTTTAAGTTGTACAACTTTAATACCGCAAACAGTCTTGAGAATTTAGTGCAACCTTTATACAGCGGTTTCTCTGCATCGCTTACCATCCTCTCAAACATTTCAGGATAATCATGAAGATCTTCTTCAAGTGCTTCTACAATCTCTTCAACTCGATCACAATCGTATGTTTCCGTGTCTTTGTCGTATGAAGCATAGGTCGTATTACTTTTTCCAATCAGTTCAACATTCTCGTTAATTTTCTCACCATGAAATATCCAACACTGATAACTTTGATCAATTCCATGCCTCAGTAAATGCAATTTCAATCCATCTGAGTCAACCTTACCAATATAACAACAATGCAAGCAAGGACAATGCAATCGTCTGGGGTTTTCAGCGTGTTGAACAACAAACTTAACGAATTCCGCAACCCTATTCTCGTACTCTTTGGTCATTCGATCGGCACAGATCCATGTTTTATCCATGGTTTTCCTACTTATTAAGGTAAACAATCAATATCAACTTCAATAACGTATACATAACCAATGTTTCTCCAAACGACAATAACCCAGTTAAATCAAAACGAAAATACATAACTAAGGTAGTATCTTCGAATATTCTAACAACTTTCAAGTTCACTTCATTTTCTCACATTTAACAGATATTTACATCATTGAAGCTGAAAATAGAGTTTCATATAATAACAACAATATTAGACTAATCGAATATAACACCAATGACTAACGTATCTCCGTATCCTAAATGTTTTAAACAAAAACTCTGTATCCTAAATGTTTAATTTTAACTCAGTCTACAGATTCAACAAAAAAACTTCTCAGGTAATGAAGCCAACAACTCAGTGTTAATATTTATATAAACTCAGTGTATATACATAGTTACAACAAAAGAACAAGAACATTATCCATCAATGAATCTTATGGTTCATACTGTATATACATAGTAACTACAAGCAATAAAATGTCAAGAAAATGCAACTTTTCAGCAAAAAAACAAGCAAGAACAAGAACAAGAACAATACCATTATCAAGAACGTACCTTTTTGAACGGAAGACAACAGTTGTACGAAGGAGGACGACGATGGACTTCACGGAGGTAGAATGTGGTGGACGACGGTGGAGGTAAGACTGTTGAAGCTCGTTAGGGCGAAAATGGCGATTTTTGTTCGTCGTTCGCAGAAGAGTGGGAAAGGAAGAAATGAAAATAGAACTGTATAATTTTAATATAATAAGACCTTAGACAACGCTTTTGATAAAAGCGATTTCTAAGGTAGGCCTTAGACAGCGCTTTTGAAAAGCGTTGTCTAAGCCCCCCCTTAGACAGCGCTTTTGTTTTTATTTTTTTTTAAATTGGAAGACTTTAGACAGCGCTTTTTTAAAAGTGCTTTCTAAAAGCGTTGTCTAAGGCCTACCTTAGAAAGCGCTTTTTCAAAAGTGTTGTCTAAGGTAGGACTTTTAACAGTGCTTTTTTAATTTTTTTTATCAGTTTCCGTATTTACTATTAATTTTAACCTTAGACAGCGATTCCTTAAGAAAACGCTGTCTAAGGTGCGCTGTTAAATGTCATTTTTGTTGTAGTGAGTTCCTGGAAAAGGTTTGACCAAGCTGTCTCCAGGAAGTGATGGATTCGGGCTCGAGACTTTTATACCAATTCATCGCCCCTTTCCTTAAGGTGGTCGGAAAGAGACGACACTTGATTGCTCCTCGGACGCCTCTGTAGTCGAGTAGAGCGTCAATGTTCTCGATATGCTCGTTGGGGTCGGTCGTTCTGTCGTACGAACCCAATGGAGGGGGCTTCTTGAGTCCTCATAGTAATTTGGCGGTCATGATCTCAGAGGATAAGGGTCCTCTAATATCATCATCGTCGCTAGAGGTGACCGTACAGGATCTGAATGGCGTTTCCGGTCTCGTCGCGAGGACGGAGAATTCGTTTTGCTCTTCTTTGATCGTTTCGGGGATGGAGATTGAGATCGTCTTCCTTTTCGGGGAGGGGAGCGACGATCGTCCTCTTGTGACCCGTGGTGATTCTTGGTCGGTACTAGTGAACGAGGTCTTCGTGGGGGCGACCGACCGCGGTTCCGGATAAAGGATTCGTCGTGGTGGCCCTTATCTTTCTTCCTTCGGGGGGGGGGGGGGAAGGCTGCGTTGGCCTCGGTACCTTTTGGGTGATCGAGATGATCGATGACCGGCATCCTCCAGAGGGGCTATCTTGGCACTGTGTGTTAGGAGCAGGAGATGTGTTTGATTGATTGTTTCAACCAATGCAACGAAGTCTGATCCGGTGGGCGCGGCCACGAAAGGTATGATATCTAATTGGCTCTCGAGCGGTTGGTCGCGCTCGGGAGATGATGAAACAGTCTTTCCGTCCTGGCGATCTTGGACGGTTTCTTCGTGTGATGGGGTGAAAAGGTTTCTCCCCCATTGAGTTATGAGGACACAATCAGTTGTGTGGGCTTCACACGGTATGTTGTTAGCAGCCATGGATCTTTATGAATAGTAACTTTGGTTCTTGAATTTCTTTGGTGAAGAAAAACGGGGAAGTTTGTTTCCCACAGACGGCGCCACCTGATCGTACCTGGAGATCAGGATCCGATATGGCCGCGTCGAGCATGGATGAGTGTTTTTGATGATGGAGAAAAGATGGGGGTGTACCTGCAAAGGCACTCCGATGCTAAAGTCAGAAAGCGAGCAACGAGTGAGCAAATACAATATTTTGGATCAAGATTTGAATACCTAGCCCTCTCAAATGAGAGCGTTTTTATACTGGTCTGAGTGGATGATTATTGGCCCAAATTGTTGGGCGTGGATCGTGGATTCCGTAATAACCGTTGACGGTTAGGAACTAGCCGTTGGGGCGAGAATAGATTTGCTCGACGCGTCCTTGGTCGGATATCCTTAGCTTCGAGCAATGGGTTTGTCGAGAAATTGTTCCTCGGGATTTCGAGCGTCGTGGAATCATTGGGTCGTTGGGCCGCGAGATAGATTTGGCTCAATCCCGAGGGTTGGTCTAGTCCGGAACAACTTTAAAAATAGATTTTTTTTTTGTATTTTTGAAAATAGATTCTACAAAAAAAGTTTTTCAAAATATTACATGTTTTTTTCTAAATTTTTTTTTTAATTATAAATTAAAAGACAAAATTTGACATACTATAACATAAAAATACATTATTAGAGATCAAAATATAATTAAAATCACAGTTTATTTTAAAAATTGTATCTAAAAAAATGATTTAATGTAAGGCTCTATTTGAACTAGCATTAAAATTAATTGATTTTTTTTGACATTTTGACATCCAAAAAAAGCTTCGGTAAAATGTCAGAATACATAGAATAACATTTTAAGATTAGGTATTAAAACAAAATATTTGGTTGGTTGGGGGCTGTGTGGGATAGTTACCGATTAAATCAACCTTAACGGTCATGAGAATAATCTCAAAACTCATGATTTGGTGTGAGTTTTCTGTTTCGGTCATATGGAGGATATTAATCATATCCTTTGTTCTTGTTCATGTATTATCAACGTTTGGAGGAGGATTGCAAATTGGATGGGTATTAAATAGTTGGAGGAGGTGGAGGTGTGTAATCACTTATTCAAATGGTTCTTAAAGGATATTTCATTCTCTAAGAGCTTGACATCATATATTGGGTTCATTACTTGTTGGACAATTTGGTGGATGAGGAACCAAATAACTTTTAATGACAAGATTGAGAGACTTGAAGACATTGCAATACTCGTCATTCATAATTCGTGGAAATGGTTGGAGTGCAAGGTGAATAAGAGACCTAATTGTAGTTTCTACAATTGGTATAAATCTCCATTGGAGTTTTTGTAAATTGAGTATTTTGATATGTTGCTAGTGTGTGAAAAGCTTTTCCCTTTATAATTTTTGTAGTGTACATCAAGTATACTTATTTATGAAAGTGTTGCTTATAAAAAAGAAAAAGAAAATTCAAACAAAATCATTTTTAAACAGATACAATATAACTTGATGATTCATCTTTTATAAATAAACATTTTTATTTCTTATTAGAGCCTATATTTTTGTCAAATTAAAGTAAACACACAAAGACACTAGGATTTACCACAGTAGTTATGGCCAACACCAGGACCCTCAGAAATAAAAAAGTTATAGTTAAAAATGACAGGAGGATAATGATAATCATATGCTGTAACAGTCTCCGGCATCCAACCATCAGTTCCATTCCTAAACAGATACAGTTTGCAGATTTCTCCCATGCATGGTTCTGCTGCTTTTACATCAAATGACATCGTCCCGCATCTCTTAAACGGCCCAGAATCAGGTCCATCTAGTCTTGGAACATAAATCTTCAAAACAGTGTCACAAAATTTATGTCAATATATAAGTTTCGATAAATCAATCCAAATAGACGCATAATTATGATTAATACTTATAGAAAAGAACCTCGGAGTCAATAGCGTCTCCAAATAAAAGACCAACATGATCTTTTGAATGTCTTGGAGAATCACAGCTTGTTTTTATGGTAATCAAGTAGCTGCAATCTCTATATCCACCTCTACGACTCATCAATCTAGTCTCATTTATCTGAAACATGAATAAACAATCAATATATATAGTCTTATTTATTTAAGATAGATTATTGTGTATACTAAAAAATAAAGATGAGTATAAAATTTATTTACATGTTGTTGAGAATGATTCATTTGAAGTTGAAGCTGAGTGATCAATATTGGTGCTGCATGTGAGAAGGTATGGATGATGAAAAGTGTGAGGATTAATAAGATAAGAGCTTTCATAATTTAGATGTTGTAATTGTAACCTTTTTTGTTCTTTAAAAGAAGAGAAAGAAGAACACTCTAATGGTTTAGATATTTCCAATTTCTATTATTTTACTTATGTAGATGCGACAGGAAATATTTATCTAAATTCTGAAATGTTAAAAATGCAATATACTCTTTAATTTTAAGGCATACTTGTAAAAATAATTATCTGATTATTATATCTTAATGGCTTTATCGAAGAACTAAAGGATATGTGAGGAATTTAATTAATTAATTCCTTTGATTTATTGAAAGATCACTTGCTAATTGATGATTAGGATAATTCACCCAAAACGGATAATTTTGAGTATATACGCACAATGCACATATTTAATTGTGTTAAGAATCATATTTTTCTTTTTATTTTTATAATAGATAAATGATACTCACTCGACAGTATTCAAGGAAATATTTATATTCAATCAACAATATACATGATTCAGTTAAAAATAATTAATTATATCAAATATCCGATAATTATTAAAATAAATTATAAGTTATAAATACATACTATGATTGAAATCTCTATTTGATCCAAATGAATGATTTCTTTCATAAACTTCAAAACGAATTAGCCGCAATCTATACCATGTTTTTTGAAGAGGACACTACATATATATATATATATATATATATATATATATATATATATATATATATATATATATATATATATATATATATATATATATATATATATATATATATATATATATATATATATATATATATATATATATATATATATCAGCATATATAGTTTAACTTTATTTCATCAAGTAGCATTACTATTATAAGCAAAATTGTGAAAATATACCTCCACTCTAATCCATGTAATGTTGGTTGCTTTACTCTTTAGTACTCGAGCTTGTCTTTGTGACCAGAATATTTGTATAGCTCTAACATAATATAAACGAATATTTAGAACAATCTCACTTAAATAAATAAATAAACAAATACACATGAATATTTAGAACAATCCCACTTACGTATCAACTGTCATCTTCATATACAGGTATTTATTTATATCACCATCTAACGAATCCAGAAAATATATTATTTCTCTTATCAGATTCATCACAACCAACAACCAGTACTGTAAAATAAAACAAAAGTTATGTTATAGTAATTGTTTACGCAACATCAAAAAACGAAAAATTATAATAAATGAAGTAAGAATGGAAATCTAACTCATTGTCAGTATTATATTGTAAAAGATACAACATTTATGTATCTATGTTGCCCATAAATCTTCCAACTAAGTGATATTTGACTGCAATTGGATTTTGATCAATTAACGGTGCATTGATACAGTTGGAAGATAAGAAACAAAATCTTTCTAACAATTTTTGACGTGGGCACATCAATTTCTCATACAAGAACCTTAAATAAAAACATAATAAATATTATACTATTTATTGAAATGAGTAAATAATTTTTTTAATTAATTAAATAAAGTTAATCGAAATACCTGATGTATGTATGCATAACACCGATACCTAATTCAAAATGATAAAAAATCTGATCCAAATCCTCTTTAGCAATTGTTTTTGAATAAGAAAATCCGAAAATACCTTCCTCCATAGGTATTTCACGAATACCAGCTTCCATCAAATTCGTTGTTCCTACAAATGTTTCAAGACACAACATAAATCGAGATACAAATGCTTTTTTTGTCCCGGACTTTGCAAGATTCTTTTTTTGGTTAGACATGTTGCCTAATTCTGGCTTCCTATTCTTGCTAACTTGTTGCAACTCTTGAGCATGAATCTAAAAATCATATAAGTTAGTAAAATCACGAAGCTTTTGAATTCAGATCATAGAATTAACACTTTCAATGCACATATATTGATGTACCTCTTTTTTTATGCAACTGACTCAGTGTGTCGCACATTCCCTTTATCTTTAAATTTGGATTTTATAGGAGTCTAACATTACCATGTAAATAAAATGTACGTAAATGTAAGCATAACTTACATGTCTCGTAAAAAATTTGAATACTAAAGGTTCATAATGGTTTAACATACCTCATCATCTATGAAAATAAGGTTTGACGGCCATGCAAAATCCGATCATATTGCATCTCCCACCATTGTTGCATCTGAAACATCGTCAGGTATAGATAGGAACGCATCCTGCTCTAAAGTAATATCAATTGATACTTCCGAAAATCCATCAGGGAGCGGTTTATGGTGAAATACATCTCTCAAAGTGTTATGCATTTTTCCTTGCCAACCATGCAATAAGTCGATGACGATAAATATAGCTGATGTCACACCCCAAATTTTACCCCTGACTGCTTGCATCATACATTCATCACATTTAACAGAAAGTTTCCAAGATTTGTTTTTCTGTCACTTTCAACTCATTTTTTGAGTTTCTCAAGATTTATTTATTTTTATTTCTTTTCACTTCCAAGCTTCCATTTTAATTTTAATTTATATTTCTCATTTCTAACTTTTATTTCATTTTTGTATTCTTATCTTTTGTTTTCTAGTTCTATTTCTATATTCCACTTTTAACTTCTTATTTTTAGAATTTTTGTTTCAATTTCTATTACTAGTTTTTTATTCATTCTCTGTTTCCTTCTTTATATATATATATATATATATATATATATATGTATCTCCATTTTAAATTTAATTTCTATTCCTCTTCAAGTTCTCATTTTTAAATTGTTTGTTTTTATTATTTTCTTAAAATTTTATCTCAATTTCTACTTCCAATTTTATTTCATTTAAAAAAAAAATATTGTTTCTATTTTTATTATAACTTCCAACTTCAATTTAAGTTTAAGTTCAATTTTGCTTTTAAATTCATTTCTCCAATTTATCTTCCAATTTCAATTTTTGTCCCAAGTTTAGTTCATATTTTCTATTTCTAGTTTTTTTTTCTTTTCCAAATTCATATTCCAAATTTCAAATTTCAAGTTCTCACATCATTTGTAAATTCAAGTTTAAATTCAAGCTTTAACTGCATTTCAAAATTCATCATGAACTCAATGTCAAATCTCATTCCAAGATCATTACAAACACCAAAAATTCCAAACACCAAAAATTCCAAACTTCTATTTGTCAATCTCAAGTGCATTCCTAATTTTCAAACTCATAACCAATTCAATTACAAGCTTTTGTCAAGTTACATACAAGTTACAAGCTACAAATTAGCAATTACAAATTTAAAACAAAAGTGTTGCTTGAATAAAGGTGGTTCAAAGTTTCTCATCATAAGCAAATGCATCCAACTCCATGTTTGTTTTCTTGAATTCTTCATGCTATGCCACATCTCCAACTTCATGCCTCTTCCATCCATCATACACATGAAAATTTAAAAAAAAAACAAGTTAGCATTAACATTTCATCAAACTCATACATAATCATATTCATCATATTTATTCAATCAAATTCATTCAACACATTGCATCATTTAACACCATTTATCATATTTCAAAACATCATTCAAGTTTATAATCCAAACATATTCATTTTCAAGTATTATCTTTCCAACTTCATGTTAATTCAAAACAGCCCCATATATGTTACATAAGCATTCAAATTCTATTTCATTCAAGCATACCATTTTTCAAAATTCAGCATTCATGATATTTCATTTTTACATATTGTAAAGTTTCTTTTTCTCATAACAAAGTGTCAAGATACATAGTACAAAATCAGCAAGACCACATGGCTCACTAGCAGACAAAAAAAAACAGCAACAAAAAAGCAGGACAGCAGTTTCACAGCACACAAAAACAGGCTGCTCCACCTCCCCACTACTACACACAAATTCAGAACTGGTTCCCCCTAATCCTACACCCTTCCTTAGCAAGTTTCTCAGTACAGAATTCAAACCAAAAACCCTAGAAAAGTCCTATAAAAGCACTGTTACATTGCAAAGAAAAGGATGGAAAAAAACACCAGCCACATCCTCACAACAAAAAACCACAAGAGAGGGGAGATTGACAAAGCAAACAAAAAATTCAGCAACATCAAAAAATCAATAACCACTACCAACCAGCATTCATATTGCAGAAAAACAAAACGTACCAAGCAAAGCTTACCATTGTGGATTCTTCACCCCGATAACTTTCGGGCCGGTAATATTCTCCATTTCCTTCACTCTTTTCAGCATATTGTTCATCTTACTGGATTCCTCTTTTAGCCATGTTTATGTTTACGGTTTGATCTCGATTTCGACTAGCTAGTTTTTGTTTCACTTCATCATTCCTCATACTGCATAACACTCACTGCATTGCCCCACCTACAACCAAAACCAAAGCAAACCGTACACAAAGACTCAGCAACAATTTCATATTGCATAACTCAGCGACTTCATACAAAACTACACAAAACTACAACAAAAAAAAAACTTCAAACTCAACCACAAACTCACTCAAGAAAAACTATCCAACAAAAATTTCAACACATAAGATACAGAGCCAACAATACCCAAACTACAGAATCTATGCTATCTTATATCGAAAACAGAAAGAACTATACCTCCATCAATTTTTCCTTCATTTGCTTTACCTTCAAATCCCTTCCATAACCATCCAGCCCCTCACCTTTCGCCTTCCTGCTCACCGTCTGTCAACACGAAACAGAAAAGAAAATGTTATCAACATCAACAAAAACCTTCTAAAAATCATTAAACCAGAAGCAAAAGCTCAGAAACTTTTTCGAACATTCAAACCGGACCCTTTCTAACTCGCTGTAAACCGCCGAAAACTTGACGAACTCCACAACCAACCAAACTTCGCTACCACCGCCACGACCTCTCTGCATCCGCCAATCCGCACCCTTAAACCGCACAAACCTCTGAGACCAATTGTAACCAAACAAATCAAATCCACTGCTACCATCACCAACCTATCTCCAAACTCGCAGGAGCTTGTCGCTGATACCGCCGTATTCGTTGTTACTCACCATATCAACTCTGTCACTGTAAGACAACTCTCCAACACAACAGAGCTCAGTAAAACACTCATTTTCCATCAAAGCTTACTCCATAGGAACTCTCTATTTCAACTCACCATCTCTACTACCCTCACAAACTGAGACCTTTTCTTCTTCATCACAAAACAACAGAACAGAAGCCTCAAGGAAAGGTTTTGGAATGGATTTTCAAATTGATTTTCTTCCGAAAAGCAGCAACAAATTGTTTATTACCACTGTCCAAGGAAAAAACGCAGAGAAGGATACCTTCTAAACTCACCAGCCACTCATACATCCATAAATTTCAACTACAACTCAAAATGAGCTTCACCACCATCTTCACGCCAACACCACAACAACAATTCATGGATTCCACCTCATAACATATCCATTCACATATCAATTCTACTACAATTTTTTTTGGAAACAGAGGCGCATAACTGACCACAAAACACCTCTAAAACAACTCTCTGCTCACACAATAACACTCACGGCATTCACACAAAAAGGGAGATCAGAATAATGAGTTCTTTGATCACTATCCCATTCTTTCTTCTTCAAACAAAACTTTCTGCACTTTTCTCCAACCAAATAAACACTCTTTATTTTCTATTCACAAAACAACAACTCTGTACCTGCAACCTGCAAAAAAAACTCTTGAATCCCTCACATACGAGCGAAGAAACACAACTTCGACTACAATCCCTAATCGGAACTCAAGTTGAACCGCCATCTCAGCCACAAATGGAGGTTTCTTCCGATAACATCCATCACCACCTCCACCGCATCAACAAACCAAATATGCAAAAACAAAATCCAATCACGGACCTCCTTCAACAACAACACAGAACCAAAGAGAACAAAACAAAAATAGAATCAGAAAGGAAGTAGAAGAATAATAGGTTTGGAACGGCGAAGAAGAATAAAAGCCGAGAGAGAGAGAGATTCGCCAAGGTTCTCTCGGTTCGTGAGAAACGGCGCGTTTTGGCCTAGGGTTCTGCTTTCCCCCTTTTACAACTGAAGCGGGTCACGGGTTGGACCCGACCCGCTTATTCCCAGCGCCCATGGGCCTCTTTCTATCTAAACCCCCTCTGTTTACTTAAAAAAGTCAGCCCATTAACTTCTTTTTTTTTTCATTTTTTTTTTCATAAAAAATCTAAAAATATATAATTCAATTAAATCTTTATATACTTATTAGGTTAACTTTTATTAAATATTTAGTTAATTTATTTTCTTTCATTATTTTCTCATTTAAATATACATATCAAATAAATAAAAACATTTTAATTTTAATGCTTTCTTTTCTATTTTATTATTATTATTTTATTTAGTTAGATATTTATATATACATATAAAAAAAAATATACAACAAAAATATATTTCGAATTCAATTTTTTTCTTTTCTATCTTATTTTTTAGTACATATTTAATTAGTCATTTATTTATTTTTTATAAAAATCCAAAAATATTTGTTTAGTTCTTCTTCGTTTAAGATAGAGATTGTTTAGCATAGTTTTAGATCATATTAGTGTGAGAGGTTTAGATTTAGATTTATCTCTTAGTGTGAGTTTTAAATTTAATCTTCCGATGTCTTGGTTGTATGCATGTTATGTTTGTATATATTTTAATTTCGCATCAAGACCATAAAATGCTAAGATAAAATTTGAAGCGCCACACCATTTAAGACTTTAATTCTTCAAAGATAATAATTCTTGGTCCAACGCCAAGTTGAGTTCACATACGCTTCACTCACATACGTAAGTCGGTCATTTTACGATCGACATCTGCACAGTCGTTACACTTCATAGCTTTCCAACTTAAAACAAATTGACGCACCGCGTTTGTCTTCCACCCCCACATTCTCGATCCATATATCGAGTCATAGTACGGTTACTAAGCCTTTTACCTTGCATTTCCATTTAGGAGCTTGCACCCTCATTTATTTACTTTATTTTTTTGCATTTAAATCCAAAAGGGAAAGAACTCCTGCAGTTGACTCAATGTCATAGGAAGTTTAGCCATCCCTAGTTCCTGTTCGACCTTAGCCATTAGGACTTTTTATTTTTCAATTTTTTGTGACTTTGTTAAGTCACGTGAGTGTTTGCCATAACACTTACCTTCCCCCGCGAACCTTGAGCATAACCAAGTGTTCGTTAATCCTTAGGAGAACTACGAGTGCTCTGATTCTATACCCGATACGTAGGCATCGATGCGATGTTGTGCGAGCACCATTAGAAATAAAACCTTAGTTTCCCATAATTTTAGCAAGCAATAAATAACAATAACACAAATATTAACAAGAGGTTCCCGTAGGATACTGCGGATGCTTAGGGTGCTAACACCTTCCCTAGGTATAACTAACCCCCGAACCTAGTTTCTCCTCATTTAGGGTTTTTACGATCTTTTTCCCTTTTCCCTTTGGATTAAATTAAAGTCGGTGGTGAACATAAATGTTTTGCGATTCAAGCTTAATCAATAGCTTGGTATCCGATTCTCACCGCGACAGAAATGGCGACTTCACTGGGGACTCTATTTTTGAGGGTTAAGCCTACCTTGTATTTTTGTATATTTGTTGTTGTATTGCTTGTTATTATTTGGATTTTTTTTTGTTGGGTGCTCCATGTGTGGTGAGATAAGTCCTAACCCGGACTTGAGTGCAAAATAAGATAGGACGGTGGTATATTCAAGAAGGCTTGTAGGGAGTTGAGTCCCGACCAAGTTGACTTGAGACACCACCACTCAGCGGAGGCCTCCTCGGATGTAGTTTTGTTGATCGAGTTCAGTCGTGAAAGCATTACTATATTCGACCTGAGAGCCGTTAATGTTGAGGACCGTAGAACATTTACCCCCACTTGGCCTTTTAGGGATGTAGTGCGATGACTATGAGGGTGCAAATCCAAAATAGTTGATACGCGATACTACACTCGGATGAGACTCTCTTGAGAATATTATTGATTACCAAGTTGAGTTGGGAAGTCAGTAACATCCGAAAGATGGGACAATGATTCTGGGAACTTTTAGAACCCGTTGTACAGGTACAAATAAACTCATAGTACATACCTTTTGGGAGGGTTGAACCTTCGACCTCATGCAAGCTTTGAACCTAAGCCTTGTGTGTGTTTGTGCATTCACGCATCATGAAGCATCATTTTTACCATTTATTCAAGGAACTCAGAAACTCTATCTTTGCAAATATCGTAGGTATCATCATGGACTTTGGAAGAAGAAAGACTGTCAAGTACACATTCAAAACTCCCAAACTCGAAGACCTAAGGAAATTAAGAGATTTGGTTTTGGATCAAGAAGCCTTCATGGAGAAGCATAGGAGACTTTTAGCCTTACTTAAGACTGAGTGGGATGGAAGGTTGCTCTCTGTGATGCTCCAGTTTTATGACCCTCTCTACCATTGTTTTATGTTCCCTGATTACCAATTGGCGCCTACTTTGGAAGAGTATTCATTTCTAGTGGGATCACGTGTTAAGGACGAGTTTCCATTCCCTGTTCTAGAAAAGGACCCTGAAGAAGCGGAGATTGCAAAGGCAACATATTTGAGTGTTCTTGAGGTCAAGGCAAATATGACCTATAAAGGAAAGATTTTTGGATTCCCTACAAAGTTTTTGGTAGAAAAGGCCAAGAATTTTGTTAGTGTGAAGGATATGAAAGCTTTTGAGGCGACCTTTATTCTGCTAATATATGGAGTGTTACTTTTCCCAAACTTTGAAGACTTTGTAGACCTGAACGCCATCAAAATATTTCTGAAGAAGAACCCGGTCCCTACTTTGCTCGGAGACACTTACCATTCCATCCATCTGAGGAATCACCATAAGGGAGGGATGATTACTTGTTGTGCATCATTGTTGTACGAGTGGTTTATTTTGCACTTGCCTAAGTCAACTTCATTTTGGAATCTTAAGGATGGTTTGTGGTGGTCGCAAAGGATCATGTCTCTTACCCACTCTGACATTAGTTGGTACAATCGTGTTTATGATGGAGCCTTGATTATTGATAGTTGTGGTGATTTTGCTAATGTACCTCTTCTTGGCACTAAGGGAGGAATCAGCTATAATCCAGTTTTGGCTCGCCGCCAACTCGGGTATCCGTTGAAGGACAAACCTAAGAGTGTTGAAGTGGAAGGAATTTTCTTTAAGGATGACGAAGAACCAGAGCTCAAGAAACAGATTATGCAAGCTTGGAAGTACATCCATAGGAAGGGGAGGAGTAGCTTGGGAAAGCCGAATTGTGTTTCTATGGAACCATATCTCCAATGGGTACGAGATAAGGCAATCAGTCTGAAGATGCCTTACCCTCGCCAGGATCCTATGACCTTCAAGAAACCCATTCTAATCTTTATGGACGATGCAGAGAAGCTGAAGATTGATTTGGAGAAAGAGAGTCGAGAGAAGAACGCATGGAAGAATCGACATCAGATCATCAGTAGTGAGAATGAAGAACTTAGAAGGCAGTTGAAGATGAAGGAAGAAAAAGAGCTCTCCAACAAGAAAAGGAAAGCGCAAGAGGATTTATTTTCCTCCAGCACTCAAGGGGACACTTCTTGGAAGTCGATCGTGGATCAACTTATGCTTGAAAGGGCTCAGATGAAGGCACAAATCGAGAAGCTCAACTTGAGGCTTTTAGGAGAATCTCCTTAGGACTTTGTCTTTGTCTTTATTAAGCTTTGTTTGGGATTTTTGAAGATGTACTCGAGACTTTGTATCACTTTTTGAATTTAATGAAATCATATCCTTTTGATTATTATGTTTTCCTTGGTATTTGCAAATTGTTTCTTAAGTTCCTTGAATAAAATTTAATTTTCGCATTGCACTCATACATTTGGCATTTCATTTGCATTTTTCATATAAAACTCATTCCCGTCATCTGCTCTCAATTCAGCTTTCACACTGAGGCTCTCACGCAAATACTACACTCGAGCTCAAGCCAGAAAGAGGATGGCTGAAAGAGACCTAGAGATGGATAGAGTTAACGAGGAGCTTACTGATATTTGTGGAAATATGGGTCAGATGATGGAAATGTTGTAGGTCATTCGAGCAAAGATGGATACCCAACAGACTGTAGTGTCAGAAATTGTCACTGCAACGACTGAGCCTACGTCATCAGTCACTACCCCTGTGACCTGGCCTCCTTTTGGACTTCCTCATGGATTCGTCCCTCCTCCTCAAGTTTTTTCTTCTCAAAGTTTTATTCCTTCTTCCCAAGGACTTGCTGCTCAGGGTTTTTTCCCTCCTTCTCAAGGTTTTGCTTCTCAAAGTTTTATCCCTTCTTCCCAAGGACTTGCTGCTCAGGGTTTCTTCCCTCTTTCCCAAGGTTTAGCTTCTCAAAGTTTCGCACCTTTTTCTCAGGGTATTGCATTTCCTTCCCAAGGTTTTGTGCCTCCTCCTCAAGGATTTGCTGCTCAACAGACTATTCCTATGACTAATGAAGAGAACCATGCAGTTGCTAATTATACACAAGACATTGTGCACACCCGTGCCCAACCATACTTTAATGACCATCAGGTGTATGACGCGCCCGATATGTCTGAAAATGGAGACGAGAAACATGAGAAGATGCAAGAGAATTTTGATACCCTTGAAAAAAGGTTAAGAGCAATTGAAGGTGACCAGATCTTTGGGGATGCTGCTAGAGAGATGTGTCTGGTGTCTGGATTGGTAATACCTCCAAAGTTCAAGATACCCACGTTTGATATGTATGAGGGTGCAACTTGTCTTAAGAACCATCTCTTGATGTACTATCGAAGAATGGCTGCGCAAGTGGACAATGATAAATTAATGATCCACTTCTTCCAGGACAGTCTGAAGGGAATCTCCTCCAAATGGTATCTAACGCTAGACCAGTCGAAGATTCGCAGTTTCCAAGACTTGGCAGATGCTTTCATTCAGCAATACAAATACAATATGGACTTTGCTCCCGATAGGAGACAACTGTTGAGTATGTCACAAAAAGATTCTGAATCATTTAAGGAATATGCTCAGAGGTGGAGAGGGACCGCTTCTCAAGTAAAGCCCCCATTGACTGAAAGAGAATTAACTGACTGGTTTGTTGACACTGTGCGACCAGAATTCTATGAGAGAATGGTGGGGAGTATAACTGCTAGCTTCTCTGACCTTGTAGCCGTGGGAATCAAAGTTGAACTTGTACTAAAAAGTGGAAAGATAAGTGGTGCATCTGGCAGTTCCAGCACTGGCAGTGGAAATAATGTCAAGAAATTTACCAGTAATTTCCACAAGAAGAAAGAGGGCGAGACGAATGCAATAATGGCAAGTCAAAGAAGAAATTCGCTTTGGCAGAGACCTCCACCTATGGCTCGACAGCAGTATGTTCATCCACCACAGTATGCCCAACATCCTTATGTAGCGGCGGTTCAACCATCATTTAATCCACAAGTCCCGATGTATCGGCCAACTCAAGCAGCACTGATGTATCAGCAAGCGGCTCCAGTAATTCCACCTTATCAACCAATGCTCAACAATCCAGGCTATCAACAAGCGCCCAATGCTTCAGCCTACCAGCAGAGGACTCCAGATCCTCATCCGAATCCCAACTTTCAGAATAGAAGACCAGGAGGAAGGCCTCCTAATCCTCGAATCCCTATGACCTATACTGAATTATATCCTTCACTGCTGAAGAAAGGTTTGGTTACTCCAAGGCCTTTGGGTCCTCCACCAAATCCGCTCCCACCAAATTACAACTCAAATGCCCACTGCTTATTCCATGAAGGTGCCCCAGGGCACGATTTGGAGGGTTGTTATGCTTTAAAGTACATAGTGAAAGATTTGATGGAGAAAAATATTCTGTCATTTGGGAATAATGGTCCGAATGTCAAGGATAATCCTTTACCCAAGCATGGGTCCATAAATGCCATTGTTGACGAGTCTGACGAAGATTTGATTTTCAACGCCACAGAGATCAAGACCCCGCTTAGAGATTTCCATGCGAAGTTAGTAGAAGTGGGTATGTTGAAGAACTGTCATAAGAATTATGAAGCTTGTGCGAATAACCCAAAGGGATGTGAATTGTTCTTTAAAGATGTTCAAGATTTGATTAATCTGGGTGTTTTACAAGTAAGCGGTCGTGTGAAGAAGAATGAAGTGGCAATGATTGAACCCATTTTCAACTTGCCTGAATCTGATTCTACCTTGGTGCCAGTGTTCAACCTGCCTGAGTCCTCAAGAGTTCAACCCATCTTTAATATGCAAGAGCCCGTGATGCCCATTTTCAATATACCTGAGTCAAGGTTTGAACAAAGGAGTAATCCTTTCCTTTATGAAGACACTAAAGCAGTTCCATGGAAGTATGATACAGGGAAAGTTCATCAGAAGATTGATAAAGCTAGTCAGAAGGAAGGTTCAAAAGTTGCAAGTGCTGACATAGCGGGTGCAGGTCGTTTAACTCGCAGTGGTCGTGTTTATACTCAGCAAGCCAATACGGTTCCGCCTAAAGAAGTCATTCCAGCTGTTGCCAACCAGGATAAAGGGGAAGTCTTGGGAGAAGAGGATGCAGAATTTCTCAGAATCATTAAGAAGAGTGATTATAAGGTTATTGATCAGCTACATCAAACGCCTTCCAAAATATCTATCCTATCACTTCTTATGCATTCACCGGCCCATCGAGGTGCTCTCCAGAAGTTACTAGCCCAAGCCCATGTTACACATGATATAACTATGAATCAGTTCGATGGAGTCATTGCCAATATCACTGCATGTAACAATCTCAGCTTCAGCATGGAGGATCTTCCAAAAGATGGCTTGGACCATAACCGTGCTCTCCACATATCTGTAAAATGTCAAGAGGATACTTTAGCAAGAGTTCTTGTAGATACAGGATCTTCATTGAATGTTTTGCCGAAAAGAACGCTTGCCAAATTATCTTATCAAGGGGCGGAGATGAGGCCCAGTGCACTGATTGTGAAAGCTTTTGATGGGTCAAGGAGGACTGTTATTGGAGAAGTAGACCTATCGATCTTGATTGGGCCACAGGTGTTCAAAATCACTTTCCAGATTATGGACATTAACCCCAATTACAGCTGCTTGCTGGGAAGACCTTGGATCCATGCCGCTGGGGCAGTCACTTCTACCCTACATCAGAAGATGAAGTTTGTGGTCGATAATAAGCTGGTAACCGTGTCTGGGGAAGAAGATCTCATGGTTAGCAACCTTTCATCCTTTAGCTATATTGAGGCTGATGAAGATGCTTTGGAAACTTCTTTCCAAGCTCTTGAGATAGCCAATGCTGTCCTTTTGGAAGTGGAGGAACCAAAAGGGAAGGGTATCCCATCTTTTGCATCGCTGAAGAGTATCATTTCCACCATCGAGGAAAGAAGTTATGAAGGTTGGGGTGATGTCATTGAAGTCAAGCAGAAGCTAGATCGTTGCGGGTTGGGTTACAAACCAACTCATGTGAAGGAAGGAGCATCAACCTCCGTAAAAGGACGTCCAAAGACCATTCAAGAGGTGTTTTCCAGCACCGACTATCAGATCAATGCAATTAGTGGGGATGCTGAAGATGAAGATGTGAATCATTTGGTGTATCAGTGTGAAGAAGCCTTGGGCAATTGGGAGGCAGTCGAGATCCCAGAGTTTTTTCCATTGTCAAAGTAATTTATTGTTTTTTAAAGTGTTTTCAAAGTTCCCTAGCTCTGCCCAAGGCTATGGGAGTATTTTGTAGGGCCCCTTCTCATTTTCAAAGTTATTATCAATGAAGGCATTTTGTTAAAATCTTATTTTGATCATTTACTGTTTTTCTCTCTCTCTCTCTCTCTCTCTCTCTCTCTCTCTTTTCACTTTTAAAAGAAAATGGCAATCTTTCAAAACCAATAAAAAACTTTTCTCTTGCATTTCTCTATTTTCCACTTTTAATAAAAGCAAATCATTCTCATATGCAGAATAAGCGAAAACCCTGTTGAATCCAATGACTCTACATTCTCTCCTAACTTTGATTCGCCCATCTACCAAACGGAAGATGAAAGTGAGGAAGATTGTGATATTCCCGAAGAACTGGCAAGATTAGTTGAGTATGAGCACACAGAGCTCCAGCCACATAAGGAGCAGGTAGATACCATCAATCTTGGCACTGATGAAGACAAGAAGGAAGTCAAGATTGGTACAACACTTGGGGCAGACATCAGAGAAAGATTGGTCAAGCTTCTCAAAGAATATGTAGATGTGTTTGCATGGTCGTATCAATATATGCCCGATTTAGACACAGATATAGTGGTCCACAAGTTACCTCTTCGACCAGATTGTCCCCCAGTAAAGCAAAAGCTCCGAAGGACAAGACCGGACATGGCTCTGAAGATTCGAGAGGAGGTCAAAAGGCAGTTTGATGCTGGATTCCTTGCAGTTGCAAAGTGTCGCTCCCGATAAATGGGACTGAGCCCAAATAAAGGTACAGACGCGAACGGTCGGCGAAAGGGACAATGAGAACACACAACAGTGAACTCACTGGAAATGAATAAAGTCGCCAGCTAGGCATTTTTATCCCGGAGGAAAGGTAATGCTGCATAAACCTAGAAAGATAGATAAGACGGTTGCGAACCAGAGAGACTGAGAAAGGGGGTTGGTTACAACCTGGGAAGGTATTAGCACCCAGATTGTCCGTCGTACTCGACGGGATCCACGCTTAGAAGATTTGTGTTTTAAAAGGGGTAGTGTCAGTGTAATCTGTGTATCAAAGAGCTGGAAAAGATGTACAGGTGTCAGTGTAAAAATAAAGTGATGTGTATAAGTGAAGTGTCAGTGTAAGAACAGGAATAAGATGCTCAAGATCATGAGGCTTAAAGAATGATACTAGAAGGAGGGGGAATATACAGAGACTTTTGTTCGATAACTGTTAAGTTATGCCTACGTATCCTCTCGTGCAATGAGGAAGTCAGAACATCGTAGTTCGACCCAAAGAGACTGAAGGATGAATTGACTTGTGAACTGCTTACTTGCCTATGCTCAAGTGTATGACCTGTCTGGCTCAGGTGCTAACTGTCTTGCATTAGACGGAAGAAGCAAGTTCTCGATTATGAGTGAATGAGATGAGAAAAGAATCCCGGAGGAGACAATTATTGTTTGTTTTTGTGTTTTCAGTTTTTTATTGCTTTTGAGAATTCGTCATAAGTTAATGAGCTCAAGCCTAATCCAATGGGCTAGTAAACTCATCACATCTTCCCTCTGATTAGGGGTAATGAGAATACCTTAAGTGTGAAGTCAGATTCTCACACTTAATCACCTTTGATGTAGGATTAAAATCATTAACCTACTTGTGATTATTTAGATGTTTTTGTTGTTTTTGTTTAGTGTTAAGTAATGAGATTAAGCCATAATCAGGGATTAAACAGACTCATTACACCATCCTAATAGAAGGATAATAGATGAGAATGTTTAAGCTGAGGAAAGCTCCTCAACTTAATCCATGATTAGGGATTAAACTCATGACAAAACAAGCCTTTGATTAAGTGGATTTTATTTAATGATAAGATGAAGAAGTGAGTTTTATGGTTTGTGAGACAACTTGAGGGGGACTTGTCCGTTAACACTAGGGTTAGTCCTTCTTAGCCAATTAAGGAAGAATTAGAACCCTAATGCAAGGCCCAGGTTACAAGTGTGATGTCTTGATGATTATTAAGTGAATTGATTAAAGGAGTTAAACACATTAAGGGTTTAAGACTTAGGATTAAAGTTATACACTCCATCCTAATAGAAGGATGCAGGCATAAGCTTAATCACAAAGCCTTAAAGCCTTTAGGGTTTAGTCCCTGATCATGAGATGAGAAGAGAAGACTCAAAAGAGACACAAAGGTAAAACTAAGAGGGGAGACTAATCAAAACCCTAATTATTGTCATGCTTGGTTGTTCCTAAGGTTTGTGAGGTTTTTCAAGAGAAGTCTTCAGAGGAACCACCAGGAAGCAGATGAAAGGATCAGGAGAAACAGAGTAACTTGCTTCATTCAAGAAGTCAAGTCACTTGAGGAAAGAAAGTGAGAAGAAGAAGGATGAGCAAACTCAATCTCAAACACATACAAGAATGCAGAAAGGGTGCATGAAAGGGAGATGAGAAGAAAGTATGAGAAGTGAAGGCAAATTCACTTCTCAGGATAACTTACCACCTGAAAAGTTAGAAAAGAAATGCAATGCAATGCAAAATGAGATGAGATGACATGATGAGAAACAAGACCAGAAGTATACATGAGATGATAATGATGTTATGAGATGCTACAAACATGAGGCAGCACATGGAAATGTTCATACAAGCTCATGGATGCAAATGAAGCAAGTTAGGACACATGATCATACATGAAAAGTTATGAGGTGCATATGGCATGCAACATGACAAATGCAAGGTGCAATGATCAAACATGCCTTCAACATGTCTTATGATGTTAAATGAATCAAATGGATGCTTGAAATGTCATGGTAAGTCATGTTATGCAAGAAAATGCAAGGTGAATGCATATGGAGGCCCAAATTAGGGTTTATGATCAAAGCAACAAACACAAACCAAAATCAGAAGCAAACAACATTATAAAAAATTGAAAATGCACTCAAAGGATCCCTAATCCTATACTAACCCACTTCCCAAAGGAGAAGTTTCAACTCTTAACCAAACTCAAGATATGATTTTCCTAAGTTTCCTAGGGTTTTAGGGTTCCTTAACAAGAAAATTACCAAACAAATGGAAAATGAAAGATCAAATCATGGCCATTTAATCTCACAAACTACATGCCAAACACAATGCAATGCAAAAGGAATCAAGGTCCAACTCTTCATGACTAGGCAGAAATGATTTTTTGAAGTTTGGATCAAAATAATGCATAAAAATGATTTTAATTCAATGAAAAATTCTCAAAATGCATCAAGATCAAAAATAAATTTGGTTTGAAGGTTGGACAAAGTTTCTAAATGTCTTAAAACATTTCATGAATTTTTTGGTGATTTTTAAATACTTAAAAGTATTTTTAATTAATTAATTCCCATTAATCAATTAAAAATAATCTTTTAAATATTTAAAAATACTTTTTTAATACTAAAAATGAAAATAAAAATATTTTTGTGCTTCTAAAATTAATGAAACTCAGGATAAAAAATTTCATAATTTTTAAAGCATTTTTGCTATTTTAAATAAATTAAGGAAGTTTAATGAAAGAATAATGAAAATAAAATAAATAAATGAAAAGGTAAGCTGATCTGATGGTGGAGATTTGAACTGGGTTTGAAATGGTTGACCAGCGCGTCATCCAAGGGCTGAGGTTGGTCCTGATTAAATTAATTTAATTATGATTAATTAAACTAACTAAAGGGGATTAGGGCAAAATGAGCGAATCTGGGCCATACGTGCGCGCGGGAAGTCAACAAAGTCAGGCAATCTAACGCACGAGATTCAAATGGATTTAATGACTGGGATTAGGGCTAATAACATTCAGGTGACCGGAGGGAAGCTCCGGTCACCTTCTCCGGCAACAACAAAACCCTAGATCATGATTCAGGCTTCTAAACATCAAATTAAACACAGCCAAGTGATCCTCTAATAACCTAGGATACGAATCCACCCTCAAACATCATTTAAACATCAAGAATCAAGCAAATCGAAGGAAACAAATTTCACGGGTGAAATTTCAGAGTAACAATACAAACTCATTTCTTACTCATTTTCGATTCTAAGAACATCCCCATGACCAGCAAGACATAAGCAATCAATTTATAACTTAAAATGTAAGCTCTGAGAAAAAAGAATCCATGGTCATACCTGAGCTGGAAAGCTTCAATACTGAGCTTTCTGAGCTTCCTTTATGTGCAAATGAACTTCTTTGACTCCTTTGAACTCAATGAGAAGCTTCAAAGTTCTTGTGGATGGCTGGTTTGAAGAGAAGTGTTCTGGTGTAGCAGGTTTCACAGTCAGGATTTGTGAAGTTTCAAGCTATTCCAATGGTGGATTCTTGCTCCTTTGAGTGTGTTTGACTTGTTGGTGAAGAGAAATGGGGTGTTTGATGGCTGGAAAATGAGATTCGAAAGTTCTGGCTTTGAGAATGAAAAATGGTGAAGCTCAGTTCTTGCTTGGTTCAGGCCTAGGTCTTGCTGGTTTTGGCTCAGTGAAGCAAGGTAAGTTGATCAGTGGAGTTGGTTTTTGTGTTTGTGAGTTGTGCAGAGAGATTCGAAGGGTTTTGCTTGAGGGAGTGAGTTTGTGAATGTGTTGTTAGGGCTTTCTTCAGGCTTGCTTGATGTATGGAATGGCTAGCATTTGATCTACATAAAAAACTCCCATTGGTCAGATGATGTGACCTGCCCTTTATTGATTGGGATGGCCCCTTTTGCAAAATGTCAACTTTGGTGTAAGGAGGGCATGGGTCAAGTTCTAGGCCAGTACAAGTGTGTGGGATGGTGTAGCATGGTGGGTGAGAGAGGCTAGAATGGTTCAGCATTGTAGGCAACAAGTGGATGAGGTGTGATGATGGTTTTTGCAAGTTGATCACTTTTGGTTCATATGAAACTTTCTTGTCCCACAAGCCATAAAACATGAGAAACTCTTGGTCCATTCTGAACTTTAGGGTACATGTGATGTTTGTGTGATGGTTAGACATGAATTAGAAGTCACAAATGCCTTGGTACAAAGTTTTTTTGCAAGTTTTCCATTTGGTGCATATTTTGAAAATTAGTGATTTTTGCTAACTTTGACACACCATAACTTTTGATCCAAAATGAATTAGGTCATGTTCTTGTACTTTCTGAAAAGGGAAAGATCTAATCTACAACTTTCATGACCAAAGTTTTTCCATTTGAAGCATTTTTGGATCAAAAAGTAAAGGTTGAAAAAGTTGCATAAAATGACATTTCATTAAAAGTCAACCATGCCCAAAAAAGTCAACTTTGCAAAAACTTGTAATTCTTGAATTTTGTGAACTTCAACCTTCTTTCATGATCAAATAAAGATCAAATACACTCAAAATGATGAAGATCACCCCTTGGTTGGGTCATTGGGGGCCTCAGATGCCCTGATTTTGCACTGACTTGTCTGAAAAGTCAACTCTTGATCAGATGACTTCCCCATGGAATTTCTTCATGAAAATTGATATGCATACCCCCTATACCATATAGAGACCCATGGAAACAAGAATGACCAAAAAATTTTGGAGTTATGGCCTCTGAAACCAAAACCCTAATTTCAGGTCATCTGTGCAGTCTAGCCTGGCTCTGCTTCTATACCAACCCCAGTTCTTGTGATTCTTTGGCATTCTTGACTTTGAGAGGATATAATATGATATAAGAACACACATGGACCCCTTTGAAGTGATTGGTGGCCTTTGGCATGGCTCATGAAGCTCTTGGATTGCTCAGGTCACAAACCCTAGATGCAGATGACTTTGAATCTATGCAGTGAATAAAAAATGTACTATGAGATGTTATGATTGTGTTTATGCATATGAAATGATCACAAGCCATGGTGTGAATGGGTGAGGGCAATTTTGGGGTGTTTACAGCTGCCCCTATTCAAACATGAGTTAGCTGTGCAGGTTGTAAGCGACGACTTAACAGGCAAACAAGATAACTTGTGGTTGAATACCAAAGACAGTCCAAAATTTGCACTCACAGAATGAAGAAGAAAAGGGATATAGATTGTAAAAGGAAAATAAAGTATATTGTAAAGTATGGGCGACGGAGGACGACCGTCGAGCAGAAGACGACTGCTGGGTAAAGAGCAATGACGGGGACGGCCGACATGCTGGGGATGAAAGGTAAAGCAAAGACGGGGACGGCCGACTAGCTGGGAAAAAATAAGAGATTATGATGGGGACGGCCATCAAGTAAAGCTGTAAAGTTCTCTGGGGATCGAATGAAACATGACGGGGACGGCCATCAAGTTCATAAAGTAAAGTAACCGACGATGGGGACGGCCATCGGGCTAAAAAGGAAAAGGGACCACGACGGGGACGGCCATCGGGTTAAAGAATAAATGAAATAAACAGATGATGAGGTACGGTCATCAAAGGTGAAGGACGATCACCTAGCAGGGGACAGCTGCTCTGTAAGGGTTAAGATGATGGACGGTCATCTAAGGTGGAGGACGACCACCTAGCAGGGTACAGCTGCTAAAAATATCGCGACATAGGACGAATGTCGGATAAAAGGTCAACGATGGGGACGGCCATCGGATGAGCATGATGGAGGACGACCATCGAGAGGTGGAGGACGACCACCTAGCAGGGGACGGCTGCTCTCAAGGTTTATCATGACGTAGGACGAACGCAGATAACCAAAATCAACAATGGGGACGGCCATTGGATAAAATGATGAAGGACGATCATCAAGAGGCGGAGGACGACCACCTAGCAGGGGACGGCTGCTAAAATATCAACGATGGGGACGGCCATCGGATGAGCATGATGGAGGATGACCATCAAGAGGTGGAGGACGACCACCTAGCAGGGTACGGCTGCTAAAATATCAACGATGGGGACGGCCATCGGATGAGCATGATGGAGGATGACCATCAAGAGGTGGAGGACGACCACCTAGCAGGGTACGGCTGCTAAAATATCAACGATGGGGACGACCATCGGATGAGCATGATGGAGGATGACCATCAAGAGGTGGAGGACGACCACCTAGCAGGGTACGGCTGCCCTCAGGGTTTATCATGACATAGGACGAATGTCAGATACAAAGAAAATTGTTTTACTGGGGAATAGTAAACACGGACGAGTGTTTACATCCAAGAAATAAAAGGTATAAGTGTTTGGTATTGTGTATAGACTAAAGATGCGCACGAGCATCCTTAGGACCCGCGATACGGACGAGTATCGGGTAGAAACAAAAACTGACACGTGTTCCGAGATGATGATACGGACGAGCATCAACTGGTTAACAAGGAACACGGACGAGTGTTGAATCTGAAAGAACTCTTCTGGGGAATAGTAGACACAAACGAGTATCTATATTCAAGAAGACACAGTGTATGGATTAAAGATGCGGACGAGTATCCTTAAGACTATGATACGGACGAGTATCATGTAGAAACAAACGCTTGACGCATGTTCTGAGATGATGGTACGGACGAACACCAACTGGTTAACAAAGAACACGGACGAGTGTAGAATCTGCGGGGATGTAAGTGGTGTATACAGGATACGGACGAGCATCTGTATAAGTATGGTTGGTGTATATAGGATACGGACGAGTATCTGCAAGTGAAATGAGAGTGAAAAGTACGAGTGATATGTATTTGAGTGTCCAACCTGCTGGAGAGAGTGACACAGACGAGTGTCAAAAAGGAGAAGAGTAAAGTATAAACAAATATCTGATATACAAAGTGTTTATGTTACTGTGCTGGGAAAATGACATGGACGGATGTCAAGGAAATGTATATATATAAGTGTATGTGAGTGCAAAGAGGATGTCTTTGGCTTTCTGCTGGGGGTATGACACGGACGGGTGTCAAGAAATACCTGTAATACAGATGATCTGTTTGTAAAGGGTGTTCGGGCGACTTTACTGGGGAATGATGACACGGACGGGTGCCAAAAGGAGTGTGTATATTGGTGTTTGTGAAGGTGAGGCAACTGCTTTTGCTGAGGACTTTGGTGGGGATATTTCTGTACGATGTTGATGAACGGTTATTATTCACAAGTGTTTGATTCAAAACATGGCTTATGATTATGCTATGCGTTTGATTTTTGCTGTAATGCTCCGTATTAGATGGAATGCTACGCTTTGTGGGTGAATATGATGCACAATGCCATGATTATGCAAAGATGCGGATCCAGGTCCTGTTGCTGTGAAGACCTCTGTCTGATCTGGTTGAAATGGACATCCCAGCTGGGGATGAGATCATTGATAGATCTGATGAAATGATTCTGCTTGGGGATATAGGTCACCGATATCCTTGTGGTGAGGGACCCAGCTGGGGTTTGTAGAAGCTTTCGTCGCTCTGTTGTGATTTCTTCACGCGTTGCTCTTCTGAAAAGAGGCTGAAGCTCCATGGGGGGAATGGTTCCCTGGTTTTGTATTTGGCAAATGGCAACTCGGCTGGGAATACGAAAGATCACTGGAAGATCTTCCTAGAAAATTCTGCTGAGGATAATTTTTTGACAACTCAGTTGGGGATATGGGCATCCTTCTAATACTGCCCTGTTGGAGAGGTGATGCCTGGTGAGGAAAAAAACAAGTGGCAACTCAGAGTTATCGGTGGCAACTCAGCTGGGGAGGAAGCACCTCTGGTGCCAAGAATGAGTATTGGTTTGCCAGCTTACTGGGATGAAGCCTACATGCCCCATGTTGCGCTTCGGATTCCTGCAATCCTGTAAAGATAGAAACGTACAAGTGATCCCGAGGTATCCCTTTCCGGATTCCGTCATAGGAGTTAGACACTTCTGAGAGTAAGTATATTTCCTGCAAGCACGTGTTTTTTTAGTTTTGAAGATAAGCATCTGTACTTATGCAATCAGTTTTTTTTAGAGACATCGGACATTTTTGCAAATAAAAATATACAAGACGAAACATGACTAAAAATCTGATTTTATTGATTTATGTGCCTTGAATTGGCAAGATACAGTCAAAGAAACAAATCTCCTAAAATGAAGAGACTGTTACAAATTGAGAAACAAAGTGCTGGCGACGTTGATGACGCTTTAAGGAGCTTTCCTCTTTTGCTTATGACTCGTATGACTTTTGACGTTCTTCTCGTCCTGCTTTCTGGAGGAGGTTGATTCTGATTGAAACTTAATCCTTTTGAAGCTTACCAAGTTGTGAGTGATACAGACGAATTCAGAGTGCAGTTGTTCACTTATTCCCTTGTTTTGCATGGATCGCCCTTTCGGGTTTTCAATCCATCGGGATACCCATTTTTGCCTGAGTTGTCCAATGCGGCTTTTCAACTCAGCGGGTGTACATTTTTTGTTTATTTTCCCTTATTTTTGCCCGAGTCTTTTATTCTGTTTTTGACCCGCCGGGATGCCCTATTTTTGCCTGGACTCACATTCTGTTTTTATGTCCAGCGGGTCATTTTATGCGAAGTATTTTTTAACTGCATCTGAATTCACAGGGGACGGGAAATCTTCACCATCCATGGTGCTGAGCATCAGTGCTCCACCAGAGAAAACTTTCTTTACCACGAATGGTCCTTCATAGTTCGGAGTCCATTTGCCCCTGTGGTACGTATGAGGAGGGAGGATTCTCTTCAGCACAAGATCTCCCACTTGGTACTCTCGGTGCCTGACTTTCTGATCGAAGGCTCTCTTCATTCTTTTCTGATACAACTGCCCATGACAGATTGCAGCCAATCTTTTCTCTTCAATCAGACTCGGTTGTTCGAATCGGGACCGGACCCATTCTGCTTCGTTCAGCTTAACATCCATCAGTACCCGTAAGGAGGGTAGTTCAACTTCAACAGGTAGGACTGCCTCCATACCATACACAAGCTGATATGGTGTTGCCCCAGTGGATGTTCTGATCGATGTGCGGTACCCGTGCAAGGCAAACGACAACATCTCGTGCCAGTCTTTGTAGGTAACTACCATCTTCTGCACAATCTTCTTGATATTCTTATTAGCCGCCTCTACAACGCCGTTCATCTTTGGCCTGTAAGGAGAAGAGTTGTGATGTTGGATTTTGAAGTCCCGGCATAGCTCAGCCATCATTTTGTTGTTCAAGTTGGAACCATTATCAGTAATGATTCGCTCGGGAACTCCGTATCGACAGATGATATCTCTCTTCAGAAATCTGGCCACCACTTGCCTTGTAACATTTGCATATGAGGCTGCTTCAACCCACTTGGTGAAATAGTCAATGGCGACCAGGATGAATCTGTGGCCATTTGAAGCAGTCGGCTCGATCTTGCCAATCATATCAATGCCCCACATGGCAAAGGGCCATGGTGAAGACATTATATTCAGAGGATTGGGAGGCACATGCACCTTATCCGCATAAATCTGGCATTTATGGCATTTTCTGGCATAGGCACAACAATCGGCATCCATTGTGATCCAGTAATAACCTGATCTTAGCAATTTCTTAGCCATTGCATGTCCTCCTGCATGGGTACCAAAGGATCCTTCATGCACCTCGTGCATCAACAGGTCTGCTTCTGTTCTGTCAACGCATCTGAGGAGTACCATATCAAAGTTTCTCTTGTACAGGGACCCATCAGTGTTCAGGAAGAAACTACCAGCAAGCCTTCTCAAAGTCTTCTTATCATTGGAAGATGCCCTAGGTGGGTATGTTTGATCCTCCAAGAAGCACTTAATGTCATGGAACCAAGGCTTATCATCTTTGACAATATCTGCTGCGAATACATATGCTGGTCTGTCAAGTCTGGACACTGATATCTGCGGTACAAAGTTGGCAGCTTGAACTTTGATCATCGACGAAATGGTGGCCAGGGCATCTGCAAACTGATTCTCGTCCCGAGGGATATACTCAAGCTTGACCGTTGTGAAGAAAGTCAATAACCTCCTTGTATAATCCCTGTAAGGTATCAGATGATCCTGGTGGGTGTACCATTTGCCGTTGGTTTGATTAACTACCAGAGCTGAATCTCCGAATACAGTCAATGTCTTGATCCTGAGGTCAACGGCTTCCTCAAGACCCATAATGCAAGCTTCGTATTCAGCTTCGTTGTTAGTGCAGTTGAAGGTGAGCTTTGCCGAGAAAGTCATGTGAACTCCCTTAGGGGTAATGAGTACTGCACCAACACCACGACCGTTCATGTTAACAGCCCCATAAAACATCATAGTCCATTCTTCTTCTGGGTCAGGCCCTTCAGTGTGAATAGGCTCTTCATGATCTTTTGCTTTAATGAACATGATGTCTTCATCAGGGAAGTCAAATCTCATGGGCTGGTAGTCATCAATGGGTTGCTCAGCAAGATATTCAGACAATACACTGCCCTTGATGGCTTTCTGAGAGGTGTACTGGATGTCATATTCAGTGAGAATCATTTGCCATCTTGCAACCCGTCCGGTAAGAGCTGGCTTCTCGAAAATGTACTTAACTGGGTCCATTTTGGATATCAATAAGGTAGTGTGGGTCAACATATACTGTCTCAGTCGGCGAGCAGCCCACGCTAAAGCACAGCAAGTTTTCTCGAGCAGTGAATAACGTTGTTCACAGTCAGTAAACTTTTTGCTTAGGTAGTATATTGCATACTCTTTTCGACCAGACTCGTCATGTTGGCCCAGCACACACCCCATTGACTTCTCTAATACTGTCAAGTACATTATCAGAGGTCTTCCTTCTACTGGAGGCATAAGGATTGGAGGCTCTTGCAGGTATTCTTTGATCTTGTCAAAAGCCTTCTGGCAATCTTCGTTCCACCTGACCGTTTGTTCTTTTCTCAATAACTTGAACAAGGGTTCACAGGTAGCTGTAAGGTGAGATATGAACCGTGAAATGTAGTTCAATCGACCTAAGAACCCTCGAACTTCTTTCTCGGTCTTTGGTGCAGGCATTTCTTGAATAGCTTTGACTTTATCTGGGTCCACCTCAATCCCTTTCTCACTTACAATAAAACCCAGCAGCTTACCAGATCGCACCCCAAACGTGCACTTGTTAGGATTCAACTTCAATTGATACTTCCTCAGACGCTTGAATAGCTTCAGCAGATTTACCAGGTGGTCTTCCTCTGTAAGGGACTTGGCAATCATGTCATCCACATAACACTCGATTTCTTTATGGATCATATCGTGGAATAATGTTACCATAGCCCGTTGATATGTTGCACCAGCGTTCTTCAATCCGAATGGCATCACCTTGTAACAGAACGTGCCCCAGGGTGTGATGAATGTTGTCTTCTCCATGTCTTCAGGCGACATCTTAATCTGATTGTATCCTGAAAATCCATCCATAAAGGAGAACACCGAGAATTGAGCCGTATTATCAACCAATACGTCAATGTGAGGTAATGGGAAATCATCTTTCGGGCTGGCTCTGTTCAGATCCCGGTAGTCAACACACATTCTTACTTTGCCGTCTTTCTTAGGCACAGGCACAATATTAGCGACCCACGGTGGATAGCTAGTTACAGCAAGGAACCCGGCGTCCCACTGCTTTTGCACCTCTTCTTTGATCTTCATTGCCATGTCTGGGCGAGTACGGCGCAGTTTCTGTTTAACTGGCGGGCATTCTTCTCTTAAAGGCAGCTTGTGCATAACAATGTCGGTGTCCAACCCTGGCATATCTTGGTAAGACCAAGCAAACACATCCACATATTCTTGAAGCAGGTCAATCAGCTGTTTCTTCACTGAGTCTTGTAAACCGGCCCCTATTTTAACTTCTTTCACTTCTTCTTCTGTACCAAGATTGATTGTTTCAACCTCCTCCTGATGAGGAGTGATAACCTTTTCCTCTTGTCTCAACAATCTGGCTAGCTCTTCAGGAAGCTCATACTCTTCTTCAACCCCTTCATCAGCTTGATTGATCGGATTGTCAAAGTCATACGAAGTCATAGCCGTGCTGTTGTCGGTGCTGTCTGGAAGGCACTCTCTGCAAGGGTTTAGTTTGTTCATTTTAGTGATTGATTTTAATCTTGCTTAGAAAAGTGAAATAAAGTTGTCATTTTGAAAACATCGCCATTTATTTTTTGTACAAAAAGAAAAATGGAAAAATAGTGAGCGGTAAAGAAAAAAGACTCGTTTGCAAAAAGATGTCTGATATTTCATTGATTAATCTTGTTGCACAAAAAGTACAGATGGCCCGATTACAAAATGAGTCTTGTCATCTTGGGCAAGATGCAAGACTTGATGCATGCTTAAAATATACAGGAAATAATAATTACTCTGCAGGAGTAACTCTTATAATTTCCTGGGAAGACCAGTTTGAGATACTGCTCCCCGGGATCTTTGGACGAATCCAGCTTTCCAGGTTGCGTTCATCTTCCGACTCATCTTCCAAGTTGTTGACAGCATCAGGGGTGAGCATCCCCCCACTAACAAAGTTGGGCTTCTGAGCAGCCTCTGCTTGATCTTGTTGAGTTGGTTTGTAACCCAACCCAAATCGGTCTTCTTTCTTCTCCACAGGCAACAATTTGCCCCAGCCTTGAGCGTTTCCTTCTTCCACCACCTTCCGGGCTTGTTGGTAGGATGTCATAGAGGTCCCAAGCACAGCAGAGGTTTCATTAATATTCAGGGCCTCAAACCCTTGACTCATCGTCTCGTGGATCTCCCCATCCATCTCAATATATTTATAAGTAGCCAGATGGCTAACAAATATATCCTCCTCTCCACAAATAGTAACGACTTGGCCCTCCCACTCGAATTTTAACTTCTGGTGAAGGGTTGAGGTCACAGCGCCAGCGGCGTGTATCCATGGCCTACCCAACAAACAGCTGTAGGCTGGCTGAATGTCCATCACGTAGAAGGTCGTTTTGAAAGTTTGTGGGCCAATTGTTACAGGCAACTCAATTTCTCCCAGAACTGATCTCTTAGAGCCGTCAAAAGCTCTTACTACCAAGTTACTGGGTCGCAATGCCAATCCTTCATATTCCAGCTTCACAAGGGCCTTTTTGGGTAAGACATTGAGGGATGATCCTGTGTCTACCAGCACATGGGAAAGAACTGCACCTTTACATTCCACGGTAATGTGCAAGGCCTTGTTATGATTGCGGCCTTCCGAAGTCAAATCAGTGTTGGTGAATCCTAGTCCATTACTAGCATTAACATTTCCAACCACAGCTTCCAACTGATTGACGGTGATCTCTTCTGGCACATAAGCTGCGTGCAAGACTTTGAGTAGTGCGTTCCGATGGGCCTCGGAGCACATAAGCAGTGATAGAATGGAGATCTTGGAAGGGGTCTGATGAAGCTGGTCCACTACTCTGTAATCACTTTTCTTGATGATTCTCATGAACTCATCGACCTCTTGATCAAAGGGTGTTTTCAAAGCTTCCTTAACGGCTGGGTCTTCCTGCACCAGGCTCTTTCCTTTTGCCTTGGCAGCAGCTTCTGCTTCGGCAGTGGGTCTTTGAATTTGTGGGGCAAAGAGACGTCCGCTTCGAGTGAAGCCTCCGCCTCCTCCCACATTGTCTATTTGTGGTGTAGGTGTTGATGATTCAAGAGTGATTTTCTGTCCTTCGCAATATAAATCGGAGCCGTAATGCCAAGGGATGGCCTTACTGCTTTCATAAGGTACTGGTCCAGGCACTGTGATAGTGACTGGACTGATTGCAGCTGCGGAAGGAACTGTGATAGTCTGTGGATCGTAATATATCGTGACTGGTGCTCTGATGGGAGTAGCACTTTGTGAGTTGTAGGCTGAATTATTCTCTGGATCGTAATAGATTGTAACGGTTGAGACGTCTTCATTATTTGTTGCTGATGTTGTAGGAGACATTGTTGGAAGGATGGGTGTTGTTGTTGTAGGAGATTCAAAATGGAGTGGTGCTGAAGTTGTAGAAGGAATGTTCGCTGATATCTGGTCAGTTGAAGTGACAGATGAAGCAAATGTTGATGAAGCTGAAGAGTTGTCGGGAACAATGGTTGTTGTAGTTGTAGGAGGTTCTGGAACCGTTGCTGATGAGATTGATGGATTGGTAGGAAATGATGTTGTAATCTGAAGCAGGCCACTCCGGATGAGACCATCTATGCCATCCCTCAAGTTATCACAACCATTCACTGAAATGTTGCAGTAAGCACACCCTAGCTCACATCCTGGGAACATTTGACATTCGAGGAGCTGAGCTTTGATTTCTACCAACGGTGTCCGAATCTGACCCACACTAGTTATTAAATAAGACGGCTTGTCTTCTTCAATAGCATTGATTCTGGGACCTCCGTGGTGTGGCATAGGGTTCTTGTTGACATTCGGTGGTGGTGCAAAGTTTAAAGCCTTGGAATCTACTAGATCCTGCACTTTCATGTGCAAAGCTCTGCACTTTTCCGTACTATGACCAGGTGCATTTGAGTGAAAAGCACATCTGGCGCTGGCGTCATAATTTCTGGGCAGACTGTTGGGATCTGGAGGGGCCAATGTCCTTAGCTCAACTAGGTTGAGTTTCAAGAGTTGTGGCAGTAATGTTGCATAGGGCATAGGGATCGGATCGATCACCCTATTGGCTTGAGAGGGCCTCTGTTGGAATGGTCTCTGCTGATTGTTATTGTTGGTGTTGTTGTTGTTGTAATTTCTCGGAGGATACTGAGTTTGTTGCTGGTACTGAGGTTGTTGCTGATAATTTTGTTGCGGTGGTTGATAAGCTGATTGTGGGTGAGCTGGAGCGGGAATGGTGACTGCTGTCACGGACCTATGAACATATTGGGGCCTGCCCCTGTTGGTGTGGATAGCATTGGTCTCACCAGTTCTTCTTGGGCCTACAAAAGGCTTTCTTGGGTTACTGGATGAGCTAGCACCATTGTCAGAAATCTTGCCCATTTTTAACAGGCTCTCAATTCTCTCCCCGGCTATGACAACATCCGCAAAGCTGGTTGAGGAGAAGGCAGCTAGCCTATCAATGTAAGTCCCCTGGAGGGTGTTCATGAACATATCAGCCATCTCCCTCTCTGACATAGGTGGCTGGACAGCAGCAGCCAATTGCCTCCATCTCTGGGCATACTCTCGGAAACTTTCCCTGGATGATTGTGACATTCCCATCAGGAGGGTCCTGTTGGGTGCCATATCCAAGTTGTACTGGTACTGTCTAATGAAGGCCTCTGCCAAGTCCTTCCAGCACCTAATGGTTGCTCTTGTCAAGTGGGAGTATCATTCCCTTGAAGCCCCTGTTAAGCTATCCTCGAAATAAAACATCCAAAGCTTCTCGTCCGTGGTATAGGCCTTTAGCCTCCCCAGAAATGATTGTAAATGGGTCCGGGGGCATGAAGTCCCGTTGTATTTTTCAAAACATGGAGGCTTAAATTTGTGGGGAATCCTGACCCCGTCTACCAAACCCATGTCCATAACATCAAATCCCAAAGAATTTTGGGACTCCAAGGACCTTAGTTTCTCAGCTATCTCATCCAGCCTTCTATCATAAGCTTCCTCCCCAGCTCCCATCACTGTGAACTGATCTTCCTGGGGGTCTTCCTGCAGTACTCTTCCTGCTGTGGCAGTCCCTGGTATATTGACAGGGATGTTGACCTCAGGGTGAAGGTGGGGTCCAAAGACTGGGGGATTGGCATGAGGTTGGACTCTTTCATTGTTGCTTGTCCCAGCAGTCCCTGGGTGATGGTCTTCCTGGTTCCTCCCTTCTACCAGTGCTCTCAACCTCTCTTGGCTTTAAGCCATATTGTTCATCACCTCCATAAATTGTGTCATTTGAGTTCTCATTTCCAACCTCTCGTTGGCCATTTGATTCCTGACCTCCGTAAGGTCCTGCTGTACCTGATCCATCTATATTCCCGGAAGGTTGTTTCGGGTTGGATATCTATGTGGACGGTTGAGTGGGAATCCTCGTCGTCGAGCAATAATTCCTGAGATCACAACAGAGTTAGTAACAATAAAACAAAACCTACAAAACAAAACAAAAGGTTAGTATGCAATGCAGTGTGTCTATTTGTTCCCAAGGCATCTGGCTTGGCACTTGGTTTTGACCCTTCCAGAACCTTGAAGATGCTGTTGATGTTGCTTTGAAAGAAAACTCAGGTAGAGCAAACTGATACATATATTACAAAAGATGAAAGATACATAGTTTGTTTACAAATCATGCCCCATGGGGGTCAAAAATACAACACAAGAAAAGTACAAAGAAATGAAAGCAACAACAAGCAAAAGGTCAGACTCCAAGACCAAACTCATCCTCCTGAACTTCCTTGAGAAGTGCTTCAGTCACAGGATCAGCTGGGCGCTCTGTGAGGTTCCTGATGAGAAGATTCCTGGTAGTCACAGCTGCAGTTAGCTTCTTGTGCTGACTCTGGTCCTTTGACCTTTTCACTCCAGCTTTGATCTTCAGCTCTGATATCTCCCTCTGGGCTGCTGCCAGGGCTTCCTGTTGTTCTTTTGCATTAGCTTCCATCTGCTCCATCTTATCCTGAGTCCTTTTGTCCTCCTGAGTACGGGCTTCGGTGATCCTGACCCACCTAGCCTGGCTCTCCTTCAGGTACAAATCAGTCCTGGCCCTCTGGAACTGAGCTTCCTTGCAGGCATTCTTTAGAATCTGTTCTCCAGCCCTAGACTTTTTGATGTAATCTTCAGACTTCTCAATTCTAGCCAAATGCTCCACTTTCAGTTTTTCCAACCTTTCAATATCCAATCTCCCATCACTCCTCTCCCAGAGGGTCTTCTGTAGAGCCTGAGTCAACTTCTCATTTCTCTCTTTCAATTTCTCAAACTCCTCTAAACTGACAGTTGCTGGAGGCGGTGTTGTGGAAGGTCCAGGCATATCTTCAACAGTGAAGGGCATTCCTGTAATTTGAGCTCTGGTGTAGGACCACTCATAGTATTGGGCTGATGCCACATTGTTGCACTTCCCCAGGATGGTTACCCCCTTAGTCTGCACATTGTCCCAGGCCCAAGCTACTTGCCTGACAACAGCCAGATTAGGCTTGATTTCAACATAAAGGGTCTCAGTCAGATCCTGTGCCCTAGGAGGATGGACTAATGCATATCCCAGCTATCTTTTGAATAGCAGGGGATTATAATTGATGCACCCTTTCACTCCAATCAGAGGTACATTGGGAAATTGCCCACAGCTTGTAATGATGTCTCTGCCCTTAGTACTCTGAGTACACCATCTGATATTATCTGAGGTTAGAGCAACAAGCCTCTTAGCCCAGTTTTTCTGCTGGTGAGGGTTCAGGAATGCATCAGTCTTTGGCAGATGTCTGAGCAACCAAGTATGGAACAAAGGAGCACAACACCTCACTAATCTTCCCCTCTGTTTCTCATTCCTCTGGTGGGCTGAGTAATAAAGATCTCCCAGTAAAGTGGGCACTGGGTTTTGCAGGATGAAAAGATGGATTGCACTCTTGCTAACAAACCTAGGCTCATCTGCAAAAAGCAAGATCCCATATATGCTAAGGGCCAACAGAGCACAGACTTCTTTCCACTCCCCTAGGGAGGCTTTCAGACTAGCCTGAGAAGTCAAGAAATCCAGATGAAAACCAGAGATTCCAGCTTTAGATGTCAAATTCTGCCCAATCAGAGCTGGTTCCAGATGTAAAGCTCTTGCTATCTCCTCATTACTTGGGAAAGTCATCTCAGGATTGAAGGGGATTCCACCCCTGATGGGTACATCAACCAATGATGAGTATTCCTCCAACAATGGTCCCAGCTGAAAATTCTGAAAAGTGAAGCATCTTAGAGGAGGATCATAGAACTGTAGGCAGGTATGTATCAAGCTCCTCTGTGAAGGGTCCAAATCCATAACCACATCAAGGATTCCTCCATAATGCTCTCTAAAGAGTGGTATATGGTCTGGAGTAATCAGGTTCTGAATCCTCCTGATGTTAGCTAGCTCAGGCTCAAAGAAGTGATAGGAGATGTTACTCTTCTTAGGTGCCATGGGTGCTGATGATGATGACTGAGGACAATACTGAAGATGGACCACTGGTAGGCTGAGACTGAGGGTGCAGGTGACAGATAGCTGAAGCAAGTGTTGATGAAGATAATTCTAAACTAATGATGGGGTCAAAACCAAGCCAAAATGATAGGATGGATACCCTGAAAAACAAATAAACACATGTTAAAATGATGCAATGGGGATGTATGCAAATGATGTGCAAGGGTTTGTGACTGAGCTGGATCTGATCAAGTACTCTTGATATAAGTCCATGTGTGTCAAGAAAAACCAGATGGAGGTTCAAAAGTTCAGTAACCTAGGTGGGGGACTCAAATAAAGAGTCACATGTCCAGGGTTTAGAATCACAAGAACTGTTCCAACATGGAGTACTCTTATCAAACAAAGTAACAGGGTATTCTGAGGTCAGGTGTACCTGCAAACCTGTAAACAGCCCAACCCCCTCACAGGTGGTGTTCTAAAACAAGGATCCTCAGACTTGGATCAGTTATGAGAAGTGTAAACACTTCTAACCCGGAGGTACAGTGTTTACAATAACCATAAAAGTTCCTCCTCTAATTCACCTCAGTTTCTGAAGGTCAATACTAAAGGTCATCCAGACTTAGCAGGCTTCCTAGATAGCCCTAGCACTGCAGGAAATCTGCAACACAGAGTTCTCAAGAAGAAACCCATATCTGAACCGTGTTTCATATTCCCGCACCAGACCGAGATGGAATGGGAAAGAATATGAACCACTCTAGCCTAGGTGTCACTCAGGTCCCAGGTATAGGACCTTAACTCTCAATGGAACACCCACCCACCAAAGCAAACAAACAGATCCAGCCAGCAGCACAGTATGACAGTATGATATATATATAAAGCTGTAAAGAAAACAATAAATAACTGTACATAAAGCAGTAAACAAATATACAAACACAGATAGCACATAACACCCCAGTAAACACAAGTCAAACAAGCACTAGGAGGAACCCACAAAGAGAACCAGAAGCCTTGGTTACAGTATAAGGTATTCCCCAGCAGAGTCGCCAAGCTGTCGCTCTCGATAAATAGGACTGAGCCCAAATAAAGGTACAGACGCGAACGGTCGGCGAAAGGGACAATGAGAACACACAGCAGTGAACTCACTGGAAATGAATAGAGTCGCCAGCTAGGCATTTTTATCCCGGAGGAAAGGTAATGCTGCATAAACCTAGAAAGATAGATAAGACGGTTGCGAACCAGAGAGACTGAGAAAGGGGGTTGGTTACAACCTGGGAAGGTATTAGCACCCAGATTGTCCATCGTACTCGACAGGATCCACGCTTAGAAGATTTGTGTTTTAAAAGGGGTAGTGTCAGTGTAATCTGTGTATCAAAGAGCTGGAAAAGATGTACAGGTGTCAGTGTAAAAATAAAGTGATGTGTATAAGTGAAGTGTCAGTGTAAGAACAGGAATAAGATGCTCAAGATCATGAGGCTTAAAGAATGATACTAGAAGGAGGGGGAATATACAGAGACTTTTGTTCGATAACTGTTAAGTTATGCCTACGTATCCTCTCGTGCAATGAGGAAGTCAGAACATCGTAGTTCGACCCAAAGAGACTGAAGGATGAATTGACTTGTGAACTGCTTACTTGCCTATGCTCAAGTGTATGACCTGTCTGGCTCAGGTGCTAACTGTCTTGCATTAGACGGAAGAAGCAAGTTCTCGATTATGAGTGAATGAGATGAGAAAAGAATCCCGGAGGAGACGATTATTGTTTGTTTTTGTGTTTTCAGTTTTTTATTGCTTTTGAGAATTCGTCATAAGTTAATGAGCTCAAGCCTAATCCAATGGGCTAGTAAACTCATCACATCTTCCCTCTGATTAGGGGTAATGAGAATACCTTAAGTGTGAAGTCAGATTCTCACACTTAATCACCTTTGATGTAGGATTAAAATCATTAACCTACTTGTGATTATTTAGATGTTTTTGTTGTTTTTGTTTAGTGTTAAGTAATGAGATTAAGCCATAATCAGGGATTAAACAGACTCATTACACCATCCTAATAGAAGGATAATAGATGAGAATGTTTAAGCTGAGGAAAGCTCCTCAACTTAATCCATGATTAGGGATTAAACTCATGACAAAACAAGCCTTTGATTAAGTGGATTTTATTTAATGATAAGATGAAGAAGTGAGTTTTATGGTTTGTGAGACAACTTGAGGGGGACTTGTCCGTTAACACTAGGGTTAGTCCTTCTTAGCCAATTAAGGAAGAATTAGAACCCTAATGCAAGGCCCAGGTTACAAGTGTGATGTCTTGATGATTATTAAGTGAATTGATTAAAGGAGTTAAACACATTAAGGGTTTAAGACTTAGGATTAAAGTTATACACTCCATCCTAATAGAAGGATGCAGGCATAAGCTTAATCACAAAGCCTTAAAGCCTTTAGGGTTTAGTCCCTGATCATGAGATGAGAAGAGAAGACTCAAAAGAGACACAAAGGTAAAACTAAGAGGGGAGACTAATCAAAACCCTAATTATTGTCATGCTTGGTTGTTCCTAAGGTTTGTGAGGTTTTTCAAGAGAAGTCTTCAGAGGAACCACCAGGAAGCAGATGAAAGGATCAGGAGAAACAGAGTAACTTGCTTCATTCAAGAAGTCAAGTCACTTGAGGAAAGAAAGTGAGAAGAAGAAGGATGAGCAAACTCAATCTCAAACACATACAAGAATGCAGAAAGGGTGCATGAAAGGGAGATGAGAAGAAAGTATGAGAAGTGAAGGCAAATTCACTTCTCAGGATAACTTACCACCTGAAAAGTTAGAAAAGAAATGCAATGCAATGCAAAATGAGATGAGATGACATGATGAGAAACAAGACCAGAAGTATACATGAGATGATAATGATGTTATGAGATGCTACAAACATGAGGCAGCACATGGAAATGTTCATACAAGCTCATGGATGCAAATGAAGCAAGTTAGGACACATGATCATACATGAAAAGTTATGAGGTGCATATGGCATGCAACATGACAAATGCAAGGTGCAATGATCAAACATGCCTTCAACATGTCTTATGATGTTAAATGAATCAAATGGATGCTTGAAATGTCATGGTAAGTCATGTTATGCAAGAAAATGCAAGGTGAATGCATATGGAGGCCCAAATTAGGGTTTATGATCAAAGCAACAAACACAAACCAAAATCAGAAGCAAACAACATTATAAAAAATTGAAAATGCACTCAAAGGATCCCTAATCCTATACTAACCCACTTCCCAAAGGAGAAGTTTCAACTCTTAACCAAACTCAAGATATGATTTTCCTAAGTTTCCTAGGGTTTTAGGGTTCCTTAACAAGAAAATTACCAAACAAATGGAAAATGAAAGATCAAATCATGGCCATTTAATCTCACAAACTACATGCCAAACACAATGCAATGCAAAAGGAATCAAGGTCCAACTCTTCATGACTAGGCAGAAATGATTTTTTGAAGTTTGGATCAAAATAATGCATAAAAATGATTTTAATTCAATGAAAAATTCTCAAAATGCATCAAGATCAAAAATAAATTTGGTTTGAAGGTTGGACAAAGTTTCTAAATGTCTTAAAACATTTCATGAATTTTTTGGTGATTTTTAAATACTTAAAAGTATTTTTAATTAATTAATTCCCATTAATCAATTAAAAATAATCTTTTAAATATTTAAAAATACTTTTTTAATACTTAAAATGAAAATAAAAATATTTTTGTGCTTCTAAAATTAATGAAACTCAGGATAAAAAATTTCATAATTTTTAAAGCATTTTTTCTATTTTAAATAAATTAAGGAAGTTTAATGAAAGAATAATGAAAATAAAATAAATAAATGAAAAGGTAAGCTGATCTGATGGTGGAGATTTGAACTGGGTTTGAAATGGTTGACCAGCGCGTCATCCAAGGGCTGAGGTTGGTCCTGATTAAATTAATTTAATTATGATTAATTAAACTAACTAAAGGGGATTAGGGCAAAATGAGCGAATCTGGGCCATACGTGCGCGCGGGAAGTCAACAAAGTCAGGCAATCTAACGCACGAGATTCAAATGGATTTAATGACTGGGATTAGGGCTAATAACATTCAGGTGACCGGAGGGAAGCTCCGGTCACCTTCTCCGGCAACAACAAAACCCTAGATCATGATTCAGGCTTCTAAACATCAAATTAAACACAGCCAAGTGATCCTCTAACAACCTAGGATACGAATCCACCCTCAAACATCATTTAAACATCAAGAATCAAGCAAATCGAAGGAAACAAATTTCACGGGTGAAATTTCAGAGTAACAATACAAACTCATTTCTTACTCATTTTCGATTCTAAGAACATCCCCATGACCAGCAAGACATAAGCAATCAATTTATAACTTAAAATGTAAGCTCTGAGAAAAAAGAATCCATGGTCATACCTGAGCTGGAAAGCTTCAATACTGAGCTTTCTGAGCTTCCTTTATGTGCAAATGAACTTCTTTGACTCCTTTGAACTCAATGAGAAGCTTCAAAGTTCTTGTGGATGGCTGGTTTGAAGAGAAGTGTTCTGGTGTAGCAGGTTTCACAGTCAGGATTTGTGAAGTTTCAAGCTATTCCAATGGTGGATTCTTGCTCCTTTGAGTGTGTTTGACTTGTTGGTGAAGAGAAATGGGGTGTTTGATGGCTGGAAAATGAGATTCGAAATTTCTGGCTTTGAGAATGAAAAATGGTGAAGCTCAGTTCTTGCTTGGTTCAGGCCTAGGTCTTGCTGGTTTTGGCTCAGTGAAGCAAGGTAAGTTGATCAGTGGAGTTGGTTTTTGTGTTTGTGAGTTGTGCAGAGAGATTCGAAGGGTTTTGCTTGAGGGAGTGAGTTTGTGAATGTGTTGTTAGGGCTTTCTTCAGGCTTGCTTGATGTATGGAATGGCTAGCATTTGATCTACATAAAAAACTCCCATTGGTCAGATGATGTGACCTGCCCTTTATTGATTGGGATGGCCCCTTTTGCAAAATGTCAACTTTGGTGTAAGGAGGGCATGGGTCAAGTTCTAGGCCAGTACAAGTGTGTGGGATGGTGTAGCATGGTGGGTGAGAGAGGCTAGAATGGTTCAGCATTGTAGGCAACAAGTGGATGAGGTGTGATGATGGTTTTTGCAAGTTGATCACTTTTGGTTCATATGAAACTTTCTTGTCCCACAAGCCATAAAACATGAGAAACTCTTGGTCCATTCTGAACTTTAGGGTACATGTGATGTTTGTGTGATGGTTAGACATGAATTAGAAGTCACAAATGCCTTGGTACAAAGTTTTTTTGCAAGTTTTCCATTTGGTGCATATTTTGAAAATTAGTGATTTTTGCTAACTTTGACACACCATAACTTTTGATCCAAAATGAATTAGGTCATGTTCTTGTACTTTCTGAAAAGGGAAAGATCTAATCTACAACTTTCATGACCAAAGTTTTTCCATTTGAAGCATTTTTGGATCAAAAAGTAAAGGTTGAAAAAGTTGCATAAAATGACATTTCATTAAAAGTCAACCATGCCCAAAAAAGTCAACTTTGCAAAAACTTGTAATTCTTGAATTTTGTGAACTTCAACCTTCTTTCATGATCAAATAAAGATCAAATACACTCAAAATGATGAAGATCACCCCTTGGTTGGGTCATTGGGGGCCTCAGATGCCCTGATTTTGCACTGACTTGTCTGAAAAGTCAACTCTTGATCAGATGACTTCCCCATGGAATTTCTTCATGAAAATTGATATGCATACCCCCTATACCATATAGAGACCCATGGAAACATGAATGACCAAAAAATTTTGGAGTTATGGCCTCTGAAACCAAAACCCTAATTTCAGGTCATCTGTGCAGTCTAGCCTGGCTCTGCTTCTATACCAACCCCAGTTCTTGTGATTCTTTGGCATTCTTGACTTTGAGAGGATATAATATGATATAAGAACACACGTGGACCCCTTTGAAGTGATTGGTGGCCTTTGGCATGGCTCATGAAGCTCTTGGATTGCTCAGGTCACAAACCCTAGATGCAGATGACTTTGAATCTATGCAGTGAATCAAAAATGTACTATGAGATGTTATGATTGTGTTTATGCATATGAAATGATCACAAGCCATGGTGTGAATGGGTGAGGGCAATTTTGGGGTGTTTACACAAAGTACCCTAAGTGGGTAGCTAATATTGTGCCAGTCCCTAAAAAGGATGGCAAAGTCAGAATGTGTGTGGACTATAGGGATTTGAACAAAGCCAGTCCGAAGGACGATTTCCCTCTTCCGCACATTGATACATTGGTTGACAACACTGCTAAGTTCGCTGTTTTCTCCTTCATGGACGGATTTTCAGGATATAACCAGATTAAGATGGATCCTGATGATATGGAAAAGACCACTTTTATTACACCATGGGGCACTTATTGTTACAAGGTTATGCCATTTGGACTCAGAAACGCAGGAGCCACTTATCAGAGGGCAATGGTCACCCTTTTCCATGATATGATGCATAAAGAGATAGAAGTCTATGTGGATGATATGATTTCCAAATCACAGAGTGAGGAGGATCATTTGAATCATCTCCTGAAGTTATTTGAGCGCCTCAGAAAGTTCCAACTGCGTCTGAATCCAGCTAAGTGTACCTTTGGTGTCCGATCAGGAAAGTTACTTGGTTTTATTGTTAGTCAGCAAGGAATTGAAGTAGATCCGGACAAGGTCAGAGCAATTCAAGAGATGCCAGCTCCAAAAACAGAAAAGCAAGTCAGAGGCTTCCTTGGAAGATTGAACTACATCTCCAGATTTATCTCCAACATGACTGCTACATGTGAGCCTTTATTCAAGTTGCTCCGAAAGGATCAAGCAATTGAGTGGAGTCCCGATTGTCAACTAGCTTTTGAGAAGATTAAGGTTTATCTACAAGAACCTCCTATCTTGATCCCACCTACTCCAGGGAAGCCTTTTTTCATGTACCTGACTGTACTCGAGGGATCTATGGGTTGCGTATTAGGCCAACAGGATGAAACCGGTCGTAAGGAGCACGCCATTTATTACTTAAGCAAGAAGTTCACAGATTGCGAAAGTAGATATTCACTCTTAGAGAAGACTTGTTGTGCCTTGGCATGGGCTGCTAGACGCCTCAGGCATTATATGATTTGTCACACTACTTTGTTGATCTCCAAAATGGATCCAATAAAGTACATCTTTGAGAAGCCTGCTTTGACTGGAAGACTCGCTCGTTGGCACATGTTGTTATCCGAATACGACATCCAATATGTAACCCAGAAGTCTATCAAGGGCAGTGTTTTATCTGAATACCTTGCTGATCATCCTGTCGAAGATTATGAACCTTTGAAATTCGATTTCCCGGACGAGGACATTATGTTGATAAAGGACTGTGAAGTTCCAGGTCCTGATGAAGGTCCCGAGCCAGGTTCTCATTGGAAGATGATGTTTGATGGTTCCTCTAATTACATGGGGCATGGTGTAGGAGTTGTCTTGATGAATCCTGATGGTGGTTATACTCCTTTCACAGCCAGATTATGTTTCGAATGTATAAACAACATCGCAGAGTATGAAGCATGTGTTTTGGGTATCGAAGCTGCAATTGATACCAGAATCAAGATTCTTGATGTATATGGAGACTCAGCTTTGGTAATATACCAAGTCAAAGGTGAATGGGAGACCCGTGACGAGAAGTTGATCCCATACCGTGCCCACATTGTGGAATTGATCAAATATTTTGATGAAGTCACTTTCCATCATGTTCCAAGGGCAGAGAATCAAATAGAAGACACCTTGGCTATGTTGGCCTCTATGTTTCAAGTCAGATTTCTTAATGAAGCTCCACTCATTACAATCGAGCGAAGAACTGCACCAGCCTACTGTCTACTGGTCGAAGAAGAAACTGATGAGAAACCGTGGTTCTACGACATCAAGAACTACTTGCAAAATCAGGAGTACCCAGCGGATGCAACAACTCTAGACAAGAAGACTTTAAGAAGATTGGCGTCCAAGTTTTTCCTCAGCAACAATGTGCTTTACAAGAGAAATCATGATATGGTTCTGCTCAGATGTGTGGACAAACGCGAAGCAGACTTATTGATTAGGGAAATCCATGAAGGATCATTTGGAACACATGCCAATGGACATGCCATGTCCAGAAAGATTTTGAGAGCTGGATACTTCTGGTTGACCATGGAATCAGATTGTTTCAAGTATGCCAGGAAGTGTCATAAATTCCAGATTTATGCCGACAAGGTGCACGTACCTCCAACACTTTTGAATGTTCTGTCATCGCCTTGGCCTTTCTCAATGTGGGGCATTGACATGATAGGGGAAATTGAGCCTAAAGCTTCCAATGGTCATCGGTTTATCTTGGTCGCAATCGATTATTTCACCAAATGGGTAGAAGCAGCTTCCTACGCTAATGTGACAAAGCAAGTGGTTGCCCGTTTCATCAAGAACCAAATTATCTGCCGCTATGGGATCCCAAGCCGAATCATCACAGACAATGGGACCAATTTGAATAACAAAACAATGAAAGAACTATGTGAGACATTCAAGATTGAACATCATAACTCTTCTCCGTATCGTCCGAAGATGAATGGAGCTGTTGAAGTTGCAAACAAGAACATCAAAAAGATTCTGCAGAAGATGGTAAAAACTTACAAAGATTAGCATGAGATGTTACCATATGCTTTACACGGATACAGAACATCAGTTCGCACTTCAACAGGGGCAACCCCTTTCTCTCTGGTGTATGGGATGGATGCAGTTCTCCCTATTGAAGTATAGATACCATCTTTGAGAATCTTGATGGAAACCAAACTGGAGGAAGCTGAGTGGGTCCAGAACAGGTTTGACCAACTGAACCTCATTGATGAGAAGAGAATGACCGCCATGTGCCATGGCCAGTTGTACCAAAAGCGCATCAAGAGAGCATTTGACAAGAAAGTTCGTCTCCGAGAATTCAAAGAAGGAGATCTTGTACTCAAGAAAATCTTGCCAGTCCACAAAGACATGCGTGGAAAATGGAGTCCTAACTATGAAGGTCCATATGTTGTGAAGGTGGCATTCTCTGGAGGTTCCTTAATCCTTACAACTATGGATGGTGAACAGCTGAAGCACCCGGTGAATTCTGATGCAGTCAAAAAATATTATGCCTAAATAAAGCCCGATAGGTCGAAAACCAGAAATGGCGACCTAGGCAAAAAACGGGTATCCCGGTGGATCAAAACCTATGAAGGAGATCCAGGCAAAAGTTAGGGATAAAAAATGAAAAAATAAGAGCTCGCTAAGCTGAAAACCCGAAAGGGAGGCTTAGGCAAAAAAGAGCGTCCCGGTGGATTGAAAACCCGAAAGGGCGATCCAGGCAAAAGTTAGGGACAAAGGCATTTGACTGTGTCAGATGGTGTTTACCACTACTGAAGAATCATAATGGAAGACCAATCCAATTGCTCTTGTCAGAAGCGAGGTGTCGGGCAGTCTTAGTTATTAGGGATTATTAGTGGTCGTTGGATTCAATGTAGACCTTTCCCCATTGCCATTTTCAAATTGTAATTTCCCATGGAATTTTCGCCATTGGCAAGCTACCATTCTTGAATAAAATACAAACTTTGCCTATGAATTTTGTTGTTCAGCTTCTTATTTTCTTTTGTTATGCAAATGCCATCACTTGATTACAATTTAACTCTGAAAATGACAAGTTTTTTTCTTAAGGAAATGTTTTTTTGAAAACATACTGAAAAACTTTCAAGTTTCTTTGACTTTGGGAAAATTGAAAAAAAAAACTTTTGTTTCCCCAAGAAGTCCTGGTTTGCAACAACACTTTTATACTATTATTACAGAAATCCCCATAGAAGTTCAAAACTGGTAACACTCTTGGATGGATCTTTGGGCCAACATGATTTCCAAAATTCGAAGACATCTCCCCAGTGTTTTTCATTTGCTCATCTAAGTATTAGTGTTGAGAGCCTACTCCCTATTTGAGTCTTGTCGAAACTCTTTGTCTCTTTAGAGTCAACATTTGCATATCATGATCATTCGCATCATGCTCAATCATGCGCATTTGACATTAGCATTTGTCTTTCCCCAGTTGTCGTCTGTCTAACTCCAAGTCCAGATATCATTAGTGTTCAATTTGAAAATCCATTGTTGTTGGTACCCGAGGTTTGGTTTATCAATGTTTTTGTCCCCAGTAATTGCTGGTGTTCCCCGTGGAATTCTAATTGTGGTTGGTATTTGTCTTTATGACCACCAATATCTCCTTGAAGTCCAATTGTCATTGGCACAAATCTTTTAAGCGAGTCGTGAAACCTGTTGCTTAAATCCAAGTCCATATGATTTTGGCACACACTTGTACCTTTCTCCTGATGGTTCCTGAAGGAATTTCCGGAGGTTGGATATTTTATCTTATTTGAAAACTCCAACATATTTTGTTGTTACTTCTTTGCGTTAGCCGGTCGCCTAGAGCCGTTGATCTATCTTTGGGTGATTTGCATTCTATCCCCAATGCTAGCTGGTCGCATAGAGCCGCTGCTAAATCAATGTGATTTCCTTCCTTATCCTCAGTGTCAGCAGTTACATTTGAACCTGCTAATTTACAATTTTGAATACTTTGTCTACTTTGTCTTTATCATTCTTAGTGCCAACCGGTTTTTTTAACCTGTTGCGCATTCACTTTGAGTGTATCTTGGCTTCTATTCTTAGTGTCAATAAGTCTCGAACCTATTGCGCTTCCACTTCGAATTTTGTTGTTGTTGATATTCTTAGTGTCAGTTGGTCGCATCGAGCCGCTGTGCATTCACTTTGAATGATTATTTTGTTTGTATTCTTAGTGTCAGTTGGTCGCATAGAGCCGCTGCGCATTCACTTTGAATAAATTTGTTGTTGTTATTCTTAGTGTCAGTTGGTCGCATCGAGCCGTTGCGCATTCACTTTGAATGATTATTTTGTTTGTATTCTTAGTGTCAGTTGGTCGCATAGAGCCGCTGCGCATTCACTTTGAATAAATTTGTTGTTGCTATTCTTAGTGTCAGTTGGTCGCATCGAGCCGCTGCGCATTCACTTTGAATGATTATTTTGTTTCTATTCTTAGTGTCAGTTGGTCGCATCGAGTCGCTGCGCATTCACTTTGAATATTATGTTTATCATTTCCAGTGACAGTTGGTCGCATAGAGCCGCTGCACGTTCACTTTGAACGTTTATTTTGTTGTATTCTTAGTGTCAGTTGGTCGCATCGAGCCGCTGCGCATTCACTTTGAATATTACGTTTATCATTTTCAGTGACAGTTGGTCGCTTAGAGCCGCTGCACATTCACTTTGAATGTTTATTTTGTTGTATTCTTAATGTCAGTTGGTCGCATCGAGCCGCTGCGCATTCACTTTGAATATTACGTTTATCATTTCCAGTGACAGTTGGTCGCATCGAGCCGCTGCACATTCACTTTGAATGTTTATTTTGTTGTATTCTTAGTGTCAGTTGGTCGCATCGAGCCGCTGCACATTCACTTTGAATATTACGTTTATCATTTCCAGTGACAGTTGGTCGCATCGAGCCGCTGCACATTCACTTTGAATGTTTATTTTGTTGTATTCTTAGTGTCAGTTGGTCGCATCGAGCCGCTGCGCATTCACTTCGAATATGTTGTTGCTTTCTTATTTCTCAAAGTCAATTGGTCGCATAGAGCCATTGATCTACCACTTCGATTTATTTCCTTGTCTTTTTTTTATTCTTGGTGTCAGTTGGTTGTATCGAGCCACTGTGCAGTCACTTTGAATTTTATTTTGTTTTGTCTGTGTTCGTTAATCCAACACTTTGGATTTCCTTTTGTTCCCGTCTTTTGTTATTCTTAGTGTCAACAGTTACACTTGAACCTGTTGATTTACCACTTCGAATACTTTCCGTTTTCGTTTCTTTATCCCCAGTGTATGTCATCCCCAGTGAGTCTTGGCTTGTGGTCGTCGGTGTATCTCATTCTAATCATTCATACCACAATCATCATTCATTGCATAGAGTTACAGAGTTAGATAGTTTGTAGTCCAGCATAACATTGCATTTAGGGGCAAAATTTCCGGTTATTTCTATATTTAAATACCTTTCACCCTGATCTCATGAGTGTCTATCGTCATTCATGCCATCTGGTAAAGTTATTTAAATAGGGGCAACTGTCACACCCCAAATTTTACCCCTGACTGCTTGCATCATACATTCATCACATTTAACAGAAAGTTTCCAAGATTTGTTTTTCTGTCACTTTCAACTCATTTTTTGAGTTTCTCAAGATTTATTTATTTTTATTTCTTTTCACTTCCAAGCTTCCATTTTAATTTTAATTTATATTTCTCATTTCTAACTTTTATTTCATTTTTGTATTCTTATCTTTTGTTTTCTAGTTCTATTTCTATATTCCACTTTTAACTTCTTATTTTTAGAATTTTTGTTTCAATTTCTATTACTAGTTTTTTATTCATTCTCTGTTTCCTTCTTTATATATATATGTATCTCCATTTTAAATTTAATTTCTATTCATCTTCAAGTTCTCATTTTTAAATTGTTTGTTTTTATTATTTTCTTAAATTTTTATCTCAATTTCTACTTCCAATTTTATTTCATTTTTAAAAAAAAAATTGTTTCTATTTTTATTATAACTTCCAACTTCAATTTAAGTTTAAGTTCAATTTTGCTTTTAAATTCATTTCTCCAATTTATCTTCCAATTTCAATTTTTGTCCCAAGTTTAGTTCATATTTTCTATTTCTAGTTTTTTTTTTCTTTTCCAAATTCATATTCCAAATTTCAAATTTCAAGTTCTCACATCATTTGTAAATTCAAGTTTAAATTCAAGCTTTAACTGCATTTCAAATTCATCATGAACTCAATGTCAAATCTCATTCCAAGATCATTACAAATTCATGAAAAAAGAGAGTTTATTCCAAACACCAAAAATTCCAAACACCAAAAATTCCAAACTTCTATTTGTCAATCTCAAGTGCATTCCTAATTTTCAAACTCATAACCAATTCAATTACAAGTTTTTGTCAAGTTACATACAAGTTACAAGCTACAAATTAGCAATTACAAATTCAAAACAAAAGTGTTGCTTGAATAAAGGTGGTTCAAAGTTTCTCATCATAAGCAAATGCATCCAACTCCATGTTTGTTTTCTTGAATTCTTCATGCTATGCCACATCTCCAACTTCATGCCTCTTCCATCCATCATACACATGAAAATTTTAAAAAAAAAACAAGTTAGCATTAACATTTCATCAAACTCATACATAATCATATTCATCATATTTATTCAATCAAATTCATTCAACACATTGCATCATTTAACACCATTTATCATATTTCAAAACATCATTCAAGTTTATAATCCAAACATATTCATTTTCAAGTATTATCTTTCCAACTTCATGTTAATTCAAAAAAGCCCCATATATGTTACATAAGCATTCAAGTTCTATTTCATTCAAGCATACCATTTTTCAAAATTCAGCATTCATGATATTTCATTTTTACATATTGTAAAGTTTCTTTTTCTCATAACAAAGTGTCAAGATACATAGTACAAAATCAGCAAGACCACATGGCTCACTAGCAGACAAAAAAAACAACAACAAAAAAGCAGGACAGCAGTTTCACAGCACACAAAAGCAGGCTGCTCCACCTCCCCACTACTACACACAAATTCAGAACTGGTTCCCCCTAATCCTACACCCTTCCTTAGCAAGTTTCTCAGTACATAATTCAAACCAAAAACCCTAGAAAAGTCCTATAAAAGCACTGTTACATTGCAAAGAAAAGGATGGAAAAAAACACCAGCCACATCCTCACAACAAAAAACCACAAGAGAGGGGAGATTGACAAAGCAAACAAAAAAATTCAGCAACATCAAAAAATCAATAACCACTACCAACCATCATTCATATTGTAGAAAAACAAAACGTACCAAGCAAAGCTTACCATTGTGGATTCTTCACCCCGATAACTTTCGGGCCGGTAATATTCTCCATTTCCTTCACTCTTTTCAGCATATTGTTCATCTTACTGGATTCCTCTTTTAGCCATGTTTATGTTTACGGTTTGATCTCGATTTCGACTAGCTAGTTTTTGTTTCACTTCATCATTCCTCATACTGCATAACACTCACTGCATTTCCCCACCTACAACCAAAACCAAAGCAAACCGTACACAAAGACTCAACAACAATTTCATATTGCATAACTCAGCGACTTCATACAAAACTACAACAAAAAAAAACTTCAAACTCAACCACAAACTCACTCAAGAAAAACTATCCAACAAAAATTTCAACACATAATCTATGCTATCTTATATCGAAAACAGAAAGAACTATACCTCCACCAATTTTTCCTTCATTTGCTTTACCTTCAAATCCCTTCCATAACCATCCAGCCCCTCACCTTTCGCCTTCCTGCTCACCGTCTGTCAACACGAAACAGAAAAGAAAACGTTATCAACATCAACAAAAACCTTCTAAAAATCATTAAACCAGAAGCAAAAGCTCAGAAACTTTTTCTAACTTTCAAACCGGACCCTTTCTAACTCGCTGCAAATTGCCGAAAACTTGACGAACTCCACAACCAACCAAACTTCGCTACCACCGCCACGACCTCTCTGCATCCGCCAATCCGCACCCTTAAACCGCACAAACCTCTGAGACCAATTGTAACCAAACAAATCAAATCCACTGCTACCATCACCAACCTATCTCCAAACTCGCAGGAGCTTGTCGCTGATACCGCCGTATTCGTTGTTACTCACCATATCAACTCTGTCACTGTAAGACAACTCTCCAACACAACAGAGCTCAGTAAAACACTCATTTTCCATCAAAGCTTACTCCATAGGAACTCTATATTTCAACTCACCATCTCTACTACCCTCACAAACTGAGACCTTTTCTTCTTCATCACAAAACAACAGAACAGAAGCCTCAAGGAAAGGTTTTGGAATGGATTTTCAAATTGATTTTCTTCCGAAAAGCAGCAACAAATTGTTTATTACCACTGTCCAAGGAAAAAACGCATAGAAGGATACCTTCTAAACTCACCAGCCACTCATACATCCATAAATTTCAACTACAACTCAAAATGAGCTTCACCACCATCTTCACGCCAACACCACAACAACAATTCATGGATTCCACCTCATAACATATCCATTCACATATCAATTCTACTACAATTTTTTTTGGAAACAGAGGCGCATAACTGACCACAAAACACCTCTAAAACAACTCTCTGCTCACACAATAACACTCACGGCATTCACACAAAAAGGGAGATCAGAATAATGAGTTCTTTGATCACTATCCCATTCTTTCTTCTTCAAACAAAACTTTCTGCACTTTTCTCCAACCAAATAAACACTCTTCATTTTCTATTCACTGTAAACACCCCAAATTTTCCCTCACCCATTCACACCATGGCTTGTGATCATATCATATGCATAAATCCAATCATACCATCTCATATCACATTTTTGTTTCACTGCATTGTTTCAAAGTCATCTGCATCTAGGGTTTGTGATCTGAGCAATCCAAGAGTTTCTTGAGCCACTCCAAAGGCCACCAATCACTTCAAAGGGGTCCATGTGTGTTCTTATATCATATTATATCCTCTCAAAGTCAAAGAATGCCAAAGAATCACAAGAACTGGGATTGGTGTGGAAGCAGAGCCAGGCTTGACTGCATAGATGACCTAAAATTAGGGTTTTGGTTTCAGAGGCCATAACTCCAAATTTTTTTGGTCATTCTTGTTTCTATTGGTCTCTATATGGTATAGGGAGTATGCATATCAATTTTCATGAAGAAATTCCATGGGGAAGTCATCTGATCAAGAGTTGACTTTCTGGACAAGTCAGTGCAAAATCAGGGCATCTGAGGCCCCCAATGACCCAACCAAGGGGTGATCTTCATCATTTTGAGTGTATATGATCTTTATTTGATCATGGAAGAAGTTTGAAGTTCACAAAATTCAAGAATTTGAAGTTTTTGCAAAGTTGACTTTTTTGGGCATGGTTGACTTTTAATGAAATGTCATTTTATGCAACTTTTTCAACCCTCACTTTTTGATCCAAAAATGCTTCAAATGGAAAAACTTTGGTCATGAAAGTTGTAGATTAGATCTTTCCCTTTTCAAAAAGTACAAGAACATGACCTAATTCATTTTGGATCAAAAGTTATGGTGTGTCAAAGTTGGCAAAAATCACTAAATTTCAAGTTATGCACAAAATGGAAAACTTGCAAAAACTTGTACCAAGCATTCTAGTGACTTCAAATTGGCTTCAAAACTTCACCATATGATCATACATACCCTAAAAACAGAATTGGCCCAAGGGATTTTGCATTGCTTGCTTTGATTTTCAAGGATCTTTAAGACATTTTTCCATTACAAATGCAAAAGTTGGATTTTTGGCAAAGTCATTTTCCAAAGGGCTATGTGATTACCAACTGATTTCCATGCATTGCCATGACCAATTGAGATATCATGTGACAAAATTCAGCAAGGAATGCTTCATGTACTTAGCATAAAATCTCAAGAGAGCACAAGTGGGCAAGTTGCAAAAGCTAGCATAGCTCATGATCCATATGTTGCAGTCACCCTCAAGCAATCCAAGGGCTGTCCCAAACCCAAGCTGAAGCCAGACATGACCTCAAACTGCTGCTGCCATAGCCCATGCTGCAAGTACCAATCACATTGACTTTTTGGCCAAAACTCCCATACTCATGGAATAGTAAACAGCCACCCCTACTGACCTGCCCCCAGCCTATTCACACATGGTGGGAAGATTATAGCAAAGCATTGGCCCTTGAGACAAGCCAGAACTCAGTCCCCACAAAAACTGTCAAAGAGCTTCCTCTCTTCGAATCTCATTTTCCAGCCACCAAACATCCAAACTCTCTTCACCAACAAATCAAACACACTAAAAGGAACCAGAATCAACCATTGGTAGAGCTTGAAACCTCATACACACAGACCTCATTTTCTGATACACCAGAGCTGGACCTCTCAAAATAGCTTGTTTAAGCTCCATCCAAGCCTGCCATTAGCACCAGGGGGATCAATGGAGTAAGTTTGCACCAAAAAGTAGTCCAGAAAGCCCAGAAATAGAAGCTTCCATCTCAGGTATGGCCATGAACTTTTTCTCTCAGAGCTTGCATTTTTTGTTATAACTTGATAGCTTATGCCTTGCTGGTCATGGGGATGTTCTTAGAATCGAAAATGAGTGGAAAATGAGTTTGTACTGATGCTCTGAAATTTCACCCGTGAAATTTGTTTCCTTCGATTTGCATGATTCTTGGAGTTTAAATGATGTTTGAGGGTGGATTTGTATTCTAGGATGTTAGAGGATCATTTTGTTGTGCTTAATTTGAAGAATAGTGGCCTGAATCATGATCTAGGGTTTTCAACCCGCCGGAGAAGATGACCGGAGCTCCCCTCCGGTCACCTGAAAGTACTTAGCCCTAATCCAAGTCATTAATGGATGTTTGAATCTGGTGCGTTGGATGCTTTGACTTGGTTGACCTGGCGCGCGTTTGTGTGGTCCAGATGTGTCCTCATTAGCCCTAATCACCATTAGTTTAATTAAATCCAATTACTTAATTCATAAGACCTAATTAAGTCAAAATGCATCCTGTCCCTTGATTCACGCGCCAAGTCAATGGTCTCCTCCCAGCTTTGAATCTCATGCGTTGGATTAGATTACTTTTCATTTTATTTTGTTTATTTTATTTTTCTTTCCATTTAACTTCTGCAATTTATTTAAAATAGCAAAAATGCATTAAAAAATCTGAAATTTTTTGTACAAGTTATTATTCAATTTCAGAACACAAAAATATTTTTATTTTTATTTTTAGCATTAAAAAAGTATTTTTAAATATTTAAAAGATTCTTTTTAATTAATTAATGAGAATTAATTAATTAAAAATACTTTTAGGTATTTAAAAATCACCAAAAAATTCATGAAACCTTTAAAAACATTTAGAAACATTGTCCAACCCTCAAACCAAATTTATTTTTTTGATCTTGATGCATTTTGAGAATTTCTCATTGAATTAAAATCATTTTGATGCATTATTTTGATCCAAACTTCCAAAAATCATTTCTGCCTAACCCTAAAGAGTTGGACCTTGATTCTTTTTGCATTGCATTGTGTTTAGCATGTAGTTTGTGAGATTAAATGGCCATGATATGATCTTACATTTTCCATTTGTTTGACATTTTTCTTGTTAAGGAACCCTAAAACCCTAGAAAACTTAGGAAAATCATAACTTGAATTTGGTTGAGAGTTAGAACTTCTCCTTTGGGTAATGAGTTAGTATAGGTTTAGGGATCCTTTGAGTGCATTTTCAATTTTTTGTAATGTTGTTTGCTTCTGATTTTGGTTTTTGTTTGTTGTATTGTTAATAAACCCTAATTTGGGCTTCCATATGCATCCATCTTGCATTTGCATTCATACCTTGACTTGCCATAGCATTTTATACATTCTTGTGATTCATGGAACATCTTAAGACATATTGGAATCATGCTTGATCATTACTTCTTGCATTTGCCATGTTGTATGCCTTTTGCATCTCATAGCTTTTCATGTATGTTCATGTGTCTTAACTTGCTTCATTTGCATCCATAAGCTTGTATGAACATCCCCATGTGTTGTCTCATGGTTGTAGCATCCCATAACATCATCAACATCATGTATGAGCTTCTGGTTTTGTTTCTCATCATGCCATTTCATTTCATTTTGCATTGCATTCCTTTTCTAACTTTTCAGGTGGTAAGTAACTTTGAGAAGTGAATTTGCCTTCACTTCTCATAACTTCTCTTCATCTCTTTATGCATCCATGCTGCATTTTGTTATGTGCTTGAGTTTGAGCTTGCTCATCCTTCTTCTCCTTACTTTATTTCTTCAAGTGACTTGACTTCTTGAATGAAGCAAGTCATTTTTGCTTCTCCTGATCCTTTCATCTGCTTCCTGGTGGTTCCATTGAAGGCTTCTCTTGTAAACCTCACAAACCTTAGGAACAACCAAGCATGACAATGATTAGGGTTTTGATTAGTCCCCCACTTAGCTTTTACCTTTGTGTCTCTTTTGAGTCTTCTCTTCTCATCTCATAATCAGGGACTAAACCCTAAAGGCTTTAAGGCTTTGTGATTAAGCTTATGCCTGCATCCTTCTATTAGGATGGAGTGTATAACTTTAATCCTAAGTGTTAAACCCTTAATGTGTTTAAATCTCTTAATCAATTCACTTAATAATCATCAAGACATCACACTTGTAACTTGGGCCTTGCATTAGGGTTCTAATTCTTCCTTAATTGGTTAAGAAGGACTAACCCTAGTGTTAATGGACAAGTCCCCCTCAAGTTGTCTTACAAACCATAAAACTCACTTCTTCATCATATCATTAAATAAAATCCACTTAATAAAGGCTTGTTTTGTCATGAGTTTAATCCCTAATCATGGATTAAGTTGAGGAGCTTTCCTCAGCTTAAACATTCTCATCTATTATCCTTCTATTAGGATGGTGTATTGAGTCTGTTTAATCCTTGATTATGGCTTAACCTCATTACTTAACACTAAACAAAAACACCAAAAACATCTAAATAATCATAAGTAGGTTAATGATCTTAATCCTGCATCAAAGGTGATTAAGTGTGAGAATCTGACTTCACACTTAAGGTATTCTCATTACCCCTAATCAGAGGGAAGATGTGATGAGTTTACTAACCCATTGGTTTAGGCTTAAGCTCATTAACTTATGGCAAACTTCAAAAAGGAATAAAAGACTGAAAACTCAAAAACAAACAATAATCGTCTCCTCCGGGATTCTCTTCTCATCTTATTCACTCACAAACGAGAACTTGCTTCTTCCGTCTAATGCAAGACAGTTTGCACCTGAGCCAGACAGGTCATACACTTGAGCATAGACAAGCAAGCAGTTCACAAGTCAATTCATTCTTTCAGTCTCTTTGGGTCGAACTACGGTGTTCTGACTTCCTCATTGCACGAGAGGATACGTAGGCATAACTTAACAGTTATCGAACAAAAGTCTCTGTATATCCCCCCCTCCTTCCAGTATCATTTCCTCAGCCTCATGATCTTGAGCATCTCACTCTTTTCCTTGCACTGACACTTCTCTTATACACTTCACATCACTTATACACTTTACACTGACACCTGTACATTCTCTTCCAGCTCTTTATACACAAATTGCACTGACACTACCCCTTTAAAACACAAATCTTTTAAGCGTGGATCCCGTCGAGTACGACAGACAATCTGGGTGCTAATACCTTCCCAGGTTGTAACCAACCCCCTTTCTCAGTCTCTCTGGTTCGCAACCGTCTTATCCATATCTTTCTAGGTCTATGCAGCATTGCCTTTCCTCTGGGATAAAAATGCCTAGCTGGCGACTCTTTTCTTTCCCAGTGAGTTCACTCCTGTGTGTTCTCATTGTTCCTTTCGCCGACCGTTCGCGCTTGTACCGGGATGCAAATCTTTCGGGAGCGACATTCACAAAACAACAACTCTGTACCTGCAACCTGCAAAAAAAAACTCTTGAATCCCTCACATACGAGCGAAGAAACACAACTTCGACTACAATCCCTAACCGGAACTCAAGTTGAACCGCCATCTCAGCCACAAATGGAGGTTTCTTCCGATAACATCCATCACCACCTCCACCGCATCAACAAACCAAATATGCAAAAACAAAATCCAATCACGGACCTCCTTCAACCACAACACAGAACCAAAGAGAACAAAACAAAAACAGAATCAGAAAGGAAGTAGAAGAATAATAGGTTTGGAACGGCGAAGAAGAAGAAAAGCCGAGAGAGAGAGATTCGCCAAGGTTCTCTCGGTTCGTGAGAAACGGCGCGTTTTGGCCTAGGGTTCTGCTTTCCCCCTTTTACAACTGAAGCGGGTCACGGGTTGGACCCGACCCGCTTATTCCCAGCGCCCATGGGCCTCTTTCTATCTAAACCCCCTCTGTTTACTTAAAAAAGTCAGCCCATTAACTTTTTTTTTTCTTCATAAAAAATCTAAAAATATATAATTCAATTAAATCTTTATATACTTATTAGGTTAACTTTTATTAAATATTTAGTTAATTTATTTTCTTTCATTATTTTCTCATTTAAATATACATATCAAATAAATAAAAACATTTTAATTTTAATGCTTTCTTTTCTATTTTATTATTATTATTTTATTTAGTTAGATATTTATATATACATATAAAAAAAATATACAACAAAAATATATTTCGAATTCAATTTTTTTCTTTTCTATCTTATTTTTTAGTACATATTTAATTAGTCATTTATTTATTTTTTATAAAAATCCAAAAATATTTGTTTAGTTCTTCTTCGTTTAAGATAGAGATTGTTTAGCATAGTTTTAGATCCTATTAGTGTGAGAGGTTTAGATTTAGATTTATCTCTTAGTGTGAGTTTTAAATTTAATCTTCCGATGTCTTGGTTGTATGCATGCTATGTTTGTATATATTTTAATTTCGCATCAAGACCATAAAATGCTAAGATAAAATTTGAAGCGCCACACCATTTAAGACTTTAATTCTTCAAAGATAATAATTCTTGGTCCAACGCCAAGTTGAGTTCACATACGCTTCACTCACACACGTAAGTCGGTCATTTTACGATCGCCATCTGCACAGTCGTTACACTTCATAGCTTTCCAACTTAAAACAAATTGACGCACCGCGTTTGTCTTCCACCCCCGCATTCTCGATCCATATATCGAGTCATAGTCCGGCTACTAAGCCTTTTACCTTGCATTTCCATTTACTTTATTCAGTCCATTTTTGCAAGTAGTCGCCTATGCCTTAGACTTAGGAGCTTGCACCCTCATTTATTTACTTTATTTTTTTGCATTTAAATCCAAAAGGGAAAGAACTCTTGCAGTTGACTCAATGTCATAGGAAGTTTAGCCATCCCTAGTTCCTGTTCGACCTTAGCCATTAGGACTTTTTATTTTACAATTTTTTGTGACTTTGTTAAGTCACGTGAGTGTTTGCCATAACACTTACCTTCCCCCGCGAACCTTGAGCGTAACCAAGTGTTCGTTAATCCTTAGGAGAACTACGAGTGCTCTGATTCTATACCCGATACGTAGGCATCGATGCGATGTTGTGCGAGCACCATTAGAAATAAAACCTTAGTTTCCCATAATTTTAGCAAGCAATAAATAACAATAACACAAATATTAACAAGAGGTTCCCGTAGGATACTGCGGATGCTTAGGGTGCTAACACCTTCCCTAGGTATAACTAACCCCCGAACCTAGTTTCTCCTCATTTAGGGTTTTTACGATCTTTTTCCCTTTTCCTTTTGGATTAAATTAAAGTCGGTGGTGAACATAAATGTTTTGCGATTCAAGCTTAATCAATAGCTTGGTATCCGATTCTCACCGCGACAGCTGACAAAGGTGTTTTTGTAGTGGATAAATATAGCTAACAAGGTGAAATTCCCTAAACTAATAATAAATATGAAATTATTAATGTGTATATATGGCAATTAAAAAATTTGGGCTAAATTAATTTCATAATAATATATATAATTACCTTGGGAAATTTCTGTTGACAATTGATAATACCTTTGTCACTAGTATCTTTAAACTCTAAACCACACCTTTTTGACATATATTTTTCTTAATCCTTTTGCAATTCACGGACTTGAGATCTTAATTCTTCCAAAGTTTCCATCACTTGTTAATTGCTAGGATTTTGGGTCTTTGGACGCTTATACAAGGTTGATGGAGTGACCCCAAATCCCTTACCCCTTACATGTCCGGTATACTCAGGAACATTTAATACTCGACTAAATATGCTCTTGCAATCCTGGTCTTCACCTAGATTTAAGGACTGAGATAAATTATCTTCAAATTCATATGCATATATATTGAAAAATATTAGTTGGGATTAAAAAGCATAAATATTATATATATTTTAATAATTTTGATTTAATTAAAGAAATAATGGTATACTTACACATTGCTCAAAAACTTATTGAACATTTTCTGTAACAACTCCATCCTTTCCCACACGAGCAACCTTCCACAAAACATGTTTCGGAACTAATGTTTCTTCACTTTTCTCCTCTTCTAACTACACATTAAGACAAATAATAAGATCAATTGTAACACATGGGAAACAAGTAAATCATAAAATTTATATATACTTGCTATTTTTTCCTATAAGCGTGCATATCCCAAATGCCATTTTTTATTGATATGCGAGTTTTGATGCTCTTTCTCAATTTATGTCACTCACATCCTGGATAAACAAGTTTAAATCATCTCAGAACATACTAATGCAACAAGTATATAATATAATATCTGTAAACACCCCAAATTTTCCCTCACTAAGTTCACACCATGGCTTGTGATCTTCCCTCATTGCATTAGTTTAATCATATCATATCATATTGCATTTTTGTTTCACTGCATTAGTTCAAGTTCATCTGCATCTAGGGTTTGTGATCTGAGCCATCCAAGAACCATCTGAGCCACTCTAAAGGTCTTCAATCATCTCAAGAGGTTACATGTATGTTCAATCATCATATTTTATCCTCCAAAGATCAAGGAAGTCAAAGAATCACAAGAACTGGTAAAGCATGGGAGCAGAGCCAGGGTTTCACTACACAGATGACCTAAAATTAGGGTTTTGGTTTCAGAGGCCATAACTCCAAATTTTTTGGTAATTCTTGTTTCTGTTGGTCTCAATATGTTATAAGGATCATGCATACCAAGTTTGATGAAGAAATTCATTGTGGAAGTCATCTGATCACTGGGTAGCTTCTTGAGCAAGTTAGAGCAAAATCAGGGCATCTAAGGCCCCCATCAATGGACCCAAAGTGGATTTTTCATCAAATTGAGGTTATATGATCTTTATTTGATCATTAAAGTGCTTGTATGTTCATAAATTGAAGAAAAGTAAGCTAAATCAAAAGTTGCCAAAAATGGAAATGACTTGTAATGTAAACTTTCCATTTTGGGAAAGTTTTTCAACCTCCTCTTTCTCAACCAAAAATGCTTCAAATGAAAAATTATTGGTCATGAAAGTTGTAGATTGGATCATTCCCTTTTCAAAATGTACAAGAACAAGATCTAATTCATTTTGGAACTCAAGATATGGCTTGACAAAGTTGGCAAAAATCCCATAAATGTCAAGAATGCACCAAAAGGGATTCTTTGCAAAACCACTTGCCAAGGCTTTTTGTGATCAGAATTGCTTCTAGATTAGAATTGCCCAAGGAATTGCAAGATCACATGCCTTGAACACCAAGATTTCTCAAAGAGGCCAAACTTTCTCCAAATTGCAAAACACCCCATAACTTATTTCCCACATGCTGAATTACCTCAAGAATGAATTTGTGGACTTCCTTGAAGTCAGATGCGCATGGACATGCCCAAAGGCCAGCTGCAACCTTGCCCATACCTCAAGTACACAAGTTGGTGACTTTTTGCAAGAAGGGCCATACCAATCACAATAGGGCACAACCACTCCACAGACCTATCACAAGTTGATATGTGGACTAAATGCTGGTCATAACACACAAGAACACAAGTTGAGCCCTAAGAATCATCAAGTTACCAAAGACTCTCCCTCTTGCAAAAGCTTTCGAATCTCCCAACTCAGCCACTCAATCTTCAAACAAACACCACCATTCATTTCTAAATCACTCACTGATCATAAACCACCCACCAAAACAGCCAAGAACACACCACAAACAAAATACGATTTCTAACCAGTTGGAGTGCAAGCTCACAAACAAGCCATCCACAAAGCTTTCCAAGCATTGCAAACTCTTCAGAAAGGTCATTAGAGGCTTTTTGCACCAAGGAAGTGGCCATAAAGCTCAAGGGTTGAAAGCTCCATCTCAGGTAGCCATTCGAATTAATTTTTCTAGAACTTCTCTTTTATGTTACAAAATGATTAAGCATGCTTCACTGATCACACTGAACTTGGAATTATTGAAAATGGTTGAGAAATGAGAATGTATTGATTGTCTGAAATTTTTTCCATGTTTATGTTTTTCTTCGAATCATGAGATTGAGTGAAAAGAAATGAGGTTTGAGGGTGGATTTAGGTTCAGGGAAGTGGGAGGAATGAATCTGGAGCTTTAGAGCTCCAGGAAGTGCCTAGGGAAGAAGTTGAGAATTTTCAGGTGAAGGTCTGGCCGGAGAAGATGACCGGAAGTCTTCTCCGGCCACCTGAATGTCATTAGTGGATTAATTAGGTTTAGGGCAAACTTTGAATGTAGGCCATTGGATTTAGGTTTCCCGCGTGCGTTGTTTGGTCCAGATCTTGTCATTAACATTTAATCTGATTTATTTATTTAATTAAACAAGATTAAGTAAGTTTGAATGTGGGCCTTTAGATCTAGCGCACAGTCAACCAGTCCAAACCTAGATTCAATCCCATCCCTCCATTCAGCATACTTCAGTTTATTTTAATTTTATTTCATTTTTCTCATTTTATTTTGCACATTTTATTCAAAATAGCAAGAAAATTCCAAAAATATTTTTATTTTGCATTTTGATTTAAAATAATTTTCTTAACCCAAAAATATTTTTATTTTTATTTTTTGCATTTAAAAATCATTTTTAGACATTTAAATGTTTATTTTAATTAATTAATGAAAATTAATTAATTAAAATATCATTTAGGTTTCTAAAAAATCCCAAAAAATTCATATTGCATCTTTAAACATTTAGAGACATTGTCATACCATCCACACAAATTTATTTTTGGTCTTGAACCACTTTTGACAATTTTCTTGTATTTAGGGTTCATAAAATTCACATTTTAGAACCCTAACTTCAAGAATTATTTTCTGCCTAACCAAGAATGGTATGACAATGATTATTTTTGCATTGATCTTCATTTGAAATGTATTTGCTAGCATAATTTTGTCATGAATTTCTTCTGCCTTTTTGAATTGATTGGCATTTTTCCCCTTTAGGAACCTTAAAACCCTAGAAAACTTAGAAAAATCATAACTTTCATTAGGTTAAGAGTTAGGTATTCTCCTTTGGGGTGTGATATCATATGGGTTTAGGGTTCTTTTGATTGAATTTTCAATTTTTTATCTTATGTTATGCTTCTGTTTTTTATTTTTACATCTCATGTTGCATTAAAACCCTAATTTCTCATGTTCATTCACATACATCTTGCATATGCTTGTATTCATGAACTTGCCATGACATTTCTTGCATCCACATGACTTCTAAGACATCCTAGGACACATTAGAATCATGCTTGATCATTTCCTCACCCATTTTCCATGTTATGCCCTCATTTCATTTCATGTGCATTCATGTGCTTTCATGCTTCTTTCATGCTTCATTTGCATTCTCATCTCTTGTATGATCATCCATTGCATTTGGCATCTCATAGCATCATTAACATCACGAATATGCTTCTGGTTTTGGTTTGCATCCTTGCATTAATTTCATTTTTCATTTCATTTCATTTCCTTATGCTAACTTTTCAGGTGGTAAGTATCTTGAGAAGTGAATTTGCCTTCACTGCTCATAATCTCTCCTCATCTCTCTTATGCATTCATTGCTGCATTTTGTATTTGTATTAGAGTGAGCTTGCTCATTCATGTTCCTTCTTCACTTTCTTTCTTCAAGCAACTTATCTTCTTAAGTGAAGTAAGTTGACTTGTTTCTTCTGCTTCTCCTCCTTTCATCTGCTTCTTCCTTAGTGGCTCTTCTTAAAGATCTCTTGCAAGCCTCATAAACCCTAGGAACACCCAAGCATGATAACAATTAGGGTTTGATTATTCCCTCATTAGTTTTACCTTTGTGTCATCTCTTGAGTCTTCTCTTCTCATCTCATAATCAGGGACTAAACCTTCAAGGTTTTAAGACTTTGTGATTAAGGTTATGCCTGCATCCTTCTCTTAGGATGGAGTGTATAACTTTAATCCTAAGTCTTAAACCCTTGATTTGTTTAAATCACTTAATAAATCCATCTAATAATCACTAAGACAATAATCTTGTAACTTGGGCCTTGCATTAGGGTTCTAATTCTTCCTTAATAGGTTAAGAAGGACTAACCCTAGTGTTAATGGACAAGTCCTCCTCAAGTTGTCTTATAAACCATAAAACTCACTTCTTAATCTTATCATTAACTAAAATCCACTTTAATAAAGGTTTTGTTTTGTCATGAGGTTAATCCCTAATCATGGATTAAGTTGAGGATCCTTCCTCAACTTAAATGTTCTCATCTATTATCCTTCTATTAGGATGGTGTAATGAGTTCATTAAATCTTTGATTATGGCTTAAACTCATTACTTAACACTAAACAAAAACTCCAAAAAACATCTAAATAATTGCAAGTAGGTTAATAATCTTAAACCTATATCATGGTGATTAAGTGTGAGGTGTTTACTTCATACTTAAGGTATTTTCATTACCCCTAATCAAAGGGAAGATGTGATGAGTTTATTAACCCTTGATTTAGGCTTAAGCTCATTATCTTATAACAAACACAAAAACCAATAAAAGATTGAAAACATCAAAAACAAACAATAACCGTCTCCTCCGGGATTCTCTTCTCACCTCATTCACTCACAAACGAGAACTTGCTTCTTCCGTCTAATGCAAGACAGTTAGCACCTGAGCCAGACAGGTCATACACTTGAGCATAGACAAGTAAGCAGTTCATCAGTCAATTTATCTTTCAGTCTCTTTGAGTCGAACTACGGTGTTCTGACTTCCTCATTACACGAGAGGATACATAGGTATAACTTAATTGTTATCGAACAAAAGTATCTGTATATTCCCCCTCTTCTAGCATTATTCTTTTAAGCCTCATTGTCTTGAGCACTGCACTCTTTTCTTGCACTGACACTTCTTTTATTCATTTCACATTTCCCTTACACTGACACTTGTATTCTTTTCCAGCTTTTGAACACAGAATAGCACTGACACTACCCCTTTAAAATAGAAAATTTCAAGTGTGGATCCCGTCGAGTACGACGGACAATCTGGGTGCTAATACCTTCCCAGGTTGTAACCAACCCCCTTTCTCAGTTTCTCTGGTTCGCGACCGTCTTGTCCATATCTTTCTAGGTTTATGCAGCATTACCTTTCCTTCGGGATAAAAATGCCTAGCTGGCGACTCTTTTCAGTTCATCTTCATGTTCTCTCTCTCGCCGACCGTTCGCGTCTGTACCCCTTCTGACCAGGTGTCATTTGGTGGGAGCGACCAGCTTGGCGACTTTGCTGGGGATACTTATACTGCAACCAGGGCTTCTGGTTCTTTTGTGGGTTCCTCCTAGCGCTTGTTCGATTTATGTTTACAGGGGTGTTATGTGCTAATTGTGTTTATTTATTTGCTTTATTTATTGCTTTATGTACAACTTTATTTACTTCTTTCTTTATAGTTTTTTTTATATATACATCATACTGTCATTATCATTGCTGGATCTGCTTCTGTTTTGGTGGGTGGGGTTTCATGAGTGATTAAGGTCCTATACCTGGGACCTGAGTGACACCTAGGCTAGAGTGATTCATGTTCTTTCCCATCCCATTTCGGTCTGGTGCGGGAATATGAAACACAGTTCAGATGTGGATTTCTTCTTGAGAACTCTGTGCTACAGATTTCCTGTAGTGCTAGGGCTATCTGGGAAGTCTGCTAAGTCTGGATGACCTTTATTATGACCTTCAGATTCTGGGGTGAATTAGAGGAGGGTCCTTTATGGTTATTGTAAACAATGTACCTCTGGGTTAGAAGTGTTTACACTTCTCATAACTGATCCAAGTCTGAGGATCCTTGTTCTAGAACATTACATGTGAGGGGGTTGGGTTGTTTACAGGTTTGCAGGAACCCTTGGCCACATCATACCCTGTTACTGTTTTGTTTAAGAATACTTCACTTTGGACAGTTCTTGTGATTAACCATGGACATGTGACTCTTTATTTGAGTCCCCCATCTTGGTTATTGGATTTCTGAGCCTCCATCCGGACCTTTGAACATACATGGACCTTATACCAAGACAGATAATTAGATCCAGCTCTTGATCACAAACCCTTGCATATCATTTGCATATATCATCATTGCATCATTTAACATTTGTTTATTTGTTTTTTAGGGTATCCATCACATAATATTTGGTTTGGTTTTGACCCCTTCCACTGCTTAGACCTCAGCTTCAGTTATCTTCTTCAGCATCTGCTTCAGCTATCTCCTTCAGAACCTCCATCAGTCTGTCAGAGACTTACCTCCAACTTTTCAGTCTGTGATCTTCATCAGCATTTGACTTTAGCTTCTTTATCAGCACTCATGGATGGTCCAAGGAAAAGCAACATATCTTATCACTTCTTTGAGCCCTCTTTGACTGGTATCAGGCAGGTCCAGTCACTTATCACACCTGACCACATCCCATTGTTTAGAGAGCACTATGGGGGTATTTTGGACATGGTTATGGATCTCGATTCTTCTCAGAGAAGCATGATCCATGCATGCTTGCAGTTTTATGACCCTCCACTTAGATGCTTCACTTTTCCAGATTTCCAGATGGGGCCTCTACTGGAAGAGTTTTCCTTGTTGATTGGAGTGCCTATCAGAGGAGGGATCCCTTTCAACCCAGAGATGACTGCTTCCAGAAGTGAAGAGATAGCAAGGGCATTGCACTTGGAGCCTGCCCTTATTAAGCAAAACTTGACAACAAAAGCTGGGATTCCTGGTTTACATCTGGACTTCTTGATTTCTCAGGCCACCCTGAAGGCTACATTGGGAGAATAGAGGGCAGTCTGTGCACTATTAGCCCTCAGCATATATGGGGCTATATTGTTTGCAGATGAGCCCAAATTTGTGAGTAAGAATGCCATCCACTTGTTTCTGCTGAGGAACCCAGTGTCTACATTGCTAGGAGATTTTTACTACTCCATCCATCAGAGAAATGAAAAGCAAAGGGGGAAGCTAGTTAGATGTTGTGCTCCCTTGTTGTACTCTTGGCTACTGAGACACCTGTCCAAATCAGATGCTTTCTTGAACCCACATCAACAGAAGAATTGGGCCAAGAGGTTAATTGCCTTAACATCAGACAATATCAGATGGTGCACCCAGAGCACCAAAGGCAAGGATATTATTACCAGATGTGGGCAATACCCTAATGTGCCTCTATTAGGAGTAAAAGGTTGCAACAATTACAACCCTTTACTGTTTAAGAGACAATTGGGGTATGCCTTGGTCCACCCTCCCAGAGGAAAGGATTTGGCTGAGACCCTATACTGTGAGATCCAATTTGGCTCTGCTGTTTTCAGGCAAGCTGCCTGGGCTTGGGACAACATTCAGACCAAAGGGACAACCATCCTTAGAAGATGTAACAATATTGCTTCAGCCCAGTACTCTAAATGGTCCCGTACTAGATCTCAGATCACCAGTGTTAATGCTATTATTCTATGATTGGCATTATGTTTGGTAAAACTAATATGGCTGGAAAATGTTGAATAAGAAGTTCCATATTAACATGGTATAGATTCTGGAAGAACATGTCAAACATGATGTCCTGACATGGTGGCACAGATAAATGTGGAAGTTGTCAAAGAAGATGTTGAATTCAGTTCAGAATGTCCTATCAGATGTTGGGACATTATCAAACAGAGTATAAGAACTTAATTCAGGATGTCCCAACAGATGTTGTCATATGTCACAGTCAGATGTCAAAGAAGATGTTGAGGTATCTGCAAATGTCATGACAGAATGTTACAGACAGATGTCAAAGAAGATGTTGAAACATCTGCAAATGTCATGACAAAATTACTGTCATATGCTACAGACAGATGTCAAAGAAGATGCTGAAACATCTGCAAATGTCATGACAGATGTCAAAGAGAATGTTGAAACATCTGCAAATGTCATGACAGATGTCAAAGAGAATGTTGAAACATCTGCAACTGTCATGACAACATTACTGTCATATGTTACATATAGATATCAAACAAGAAGTGTTGAACTTAGTTCAGGATGTCACACTGTTGCACCCCAAAATTTGCCCTCACAATACAAGACTTTGTGTTCTAAGAAGATTCACAAGGTTCACAAGTTCTCCAACACTTGCATAACCTTTCATGAGGTTCATGAAGTCTACAAGTTACTTCTTGAAGGTTCACAAGGTTCACAAGTTTCTCAATGCTTATATAACCTTTCATGAGGTTCATGAAGTCTACAAGTTACTTCTTGAAGGTTCACAAGGTTCACAAGCTTCTCAACATTTACAAAACCTTTCATGAGGTTCATGAAGTACATAGGTTACTTCTTGAAGGTTCACAAGGTTCAAAAGCTTCACAATACCTCCCATGAGGTTCACAAGACACTTTATGAAGATTCACAAGGTTCACAAAGTTCACAATTGGTCAAAGAAGTTGACAATTCCCTCAGACAATGCACCTCCTAGGCAGTGCATCCAAAACTAGGGTTTTGACTTTAATCAGGCTAAATGGACTTCCAATTCCTCAAGTGAGTTTCATAACATCTTATATGTGTATAAGAACCTCCATGACAAGTTTCAAGACTTTTCTCAAAAGTTTGCTCAGTCAGATGATCAGATAAGTCAAAATCAGTCAATGCAGTTAAAAAGTCAAACCAAAGTCAAACTTCATGATTTTTTGCCAACATCAAGTATATGAAGTAAAATTCATCATTTGATCAAGGGTTGATCATGATTCATCAAGGAGATTCCAGATCATCAATAATCAGGAGTTTCTAAATTAGGGTTTCCTCAGTAAAAGTCAACTGAACTTTGACCAGGCATAACTTTCACATACTTCATCACCAAGTCTCCATCCAAAGCTCATTTTAAAGGAAATTGAATTCTCTACAACTTTGATGTTGAAAGTTAAGCCCAAAAATGCTTCATTTGAAAGATGTGATCTAAGACATTATAGGTCATTTCAAAAGTCAACAAAAAGTCAACAACTTCAAAAGGGCATAACTTGAGATTGGTAAATGATATGAACCTGAAACCAATGGGGTTGTTTAGAGGACTCTTCAAGCTTTCCAAAAAGTCCAAGAACACCCTCATACCTTTAAAATTGAGGGAGATGTGCCTTTGCAAAGTTGGGAAATTTTGTGATGGTTTATGTTGAAAATGGAGGCTTAAAGGTATTTCTTTCCAAATGGGCTGCCCAAGTCATGACCCAACCCATACAATAATAACATGCACGAAATTTCCATGATATTTTCATATTTTTTATTTTATTTAATTAATTTATTATGATTTATTACATTTAAAATCATTTTAAATTAAAATAAAATATTAAACATGAAGATATATTTTTGTGATTGAATCTAGAAAGTCTTAAAGGGTGATTGGAGTCAAAGAGGAATGAAATCATGTGAATTATCCCAAAATGGCAAGCACTCATGATCAAATATTTGAAATTTACACTATGATCTTTTTGAATATTTTTTGGATCAAATTTTCACATAACCCATCCATGTTTCTGACCTAAATCAATCACACATATATACTAAGCATAACCCTAGTCCTCATTCACGAATTCCAGCAGCAAAAGGTGAGTTCATATGTTCAAAAATTCATAAGAAAAGTGGGATTCGGATTCTTCAATCTAAGGCACTACAAGGTATTTTAAGGACGTGGCTAGCTTCCCTGGACTTCACTGGTTGTAAAGCATCCATCATATGCATCAATACTATCTCATGTTGCCTTACCCGAATCAAACTTGGTCATGGATTTCTAATTTTCGATTCTGATTGTTTATGCATTATTAACGAATTTTGTTTGTGTTTTTGTGTTTGTGATGATCCAAGGAACAATTCTGGACAAATCAATTGGATTTTCGTGACCTAATAAGGATTCGGCCATTGTTAGGGTTTAGCTCTTGAAGTTAGGGTTTGATGATTCTATGAGTTTAAATAAATTCTAAGAACATGGGAATGTTCTATGAGACCTAAGGATTATAAAACTGTAATCAATTTGATGAATCGTTACTGTTTGGTGAGAGTTTGATTTTCGCAGGTCAAGAAGCTTGAAGAACTCGCAGGAAAACTTGCAAATATTTTCGTAGGAAAATTTGCAGCTCAGGAGGTTGAAGATGAAGTCTCCCGCGCGCTCAGGAATTCAAATTTTATCAATATATTTTATGATTGTTTTGTTGTTTCATTAACACACACATGCGTGTGTCCTGGTGGTAAGCGCTGCTTGTGTATGTTGAAAGGTGCTTGGTTCGATTCCTGGCCAAGTGCATTTGTTTTGTTTTATTTTTCAGGGTAAAAAGAAGCTTAATATATTATGATTCAAGGCCAATAAGCTGACAGGAAGGCTCTCCCAGCCAGGCGGTTACGTATGCATGCTTGTCACTGAAAGGTCCTGGGTACGAATCCACCCCAGGCCTTTTGTTTCTCATATTTTTTCTGGATTTTGCATCATAAAGCACAAAACAAAGTGATTCTCATTTACTATCACCTGCGCCTGGTTGGTTTGGTGGTTGTGGTTGTTGCTGGCAAATATGAGGTCTTGGGATCAAATCCCACCAGGTTCCTTTTCTTTTCCCTTCTTTCCTTTTATTTTCTTGTTTAATTTAATTGATTTAAATAATTAACATATTACTATTTATATTATAAAATATGTATATATTATGTATTCAAACTCTTAAAATTATTTTCTTTTTTTTAAACTCATGATTTTTTCAATGTAAATTTTATAATATATATATTAGTTAAGATAATTCTATATAGTTAATTAAAAATAAATTTTGTATATAGCTAAATCCTATTTTTTTATAAACCCTAAAAAATATAAAACCCTAATTTTTTAACCCTAAAACTATTTTCAAAAATAAAACCTAATCCTATTTTTTTCTAAATATTTTTTTATTGTTAATACAATTATAATATAAATTTATTTATTCTCATATTGTAAATATAATTATAAATTATTTCTCTCATCTAAAATATAAATATGTTTCATATTATTAGAAATTAAAGTTTGTTGTAAATATACTTATAATTTATTTTTCTCTTTTTTATATTAAATAAACATTTTTTTTATAACTTTTGTTTAGAAATAATTGTGTTTATAATAATTAGATTTTTGTAGTAACTTTATAATTAAAATATAACTTAATAATTTGTAAATTAAAATAATTGTTTATTCATATTTTTTTTTTTAGTTGTTTATATTAAAAATTGTTAATTTCTTATTATTATAATATTTTGATTAATTTACTAACCATATTATTATTTATTATTATATTTTTATTATTATATTTCTAACCTTATTTATTATTTCTAAATTATTATTATTATTATTGCTACTAACCCCTAATTATAATTTGCTTATTTATTTATTATTTATATCTTGCTATTATATTTATTTATTTGCTATTTATTTTATAATTATTATGTAATTGTTCCTGGATGTAAATTTGTAATTATTTAATTATTATTGTTATGGTTAGTAATTAGGGAGTGACAAAACATGTTTGTTATTTAAAAATAAATTTAGATAATTTTTAATATAAGATAATTAAATTAAACACGTCACACACGTAAGTCGATTTTAATCGCCGTCTCACTTCCTAAGGATATCCCTCCAGTTGCCTACGAATAATGGTCAAGTGGGGTGTATAAAGCAAGTCCCTTCAAAAGATAAATCATCAAATCCCTCATGGTTGCCTATACGAATCGAGTCCCTTCGAAATAAATGATGATAGTCCCTCATATGTGCCTATTACACCCCACAGTTGCCTTCATAAATAAATTGTCCCTCACATGTCCCTTAACATCCAAGGTAATGACTACCTACTCCTTAATAGTAGGGATAGTCTTACCAAGGAAAGGATAAAGAATAAGAAAGACCTTAAACATTAGGGTAGGTTACTCCTATGTACTTGCTCACTTCAAAACTTTTTCACACTCAAACAAATTTCCAACAAATTTTCAAACAAGTTTTTTACACATCCGTACATGGATTATTTATTAAACTATTCTGAAAATTTTCTATTCATACACTACACTTTCAAAAACCATTTAAAGTGAGCTTAGGTACCTAAGAGCCCATGGATAACCATGGATGAAAAGGGTGCTAATACCTTCCCTTTTCATAACCTACCCCCCGGACCCAAAATATTCTCTAAGGTCTTTCCTGTTCTTTTATAACCTTTCCTTATGGATAAAATAAAAGTCGGTGGCGACTCTTGCTATCCGCAACATTGTTTAAAGTCAGTTCTCCCACCGTGTTACAGAACTGGCGACTCTGCTGGGGATTTAAATTAAAGAGGGGTACCCTTAGGAATTAGATCACTTTAATATTATGTGCCTTGTTTGCTTTACTTTACGTTGTTGGGATGCTCTTATGTGTGAAAGATCCTAACCCGGATCTATTGTACCTTAGGTAAATGGCAATAGACCAAGGAAACTGTACGGCGTATACCGATATGGTTGATCTGGTGGCCATAGTTAGTGTGACTTCTTGGTTGGTGCTTATGTTCCTTAAGTCAAGTTGAGGATAATATGAGGCTGCCATATGTTGTCAATGCACTAACTAACTTTTAGAACCCTAGTTATCCCATCTTGGCCTTTAGAAAAGTAGTGAGGTAGCCGGCTTTAGTGCAGACTGAAGTTGGTTGACACTCGATACTACACTCATTGAGATCTTAAACTTGGAGGGTTTTGGTTGGCAAGTAAGTTGCCTTCTGAACAACCACCCTTGTGAAGGATCAATGATATTGAGATCCCTTAGAACCTGGTTACTTTTGTAGGACAGGATGAACCATCTAACTTCAGGGGAGGGTACTTACCTTTGAACCGCATGCAAGCCTTTAAACCTAGGGCTATTGTGTGACTTGCTTGTGTGTGCCACATGTTTGTGATTGAGCATAACATCATGACATCATCATGCATCATGAGCATATCATTTTCCCTAACCATTTCAAGGACCAAGGGATTTATCTTTGTTCTTTGTTGCAGGTCATGGCTTCAGCTTGTAGAAACACCATCAGGATCAACTTTGTGGGGATACCTCCCAAGCTTAAAGAGTTGGTTTCTCAAGTGTCTGATCACTCCCGATTCAACAAGAGACATGGTCATCTATTGGATCTGGTCACTTCAGGGTTCAATGAAGACATGATGAGTGTCCTGTTCCAGTTCTTTGACCCTAAGCACCATTGCTTTACATTCCCTGACTACCAGCTAGTTCCAACCATGGAGGAGTTCTCTAAACTTCTGGGCATACCTGTTCTTGATCAGAAACCATTCACAGGCTTGGAAAAAGAGCTTAAACCAGAGGTTATTGCTGCAGCTCTACATCTGAGGAAGTCTGACATTGTTCTAGAGACGAGAAGTGGAGTTAAGGGTATTCTTGCCAAGGTATTAGTGGATAAAGCTCAAATGTTCTTGAAGGCCATGAGCTATGATGCTTTTGAGGAGATCTTAGCCTTACTGATATATGGCTTAGTATTGTTCCCCAATCCAGATCAGTTCATAGATGTTCATGCCATCAACATTTTCCTGAGTCACAATCCAGTGCCTACATTGCTTGGAGACATCCTGCATTCTCTTCACACCCGTACTACAAGGGCAAGAGGAACTTTGATGTGCTGCATACCTTTACTCTCTAGGTGGTTTATTTCTCACCTTCCTCGCTCAGTAATGAAGAATGAGCAAGGGTTCAGATGGTCCAAAAGGATCATGTCACTATCTCACTCAGATATCCATTGGTGCTCCAGATCTATGGAGAATGTCACCATCATTGACCGTTGTGGGGAGTTTCCTAATGTGCCACTTCTAGGCATAAGAGGGGGCATCACCTACAACCCTTCTCTAGCTTTACGACAGTTTGGTTACGCCCAAAGTGATGGTCCTCATGACATGTTGATTCAGGGCATTGTGTTTGATTACGACAACGATCTTCAGGGTTACCGTCAGAGATTCATACGAGCCTGGGGAAAAGTAAACAAGGTTGACAGCAAGACACTGGAGCCTAAGTACACTATTCCTATGGAAGCTTATCTCAGATGGGTACGATCTCGTGCTCAGACACTCATGATGCCATATCCTGCCGTCCTACCAGTTACCATGGAACCTGCTGCTGAAGGAGACACTGCTTATACCATCCTTCACCCAGACATGCCTACTGATATGGAAGACTTGCAGAGGTCATGGATCCAACTGAAGGAGCAAAGGGATACTTTCGAGGCTCATTACAAAGCAAGCCAAGCAAGAATCCTAGAGCTAACAAAGCTACTTCACGAGGAACGAAACCTCAACTCATACCTCAACACAAAGAGGAAACGTCCATGGGAGACTTAAAACTCCATCTTTTGTACTTATTTCACTTTCATTTTTTTTTGTAAGCCTAAAAGGCAAAACAAGTTATTACTAATAAAAAGTTACTTTTTTGTTTGTTTAAGCAAATTTAAATCCTGCGGTCCTTGAAAACATTGCATATGCATTCCCATATCATTTCATTGCATCACAGGTTTATAATTGTACACAGGTTTCTCATCTTCTTACTGTTTATTTCAGCAATGGCTCTTGAACAATCAGTTAAGGATCTTCAGACACAAAATGCACAGTTTCAAGAGCTGATCCTGAACCTATCCAAGGGGCAGGATGAATTGAAGACACTGCTGGCTAAGAAGAAGAATCCTGAGGACAACAAGGATGATCAGCTGAAACAACTACAAACTGAGATGACAAGAATGAGGGCTCAGATGAATGACCAGGTGGCTTTTATTCAAAGATTAGCTCAGGGGCAAGAAGAGCTAAGAACCTTTGTCCATAAACTTCAAAGTGATGGAGTCAGGGATCTAAAACAAGCTGGTTTGGTTGAAAAGAGGATGAAGATAAAAGAGGGTAAGAGACAGGTTGCCATTGATCGTTCTTCGATTGAAGAAGAAAGACCTGATAAGGTTAATCCACCTCAACACCAGAAAGGTAGAAGGCAGTTTATCAAGTTCAGCACTCCAATGTCACAAGTTCTGCAATGCTTGTTGGAGATGAAGCTAATTTCCTTGGAAAATCCTCCTCAAAATCCTAAAACTTCCTCTCCTTGCTATAATCCCAAAGCAAGGTGTGGGTATCACTCCAACTGTCCTGGACATGATACTAATAGCTGTTGGGCATTGAAGAAAAAGATTCAAGACCTGATTGATGAAGGAATCCTAGAGGTTACTCCAGAAGGTCAAGTTGAGTTCTACTATCGTCCATCAAACACCGAAGCTGCAAGACAAGTTGCCCAAAGTAACAAGAAAGGAAGTCTACCTATTCCTGTTGAGATATGGGGCACCCTGGGACATCCAAGTGGAAAATTTGATTTCATGATGAAGTATACTGCTCCTCAAAGTTCACAGATTGCAATTGAGGACATTCAGCCAACTGGATGGGACAACATTTGAATTTTCATTTGTAATTTCTTTTATTTGTTTGAACACTTACTATTATGTTAAACTTTTGTCTTCTTTAATGCATTGCATATGTTTGTCTTGAATTAATCCATTCGTTCCACTATATTTTGAATTATGCTTCTTATTTCTATCTTGTGATATTTAATTCCTGATGAAGCTACAAGCCTGTAGAGGGAGGATGACGAAAACAATACCATAATCTTATGCAGTATGCTTTTGAACAGACTATGCTGACGATGTACAGGCATTGTTTCAATTCCTAAACAGTGGAGATATAAGGAAGTTAATCCCTAGTCAACCCTTTTGAGCCTATGAAGCAGGAGTTTTTATTCTCGCACAAATTAAAACCCTTATTCATAACATGGGGGAGGGTAGTTACTCAGTTAACTCAAATATGCCATTTATATGTGTTGTACACAATGAATGATGGTTCACTGTAATCATTAAACCTAATAGTCAATATCTAGCAAAAGAAAAGCTCACTAAGTCAAAACCTATGAAGGAGACTTAGTAAAACATCAAGACATCCCGCTGACTGTAACCTTGAAATAAGCAGTTCAGGCAAAAAGAAGGGATAATAAAGTCAAAAGAAAAAAAAAAAGAGGTCACTATGAACCCTCAACAAAGAAAGATGGCTGAATGTTCAAATAAATTTTGGGTTTCTGAACCATCACAAATATCGGTGTTACAACTCCAAACTGCTATGGAACTTCAATGCATAAGTTAACTGAGTATAGGACTGAAGAACATCATGGAGATTGGGTTGGGTACAAATAAAATTTGAGCCTTTATCCCTTGTTTCTTAAACCATGAACCAGGCCACGTTATAACCCTTTAAAAGTCCTAACTGAAGCATGGTTAGTTCGAAAGCGTACTGCTACAAAAAGGTATCCTGACTCCTTTAGGGCTTGTTATAAAACTTGAGTTAATATCGCAGTTTTCAAGAAAAAAATAAAAATAAAAAAATAAACAGTTTTTCAAAAAAAATAAATTGTTTTCAAGACAGACATAAGCATTGCATTTTTGAATATATTGGTTTGCATATACCTGAATGTTTGACAAATGGAGAAGCTTACAGGATGAATGTTCAATAAACAGAGTCCTTCCGATAAACAAAGTTGCTTCCTGGATCAAAGTCCATGTATACAAAGGGGCATAGTCATTATCTCCCCAATTAAGGGGGCAAGCCATGATACTGCCTATCTCATGTGGGGCAATCAGGACAAGATTCAACTATGTTTAAGCAGCCAGAGACAGATCTCCTCATCTATCTGAAGTGCCAAGGGCAACATTACAGAATTCATAATGCCAGGGGCATGGTCATTGTTTCCTAATCAAGGGGGCATACCAAGTTACTGTTCAAATCATCCGGGGCAATCAGGTCCAGACTCAACTGTGCTTAATAGCCAGGGGCATTTTTCCTCATACAGTTGAATTACCAAAGGTGACATTACAGAGTCCACAATGCCAGGGGCATATGCTTATGGGGCATTCTGCTTGTTTCTCTTGAGGTAACTTCATTCAGATACTTCCATTATAAGGCAATTCATCCTCAACCAAGGGGCAATGCTTTCTCTTCAAATCTAATACCCGGAGCGCATATGGTCCATCACAATTTGAAGACACATTCCTCTTGTTGTATTACCTTGATATTGGATTCTCAGCTGAAACCATGATGGAAATTAATTGTCTACGCCAGTAGTATCAGATGGTGTCAGTATCATGTCTTCAGATCCAGCTATGAGGATTTCGGGGAAGGTATTCAGGAAAGTTAAAAATTTCAGGAGCTCCAAATCCAATTGGTTATACACTCTCGAAGTTGAAACGTTTCTGTTCTCAAGTTCAGCTTTACTTTTCCCTCTGAATCCAGATTTACTTTTACCCTATTTTTCATAAGCGAAACGTCCATTAGTTGGGCTTGAATGCATGTGTGCTTAATATGATTGATGTTTACCAGAAATGCATGAAAATGCAGTAATAGTATTTACTAAGGACGAACGAGGGAAGGATTTCAACGAAGCTTCGCCGGTTCATCTCTACAAAACAGTTACAAATCCCTCAGTAGGACAAATCCATCTTCATAAAGTCCCATCTCCCCTGGAAGTTATATCCATCTCTTTTATCCTCATACGGATATTCGAGAAAGTACTTTCCAATAAGGGTACGACGAACGAAGACGGGATGTTATACTTATCCTACTATCAAACGAAGACGAAGGTTATATATACCTTACTATCCCCAACAACGGGAGGTTATCCATACCATGTTATCCCCAGCAGACAGAGGGTTATATATTCTCCAGCAACGAATCGGGATTTATTTTCCCTGGCCAGCAGTTGTTATACAAAGATATCCAGACGCTCCCGGCAGTATCATATCATACATACATCATTTACATCATACCATAGCATATATATCCATAGACATATAGTGCATTACTTGAGTACATCATATCATACATGCATACATAAAGCATAAACTAATGTTATTATACAAAAGCTACCTTGTTTTCAGGTTAATTATCCAACAAACAAACTTATGATCTTTGGGACTGCTTTATTGTAACCTCAGGGTTACTTTATCCTCCTGATGAGCTTCTTATTACTTTGGGACTGCTTTATTGTTACCTCAGGGTTACTTTATCCTCCTGATAAATTCTCATGACTTCAAGACTGCTTTAGAGCTATTGATTGCTCTATCCTCCTGAGGACATACTACTACTTCAAGACTGCTTTAGAGTTGTCATTATTGATTGCTCTATCCTCCTGAAGACGTATCACATTATTATTTCAAGACTGCTTTAGAGTTATCATTATTGATGGCTCTATCCTCCTGAAATCATTACTTCAAGACTGCTTTAGAGTTGTCATTATTGATTGCTCTATCCTCCTGAAGACATATCACATTATTATTTCAAGACTGCTTTAGAGTTGATGGCTCTATCCTCCTGAAATTATTGTTTCAAGACTGCTTTAGAGTTATCATTATTGATGGCTCTATCCTCCTGAAATCATTACTTCAAGACTGCTTTAGAGTTGTCATTATTGATTGCTCTATCCTCCTGAAGACATATCACATTATTATTTCAAGACTGCTTTAGAGTTGTCATTATTGATTGCTCTATCCTCCTGAAGACATATCACATTATTATTTCAAGACTGCTTTAGAGTTGATGGCTCTATCCTCCTGAAATTATTGTTTCAAGACTGCTTTAGAGTTATCATTATTGATGGCTCTATCCTCCTGAAATCATTACTTCAAGACTGCTTTAGAGTTGTCATTATTGATTGCTCTATCCTCCTGAAGACATATCACATTATTATTTCAAGACTGCTTTAGAGTTGTCATTATTGATTGCTCTATCCTCCTGAAGACATATCACATTATTATTTCAAGACTGCTTTAGAGTTGATGGCTCTATCCTCCTGAAATTATTGTTTCAAGACTGCTTTAGAGTTATCATTATTGATGGCTCTATCCTCCTGAAACCATATTATTTCTTCAAGACTGCTTTAGAGTTATCATTATTGATTGCTCTATCCTCCTGAAGACGTATCACATCATTATTTCAAGACTGCTTTAGAGCTATTGATTGCTCTATCCTCCTGGAATCACATTATTATTTCAAGACTGCTTTGGAGTTGTCATTATTGATTGCTCTATCCTCCTGAAATCATTACTTCAAGACTGCTTTAGAGTTGTCATTATTGATTGCTCTATCCTCCTGAAGACATATCACATTATTATTTCAAGACTGCTTTAGAGTTGATGGCTCTATCCTCCTGAAATTATTGTTTCAAGACTGCTTTAGAGTTATCATTATTGATGGCTTTATCCTCCTGAAATCATTACTTCAAGACTGCTTTAGAGTTGTCATTATTGATTGCTCTATCCTCCTGAAGACATATCACATTATTATTTCAAGACTGCTTTAGAGTTGTCATTATTGATTGCTCTATCCTCCTGAAGACATATCACATTATTATTTCAAGACTGCTTTAGAGTTGATGGCTCTATCCTCCTGAAATTATTGTTTCAAGACTGCTTTAGAGTTATCATTATTGATGGCTCTATCCTCCTGAAATCATTACTTCAAGACTGCTTTAGAGTTGTCATTATTGATTGCTCTATCCTCCTGAAGACATATCACATTATTATTTCAAGACTGCTTTAGAGTTGTCATTATTGATTGCTCTATCCTCCTGAAGACATATCACATTATTATTTCAAGACTGCTTTAGAGTTGATGGCTCTATCCTCCTGAAATTATTGTTTCAAGACTGCTTTAGAGTTATCATTATTGATGGCTCTATCCTCCTGAAACCATATTATTTCTTCAAGACTGCTTTAGAGTTATCATTATTGATTGCTCTATCCTCCTGAAGACGTATCACATTATTATTTCAAGACTGCTTTAGAGCTATTGATTGCTCTATCCTCCTGGAATCACATTATTATTTCAAGACTGCTTTAGAGTTGATGGCTCTATCCTCCTGAAATTATTGTTTCAAGACTGCTTTAGAGTTATCATTATTGATGGCTCTATCCTCCTGGAATCATATTATTATTTCAAGACTGCTTTAGAGTTATCATTATTGATGGCTCTATCCTCCTGAAATCATTACTTCAAGACTGCTTTAGAGTTGTCATTATTGATTGCTCTATCCTCCTGAAGACATATCACATTATTATTTCAAGACTGCTTTGGAGTTGTCATTATTGATTGCTCTATCCTCCTGAAATCATTATTTCAAGACTGCTTTAGAGTTATCATTATTGATGGCTCTATCCTCCTGAAATCATTACTTCAAGACTGCTTTGGAGTTGTCATTATTGATTTCTCTATCCTCATGAAGACATGCTGTTACATCAGTATTACTCCAGACTCCTGACAGCTCTCATTATACTGCTGAAGAACTTTCCCCTAGTGGCATCTTTAAGCCCACTCAAGCATATTCAACTAGCCATCTGTATCACTCTATGCACTGGTGAGTGCAAATTTTTGGGCTTTTGTTTTCAATCCCCTTCAACCTTCCAGGTCACGACTGGCAAATATACCAATCTAACCCCTCAGGTTTCAGAAAATTGAACAGGGGCAGCTGTTGCACCCCAAAATTTGCCCTCACAATACAAGACTTTGTGTTCTAAGAAGATTCACAAGGTTCACAAGTTCTCCAACACTTGCATAACCTTTCATGAGGTTCATGAAGTCTACAAGTTACTTCTTGAAGGTTCACAAGGTTCACAAGTTTCTCAATGCTTATATAACCTTTCATGAGGTTCATGAAGTCTACAAGTTACTTCTTGAAGGTTCACAAGGTTCACAAGCTTCTCAACATTTACAAAACCTTTCATGAGGTTCATGAAGTACATAGGTTACTTCTTGAAGGTTCACAAGGTTCACAAGCTTCACAATACCTCCCATGAGGTTCACAAGACACTTTATGAAGATTCACAAGGTTCACAAAGTTCACAATTGGTCAAAGAAGTTGACAATTCCCTCAGACAATGCACCTCCTAGGCAGTGCATCCAAAACTAGGGTTTTGACTTTAATCAGGCTAAATGGACTTCCAATGCCTCAAGTGAGTTTCATAACATCTTATATGTGTATAAGAACCTCCATGACAAGTTTCAAGACTTTTCTCAAAAGTTTGCTCAGTCAGATGATCAGATAAGTCAAAATCAGTCAATGCAGTTAAAAAGTCAAACCAAAGTCAAACTTCATGATTTTTTGCCAACATCAAGTATATGAAGTAAAATTCATCATTTGATCAAGGGTTGATCATGATTCATCAAGGAGATTCCAGATCATCAATAATCAGGAGTTTCTAAATTAGGGTTTCCTCAGTAAAAGTCAACTGAACTTTGACCAGGCATAACTTTCACATACTTCATCACCAAGTCTCCATCCAAAGCTCATTTTAAAGGAAATTGAATTCTCTACAACTTTGATGTTGAAAGTTAAGCCCAAAAATGCTTCATTTGAAAGATGTGATCTAAGACATTATAGGTCATTTCAAAAGTCAACAAAAAGTCAACAACTTCAAAAGGGCATAACTTGAGATTGGTAAATGATATGAACCTGAAACCAATGGGGTTGTTTAGAGGACTCTTCAAGCTTTCCAAAAAGTCCAAGAACACCCTCATACCTTTAAAATTGAGGGAGATGTGCCTTTGCAAAGTTGGGAAATTTTGTGATGGTTTATGTTGAAAATGGAGGCTTAAAGGTATTTCTTTCCAAATGGGCTGCCCAAGTCATGACCCAACCCATACAATAATAACATGCACGAAATTTCCATGATATTTTCATATTTTTTATTTTATTTAATTAATTTATTATGATTTATTACATTTAAAATCATTTTAAATTAAAATAAAATATTAAACATGAAGATATATTTTTGTGATTGAATCTAGAAAGTCTTAAAGGGTGATTGGAGTCAAAGAGGAATGAAATCATGTGAATTATCCCAAAATGGCAAGCACTCATGATCAAATATTTGAAATTTACACTATGATCTTTTTGAATATTTTTTGGATCAAATTTTCACATAACCCATCCATGTTTCTGACCTAAATCAATCACACATATATACTAAGCATAACCCTAGTCCTCATTCACGAATTCCAGCAGCAAAAGGTGAGTTCATAAGTTCAAAAATTCATAAGAAAAGTGGGATTCAGATTCTTCAATCTAAGGCACTACAAGGTATTTTAAGGACGTGGCTAGCTTCCCTGGACTTCACTGGTTGTAAAGCATCCATCATATGCATCAATACTATCTCATGTTGCCTTACCCGAATCAAACTTGGTCATGGATTTCTAATTTTCGATTCTGATTGTTTATGCATTATTAACGAATTTTGTTTGTGTTTTTGTGTTTGTGATGATCCAAGGAACAATTCTGGACAAATCAATTGGATTTTCGTGACCTAATAAGGATTCGGCCATTGTTAGGGTTTAGCTCTTGAAGTTAGGGTTTGATGATTCTATGAGTTTAAATAAATTCTAAGAACATGGGAATGTTCTATGAGACCTAAGGATTATAAAACTGTAATCAATTTGATGAATCGTTACTGTTTGGTGAGAGTTTGATTTTCGCAGGTCAAGAAGCTTGAAGAACTCGCAGGAAAACTTGCAAATATTTTCGTAGGAAAATTTGCAGCTCAGGAGGTTGAAGATGAAGTCTCCCGCGCGCTCAGGAATTCAAATTTTATCAATATATTTTATGATTGTTTTGTTGTTTCATTAACACACACATGTGTGTGTCCTGGTGGTAAGCGCTGCTTGTGTATGTTGAAAGGTGCTTGGTTCGATTCCTGGCCAAGTGCATTTGTTTTGTTTTATTTTTCAGGGTAAAAAGAAGCTTAATATATTATGATTCAAGGCCAATAAGCTGACAGGAAGGCTCTCCCAGCCAGGCGGTTACGTATGCATGCTTGTCACTGAAAGGTCCTGGGTACGAATCCACCCCAGGCCTTTTGTTTCTCATATTTTTTCTGGATTTTGCATCATAAAGCACAAAACAAAGTGATTCTCATTTACTATCACCTGCGCCTGGTTGGTTTGGTGGTTGTGGTTGTTGCTGGCAAATATGAGGTCTTGGGATCAAATCCCACCAGGTTCCTTTTCTTTTCCCTTCTTTCCTTTTATTTTCTTGTTTAATTTAATTGATTTAAATAATTAACATATTACTATTTATATTATAAAATATGTATATATTATGTATTCAAACTCTTAAAATTATTTTCTTTTTTTTAAACTCATGATTTTTTCAATGTAAATTTTATAATATATATATTAGTTAAGATAATTCTATATAGTTAATTAAAAATAAATTTTGTATATAGCTAAATCCTATTTTTTTATAAACCCTAAAAAATATAAAACCCTAATTTTTTAACCCTAAAACTATTTTCAAAAATAAAACCTAATCCTATTTTTTTCTAAATATTTTTTTATTGTTAATACAATTATAATATAAATTTATTTATTCTCATATTGTAAATATAATTATAAATTATTTCTCTCATCTAAAATATAAATATGTTTCATATTATTAGAAATTAAAGTTTGTTGTAAATATACTTATAATTTATTTTTCTCTTTTTTATATTAAATAAACATTTTTTTTTATAACTTTTGTTTAGAAATAATTGTGTTTATAATAATTAGATTTTTGTAGTAACTTTATAATTAAAATATAACTTAATAATTTGTAAATTAAAATAATTGTTTATTCATATTTTGTTTTTTAGTTGTTTATATTAAAAATTGTTAATTTCTTATTATTATAATATTTTGATTAATTTACTAACCATATTATTATTTATTATTATATTTTTATTATTATATTTCTAACCTTGTTTATTATTTCTAAATTATTATTATTATTATTGCTACTAACCCCTAATTATAATTTGCTTATTTATTTATTATTTATATCTTGCTATTATATTTATTTATTTGCTATTTATTTTATAATTATTATGTAATTGTTCCTGGATGTAAATTTGTAATTATTTAATTATTATTGTTATGGTTAGTAATTAGGGAGTGACAAAACATGTTTGTTATTTAAAAATAAATTTAGATAATTTTTAATATAAGATAATTAAATTAAACACGTCACACACGTAAGTCGATTTTAATCGCCGTCTCACTTCCTAAGGATATCCCTCCAGTTGCCTACGAATAATGGTCAAGTGGGGTGTATAAAGCAAGTCCCTTCAAAAGATAAATCATCAAATCCCTCATGGTTGCCTATACGAATCGAGTCCCTTCGAAATAAATGATGATAGTCCCTCATATGTGCCTATTACACCCCACAGTTGCCTTCATAAATAAATTGTCCCTCACATGTCCCTTAACATCCAAGGTAATGACTACCTACTCCTTAATAGTAGGGATAGTCTTACCAAGGAAAGGGTAAAGAATAAGAAAGACCTTAAACATTAGGGTAGGTTACTCCTATGTACTTGCTCACTTCAAAACTTTTTCACACTCAAACAAATTTCCAACAAATTTTCAAACAAGTTTTTTACACATCCGTACATGGATTATTTATTAAACTATTCTGAAAATTTTCTATTCATACACTACACTTTCAAAAACCATTTAAAGTGAGCTTAGGTACCTAAGAGCCCATGGATAACCATGGATGAAAAGGGTGCTAATACCTTCCCTTTTCATAACCTACCCCCCGGACCCAAAATATTCTCTAAGGTCTTTCCTGTTCTTTTATAACCTTTCCTTATGGATAAAATAAAAGTCGGTGGCGACTCTTGCTATCCGCAACATTGTTTAAAGTCAGTTCTCCCACCGTGTTACACACACCAAATGTTGTGACACTGTCAAACAGAGTAACAGTTAATGAACTTAAGTCAAGATATCAGGATGTCACACCAGATGTTAGGACATTGTATCAGTTGATGGAATAAGTTCAGTTTACAGGATGTCCCATCAGATGTTGTGACATTGTATCAGTAAATGAAGTAAGTTCAGTTTTTCAGGATGTCCCAACAGATGTTGAGACATCTCAGACCTGTTACCAGAATTAATTAATAACTAACTGATCTGAGATATTTAAGGAGAGTTATCTGGAATTAATTATGGATGGATAAAAACAGAACAAGGCGCATCTGTAGGGAGTTTTGTTATGAAGATTCAGATTAATCAGAAGAACAAAATCACCTAGAATCTAGGAAGTAACAAACCCTAATTCAAGGTGATGACATTGGATTTATCAGATCTGAATTATGCAGAATATTCTGGAGATATTATGCAATCATATGTGGTGCTGATCTAGAAGATCTTAAAGACTCAATTTAAATTGAAGACAAATATTGAAAAATATAGGTTTCTATATTTAGAGATATTTTAGGAGTTGAAGATATTTTGGAATATTTGTAGCAGATATTTCTGCATATTTGTAGCAGATATTTCTGCATATTTGTAGCAGCTATTGTTGTGATTGTTTAGGCCCAAATCCAGTTGGGAATAGGTTATAAAAGAAACCTTGTAACCTAGTTTAGAATTAACCCAATCAACCGAAAATGTAAACATTATTAGGGTTGTGTCCTTGTGTCAGCCGTGCATAACAAGTTATTCTATTGTGGCTGTTTCACTTGTGATTCTCGAAGCTTGTAAGCAAGAGAAGTTTTGTGACTTGATTGAAACTGTGAAGTAAGATCAAGCTGTATTGTTTGAAGAATGTCTTCAACTTTATTAAACTTGTAAACTTGATCACTGGGTGATTGAGGGGGAGTGAGTAGGGTACTCTTATCTAAGTTGTGTCTTAGGTAGAAATTGCATTGGGTAGTTATTAAGTGATAGATTAAACAGGGTGGTTTAAGTCTAGAATTAATATTACTTATAGTGGATTTCCTCCTGGCTTGGTAGCCTCCAGATGTAAGTGTGGTTATACACTGAACTGGGTTAACAAATTCTGCTGTGTTCTTTATATCTTTTATGTTTTATGCAGTACCTGAACTGAATGTCCTATCAGATGTCCCAACATCCTGAAGCATGTTTGACTCTGATATATCAGAATTATTTAAGTACTGATATGTATGCCTTACCATGTTTATAAGTAACAGATAAGATGCCTCAACATCATATTCGACATCTGAGTCTGTCATACCAGAATTTCAATTGGTATCAGAGCAGGCATCCTGGTCTGTTTCTGGATGAGATCTAAGGGGGATACTTTCTGGTTCATGGTAAAGGAAGAAGGAGGATATAATGAAAAGCTGTTTGAACTTGAGAGGTTCATATTAGTGTTTGAATGGTCCCTAGAAGTGGAGGATGGACTATTCATCATATGGTGTATATTGGACCAGTCTGGTGTTATCAGGGCTGGAAATTTGCTGGTGAATTGTTGTGTAGCTATGATGTCAAACAGAATGTCCTGACATCTTGGTTCTGAGAATTCTATATTTGAAGGAGGCTTGTATTTTGTTTTCTGTGAGAATTGGAGAACACTTAGTTCAGAATGTTGTGGTTCTTGATGAAAGAAGAGGTTGGAGCCAAAACAAAAGAGTATAATTATCAAATCTTTCATGCGGGAGTGAAAATCTTGATAAGTTATCTCTTAAGCTTATTTATGGTGACCTAATGAGGATATCCTTCCTGGTTATGGTGTCCTATGTTGTTTAGGTATAGCTGGAGAAAATCTCTCCTGTGAAGATACATGTTTATGATTGTCTAAATCATGAACTGAAGGAAGTTTCATCAAGAAAGAAGCTGAATTGATATGTCAATCCTAATGGCTTAACACCACACTACACATCAACAGTTTATGAACCAAGCTTAGTTTTGTGTTCCAGAAGAAGGAAACTGGTGTGATGATGGATGCTTTGGGTGCTAGACAAATGTGTGATGATCACATATGTTTGGAACCTACTCCTAACCTGGAAGAGGAGGCATCTATGCTACATGTTGAAGACTTAGATAATGATCATTGCTTCTGTGGACCCTAGCATAGCCAAAAGGCTTAGGGCTAGAAAGGAAAAGAAGACTGCAGGACATTCATCTCCTGAAAAGAAGCAGCCTACTCCAAAGAAAGACAAGGTCAAAGTGATACTTGGTCCTACTAAACAATGGAGCAAGGTGAATACCCAAAAGAGGAAAGCTGTAACTCCACCAGATTCAGATGTTGAAAAGGATGTCCCAACATCCCAACCAAAGAAGAAACCAGCACCCTCAAGGTCCACCTCTGCTATTCCAAAAACTCCTCTGAACAATGTTTCATTCCATCATGTGTCAAGTGTGAGCAGATGGAAATTTGTATACCAAAGAAGGGTAGCACTTGAAAGAGAGCTGGGCAGAAATGCACTTGAGTGCACTGAGGTAATTGACCTAATTTCTTCTGGTGGTTTATTCAAGACAGTATCAAACTTTTCACCTTGCTATGAGCTGCTAGTCAAGGAATTCATTGTCAACCTACAAGAGGACTGTGATGATGGTAAATCAGATGACTTCAGAAAGGTGTATGTAAGAGGGAGATGTGTGGAATTCTCTTCTAGGGTTATCAACCACTATCTAGGAAGAGAATCTGATGGACCTAATGAGCTGGGAAAGATAAATAACCATGTGTGCAAGGTCATCACTGCTAATCAATTCAAAGCTTGGCCAGTCAAAGGGAAATTTTCTGTTAGCTTGCTGACAAGGAAGTATGCAATGCTGCATAGGATTGGCACTTCAAATTGGGTCCCTACCAACCATACCTCCTCAATAGCAACTGAATTGAGCAGGTTCATATATGCTGTGGGCACCCAAGCAAAGCTGTACTTTGGGGCTTATATTTTTTATCAGACATTGAAGCATGTTGGAACATCTGCAACAAAGCTTCCCATTGCTTTTCCCTCTCTGCTATGTGGAATCATACTAAGCCAGTATCCAGGTATCCTCACTGAGAAGGATTCAGTATGCAAAAGAAAAAGTCCTCTAGCCTTCCATTACAAACTTTTCTTGAGCCATCATGCTGCTGATGTTGAAGCTTCCACTAGGACATCTGCTGGACCTTCAAAAGCAAAGACTCCCATATCCAAAGCTGCCTTGATTGCAGATCTGAAGAACACTTGCAAAAATCTGGATGCCAGGAAGAAAAAGCTTGAGGAAGTATTTCAAAGGCTGGAGCTGGAAGAGGTTGCTCAGAATACTGATGAATCTAATGATGAATCTGAAGATGAAGAAGCTTCTAAATGTATTTATAAATGTGGGTGATAAATGCATGACTTTGGTCATGATTAAAGCTAGCAATGTGACCAACAATTGCTAGAAGCAAGGGAAGAATGTCAGATTGGGAAGTCTGATCAGAATGGTTGTTGAACTGGTAGTCTCTTCCACTACTAGTCATGGATAGTGGCAGTATAAACCCTTTGTAGCAAGCAAACTAAGAGCATCTGTTTTGGAATATAAAATCAAGTGTGGATATTTATCAGTTGTGCTCTTTGTATGTTCATCAGGGGTGTGAAATTGAGAATTAGTGGAGTACATGCTCAGCTGGAGTATTGTTTATCCATGACATGAGGAGATCTTGCTAATCTTATCTGGAGCTAACCTTAAAATCCTTCAAAAGTAAAAAGTTCAGATTGTGTAGAACTATCTGATAAGGTATTATACAAGGATTTAAGATCAATTGTTGTTTGTGGAATTCACAAATATTTGATTGATTATCCTTGTGATTCAAGATTGGTGATGTTCAAAAAGATGTTGGAACATCTTATCATCAGAGTTTGTGCAGAATCATGGGAGAGGTATTGCATAAGCTGTAACATTGGCTTCAGTCTTGTGTGACAGGAGTTATGTAATTCTGGAAAGTTTCTTGGCAAGAACTTGTCTGGATATTGTTGATGCTAAAGATGGAGATGAAAGACCATGAACATATCATAATCTTGGTAACTACTTGGATTGGTTTATTTCTGATCTAGGTGTAGTCCAGAATGCTCATCATGGAGTTAAGATAGGTGGAGATATCATAAATTTGTTTAGACTGCCTTACTCAAGGAAAGGTGGCATCCTTGGTATAGTTTTGAGGTGTAGTTCTTAACTATTCCTTCTGAATAATCAGACAGTGGCAGGTTTGAAGACTTTGGAGAAACATTGGAAGTTTCTCATCAATATGTGTTATTGGTAAGAACTTCTGCAAAACCAATAGAATGGAGGTTGTTTACTCAAACTTGATGGATAAATCAAGTCTATGAGAGCATGGAACTCTTGTTCTATAAAGGAAGGAGGTTCTTTCAAGTGGCAGAAGAAGGAACTGAATTTAACAGATGGATGTGGGCTAATAATGTTTAAACATCTAGTTCAACATCAGAGTCTAATTGGTGAAGATCAACTTTTTTGATCAGGATATCTTTGGAAGATTTATTATAAACGTGAAGAAGACAAAAGTGGCAATTGGCTTTTTCATATGAGGATTCATAAAGAAGGTTATCAAAATGTGGTAATTGGTTGATCTTTAAAGTAGATTCGAAGAATCAAGATAATCAGAGTGTGGCAGCTGGTTGTTCTTGAGGATTGTCTTGGAACAAATTGCTCTTGGGCAGAGGAGTGATGAGTTGAAGACTCAAGAGGATTTATTCTTCTTGAAGGTGGATGAGAGTTTATCACTCTTTCTGGATTTCTGATTCTAAGTGGTGGCACAGTGTAGTTGAAGATTTTCAGTTCTTGGATTACTATGCTATAGTAAGTCCAGTTGGTGGAGCACATCTAGGATCATGGTGATAAGGTCTTGGTGTATGAAAAATGTTCTAACTAAGTGTTAGTACATTATCTGGGGTGTTTATCTACATGGTTTCTATTATTAGACTACCTAATCATATGGGAGAATGATGAAGTAGATGATCTATATTGGAAGAAACATGTAGAAGAGACTGGAAGTGTTCCTCGTGCTAAAAAGCCAAGAACTCCAAAAAGATCAAGTTTTCAGCAAGACCAAAGGCATACCTTCACCATTGTACTACACTCCAAAATCTTCTGAATATGTGGATGATTCCATAAAGGAGTTGGTAACCAAAATCCTATCTGAGCAAAGAGTGGTAAGTGGCATATCTATCCCTCTGAACATTATGCCAGCCCCACAAGAAGATCAACAAACTCAGGCTGCAAAGGACACTCCTGCTCAACAGGATGTCCCAATAGATGTTGAAACATCTGAGGACCAGAAAAAGGCCTTCAATAATTGTGATGAAGAAGCATCTGAGGATCAGCACAAGGCCTCAACTGAAGAGCACATCTCTGTTGATCCACCAGAAGTATATCAGGTATTGACTTCTTGGAAGTTTGTTTGTGGACATTCATTCTAATTTCATAATTAGTTTGGATGTGTTTTATCTGGATTGTATGGCCTTTGGTGTGTAAAGGCTTAGTGTCAAGAACCTGTGTGCTAGAAGATGTTCATCTTGTGTAGTATGTGGTAACTACAAACCCAGAAAGGAATCAGGTATGCTTTGGTACAAGAAGTGAATGTGTTCAATTGGGAATTGAACAGAGGGTGAGCTCTTGAAGACATGAAGATGCGTCTTATGTTTTCCTTTCATCAATGTACAGAGAAGCATGGAGTATCCTAGATAGGGGGAGTGTGTTACAAGTATGTGCACTTGATTTTGTGGTGTTAAGGGGGAGTAATACCTTAACCAGATAAGGAGAATCCTAAGAGTCTAGAAGGCTATATTATATAAAGCTGCTCTTTGCAGTTTATGTTTGATTCTTGAGGAATTGTGAAACTTGTGTGTGTTTCAAGCTTATGGAGATTATATACCTCTATTTTTATTATGGTACCTTTGTCTTTTTATGGCTAAAAAGGGGGAGAAGTAATAGTGTGAGGTCTGATATGAAGATGTGATGTTAAGGAACTTCTACATAAGGTACTACTACATCTGTATGTAAATTAGTTTTAGCCAAAATAAGCCAAAGGGGGAGATTGTTAATGCTATTTTTCTATGATTGGCATTATGTTTGGTAAAACTAATATGGCTGGAAAATGTTGAATAAGAAGTTCCATATTAACATGGTATAGATTCTGGAAGAACATGTCAAACATGATGTCCTGACATGGTGGCACAGATAAATGTGGAAGTTGTCAAAGAAGATGTTGAATTCAGTTCAGAATGTCCTATCAGATGTTGGGACATTATCAAACAGAGTATAAGAACTTAATTCAGGATGTCCCAACAGATGTTGTCATATGTCACAGTCAGATGTCAAAGAAGATGTTGAGGTATCTACAAATGTCATGACAGAATGTTACAGATAGATGTCAAAGAAGATGTTGAAACATCTGCAAATGTCATGACAGAATTACTGTCATATGCTACAGACAGATGTCAAAGAAGATGCTGAAACATCTGCAAATGTCATGACAGATGTCAAAGAGAATGTTGAAACATCTGCAAATGTCATGACAGATGTCAAAGAGAATGTTGAAACATCTGCAACTGTCATGACAACATTACTGTCATATGTTACATATATATATCAAACAAGAAGTGTTGAACTTAGTTCAGGATGTCACACCAAATGTTGTGACACTGTCAAACAGAGTAACAGTTAATGAACTTAAGTCAAGATATCAGGATGTCACACCAGATGTTAGGACATTGTATCAGTTGATGGAATAAGTTCAGTTTACAGGATGTCCCATCAGATGTTGTGACATTGTATCAGTAAATGAAGTAAGTTCAGTTTTTCAGGATGTCCCAACAGATGTTGAGACATCTCAGACCTGTTACCAGAATTAATTAATAACTAACTGATCTGAGATATTTAAGGAGAGTTATCTGGAATTAATTATGGATGGATAAAAACAGAACAAGGCGCATCTGTAGGGAGTTTTGTTATGAAGATTCAGATTAATCAGAAGAACAAAATCACCTAGAATCTAGGAAGTAACAAACCCTAATTCAAGGTGATGACATTGGATTTATCAGATCTGAATTATGCAGAATATTCTGGAGATATTATGCAATCATATGTGGTGCTGATCTAGAAGATCTTAAAGACTCAATTTAAATTGAAGACAAATATTGAAAAATATAGGTTTCTATATTTAGAGATATTTTAGGAGTTGAAGATATTTTGGAATATTTGTAGCAGATATTTCTGCATATTTGTAGCAGCTATTGTTGTGATTGTTTAGGCCCAAATCCAGTTGGGAATAGGTTATAAAAGAAACCTTGTAACCTAGTTTAGAATTAACCCAATCAACCGAAAATGTAAACATTATTAGGGTTGTGTCCTTGTGTCAGCCGTGCATAACAAGTTACTCTATTGTGGCTGTTTCACTTGTGATTCTCGAAGCTTGTAAGCAAGAGAAGTTTTGTGACTTGATTGAAACTGTGAAGTAAGATCAAGCTGTATTGTTTGAAGAATGTCTTCAACTTTATTAAACTTGTAAACTTGATCACTGGGTGATTGAGGGGGAGTGAGTAGGGTACTCTTATCTAAGTTGTGTCTTAGGTAGAAATTGCATTGGGTAGTTATTAAGTGATAGATTAAACAGGGTGGTTTAAGTCTAGAATTAATATTACTTATAGTGGATTTCCTCCTGGCTTGGTAGCCTCCAGATGTAAGTGTGGTTATACACTGAACTGGGTTAACAAATTCTGCTGTGTTCTTTATATCTTTTATGTTTTATGCAGTACCTGAACTGAATGTCCTATCAGATGTCCCAACATCCTGAAGCATGTTTGACTCTGATATATCAGAATTATTTAAGTACTGATATGTATGCCTTACCATGTTTATAAGTAACAGATAAGATGCCTCAACATCATATTCGACATCTGAGTCTGTCATACCAGAATTTCAACCAGGATGCCTTTCACCTTGGAAGACACACCTGGACCTTCTACAGTACAGCCTGCAGCAACTGTTAGTCTGGAGGAATTTGAAAAGCTGAAAGACAGGAGCAATCAGCTATCTGAGGCCCTGAAGAAAACTATGTGGGAAAGAAATGACAGTCGTCTGGACATTGAGAGATTGGAAAGACTCAAGACTGAGCATCTGACCAAGATTGAGAGGATAAATGATTACATAAGGAAAGCAAGAGCCGGGGAACAGATATTGAAGAATGCCTGCAAAGAGGCCAAAATTCAGAAAGCTAGGGTTGAGCATTACCTGGAGGAGAGCTAGGCTAGGTGGATCAGGATCACCGAAGCCCGTGCACAAGAAGACCAGAGGACTCAGGCCAAGATTGAGCCGCTAGAGGCCAATGAGAAGAAGCAGCAGGAAGCTTTGTTGGTAGCTCAGAAGGAAATATCAGAGTTAAGACTCTGGGTGGGGTTATAGAGATCAAAGGATCAGGACAGGCATAAGAAGCTGACTAATGCCATTGCTACCAGGAACCTCCTCATTAGGACCATTACAGAGCACCCAGCTGGTCCAGTGACTGAGGCACTCCTGAAGGAAGTCAGGGAAGATGACTATGGATTGGATGTCTGATTCCTCTTTGCTTGTATTTCTTTTCTTTTGATGTACATTTTTCTTTTGATTGTTGTATTTTTGACCCACCATGGGCATGTATTGTAAACAGACTATGTATTTTGATCATTTGTAATATATCAGTTTGTTTTATTGGGCTTTCTCTCAACATCATCAAACATCTCCTCGAGGTCTGGAAAGGTCAAAACCAAGAACCAAACCAGATACCTTGGAAAATAAATAAACATATTGCATTGCATACTAACATTTCCCTTGTTTTGTAGGTTTTGTTTGTTATTTGTTTCTCACTTTGTTGTGGTTTCAGGAAACATTGCTCGTCGCAGAGTGTTCCCTATCAACCGTATGCACCGGTACCCAACGCGAAATAACCTTCCAGGCATTCAGATGGATCAGGTACAGCAGGACCTGAATGAACTAAGAAATCAAATAGCAAACGAGAGGGTCTAAATGAGAAACCAAATGACCCAGTTTATGGCTGTGATGACTAGCTTAGCCCAGAGCCAGGAAAGGCTGAGAGAGCTGGTGGAAGGGCAGACACCTGAAGAGCCCCACCTTGGAACAGGAGGAACCAACAATAATGAACGAGGGCAGCCTCGTATCGACCCACCAGAGTTTGGGCCCCATTTAAACCCGGATGTTAATGGCATGAGGAATGTTCAAGGTAATACTACTGGGGGCAGAATCCTGCAAGAGGATCCCCAAGAAGAACAGTTCACAGTTATTGGGGCTGGGGATGAAGTGTATGACAGAAGGCTGGATGAGATCGCCGAAAAACTGAGGTCTTTGGAATCCCAGAACTCTTTAGGCTTTGACGTAATGGATATGCGGCTAGTAGATGGGGTGAGGATTCCCCACAAATTCAAACCCCCCATGCTTTGAAAAATATAATGGTACCTCCTGCCCGCGTACTCATCTGCAATCCTTCTTAGGAAGACTCAAGGCTTATACCATGGACGAGAAATTATGGATGTTATATTTTGAGGACAGCCTGACAGGAGCATCAAGAGAATGGTATTCGCATCTGACAAGGGCCACTATAAGATGTTGGAAAGACTTGGCTGAAGCCTTCATCCGACAATACCAGTACAACCTAGACATGACCCCCAATAGAACTCTCCTAATGGGCATGTCTCAGTCTTCAAGGGAAAGCTTTCGGGATTATGCTTAGAGGTGGAGACATCTTGCTGTTGCTGTCCAGCCACCCATGTCTGAACGGGAAATGGCTGACATGTTTATGAACACCTTGCAGGGAACTTATATTGATAGAGTTGCTGCTTTCTCTTCCACCAGTTTTGCCGATGTAGTTATAGCTGGTGAGAGAATTAAGAGTCTTTTGAAAATGGGCAAAATCTCCGACAACGGTGCAAGTTCCTCCAACAACCCCAGAAAACCTTTTTCAGGACCCCGAAGGGCAGGTGAAACTAAGAGTCCGCGGCTTCATGAGGAAGGAGAGGGTGGTGACGAGGAAGACGAAGGACCTAGGGTTAGGGTTCAATTTTGTTCAGACTAATAGTTGTCTTGAGGTTTTAAGTTCTTGTTTCAATATTTATGAGATTTCTTTGGAAAAGTTAAGAGCAATAACAACTATATAAAAACCATTAATCAATTCCCAACGTCCAATGCATTTGAAGAGATAAGGTTTGGTTGGGGGTCCACTCCGGCGGTGACACTTGTCACTGTCCGGTAGGACCACCAGATTCTAGTCATACGCGCGCTGCCCCACCATACTTACCATAATCCATGTATTCTCAAGCCTTTAGATCATCGTCACCACCTTTGCTTTGGATCAGATAGACCAGATTATTCAAAAAGAGTTGACCAAAGACCTATGGTATAGACCCTCAGGCTTGTTATGCATTTGGGCTTTAAGAATCACTTCCAACCCCCCATTTTTGGCCCCATTTGTTTTTTTAACTAAAAAATCTACTTTCTGCACCTCTCCCCTTATTTATTTTCTCTGTTTTAGACATAGTTCATTTTAATCCAGAAAAAGTATTATAACACATAATAAAAATCCCTAAAAATTATAGTAGCCTTTTAACTCATTTTAGAAATTTTCTATGTTTTTACTTTCTGATTTTTTCCATTTTTCAATTTTATTTCGATTTTCCATTTAATTGCTTTTCTATTGAATTCTTACATGAACACATGATTTTGTACATTTTTGTTCTCCCACTTCCTGTAGCTTTTTTGCCCCATTATTTTTGCTATTATTAGAGGACTCATAATAGTACCTGGAAATATGTTTGGTATATTTTTAAATCCATTTTATCCACTGTTTGGGTAGCATTGTTTGAATAAACGTGTGAATAAATATTAGGTAAATTTTGGGAACCATTTGACATAGTTAGGTTGTGAATTTGTAGGAGATTTTTTAACACAACATTAGTTTCTGGATAATGACCTTAGAGAATTAATTTCATAATTTTTCCAGACCTATATCTATTTTTCTTAGAGCCTTAGTTGCATTAGGTTTTCTTCATGTAAATTCGCCTTGAATTCTAGGTTTTTATGGTTACATTAGAATATAGTTTGTTTAGGTTTGATTATAGAACCTTGGAAGGACTTGATTTGGTTTAGCTACTGAATTTAGAAGCTTGTTATCATTTAGGATCCTTTAGTTTTAGGACTTAGGCTTAGAATTCCCTTAAGTGTGTTTCCATGAAGCGATTAGCCATTATTTCGGTTTTATGCCCTATATGCTTTAGAAATTCTTGCAACTTTTTGTTATCTTAATTCATTTTCGTCATATTGTTGCATATGCATCTTCATTTCATTTACTAACATCTTCTTTTTGTGCAAGGTATTTTTCAAGGATTCACTTATGGACTTGGATTATTTTTATTATGCCTCGATTATATTTTTGTGGTTTGTACTTTGTGATGTAATAGTTAGAACTTTATATGTGATACCTATAATTAGGATAGAAAAGATAAAATGAAGCATTTAGATGACCAATTTTCAACAAAAAAAAATATTCGATCCAAAATCAAAGAATTTCAAATAAATAAATAAATAAAGTTTCATGTGACTTTAGGATCCCTCGATTATCATCGATCCACTCCAATACACCCAAAATCAAGCCTTGTATGTTGCACACCATAAGTCGTGCGTCTCAGCACCATGCAACCGACCCACCCGATCCATCGTTTCATCTCATTTACGATTCTTACACGTTTTTACCCACCATGACGTAGGAGGACCACATTAGTCACTATTAATTTTTGTACTTGCATTTCTAGTCTAATATCCGCTTAGGTAGCTTAGATCTTTCAAGCTTCACTAACCATAGCTCACCATTAAACTCAATTAACTTAGGGTAAGTCTAGTGTCTCTTAGAGTTTTTCCTTTTGCAATTTGAGTCTCACTTCTCACCTTTAAAAAAAAAAAGCAAAAACATTTAAAAGGAAAGTAGGTACAATATGCCACGAGCCTTAAGCTATATGGGAAATGATTAGTGGAGGTCTCCTCCACTCTTCTAGGGTACTTTACAAATGTCCCATTGGGGGCGATCTTGGAAAGTATTCGCTCCGTATCATAGTCTTTAGTGTTGTACCCATGATAAACATAAAGTCAAAGCACTTCTTCTAAAAGACAATAAACCAAGACAACACGTCTTCTCTTTTCATCTCCCATCCTTTGCGGACGAATGCGACTTGTCTCGACAGTTCAAACAGCGATACGGTAAACACCCTCGAGTCAGAGCCGGTAACACCTGAGCTAGAGATATGGCAACATCATCCTAAAAAATACAAACAAGTTCCCGCCTTGGTTAGACGAACTACAGCGACTCTGATCCTCATTTTCCCGATGAGGTACGTAGGCAAGGGGATAGGGCCTGTTCGAGCACATTCTTTATTTTCCCTACATTTCCCTCTTTCTTTTCGATTTTCTTTTTCCAATTCCCTTTCTCATTTCACTTCCATTCCAGATAGCAATTCTTTAATCCAAACAACATCTTATTTCTCACCCTTTGAAACAGACTTACAAGCGTGGATCCCGTCGGGTACGGCAGACGAATTGGGGTGCTAATACCTTCCCAGTTCGTAACCGACTTCCGGATCCAGATCTTTGGTTCGCAAGGCCTCGTGCTTTCCTTCTTCCTTCGGTTTGTGCAACATTACCCTTCCCATTCATTCGGGATAAAAATGTCTGGCTGGCGACTCTACCTTTTTCGTGCCACTTTCGCGTTTGTACTAGGATGAAAATCCCGGGAGCGACACTGAGAACATTTTCTTCTCTGATCAAAATGTTGCTTTGGACTTCAATTTCATGGCGTCGAAAATCCTTGTCTACATCAACGCACACTCAACACAAGCTGCAAAGTTAACCAAACTCTGATACTCTAATACACATAAACTCTGATTTCAGAATTAGTCTTATTAAGGAATTAACGGCTCTAGACAAAAATCTTTATTTTTGGAAACTCTTCAATAACCTTAATCTCCATCCAAAAAATATCTTAAGATGTCTCCAACTGTACAAATCTTCACATTTATATAAAGGAGTTAACTGAAGAAATTTGCAACAACTCTCTCCCGCACATACTCACTATTCAAATTTCTATTTTCCATCAATTGTGAAATACTATTGTGTAATAATATCACAATTGTGATAATAGCTTTTTAGAAGCAATCCGTTTTACACACGTGTATTCAAAACATTTGAAAAATCTTGAGTGACTAAAGTGTTAGTCAGTAGACTCAAGAGGACTTTGGCAGTAGGTCATTGTGTTTGTAATCTTTATTGATTAGTGGATTAACACCTCATTGAGAGAGACAAAATCACCTTGGCGGGTGGACTGGATGTAGTTTGAGTTCAAACGAATTAGGATAAATTAATTGTGTTCATTGCCTTATTTTTTGAAAACCTCAATTCAACCCCTTCCCCCCTTTCTTGTGTTTTTCGTTCCTTCAGTTGGACAATTTGGTGGATGAGAAACCAAATCATTTTTAATGACAAAATTGGGAGACTTAAAGACATTGCAATGCTCGTCATTCGTAATTCATGGAAATGGTTGGAGTGCAAGGTGAATAAGAGGCCTAATTGTAATTTCTACAATTAGTATAAATCTCCATCGGAGTTTTTGTAATAGAAATATTTTGATATGTTGTTGGCATGTGAAAATCTTTTCTCTTTATAATTTATGTAGTGTACATCTAGTATACTTATTTTATTTATGAAAGTGTTGTTTATCAAAAAAGAAAAACAATTTAAACAAAAAATTTATTTGAAATTTTTATGAAAAATCTCTTTGTAAAATTTTTATACTTATATATATTAATTACATTATAAAAATTATTTTTAAAAAAAGGCAAAATAAGCGTATGCAACATAACTTGATGACTCATCTTTTATAAATAAACATGTTTATTTCTTATTAGAGCCTATATTTTTGTCAAATTACCATAACATATTTTATTTTTAAAGAACGTAAACACACAAAGACACTATGATTTACCACAATAGTTATGGCCAATGGGACCCTCACCCTCAGAAAGAGAAAAGTTATAGTTAAAAATGACAGGAGGGTAATGATAATCATATGCTGTAACATTCTCCGGCATCCAACCATCAGTTCCATTCCTAAACAGATACAGTTTGCAGATTTTTCCCATGCATGGTGCTCCTGCTTTTACATCAAATGACATCGTGCCACAACTCCTAAACGGCCCAGAATCAGGTCCATCTAGTCTCCGAACATAAGTCTTCAAAACAGTGTCACAAAATTTATGTAAGCAGATAAGTTTCGATAAATCAATCCAAATAGACGCATAGTTATTTTTAATTCTTATAGAAAAGAACCTCAGAGCCAATAGCGTCTCCAAATGAAAGACCAATATGACCTTTTGAATTTCTTGGAGAATCACAACTTGTTTTTATGGTAATCAAGTAGCTGCAGTCTCTATATCTACCTCTAGTTCTCATCAATCTAGTCTCATTTATCTGAAACATGAATAAACAATCAACATATATATTCTTTTTTAGTTAAGATAGATTATTGTGTATACTGAAAAATAAAGATGAGTATAAAATCTATTTACATGTTGTTGAGAATGATTCATTTGAAGTTGAAGCTGAGTGATCAATATTGGTGCTGCATGTGAGAAGGTATGGATGATGAAAAGTGTGAGGATTAATAAGATAAGAGCTTTCATAATTTAGATGTTGTAATTGTAACCTTTTTTGTTCTTTAAAAGAAGAGAAAGAAGAACACTCTAATGGTTTAGATATTTCCAATTTCTATTATTTTACTTATGTAGATGCGACAGGAAATATATATCTAAATTCTGAAATGTTAAAAATGCAATATACTCTTTAATTTTAAGGCATACTTGTAAAAATAATTATCTGATTATTATATCTAAATGGCTTTATCGAAGAACTAAAGGATATGTGAGGAATTTAATTAATTAATTCCTTTGATTTATTGAAAGATCACTTGCTAATTGATGATTAGGATAATTCACCCAAAACGGATAATTTTGAGTATATACGCACAATGCACATATTTAATTGTGTTAAAAATCATATTTTTCTTTTTGTTTTTATAATAGATAAATGATACTCACTCGACCTTAGTATTCAAGGAAATATTTATATTTAATCAACAATATATATGATTTAGTTAAAAATAATTAATTATATCAAATATCCGATAATTATTAAAATAAATTATAAGTTATAAATACATACTATGATTGAAATCTCTATTTGATCCAAATAAATGATTTCTTTCATAAACTTCAAAACGAATTAACCGCAATCTATACCATGTTTTTTGAAGAGGACACTACACATAGAATAAAATTAAGATTATATATATATATATATATATATATATATATATATATATATATATATATATATATATATATATATATATATATATATATAGTTTAACTTTATTTCATCAAGTAGCATTACTATTATAAGCAAAATTGTGAAAATATACCTCCACTCTAATCCATGTAATGTTGGTTGCTTTACTCTTTAGTACTCGAGCTTGTCTTTGTGACCAGAATATTTGTATAACTCTAACATAATATACACGAATATTTAGAATAATCTCACTTAAATAAATAAATAAACAAATACACATGAATATTTAGAACAATCTCACTTACGTATCAACTGTCGTCTTCATATACAGGTATTTATTTATATCATCATCTAACGAATCCAGAAAATACATTATTTCTCTTATCAGATTCATCACAACCAACAACCAGTACTGTAAAATAAAACAAAAGTTATGTTATAGTAATTTTTTACGCAACATCAAAAAACGAAAAATTATAATAAATGAAGTAAGAATGGAAATCTAACCCATTGTCAGTATTATATGGTAAAAGATACAACATTTATGTATCTATGTTGCCCATAAATCTTCCAACTAAGTGATATTTGACTGCAATTGGATTTTGATCAATTAACGGTGCATTGATACAGTTGGAAGATAAGAAACAAAATCTTTCTAACAATTTTTGACGTGGGCACATCAATTTCTCATTCAAGAACCTTAAATAAAAACATAATATATATTATACTATTTATTGAAATGAGTAAATAAATTTTTTAATTAATTAAATAAAGTTAATCGAAATACCTGATGTATGTATGCATAACACCGATGCCTAATTCTAAATGATGAAAAATCTGATCCAAATCCTCTTTAGCAATTGTTTTTGAATAAGAAAATTCGAAAATACCTTCCTCCATAGGTATTTCACGAATACCACCTTCCATCAAATTCGTTGTTCCTACAAATGTTTCAAGACACAACATAAATCGAGATACAAATGCTTTTTTTGTCCCGGTCTTTGCAAGATTCTTTTTTCGGTTAGACATGTTGCCTAATTTTGGCTTCCTATTCTTGCTAACTTATTGCAACTCTTGAGCATGAATCTAAAAATCATATAAGTTCGTAAAATCACGAAGCTTTTGAATTCAGATCATAGAATTAACACTTTCAATGCACATATATTGATGTACCTCTTTTTTTATGCAACTGACTCAGTGTGTCGCACATTCCCTTTATCTTTAAATTTGGATTTTATAGGAGTCTAACATTACCATGTAAATAAAATGTACGTAAATGTAAGCATAACTTACATGTCGCGTAAAAAATTTGAATACTAAAGGTTCATAATGGTTTAACATACCTCATCATCTATGAAAATAAGGTTTGACGGCCATGCAAAATCTGATCATATTGCATCTCCCACCATTGTTGCATCTGAAACATCGTCAGGTATAGATAGGAACGCATCCTGCTCTAAAGTAATATCAATCGATACTTCCAAAAATCCAACAGGGAGCGGTTTATGGTGAAATACATCTCTCAAAGTGTTATGCATGTTTCCCTTGCCAACCATGTGATAAGTCGATGACGATAAATATAGCTGACAAAGGTGTTTTTGTATTGGATAAATATAGCTGACAAGGTGAAATTCCCTAAACTAATAATAAATATGAAAGTATTAATGTGTATATATGGAAATTAAAAAATTTGGGCTAAATTAATTTCATAATAATATATATAATTACCTCGGAAAATTTCTGTTGACAATTGATACTACCTTTGTCACTAGTATCTTTAAACTCTAAACCACGCCTTTTTGACATATATTTTTCTTTATCCTTTTGCAATTCACGGACTTGAGATCTTAATTCTTCCAACGTTTAATACAAGGTTGATGGAGTGACCCCAAATCCCTTACCCCTTACATGTCCGGAATACTCAGGAACATTTAATACTCGACTAAATATGCTCTTGCAATCCTGGTCTTCACCTAGATTTAAGGACTGAGATAAATTATCTTCAAATTCATATGCATATATATCGAAAAATATTAGTTGGGATTAAAAAGCATAAATATTATATATATGTTAATAAACTTTTGATTTAATTAAAGAAATAATGGTATACTCACACATTGCTCAAAAACTTATTGAACATTTTCTGTAACAACTCCATCCTTTCCCACACGAGTAACCTTCCACAAAACATGTTTCAGAACTGATGTTTCTTCACTTTTCTCCTCCTAACTACATATTAAGACAAATAATAAGATCAATTGTAACACATGGGAAACAAGTAAATCATAAAATTTATATATACTTGCTATTTTTTGCTATAAGCGTGCATATCCCAAATGCCATTTTTTATTGATATGCGAGTTTTGATGCTCTTTCTCAATTTATGTCACTCACATTCTGGATAAACAAGTTTAAGTCATCTCAGAACATACTAATGCAACAAGTATATAATATAATATCCATGACAAATTAACATTACATGAAATTCTTGGATTCTTCGTTTGCCTACAAAAGTTTCCCATTCTTCAGGTGAAATAAAAAACGTGAAAAAAACCTCAAAAATGAAGTTACGTCGGAGGGAGAAGTTGCACATAGGGTGTTACAGAGGAGGGAGAGCTGCGCAGAGAGAGCAGTCTGACGGAGAGAGACGTTGCAAAGAGAGGGAGTAGTTGGAGAGAGTATTCGCAAGAGAGAAAGAGAGTTTCAAATGATTAGGTTTTAAGACAAGATCTTGTATAACTAGATTTTGTTTTATTTATTTTAATTAAAAGACTTCTAGCAGCACTTTTGAAAATAAAGCGCTTTCTTTTCCTAGACCATTGCAGCGCTTTCCAAAAGTGTTGGCTAAAGTGTATCCTATGAATGACCTTTAGCAGTGTTTTTCAAAAAGTACTTTCTAATGTGTATCCTACATATGACCTATAGCAGCGCTTTTCAAAAGCATTGTCTAAGGTTAGCCTTTAGCAACGCTTTCACAAAAAGACTTTCTAAAGCGAACCTACATAAGGCCTTTAGCAACGCTTTTAAAAAGTGCTTTCTAAAGTCCCCCTTTAGCAGCATTTTTTTCATTTTTTTTCATTTTTCTTAACTTAGAAAAGCGTTTTTATTAAAAATGTGTTAAGGATTTGAATGGATTTAGGGATGGCAGGCAGACCCAAACCCGCGGGACCCGCCCGCACCCGAATCCGAGGCAGCGAGTGAAAACCCGATTTGACTGGGTTTGTGTTCGGGTTCGGGTGTGGGTTTGGGTAGTGAGAAACCCGAACCCGAAACTCGAAACTACACCCGCTTAGACTTTAATTTTAATTTTAATTGTATACTTTAATTTTAATTTTAATTGTAGACTTTAGAATTTAATTTTAATTATAATGTTAAGATGTTGAAGACCTCGATTTTTTTGGGTATAATGAAGACCTTAATTTTAATTGTAATTAGGGGTGTGCAAAATATCCGGTTGTGTGAAAAATTTAAATTGAAATCTTATTTTGTAAGAAACAATATTTTAGTAGTAAATAGAACTTATACTCCTTATAATTAACTAAGTACTAAATCATAATATATATATATATATATATATATATATATATATATATATATATATATATATATATATATATATATATATATACTTGAAAACTAATTCAATTTTATAAAAAAAAATTGTGTTTTCGTTACGGGTTCGGGTTTGGGTGGAAAAACCCGAATCCAAAGGGTGTGGACGCGAGTGTTATTTTTCCACCCGAATAGCCTTTGAGTTCGGGTTCAAGTGTTGATTTCGGGTGCGGGTATGGGTAGTGTGAAACGCGCACCCGACCCGAACCATTGTCATCCCTAAATGGATTGATCAAAGTCTTTCCTCTCAGTTGACAACTCAACTGACATTATGGGTAATAAATAATAAAAAAATAAAAAAATCCTAAAATGTAGTTGTTGGAATTTAAATAAAGTTTCTGCAGGATAATAACACTTGGGAGTTGATTGAGAAACATGCAGGGTCTAGGATAGTCAATTGTGAGAGGATTTTAAAGGTAAAGGAAAGAATTGAAGGAGTGATGTCGAAGAGATTTAAGGTAAGGTTGGTTGCTAGGGGCTTCACTAAAAAAGAAGGTGTCGACTTCAATAGTGTGTAATTCTCACCAAGTGTAAGGCATATATCCATTAAAATGTTGTTAGCCATGGTGGTGAAGTTCGACCTAGAACTTGAACAAATAGATGTGGAGATTGCCTTCCTGCATGGCAATCTAGATGAAACAATCATGATGAGGAAACCTGAAGAGTATGCAAAAAAAGGGAAAGGAAAATTATGTATGCAAGCTGAATAGGTTTTTATAATGCCTGAAACAATCTCCTCGACAACGGAATAGAAGATTCCACAAGTTCATGGCACACATTGGTTTCACTTGGAGCCAGTTCGACATTTGTGTTTACTTCAAATTTAGACCTGGAAATTCACTTGTTATTTTGTTGCTTTGTGTGGATGAAATCCTCATAGCAAGCAACAATGTCGAAGATGTAAACGAGAGAATTCAAAGTTTTTTCTAACACCGACTAATTCTCAGGACAAGCTGCGTACGACTCAAAGTCCTAGTACTGAAGTCGAAAGAGCTTATATGATTAGCATCCCACATGCTAGTATAGTAGGTTCTTTGATGTATTGTATGGTCTGTATGAGGCCAAACATAGCGTATAGAGTGATCCCTATAACCAGGTATATGTCCAATTCTGGGAAGGCGCACTAGCAAACATTAAAATGAATTCTTAGATACATCAATGGGTGTCTGAGCAGAGTCCTGATTTTTGGTGGAGCCTATGATGATGATAGAAAAGTCGAAATCGAAGGATTTTCCGACTCTAATTATACAGGTTGTATGGATTCTAGAAAATCTATTTCTGGATATGTGTTTACTAATTTTGACACAACAATCAATTGGAAATCATCACTTCAAAAGGTTGTTGTCTTATCAACCATTGAAACAGAATATATCACCCTTACTGAAGTTGTGAAAGAAGCATTATGGCTTGAAGTTTTGGCTAAGGAGCTGAAACTTCAAGGTCCAAGTATCAGCGTTAAATGTGATAGTCAATGTCTAATACACATGTCGAAGAATTCAGCCTAACATGAGCAAACAAACCACATCAATGTGAGGCTGCACATTGTCAGAAAGATAATCGAGCATGGAGAAGTACAAGTGTTGACAGTTTCGAAGATGACAATGTTGCTGATATGATCACCAAAACATTTCCAAGTAACAAGTTTTTCCACTGTATGCAGTTGATAAAGTTGCATGATGAAATCTAGTTTGTTCCCTTGTTTTGTGTAGATTTTGTTCCAAAGTGGAGATTTATGGTATTTTGGATCAAACTCTAGTGTCGACAAGGGTAGTTTCATGGTTCGACAAAAGGTTTAGTATGAAGTCGAAGTCTGTGTATGTTGTATTCAAAGTATGCTCAAACATGTAGTCATCAAAATGTTAGGATTGTTAGCATGTCGAAGTGGGCTTTGCTTGTAAGCCCAATTGTTTAAGTTTATTTATTTCTCAAGTTAGCTTAGTAGTCTATAAATAGATTAGTTCTCTCAGGTTGTTGAGAGAGGTTAATCATTGGTATTAACTTGTAATCTTTCAACCCTATTGAGAAAGTGAATAGTAAATAAATTTAACCATATCTTATTTTTCATCTTCCTTCTTCTCTATCTTTTATAAACCTAACAGGGTTTCTTGTGTTTGTTCAAGAAACTCAATCTTCTTCTCATTATTTTGTTCTGTTATTGACGACATCAATTCACAACACTATCTTCTTTTTTCTCTCCAATTCTACATCAATAAGGCAATAAACACTTTTTTCATAGATTAATGGGTAAATTTGTTTTAGCTTTAAAAAAATGGATTTTTTTTTGTATTTTTGCAAATGGATTCTCTAAAAAGGTTTTTCAAAATATTACATGTTTTTTTCTAAATTTATTTTTTAATTATAAAATTAAAAGACAAATTTTGACATACTATAACATAAAGGTACATTATTGGAGATAAAAATATAATCAAAATCACAGTTTTTTTAAAAGTTGTATCTAAAAAAAGGATTTTATGTAAAACTCTATTTGAAGTAGCATTAAAATTAATTGATTTTTTGAAATTTTGACATCCAAAAAAGCTTTGGTAAAATGTTAGAATACATAGAATAACATTTTAAGATTAGGTATTCAAAAAATATTTGGTTGGTTGGGGGCTGTGTGGGATAGGTTACCGACAAAATCTAACTTGGAGGCCAGGGGAATAATCTCAAAACCCATGATTTGGTGTGCGTTTTCTATTTCGGTCATACGGGGGATATTAATCATATCTTTTGTTCTTGTTCGCGTATTATCAATGTTTGGATGAGGATTGCAAATTGGGTTGGTATTGAAAGGTTGGAGTAGGTCGAGGTCTGTAATCACTTATTTGAATGGTTCTTAAAGGTTATTTCATTCACCTCTAAGAGCTCGATGTCGCTCCCGGGATTTTCATCCTAGTACAAACGCAAAAGTGGCGCGGAAAAGGTAGAGTCGCCAGCCAGGAATTTTTATCCCGAATGAATGGGAAAGGTAATGATGCACAAACCTAAGAAAGAAGGAAAGGACAAGGCCTTGCGAACCAAAGATCTGGGGTCGGGAGTCAGTTACAACCTGGGAAGGTATTAGCACCCCAAACCGTCTGCCGTACCCGACGGGATCCACGCTTGTTTGTTTGTTTCAAAGGGGTGAGAAATAAGACGTTGTTGAACAAAACCGCTAACTGGAATGGAAGGGAACTGGAAAAAAGATAATGGAAAGGAAATAAAGGGGGAAATGTAGGGAAAATAAAGAAAGTGCTCGCACGGGCCCTACCCCGCTGCTTACGTACCTCATCGGGAAAATTGAGGATCAGACTTGACGTAGTTCGCTTATCTAAGGCGGGAACTATTGTGTGTTTATTAAGGTGACGTTGCCATAGTTCTAACTCAAGTGTTACCGGCTCTGACTCGAGGGTATTTACCGTATCGTTGTTTGAACTGTCGAGGCAAGTCGCAATCGTCCGCAAAGGGTAGGAGATGAGAAGAGAAGACGCGATGTCTTTGTTGGTTGTCGTTTATGAGAAGTATTTTGAGTGTATTGTTTGTGAAAGTAGCCTCATGATTAGACTTGTACAACATGTTAGACAAGCCCATACTATTCACGAGTGGTTCTGTTATCCTTTCGATTTTTTATAATCAATAGTTGGTGGTGTAGGTTGGTGTCTTTAGGGGTTGATAGTATATTCCCCCTCTTTTGATTTGTAATTTACTTTTTTTTTGTTGAGATTTTCTTATTCTCCATTTAATCCAAGTGCTTATTAAAAAAATGGTCATTTTTAAGGAGTTTAATGTATGTTTGATAAAGCATTTTAACAAGGAAAAGAATTTGTTTTAGAGAATTTAAAATGTTTTCACCAAAATTTATATTTGGATAAAAAAAATATAGATTTCTTAAAATAATATAAATTTATAAAGTATTTTATTCAAATTAAATTTAAAAAATTTCAAATGATATTAAAAAAAAAATTTAAAATTACTCTTTCATTCTATATAACATGAATATTAAATTTATTAAATTGTTTATTATTAATTTTTTAATTTTTGTAAGATGATCCTCATATTTTATTAAAATTTTAAATTCACCTTCAAATATTGCAAATTGATCCCTATTTTTTATATTTTAAATTTGATGCAAAATTTTTACAAATTTATAAAATTGTCATAAAAAATTTAAGAATGAATATTTTAATACTTGATCTAAACAAAAAATTTAAAAATAAATGAATTTCAATTAAATAATTTAAATTAGTTAAAATTTTGAATTATTAAAATCAATGTTAAAAAATATCAATATCAAACTTACATTTGCCAATTAATATTTTGGAAACCTTTACTATATTTGAAATTCGAGAAAGGAAGAAATAAAGTATTCGAAGCAAGAAGAAAAGGAAAACACACTCTTTCGGTGAACTTTTAATAATGCAAATGAATTATATATTCTACACTCAAACTTTGCTTCTTCCATGAAGCCATCAAGTTTAATTCTTTTTTCTATTTCTGTTAATTACTTTTCATGTCTATGCAAAGACATTTTTAAACTGATCATTTTAAAATCAAACCGAAATACAGAATTGAAGTGTCTATCAATGAATCCATTTTCAGTCTTATTCACAAACTATATAAAATTTATTATTAGCATTTCATACTGTAGTTAAATATTCTAATGCTATAATATATAGAACCTAACAATATCTAAAACCATTTAGGTTTTTCTCACTTTCTTGAATCACAAAAAGTTTACTAGTCATTATTCACCTAATACCATGAAATCTCTTACCTTAATTCTCACATTCATTATCCTTGTTGTCTACTTACATGCAATACCAACGTTAGCCACTCATCTTCAACCTCAGGTTCCTTTTTCTACTACAAAGAATTTACCACAACTATACATCTTTCTCAATTTCTAATTAATTGTACTTCATTTTAAATCAATGGTTAATAAAATAATTAAAATTAGAAGTTTATTAAATTATATTTATTCTCTAGTCGGCGTTTTTAATTATTATCCTCATTCGCAATTGTAGTGTGATTTAAAATTTCGTGTGTAACTGACTGTATAAGACTTTTTACTATATTTATTTTGATATTCTTAAAAAAAAAATTGCAATCTCAAATGTCAATCTTATTCAAATATAATTACAAAAATGTTAATTTTAACAGATTTTAGATTGAATATTTCAGAAATATGTTATTCAGTATTCACGCCGCAACATTCTCAATGTGTATCGCAATACCCATAGTAATCGTAATCGCAACACCCGTTATCACAGCCGCTTCCACGACCGCTATCACAGTCGCATTCATGACCGCATCCATGACCGCTATCGCAGCCGCAATTAAAAGCATGATCAGGAGCATATATCAACAAAATATGGAAACTGTATCTCTTTAAGAATGAAATAGATGTTGGATTCAAGAGACTGTTATAGCATATTAGTGTTAATTATTTTCTTTAAATACTAGTATTATTAAGAGTCTTTCTTTTACTTAGTAAAAGGTATGGTTATTGCATTTCGTCAAAATCAAATGGTCAAGAAATATGGAGGCACCATGTTAATAAGCACCTACTCTGTTTCTTTTTTAATTTTATTTGTTATTTTGAAACTATTTTAATAGTTTTCATAGTAATGGTAGAATATTTGTCTTTGTTCTACGATATTATAAATTATCATTGTCGCTTGCAAAATTTGATTCTTAACCGATTAGCCGCGTGACTAGATGATTAATCGTTAGTTTGCTTGACTTTGATGAGAATAATATGTCAAATGTGAGTTGGAGTCTCACATCGGTTATAAATGTGGAGACTTCAGCATTTATAAGTGGGAGAACTCACACACCTATAACATTATGATTTTAGGTGGATATGTGGTGTCTCTCTCACTTGTATTACTCTTGATCTAATGTTGATGCTCCTTCTTATGATCCAACATGGTATCATGAGCCTTTGGTTCGTAAAGAGATCAGCTTACTTGTATCGAAATGCCTAGGAAGAGATGTCTCCTTGAAATTGAAATTTCTGAGAAGAGGTGTATCGAAATGCTCAGGAAAGAAGTATGTGTCAATGACGGTACAAGTGTATGTGGACAAAAGAGTTTCCACATGAGGGGGAGCATTGTGGACTCACACTTGAGGGGGAGTGTTGAGAATAATATGTCAAGTGTGAGTTGGAGTCCCACATTGGTTATAAATGTGGAGAGTTGAGCATTTATAAGTGGGAGAATACATACACCTATCACCTAAAGGTTTTGGGTAAATATGTGGTGTCTCTCTCACTTGTGTTGCTCTTGGCACAATGTTAATGCTCCTTCTTATGATCCAACAAAAAAGTTTCCACTTAAGAGGGAGCAACAAAAATCAACAAAGGCATCTAATGTGAGATTCATGGTACATCTGGTATATTTTACTTAACACAACATTGACACTTCTTAAGATCACTTTATAAGAATAGTCTCATAAATATTTTACTTGACAGAAATCAACAAAAGGCACCTAATGTACGATTTATGGTACATATGGTTAATTTTACATAACATAACATCAACACTTCCTAAGATCACTTCATATGTATAGGCTCACGAACATTTTTACTTAACATAACATCAACAAAGAAACCTAAAAGCATTTCCTAAGAATAGACACAACAAAGACACCTAATGTGAGATTCATATTCATATATTTGGTACATTTTACTTAACACAACATCAACATTTCCTAAGAACACTTTATAAAAATAGAATCATAAACATTTTACTTAATACGACATCAACAAAATCAATACTAAAAAGAAAAATATATCTATATATATCTATATATATATATATATATATATATATATATATATATATATATATATATATATATATATATATATATATATTACTTAACTCATGGTACATATGGACATTGTTTAACTCATGATTCATATAGACTCTTGACAATATCAACATTAAGAAGGAAAAACCTATTTCTATTCTTATCAACATAATCAGAATAACAGAAATAGTAACCAAAAAAGAATTTCTCTCAACATAATCTACAAACAATAAGAATTCCACTAAAACATAAACTGACATTTATAAGTTACGTACATAGATAAAGTGAGTTACATACCAAATATAGGATGAAGAAGATAATGGTGGAAAAAACTTTGTTTGAGTTTGGTTGTCTTTCCTTATTTTCAAGTTTCGTTGGTGATTTAATATCATTAATGACGTTCGAAGGGAGGAAACATATGTGTGTTGGAAGAGTTGATGTTCGAACACATACATGCATTGAAAGAGATGATATTTCGAAAACAAAGATGGAAGCTAAATTTTAAATAGTTAAGGCATTTCGATGGAAAAGATGAAGATGAAAATCATCGTGTGTATGTTTTTTTTAAGAGACCATTTGGTTTCGTTGGAGAATGAAGATGAAATGAATATTAAAAAAAGAAAAGAAAAGTTAGAGTCTAGTTGGAGAATACATGCAAAATATATTTCTCCTCAGTTGGACCATCTCTGTGTGTGTGTGTGTGTGTGTGTGAGAGAGAGAGAGAGAGAGAGAGAGAGAGAGAGAGAAACGACGTATGAAATACAAAGATGAGATTTCCTAAGGAATAAATAAATTTTAAAAAAAAAAACTCCATTTGAAATACAAAGTGAAATTATGGTATAAGGGGATGAATGTTTGACCAGATATCTAAGTCATTATGCTCAACATCTTAAACCAAGATTTGATAGACAATAGAAATCAATACGAACAATCATAAATCAGTAAATAACACAATACAATTGGTAACTCTGTTTGGTGCAAACATATTGTAAACACCCCAAATTTTCCCTCACTTTTTCTCACTCCATGGCTTGTGATCTTTCATTTTTGCATAAGCATAGGCATACCATCTCATATTGCATATTTGTTTCACTGCATAGTTCCATTTCATCTGCATCTAGGGTTTGTGATCTGAGCAATTCAAGAAGTGATCTGAGCCATCCCAAAGGTCTTGAAGCTTGCTAAGAGGGTCCATGTGTGTTCCATGATCATAATATGCTCCCCAAAGTTCATAAAAGTCAAGGGATCACAAAGCATTGCAAAGGCATAGAGGCAGACTGGAGATTTCCTGCATAAATGACCTAAAATTAGGGTTTTGGTTTCAGAGGCCTTAATCCCAATTTTTTTGGTCATTCTTATTTCTAATGGTCTTAATATGTTATAAGGATCATGTGTACCAATTTTGATGAAGAAATTCACTGTGGAAGTCATCTCATCATTGGGTAACTTCTTGAGCAAGTAAAGTCAAAATCAGGGCATCTGAGGCCTCCACCAAGGGTACCAAAGGGTCATCATCATCATCTTAAGTCTCTATGATCTTTATTTGATCTTATAAGTGGTTGTAAGTTCACAAAGTTGAAGAATTTTGAGCCAAATGCAAACTTGCTATTTTTGGAAACGACTTGTAATGGAAACTTTCCATTTTGGGAAACTTTCCATTTTGGGAAAGATTTTCAACCTATTCTGTCATGACCAAAAATGCTTCAAATGAAAAATTCTTGGGCATGAAAGTTGTAGATTATGTTTTCCAATTTTCAAAAAGTACTAGAACATGTCTTGATTCATCCTAGAACTCAAGATATGGCCTTTCAAAGTTGGCAAAAATCCTATAATTTTCAAGGTCATGCCAAAGAGGATTTTTTGCAAATTCAAGTTTCAAGCCATTTCATGACCTCTAATTGATTGCTAAACATCATAAAAACATAATGCAATGCATTTGAACCAAAATTGTGCCTTAGATTACAAGATTCATCAAGAAATTTTCACAAAATTCTCAAAGAGGGAAAGTTGCAAAAACCTTGGAAACCTTCCATCCACTTGTGCCAGCTCATGTAGTCTGATCCTATGGCCATCCTTGATGCAAGATGAGGTCAAGACACCCCTTTGAGCAGCTCTGACCCGTGCCATACCTCCAAGTACACAAAATTGACTCTTTTGCAAAACCTCCCATACCAATCAAGTTGTGCCGCACCAACTCTCTGAACCAATCACAATTGTTTATACAAACCTCAAACACTCCAAAGCATACAACACATTGACCTGAATGCTCCAAGAACTCAGAATCACCAAAATCCACAAAAAGCTTCCCTTCTTCGATTCTCAAAAACCAGCCATCAAACCTCAAAGAAAACTTCACCAATCATCCCAATATCACTCATAGAACACAAAGCAACCCTTAAAATGGCCTGAAAGCTCACAAAACCAAAACACGATTCCTGCACTATCAGAACTGAATCTTCCAAACCAAGCCATTTAAACTTCATTCAAGCCTTCCAGAAGCACAAGGGGATCAAGTGGAGTGATTTTGCATCAAGGAAATGTCAAGAAAGCCCAGAATTAGAAAGCTTCATCTCAGGTATACCTCAAGAACTTTTTTTCCAGAATCTTTGTTTTAAGTTCCTAAATGATTCTATATGTTCCCCTGAGCATGCTGATGTAATTTGTTTTGAAAATGGTTGAGAAATGGCCATGTATGCTTGCTCTGAAATTTTGCCCGTAAATTTTGTTTGCTTCGATTCTTCTTATTGATGCAATATAAATGGATTTTATGCCTGGATTCTTGTTTAATGTTGTTTATTGATCATTTCTGGAGAGTTTGATGCATTTATATGAGGTTTGGAGAGAGTTTAGGGAAGGGGGTCACCGGAGAAGATGACCGGAGCTTGCTCCGGTCACCTGAAAGTCATTTAGGGTTTAATTAGGGTTTAGGATTAGTTTGAATTTCAGCCCTTAGATCCTTGCTCCCCGCACGTGTTGGACGTCCCATATGCTCCATTAAAGCCCTAATCTTTTAATTAGATTAATTAATTAGGTTTAATTAGAAATTATGCCAGATTGAATCCAGATCACACAATCACGCGCACAGTCAATTCCCTCCACCCAAGTTTGAATCCTGGCCCTCAGATCTGCATACTTCCATTTAAATTCATTTTATGTTCATTTTTATTGCATTTTCTTTCTCATTTTATTTAAAATACCAAAACTTACCAAAAAAATATGATCTTTTGCATTTCTGATTCAAATAATTTTCTTAACCTAAAAATGATTTTTATTTTATTTTTTGCATTTAAAAAGTATTTTTAAAATATTTAAATGTTATTTTTAATTAATTAATAGATTTTAATTAATTAAAAATGCATTTAGGTTTCTAAAAATCACCAAAAAATTCATGAACCATTCCAACACATTTAGAAACATTTTCAAACTCATCATACAAATTTCTTCTTAGGTTTGATCATAACTTCATAATTTTGTTTGAATTAGGATTCTTAAAAATCACATTTTCTAACCCTAATTTGAAAAATTCATTTCTGCCTAACCATGATGAGTTTGAACTTGATTCGTTTTGCATTGTTTCACATATTGCATATAGTTTCTAGGTTATTTTTCTCATTATTTTATCTTGCATTTTCAATTTGATTTGCATTTTTCCTTTAGAAGCACCCAAAAACCCTAGTTAACTTAGAAATTTCATAACTTTCCATAGGATTAGCTTCCGACTTCCTCCTTTGAGGTGTGATCTCATATGGGTTTAGGGTTTGTTTGAGCTTGATTTCAATTTTTTATCATGTTGATTGTTTCTGTTTTGATCATATGCATCTCATGTGGCCTTAAAACCCTAATTTTGCATCTTCCTTTGCATTCATCTTTGCATGTCTCAATCATATGAACTTTCCATAGCATTTAATTCATTTTTATGTCATCTTAGACATCTTAGGACATGTATGAAACATTACTTGATCATTTCTTCATTCATTTTCTATGTTGTGCATTCATTACATTTCATGAACATCCATGTGTTTTCATGCTTCTAAACATGCTTCCTTTGCATCTCATCTTTGTATGATCACTCATGTGCATATTGTATGACTTTATATTATCTCATATTCCATTTAAATTGCATATTCACTTCTGACTTTGGTCTTTTCACTTTCATTTGTCTAATTTCTTCTCATTTCTTTCCTTATGCATTCATGCTAACATTTCAGGGGCTTATGGTAAGTTGATTGGGATGTGGATTTTCCTTCACATCCCACCTTTTATCTTCTCCCCATTTGAATATTTACATGTCTTTGAAGTGCATCTAATTCACTTATGATCTCTCATTCTTACTTTCTTTCTTTAAGTTACTTATCTTCTTCAGGAAGTAAGTAACTTATTCTTCTTCCTCCTTCTCTTTTCATCAGCTTCTTCCATGGTGGCCTTCTTGAAGATCTTTTCTCTTAAGCCTCATAAACCATAGAATATCCAAGCATGATAACTTTAGGGTTGTGTAGCCCCCCTAGCTTTTTACCTTTGAGTCTCCTTGAGTCCCTCTTCTCATCTCTTAATCAAAGACTAAACTCTTAGAGCTTTAGGACTTTGAATTAGGGTTATGCCTGCATCCTTATCTTAGGATGTAGTGCATAACTTTAATCCTAAGTGTTAAACCTTTAATTTGTTTACACCTCTTAATCAAAGCACATTAATAATCACTAAGACTTTATCTTGTAACTTAGGCCTTACATTAGGGTTCTATCTCTTCCTCATGGTTAAGAGGGACTAACCCTAGTGTTTAATGGACAAGTCCCCCTCAAGTTGTCTTACAAACCATAAAATCCACTTCTTAATCTCACCCTTTAATTAAAATACACTTAATAAAGGCTTGTTATATAATGAATTTAATCCCTAACCATGGATTAAGTTGAGGTATCTTCCTCAGCTTAAGTGTTCTCATCTATTATCCTTCTATTAGGATGGTGTAATGAGTTCCCTAATCTGTGATTAGAGATTAAACTCATTACTTAACACTAAACAAAAACCAAAAATATCTTAATAATCACAAGTAGGTTAATGATCTTAATCCTACATCATCATGGTAATTAAGCTGAGATGCTTATCTCATACTTAAGTAGGCTTATTATCCCTAATCAGGGAGGATATAATGAGTTTGCAACCTATGATTTAGGCTTAAGCTCATTATCTTATGAAAAACACCAAAAACAATAAAAAACTGAAAACACAAAAAAAAACACTAATCGTCTCCTCCGGGATTCTTTTCTCATCACACTCATTCACAAACGAGAACTTGCTTCTTCCGTCTAATGCAAGACAGTTAGCACTCGAGTCAGACGAGTCTACACTTGATCATAGGCAAGCAAGTGTAAACACCCCAAATTTTCCCTCACTCATTTCACCATGGCTTGTGATTCTTTTCATATTGCATAAGTTCAATCATATCATCTCATAGTGCATTTTTGCTTCACTACATTGGTTCTAAGTCATTTGCATCTAGGGTTTGTGATCTGAACAATTCCTGAGCTATCTGAGAAACTCCAAGGGTCTTCAATCATCTTAAGAGGGTCCATGTATGATCAAGCATCATATTATATCCTCCCAAGATCAAGAAAGTCAAAGAATCACAAGAACTGGGAAAGGCATGGAAGCAGAGCCAGGTTTAACTGCACAGATGACCTAAAATTAGGGTTTTGGTTTCAGAGGCCATAACTCCAATTTTTTTGGCCATTATTGTTTCTATTGGTCTCTATATGATATGAGTATCATGCTTACCAATTTTCATGAAGAAATTCAATGGGGAAGGCATCTGATCAAGAGATGACTTCTTGAACAAGTCAGTGCAAAACCAGGGCATCTGAGGCCCCAATCACCCAACCAATGGGTCTTCTCCATCATTTTGAATGTGTATGATCTTTATTTTATCTTAGAAGAGGTTAGAAGTTCACAAAATTGGATAATTTCAAGCCATTTGCAAAGTTGCCATTTTGGGAAAGTGACTTGTAATGTAAATTTGTCATTTTGGGAAAGTTTTTCAACCTCCTCTTTTTGATTCAAAAATGCTTCAAATGAAAAATTCTTGGTCATGAAAGTTGTAGATTGGATCCTCCCATTTTAAAAAAGTACAAGAACTTGATCTAATTCATTCTAGAACTAAATTTATGGCCTTGCAAAGTTGGGAAAAATCACAAAAATTCACTTATTTGCCAAAGAGGGAAACTTGCAAAATCTTGTACCAAGGAAATTTGTGACTTGTAATTGATGTCTAAGCATTACACAAACATCATATATGACATAAAATTCAGAATTGCCCAAAGATTTCTCAAGTTTCATGCCTTGATCATTAAGATTTCTCAAAGGGGCCAAGAACTTCATGATTTGCAAAATCACCCACAAACTTCATTCAACTTGCTGCCTTGCCTCAAAACTGATCCCATGGACCTCCCTAAAGTCAGCTGCGCAGGACACCCCATTGTCCTTGGCCTGCCATGTGCCCATACCTCAAGTACACCAACTTTTGACATTTTGGCAACTTGCCCATACCAATCAACATAGGCCAACACCCACTCTCTGACCTATCACATTTCATTATGTGGATCAAAACCAAGCAAAAGCACACAACATTGCAGCCTAACACTTGAGAATACACAACACACTCAAAAACCCCCAAATTTGCAAAAGCCTTCGAATCTCTGAACTCAACCATCAAACCTTCAAACTTTTTCCACCATTCAACTCCATAAACATCACTGATCATTTCCCACCCTTCATTTTGCCCTAAAAAACTCAGAATCAAAAATACGATTTTGACATTTCATGAACTGAACTTCTGCCAACTTCCTCTTGAGGTCATTTAAACTCCAGCCAAGCATCACAAACTCTTGGGGGGATCAGTGGAGTGGATTTGAGGCAAAGAACTGGCCAGAAAGCTCCTGTTTCGAAAGCTCAGCTTCAGGTAGCCATGGCATTTATTTTTCCAGAACTCTTATTTTATGTTATAAGATGATTTTACATGTTTCACTGATCACCATGATGTCTTTACTTTTGAGAATAGTTGAGAAATAAGCATTTCATAAGCTTCTGAAATTTTTGCCATGTTTTCCGTTTTGCTTCGATTCACGATTTTGATGTTGAATAAATGAGTTTTGATGTTTGATTCTTGTTGGGGTTGAGGAGAGGATCATTTCTGGAGCTTTAGGGGTCTTGGGGTTGCGTATTGAGGGAGATTGGGTGAGAGGCTAGCCGGAGAAGATGACCGGAACACTGTTCCGGTCACCTGAAAGTAATTAGGGTTCAGATTAGGGCTTAATGACATAATTAGCGTAGTTTGAATGTGGGCCGTCCATTTGCGCGTGCTGGTCAATTCCCTCCCTTTCTATTTGAATCTGGGCCTTTGGATCTGCTGACTTTCATTTTAATTCATTTTAATTTCATTTTAATTACATTTCTTTCTACATTTTATTTAAAATAGTAAAACATTTCTAAAAAATTTCATTTTTTGCATCATGCCTTAAAATATTTTTCTCATTCTGAAAATAATTTTTATTTTATTTTTTGCATAAATTTCGTATTTTTAAAATATTTAAATGTTTATTTTAATTAGTTAATGAGAGATAATTAATTAAAATACCATTTAAGTTTCTAAAAATCACCAAAAATATCACATTGCATCTTGATACATTTAGAAACATTATCAAACTCTTCACACAAATTTCTTTTTGGTTCTTGACCTATTTTGACATTTTTCTTTGGAATTAGGGTTCTTAAAAGTCAATATTTTTGCCCTAACTTAGAAAAATTCCTTCTGCCTAACCATGAGGAGTTTGATGATGGTTCTTTTTGCATTGCATTCCTCATATCATGTAGTTTCTAGAATAAAATTGGTTTGAATTTATCTCTCATTTTCAATTTGTTGTGCATTTTCCCTTTTGAAGTGCCTTAAAACCCAAGCTAACTTGAGAAAATCATAACTTCCATTAGATTAAGATTTAGGTCTCCTCCTTTGGGCAGTGAACTTGTGTAGGGTTAGGGTTCCTTTGATCCTATTTTCAATTTTTTATCATGTCATTTGCTTCTGGTTTTGGATTTTGTATTGCATGTTATGCATAAACCCTAATTTTCACCTTCATTTGCATTCATCTTCCATATGCTTGCATACATGAACTTGCCATGACATTTTGTGCATTCACATGATTCCTAAGACATATTAGGACACATTAGAATCATGATAAGTCATTTCTTCATCCATTTTCCATGTTATGCCTCCATTGTATTTCATAAGTTTTCATGAACTTTTAGGGTTCAAAACATGCTTCATTTGCATCCTCATCCTTGTATGATCATCCACAACTCTGGACATGTGTTTGCATTATCTCTTAGCATCATTGAAATCATGTTTATGCTTCTGGATTAGAGTGAGATTGCTCATTCATGTTCCCTCCTAACTTTCTTTCTTCAAGCAACTTGTCTTCTTAAGTGAAGCAAGTTGTCTTGCTTCTCTCTGCTTCTCCTTCTTTTCATCCTGCTTCTTTCTTGGTGGCTTCCTTGAAGATCTTCTTGCAAGACTCATAAACCCTAGGAACAACCAAGCATGATCACAATTAGGGCTTGATTAGTCACCCATTAGTTTTACCTTTGTGTCATCTTTGTGTCTTTTCTTCTCATCTCTTAATCAATGACTAAACCTTAAAGGTTTTAAGGCTTTGTGATTAGGGTTATGCCTGTATCCTTCTATTAGGATGGAGTGTATAACTTTAATTCTAAGTGTTAAACCCTTAATGTGTTTAAATCCTTTAATTAATCCATCTAATAATCACTAAGACATCAAACTTGTAACTTGGGCCTTGCATTAGGGTTCTAATTCTTCCTTAATTGGTTAAGAAGGACTAACCCTAGTGTTAATGGACAAGTCCCCCTCAAGTTGTCTTAAAAACCATAAAATCCATTTCTTAATCTTACCATTAACTAAAATCCACTTTAATAAAGGCTTTGTTTTGTCATGAGGTTAATCCCTAATCATGGATTAAGTTGATGAGCCTTCCTCAACTTAAATGTTCTCATCTATTACCCTTCTATTAGGATGGTGTAATGGGTTCATTAAATCCTTGATTATGGCTTAAACTCATTACATAACACTAAACAAAAACTCCAAAAAATACATTTAAATAAATACAAGTAGGTTAATGATCTTAATCCTACATCATGGTGATTAAGTGTAAGGTGCTTACTTCATACTTAAGGTATTCTCATTACCCCTAATCAGAGGGAGGATGTGATGAGTTTGCTAACCCTTGGTTTAGGCTTAAGCTTGTTAACTTATGACAAACTTCAAAAAGAAATAAAAGACTGAAATTATCAAAAACAAACAATAATCGTCTCCTCCGGAATTCTTTTCTCACCTCATTCATTCATAAACGAGAACTCGCTTCTTCCGTCTAATGCAAGACAGTTTACACCTGAGCCAGACAGGTCATACACTTGAGCATAGACAAGTAAGCAGTTCACAAGTCAATTTATCTTTCAGTCTCTTTGAGTCGAACTACGGTGTTCTGACTTCCTCATTGCACGAGAGGATACGTAGGCATAACTTAACGGTTATCAAACCAAAGTCTTTGTATATTCCCTCTCCTTCCAGCATTATTCTTTAAGCCTCATAGTCTTGAGCTTCATACTCTTTTCTTGCACCGACACTTCTTATATTTCACTTCACTTTCTTCCAGCACTGACACTTGCATTCTTTCTAGCTTTGATACACAGATAGCACTGACACTACCCCTTTAAAACACAAATCTTTTAAGCGTGGATCCCGTCGAGTACGACGGACAATCTGGGTGCTAATACCTTCCCAGGTTGTAACTAACCCCCTTTCTCAGTTTCTCTGGTTCGCAACCGCCTTATCCATCTTTTCTTAGGTTTATGCAACATTACCTTTCCTTCGGGATAAAAATGCCTAGCTGGCGACTCTTTTCTTTTCAGTTCACCCTTGTGTGTTCTCTCCTTTCGCCAACCGTTCGCGTCTGTACCCTATTTGACTTAGCCTCATTTAGTGGGAGCGACAGCTTGGCGACTCTGCTGGGGAGCCTTATATTGCAACCAGGGCTTCTGGTTCTTTTGTGGGTTCCTCCTAGCGCTTGTTTGATTTGTGTTTACTGGGGTGTTATGTGCTATATGTGTTTATTTATTTTGCTTTATTTACTGATTTATGTACAGCTTTATTTATTGCTTTCTTTACAGTTTTACATATTTCATACTGTCATTATCATTGCTGGATCTGGTTTTCTTTGGTGGGTGGGATTCCATTGAGAGATTAAGGTCCTATTCCTGGGACCTGAGTGACACCTAGGCTAGAGTGGTTCATGTTCTTTCTCATTCCATTTCGGTCTGGTGCGGGAATATGAAACACGGTTCAGATATGGGTTTCTTCTTGAGAACTCTGTGCTACAGATTTCCTGTAGTGCTAGGGCTATCTGAGAAGCCTGCTAAGTCTGGATGACCTTTATTATGACCTTCAGAAGCTGAGGTGAATTAGAGGAGGATCTTTTATGGTTATTGTAAACACTGTACCTCCGGGTTAGAAGTGTTTACACTTCTCATAACTGATCCAAGTCTGAAGATCCTTGTTCTAGAACACTACATGTAAGGGGGGTTGGGCTGTTTACAGGTTTGCAGGAACCCTTGACCACATCATACCCTGTTACTGTATTGTTCAAGAGTACCTCATTTTGGACAGTTCTTGTGATTAAACCTTGGATATGTGACTCTTTGTCGCTCCCACCAAATGACACCGGGGCCAAGAGGGGTACAAACGCGAACGGTCGGCGAAAGGAGAAGGAATGAAAAGAGTCGCCAGCTAGGCATTTTTATCCCGGAGGAAAGGTAATGCTGCATAGACCTAGGAAAAAGATGGATAAGACGGTTGCGAACCAGAGAAACTGAGAAAGGGGGTTGGTTATAACCTGGGAAGGTATTGGCACCCAGATTGTCCGTCGTACTCGACGGGATCCACGCTTAAAAGATTTGTGTTTTAAAGGGGTAGTGTCAGTGCAATTTGTGTATCAAAGCTGGAAAGAATGCAAGTGTCAGTGTAAAAGAAGTGTGAAGTGTATAAGTGAAGTGTCAGTGTAAGAACAAGAATGAAATGCTCAAGACCATGAGGCTTAAAGAATAAGGCTGGAAAGAGGGGGAATATACAGAGACTTTTGTTCGATAACTGTTAAGTTATGCCTACTTATCCTCTCGTGCAATGAGGAAGTCAGAACACCGTAGTTCGACCCAAAGAGACTGAAAGATAAATTGACTTGTGAACTGCTTACTTGCCTATGCTCAAGTGTATGACCTGTCTGGCTCAGGTGCTAATTGTCTTGCATTAGACAGAAGAAGCAAGTTCTCGTTCGTGAGTGAATGAGATGAGAAAAGAATCCCGGAGGAGACGATTATTGTTTGTTTTTGTGTTTTCAATCTTTTATTGATTTTTTGGAGTTTGTCGTAAGTTAATGAGCTTAAGCCTAAACCAATGAGTTAGTAAACTCATCACATCCTCCCTTTGATTAGGGGTGATGAGAATACCTTAAGTATGAAGTAAGCACTTCACACTTAATCACCATGATGTAGGATTAAGATCATTAACCTACTTGTGATTATTTAGATGTTTTTGTTGCTTTTGTTTAGTGTTGAGTAATGAGTTTAAGCCATAATCAAGGATTTAATGGACTCATTACACCATCCTAATAAAAGGATAATAGATGAGAACATTTAAGCTGAGAAAGACTCCTCAACTTAATCCATGATTAGGGATTAACCTCATGACAAAACAAAACCTTTATTAAAGTGGATTTTAGTTAATGATAAGATTAAGAAATGGATTTTATGGTTTGTAAGACAACTTGAGGGGGACTTGTCCATTAACACTAGGGTTAGTCCTTCTTAACCAATTAAGGAAGAATTAGAACCCTAATGCAAGGCCCAAGTTACAAGCTTGATGTCTTGATGATTATTAGGTGAATTGATTAAAGGATTTAAACACATTAAGGGTTTATAAAGGCCAATGCCAATATATATATATATATATATATATATATATATATATATATATATATATATATATATATATATATATATATATATATATATATATATATATATATATATATATTATAATTAAATATTAACAATACAATATTCTTAATATTTTATTATAATTTAATAAAACTTGACATACTATATTAAATTATGTGGGTTACCGCTTCTAAGAACCTAATGACTCATTCATATAAAAAAAAACTATAGTGGTTTCTTAGGAATCAAAAGTTGTGAGTAAAATGTAATTCAATATATATTTGTGTAGTTTATTGGGCTTTAGCTTATCCGTTGGATTTTAGTTTACTTTCAACCCATTCTATTGTATTCTACGTGTGTATATATATATATATATATATATATATATATATATATATATATATATATATATATATATATATATATATATATATATATATATATATATATATATATATATATATCTTCATGCTATGTAAAGATAACATAATCATAAGTATCTAACAACTAAAAAATTCATCATTTTTCTTTCCTTGAAAAGCACAAAAAGAAAAAGAAAAGAAAAGAAGGTATCGAGTAACAACAACAAAACCATGAAACCTCTTACCTTAATCCTCACATTCTCCATCATCATTTCCTTCTCATGAGCAACACCAACATTTATCACTCGACTTCAACCTCAAATTAATCAATCTTCTGCATTTAACCTTACCCAACAACAAGTAATTAAATCTTATATTTTCAACAAAATTATTTAGTAAAACATATTCAATAATTTTTCTTAACTATATATATTGTATCTTAAATAAAATTCAGGTCAATGAGTCTAAATTGGTGAAAACCTGCACTTACATGATCTTAATAAAGACAAGTTGTAATTCTCCGGCAATCTCAAAAGATATAGTCGGTATTTTATTTGGAGATGATGTTGGCGATCAGTTTTTTTTTTCTTTTTCAAAACATATAATTTATTGGATTAATTCCTATGCATTGACGGTGTAAAAAATTTGATCCTGTCAATTCGTTGTCATAATCAGTTTGCATTACTTTATTTGTTTTTAAAATAAAAGTCAAAATTGTTCCAACATCCAACAGCTATGACTCACAGTCAGTGTAAAACTGTTTTACCTGCATTCCAATTAAATTCAAATTTATTTATTTTTTAATTTTATCTAAAAAATAAATATCATTTTATATATTCATCCTAAATTTTAAATTAGATAAATAAATTACTTTTTACGTATATTATTTTTAAAAAAACATAGAGTTGTTGATAGTGGACCGATTTGAAGGATAAATGGGAACCAAACAACTTTCCAAAATAACTTATAATTAATATGAAAATATAGTGTCTAATTTCTTTTAATGGAATCATGGAATGTATTTATATGATAGTGTGTATATTTTATTTAATTGCAGCTTACAATTTTTAATAATGATGGTCCTGATATTCCTACGTTCGAACGGTGCAAGACAGTTAGTTTTGGGGTATTAGGAAATTGTATTGGCAAAATTTGCGAATTGTATGTAACTAGGGTTGGATCAGACGGTTGGATCCTAGAGTCTATCACTGCATACCATAGTGACTATCCTCCAATCACATTCAACTACAATTATCTCATTCCTGCTGATGAACATAAATATGGCTTCAATTATTGCCAACATCAAACTTAATATTATATCCTTAAAGTGTAATCCTGATTAAGGTAGTATTTAATTTAAGTGTCATTTTAAGATTTTAATTTGTGATGCATTTGGTTTGACAACTCAGCTTTTGATTTTGTATAATTACTGAACAAAGTTCAGTTAGTAAAGTAAATTAGTTGTAACAGAATTTCAATTTCTGTGAGTGATGTTAGTTACATATTTACATTCTCCTTTTCTCCATAATTATCTTCTTCATCTTCAATCTTATGTATAACAATTGGTATCTAGACTCCTGATTCAAATTCAGATTGGGAAACACAAGTGCACAAGATGCGTGTATAATTGATTTCGTTTATGAAATTCATAGTGAATTGTAGTTCAAAATCAGAAAAGAAAAAAAAAACATTTCTTAATTCTGATGGTATGGGAAACACGTGTGTTAGTGAGATTTGAATGATTTTGCACAAGATCTAAGATGAACTGTGAAACGGTAGCTTGAACACAAAACTTCCGGTTTTTTATTTATGGAAAGAGTTGGAATCAATGGATGATTCAAATGCGTGTATTGTTTAGCACTCAAAGATGTTCTTGAACTCGTCAATGACTGCTATGCAACGGTTAAAACATATGTAACTTAAGCACTAAGAAACACGCATATAGAAACGAGGAACAAGGATCAGAAGGCCTTGTTCTACATCTATCAGTGTGTGGATGTGAATGTGTTTCACAAGATCGTTGATTCAACAATGATGAAGGCTACGTGGGACACACTAGTTCGTTGCTATGGAGGTGATGCATCAGTGAAGAAGGTGAAACTTCAGTCTCTACTAAGTAGTATGAGAAACTCATCATGAAGAACAGTGAGAAGGTACCCGATTACATCTCCAAAGTGATTCTGATCACAAATGAGATGAAATCTTGTGGAGAGACTATCTTTCAACAAATAATAATTGAAAAATTATTAAGAACACTTACTCCTTAGTTTGATTACATTTTTGTAGCAAATGAACATTCTAAGGACCTTAGCACCATGAGATTTAGAGAGTTGCAAAGTAGTCTAGAGGCACAAGATTGCATCTGACTGAGAGAACTTGTAAAACAGAGGTAGAGCAGGCTTTGTAGGCATCTTCTAATAAGAAGAATCAATAACACTTTTGGTCAAAGGCCAAGAAGAGACGTGGTGGTGGTTATCAAAAGTCAGAAGTTTTCAACTCTAATGAGAAGAAACATTAGAAGGGAAAAGAGAAGTTTGGCAAGACGAAGGTTCGGTGCTACTGTTGTAAGAAGTGTGATTACTTTGTTGTTGACTGTTGGTCAAACAATGAAAGGAAATAAGAAGAAGCAAACATAGCCAGAGGAACGTTTGATGATGAACCTGTGCTATTGATAGCTTCTGAGTCTGATGGTGGATATTTGGTAAACTGGTTGTAACACCCGATTTTAATTTATTTAATCGCCAGTATTATTTTTTCTGATTGACTTTCGTTGTGTGCTTAGTTTGGTTTAGAAGTATGGAATGAATAATGTGATAGTGATAAATAGAGGTTATAGATAGTAATGATAATGTAAGAAATAGTAATATTATTATTATGGTCACTATTATTATATTATTATTATTATTATTATTATTATTATTATTTTAGTAATTAAAAATATGATTTTTATTTATAATGAGGTTAGTGGAGGAAAATAAGGGAGAATGGGTTATAAGTGGACTAAATGGAGAGTTTAACCAAGGAGGGAGAAAAATTTCACGTAAGAGCAAGGTATGGAAGAACAAGGGAGAGCAAGGACAATTCTGAAGAAAGGGTTTTCCGCATGAATTTTCTGAGTAAATTCGAGGTAAGGGGGAGACTTTATTTCATAATGGGTGATAATATCATGAGAGGGTAGTGAGGAGTCTTTATCCTCGTAGGAATTATATATATACATATATATATATATATATATATATATATATATATATATATATATATATATATATATATATATATATATATATATATACATACATATATATATATATATATATATATATATTGTATGTGAATTGTGAATCAAATATTGGTGTATTGATGTTATTCTGGTATGAATTGATTGATGATTTTATGAAATGGTGTTATATTGTTATGAATTGGTGGGAGATACTGTCGTTGCTGTGATGATATGAACATGGGTATATAGGTTGGGTTTTGGGTGGAAACATTGACTACCAATAGATTTATGAATATTGAATTCTGCTGTAATAACAAGGCTAGATGTAATATGAAATAATAGGATTGAAAATTAATATAGAATGATTTGTAGACTGAATCAGAGTGGAAATGGGAGGAAACCGTAGCAATTGGTGTGGAAACTGAGTTTTCACGCAGTAAGAGGTGTGGCAAGGGCCACAGGAGGGTGTCAACCGTCACAATGTAGTGACGATCGACATGAGGGTGTGGCGACTGTCACACTGCTCTGGTTTGAGTTTTCCTTTTGTTTTCGTGATTTTTAAACTGGCTCTTCTCCACTCCTTTAGTTGAGCAGTTGAGTTAGGGGCCAAGATCTTTTAGAACTAAGGCCAGTAGTAGGAGTAATTTAAGAATTGAGCTTTGGTGAATTAATTGATTAATTAATTAATTAATTATGAATGCTTTTGGCACTGTGTATGTATGTGTGTATGTAGGATTGTTTGAAAGGTGGGGTAATACCTTTGTGCATTATAGTGAGTATGAAACTCACATGTGATTAGGACGATCGTGTGCATGTATGTTATTATTATACATGTGTCTGTTTATAACTATTGTCATACATTCATGGTGTATATGGGGAGGAGGGATCATTGCTCAGAAGGATTGTATGTGATCCGTAGGTATGATAAATCATTGCTAAGTAGAGGTGTATTTGATTTATCGGGTTCGATTGAATGAACCAACGGGTGTATTGGTACCATATGCATAGTGTCGTTTGTGTGTCACATTGCATTATTATTACATGTTGATTGATTTGGTGTGATTATCTGAGTGCTACTCTTATTATGTATTATACGTTGTTAATTATTGAATCTAGCTCTCACCCCTTTGTTGTTTTGTTGTGTTTGTGCTTCTTCGAAAGTATAGATAATCCAAGCACTTGAGTTGTACATAGAGTGTGTGTTGCCTGATCCAGTCATAGGATTCATTCTGATACGTAACACGGGATACATGGATTTTTATTATTTGTTATTCTTTTGTTTTGATTTGTTACGTATCACTATTAGTTTTCAAAACATTGTGGACCACAGGTTTAGGTGGATATTTGGTTATGTTGGCAAATTGTCGTGATTTTGAATAAATTATTGATTTCCGCTATTTTCATTCATTTATGAGTAAAAAGGTTAATGAAGTAATTGAATTTCCATGGTTGGTTTTACTATGTGGCATTCCACTTGTAATGTTAAACTCTGATTATATGTATTATATGGTATTTTTCTTAAATGGGAAAAGTGGGGTTTTACACCGGTGGTATATCAAATCTGGTTGTTTAAATCACTTAACTGTAAATAAATAATGCCTGGTCAATTTTGTCTTTAGAAATAAGACAAACACCATATAGATGTGTTGATGATAAGTATTTGAATGATGAAGTAATGGGAAAAGTCATGGTTAGAGTGAAGAATACCAAAGCTGTTTTGATCAAGGATGTTTGGTATGTTCCTGGTATGTTCCTGGTATGAAGAGCAATATGATGGGTGTAGGTCAGCTAATTGAGAAAGGTTTCTTAGTTACTATAAAGGACAATCTCTTGAAGTTATATGATTCTGATCAGAAGCTAACTATGAAGTCTGAACAGGGAAGCAACAGAGCATTCAAGGTGAATGCAGAAACAACTAAAATTAAACGCCTTAGTGCTTAAGGTGCTGAAGGTGACAGTGGGCTATGGCTTAAGAGTTTGGGGCATCTGAACTTCAGAAGCTTAGGGCATATGAGTTCTAAGAAACTGGTACATGGAATTCCTAAGATTGTGAATCCTAAGAAGTCATGTGATATATGCATGAAAGACAAGTACCTAAGATTTCCATTTGCATCAAAAGTGGCTCCAAGAGAACAAATATGTTTTAGGAGTGGTGCAATCTAATGTGTGTGGACCATTTGAAGTGTATCATACCCCAATTTTTCTCCTCATTTAATAAATTGATACATTCATCATGACATTCGCATCATCTGCATAACATAACATGCATCTCATCTCGTATAACGCCTAAAATGTCAACCATAATAATTTTTTGGATCTACAGACAGACCAATTGGACTAATTCTAAAATGTACGCAAAATTAATAGAGGAAAATTTCAAAATCGAGCTTGTAGATATCAATTATATTAATCTATAGTTCACATAGCTTAACCTAGCGTGCTTATTTTATTTTTTTGACTACTTTTTTAGTCGCATTTTGATCAGACTGAGCCTTTTAATCATTCATTTTTATTTCAAAATTTGTATGTTTTCGAGAAGTTTATTTCACTTTGATCATTTTTATGTATTCATTTTTATTTTTTGAACTTTTTTCCACTCGATTTTTATTTATTTTGAGCCCTTTTATTTTTAATCCTTTGTCAAAGTGTTTGAAGTAAATAAATAGGATTATCGTACCCCAAAATTTTACCACCCTTCATATGCTTTCTAGTGCCACTTTATTTTGAATAAATAAAATGACACAATCGATAGAATAACACGTGTAAGAAGTTACAAGGGAATGAATCACATTTTCCTCACTTTTAGAGTTTATTTTCTCTTCTTTATGTTTTTAGTTTCTTTTACATTATTTTGTAATTTAAGATTTCACATTTTTTTATTTTTTTATTATTTTTTCGTATTTTTTATTAATTAATTTTTAATAATTATTATAATATTGATTTTTCATGTATTTTACTATAAAAATCAAGGAAATCAAAATAAAATATAAAACAATTATAGTATTTTGATTATTATCATTATTACATGTATTTTCATTATTAAAATAAATTATTTTTATTTAAATTCACAAAGCCATGAATCCATCTAGATTCATTGGGTTAACCTTTAAGAAAAAGATAAAATCAGATTAAATGAAATCATTCCAAAAATAGACAAATCACATTCAATTTTTAACTTAATTTTTATACATAAATAACACAAAGTTTTTCATATTATTTTCATCCATACAAAATCTAGTATTCTAAAGTTGTTGCTCTTCACACTAGAGAAAAAACAATACCAAAATCTAAATCCTCAAACTTTTCAAAGGAGCAAAAGCGTGAAGAAGGAGATATCAAAAACAAGACCTTTTGCCTCTTTGCTTATTAGGGATAAACTCCTTCCCATAGATTGGTTTTCCTTTTACCCTCATATTTATGGCTTACATGTGACTTTTTATTGATGTTTGAATTGCTCAATATGTTTTGGTTGATACTTGATATTTAAAGTGGATTATTGTGGCGAATAATTACTTAACTAGGTAGCCAATATTTTAGTTTTTTTTTTAATTCAAACAACCATTATTCTTTTCTTTTTCTTAATCTACATAATTTAATCTCTTGTAACAATATTTATGCAAATGGTGTTTTTCTAATCAAATTTCAATAATAATATACACAGAACTCTCGGGAAAAAATATATTTAGGAAAGTCTTCAGGTTCAAATTAAACTTTTGACCTGAACATATTGTCACTCAACCATATATAGTCCACACTACAATTTCAACTACTCTAGAAATTTTCAAACCTTGCACAACACAAATACAAAGTAGCAGGAACTGGAAATCCAGGAATCCAAAAACACACCTTCATAGTCACCAATACAACCATAAATTCAATATTTTTTTGTTAACAACAAATTAAAAATAGATAAAACTATAGAGAATTGAGGTTTACAATGTCCCCTGAATCACAACTACATTAGGAACTTGCTGAAATTGGAATTTAACTTTCAACGCACAAAAAAAACACCAAGAAAAATTAAATAAATTGGGTAAAAACAACTACTACATTGCATTCTCTTCATACCCACAACAACTACAACCCGAACATCCACTCCTTCAAACATATGATAACTTAGAAACCAACAATTTTAACCTAAAAAACACTTAAAGAACAACATCACACCACTTTATCATGCGAGACAGAACCAGAAGAAACATAAGCCAAAAGAAATACGAGATCGAAAACAACAACTCCAACCAATGCGAGTCAGAGAAAAATGTTTTTACCAAACTAACCAACTTTTTCAACTTTAATCCCTAACTACCCTACCTTTCAAATTAGTTCTCAATCTATCTCACTTTTAAAAAAAAATGAATTCGCAGGTAAATCCATTTACCTACGGATTTTCCTGCAGATTTAACAATACATGTGGATTTACTTGCGGATTTACTTATATTCGTAGGTAAATTCGCAAGTAAATCTGTAGGTAATCTCAAATCTGTAGGTAACGGAAATTTAAAAAAAAAGGAATTGTTAATTCAATTCGTGACTCCCCTTTAATTCTTTTTTTTAAGTGAGATAGATTGAGAATTAATTTGAAAGGTAGGATAGTTAGGGATTAAAGTTGAAAATTTTGGTTAGTTTGGTAAAATTTTCGTCAGATCACACCACCATTTTCAACATCTTGTGATAATCACCATACCACACCTTGTTGTAACTTTGAAACTCTGAATTGAACCAAACCTCGAGCTCTCAGAATAGAACTAATTACGAAGTCTAACCCTTAGTCAAGAACCTTGAAAGAAATAAAGTTTGACGTTTTCCTTAAAATTTTGGCCAAGGTGAAACCGAGTGGTATCAATGAAATCCATTGATTTTCAAACATGAGTGAAGAGAGGAGTAACCGAGCGAGCATGGCGTGAAAAGAATACACATTGGTCGGCCGCATTTCGATGCGAGGGAGAGATTATAACCATGCAACTTAACCTATATACACAATCCACTCTCCTTAATTAGTCTTAGCTTAATCCTAATAGAGAGTTAATATTTTAGCTTGTTAATCGGATTTGTCTTAGTTATAACCTTCGGGTTGCTAATTATAATTGATGTGATTTGAATTTTATTTAATTATTTTAGTTAGTAACGGAAAATACAAATATAATAAAAAACAATAAAAATAATGGAAATAGTTTACCGGAGAATGGAATGCGAACATTGAGGATACGAAGGGTGCACTCCTCTTGTGATTTTATTTGACTTTGGAGCATCGAGAAATGGAAATGCATTGTAGTTCGAGGAGGAGAATCATAATCAAAGAGTCTCCAACGGGGAAATTTTGGAGATTTGAACCCCGTCGGAGCACCGCTATTTTAGTGAACCGTCAAGCAAGTGGATGATTCACCATCAACAAAGGGGAATGTGGTGGAAAGAAGAAATCCTAACACAAAGAATATATAATTTGATGAAATCCTTCTAATCAGGTTTGAGATTCAAGTGACGAGTTTCTTTTTAAAGATTTCAATTCTATTTACAGTCATATTTTCCAATTACACAAAAGCATATAGTTAGGTCAGAGTCAAAGAAAGAAGGTCATGATGGCGCGTAAAAGAAAGATATCAAGGAAGAAGATATACGAATTCCAGTTTTATTACTCGAAATATTTTATTAATTAACACAATTTTTTTCATATAAATTATGGGAAGAAAGTTTCTATAAATAAAAAAGGAAAAATGAAAATAAAAGATGGAAAATTTTGGGTGTAATTTTTTTTTTTTAATTTAAGGTTCCAGGTTCAATTTCCTCATTGTACATATTAAAATTTAATGTATTAGAATTAAATTAAATTTCTTAGGTTAGGTGGGCAATACCTGACTTAATAAATAGATTTCTTAAGTCAATTAGTAAACACATGTGACTTAATAAATTTAATGAGAATTATATATTTTTTTATTTAATCTTTGTTAAGTCCGTTTTTAATGCATCTGACCTAACTAAGTTATAAGTATCTAAAGAATTATCACTGCGTCGTTTCTTAAATCAGGTGGCAGGTGAACTGATTTAACAATCTCTACTAAAAAGATATTTTCGTACTAGTATATCCAACAAAAATGTGGAAAAATATCGTAGAAACTATTATCATAACTAACATCTAACCAATATGATATGTATATAAATTGAGACTTTTGTAATGATTTCTTGTAAAATAAGTGAATAAGTGTCCTAACTATACAATAAAAAATCTACCTTTGTTCGTCAAGAAACAAAACTATATTTAAATTCCTAAATCATCCTAACTTCATGAAGAAATAAAACAATATTTGCTGATAGTATTGTAAATAAAAACCTTGTCGCGACTTGGAGGCATATATGGTTTAGTACTCTTATGCAGTAGATTGACATTATCCATAACCTTTGAAGCAGAAACTTTATGAGAAACATAATTTGTGTGAAGGCATAAAGAATCTTTAAATACTTTTGTTAAACAATATACAATATTGAAAGATGGCACGTAAGTAATAGCCAAGAGATAATCAAATAATACTATATATCTAGTTCACTATAAGGTGAGGGTAGGAGATAAGGTGAACCTTCATACACACTGAACAAGAAAATAGAGTTACAAATTAAACAATCTATACATAAACAATACACAATCTCTTGAAAAACATAATGAGGAAGAGAAGGTTTGTTGTTACAAAGTCCAAGACATTGCAACCTAAATTTCCCTTGATAATTTCAGCGTTCTCTAACTACCAGCTTTAGCTTTGGCGGGAAATTTCTCAGTTACGAAATGTAAGAAAATTAACTAGTAAAATAAATAGTAACAAACTAATAATAGAACACCGTAATATATGCAGTAAAATGAAAAATAAAAAATAGATTGAATCAGATCAACAATTTAACAATACAATTCTTTTACACAATAATTAACAATACTAAAAAGTAATATCGACCAACAAAATATAATGATTAAAATAATAACAAACTCAAAACAAAACATGATTAAAGCATAATGAAAATCAAAACGGTTAATTACTCAAAAATTAAGATAATAATCAGAAGTGGAAATTTACTTGTTAGAATCTTCGGAAGCCGACGATGTTAAAAGTTGTGCATATCGATTTTTCTTACTCATTTTGGCGGGAAATTTCACTCACGAAATGCAAGAATTCTTGAAGCAAAGAAACTCAGAATACATTTTACAGGAGCAAGAAAAAGAAGATTTTAAACCCTAATGTCAAGAATGCAGTGAAAATGTATATCTATATCATCTAAGATTTATGGAAAAAAGAAAAATAGAAATTGTAAGAACAATGAATTAGATGGGAAGAAAGGTTCTAGAAAAAAAGGGAAAAAAATAAGATGAAAAATTTTGGGAGTAATTTTATTTTTGACCATATGGTATCAGATTTGATTCTCTCATTTTACATATTGGAATTTAATGTGTTGGAATTAAATAAAATTTCTTAGGTCAGGTGCACAATACATGACTTAATAAATAGATTTTTTAAGTCAATTAGTAAACATATATGACTTAAGAAATTTAATGAGAATTATATATTTTTTTATTTAATCTTTGTTAAATCAATTTTTAATGCACCCGACCTATCTAAGTTATGAATAATTAAAGAATTGTCATCGCATCTTCTTAAATCAGGTGGCAGGTTAACTGATTTAACAATATCTCTATTAAACAAATATTTTTGTACTAATATATCAACCAACTATGTGGAAAAAGATCGTAGAAACTATTAATCATAACTAACATCAAACCAATATGTTACGTATATAAATTAAGACTTTTGTAAAGATTTATTGTAAAATAAGTGAATAAGTATCCTAACTATACAATAAAAAATCACTTATTTTAGGCACTTATTAAAATTCATTAACCCCTTCTCTTCAATCAGTTAGAACATCTTTTGATATTTTTGGACTAAATTAACTACATGGTCCTTTAAGTTATTTAATTGTAATAATGTAGTCTTTTATGTTTTCTTGCTACAAGTAGGTCCTTTAAATTACTTTAAAATATCAAGTTAGTTCCTTAAGTTTTTTTTTGTAACGCTTTGGTCCCTTTTAAAAAAATCTCTATTAAAATAAATTGCAAATTCATATACCATTTGAACTGGTTTTTCGCACTAATCACAAATATGTAATTAGTTTTGCGTTTGATTGTATATTTTGGTCGGATCGGTGAATTTTTCATTATGTCTTTCGTCCATTTTTACTAAATTCTCATAAACCGTATTTCATTATGTATTTCGTCCATTTATACTTGATTATCATGAATTGTAACTTGTTTGATAAATTTGATTGCATATTCGTAGTCAAAGCGAAAAGACAGTTCAAATGGTATATGAGAATTTGCAATTTATTGTAATGGAGATTTTTAAAAAGGACTAAAGTGTTAAACAAAATTAAGGGATTAATTTGATATTTTAAAATAACATAAAAGATATACTTGTAGAAAAAAATATAAAATAATCACATTGTTACAATTAAATAACTTAAAGGACCAAATAAATAATTTAAACTGTTTTTTCTTAAGAATCTTTTGAATAGAATTTACCACATTATGTCATACATATGCAACACATAGATATTTTGCTATATGTACATATTCAAAAATACAAAACTCAAAAAAAATAAAAAAGAATTTTCACCATATCCAGAAATACACAGTAATCTTTTGAATAGAATTTACCACTATCATGTATAATTCTTATTGACAAATAAATGAATTTTTATCATGAAACATTATGCTCTTTTAACATGACCATTATTCTTTCATCCATGAAATTAAACCTCCACAAAATGCAAATATGTATCCTAAACAAATGAATTAAATATTAAAAACAAAAAAGAATATTTTAATCTACAATATATGTGTGTCAAGTCATATATAATATATTATTGTAATCAAATTCATGTAATGTTTTTTAATTTAATCTTTGATACTCTATCTCCTCTTTTGAGATCTAAATATGTGTATAGCTCTAAAACAATATATATAAATAAATGTTTAGAATAGCCACACATGATAATTAAAAAGCACATACAAATAAATAGTTTTGATACATTAATATAAATGTACTAACCATATTCTTCATTTTTTAATGAATTGTATGATCATCAAGTGATGACAATCAACACCTAATGTTCTCGATAAAATAATATTATAGTTTAAATAAAAAATAGTTTATACAAAAAGAGAAAAGTATAATAAAATAAGTTAAAATAAAAATCCATCGCAATATTATATCATAAAATAAACAATTTTTATATCCAAAAGTCCCCAACTATATATTCTTTAACTCGGTTTAGATATTTTTCAAGTAAGAAATTTGATATACCATAGGAAGATAGGAAAGAGAACTTATTTATCCATTGAATAAAAATATAACATTTGATGTTGATAAAACTCTATTGATATAAATAAAATATCATGATTGTTATTCCTACACCATTCCTTACACACAATACTTACACCATATATATTATTCATTATATTTATATGGTGAATAGTGTTTTTCAAATAAAATAATATTTTTTTTATGAACAATACAAATGAACAGTACACGTGAATAATACCATAAATATGAACAGTATTAATGAATAGTGATTTTAAAGTAGTGAAACAGAGTTAGTTAATGCAGAACAAAAACTTGATTAATGCAGTAATAAAATTGGTTAATAAACATCCAGATATTAAAAATAGTTTTTAACAGTCATCAAAGTTGGTTAATGCAGTGTAAAAATTTGGTTAATACAAAAATAAAGTTGATTAATAAAATCCAAGTATTAAAAATAAGTCATCAAAGTTGGTTAATGCAGTGTAGAAACTTGATTAATAGAGTAATGAAGTTGGTTAATAAACGTTCAGATATTAAAAAAAATAATTTAAAAAAATAATTTTTTATATCATTTTTATATATATATATATATATATATATATATATATATATATATATATAATAATAATAATAATAATAATAATAATAATAATAATATTTTACTATTTACCAATACGGTGAATAGTGAAATATGGTGTAGGTGTAAAATTATGGTGTAAGAATATTGATCTTACCTAATGATCAGAACTTCAATGGCTGCTGACGTGGATCTTCGAGTCTGCTCGTGCGATCAAGAGAACGGGGGGTGGGGTGTACCTGCAAGGTACTCCGATGTCAAAGTAAGAATGGGTATAAGAGCTGGCAAGTACGAATAAAGTGTTTGAGGAGAGAATATTCAATACCTGATCCTCTCAAATGAGAGAGTTTATATAGAGAGCCCCCAGCGCGTGGCCAACGGTCCCTATTTCTAGGTCTGGATCGCGGATCCCCCAAAAATAGGTAACTGCCAGGAAGGGAGCAAGGACGAGCATCGTGCTCAGGAGACATTTGTGTCGGGCACGGAGCCCCAACCGAGGTTTGTCCTGGTCGATCCTGGATGGTCCCTGTCATAGTCGAGCAGGGGCTGTGAACGAGGAGGAAATGACGGGATCCATGGAGATGGGTCCCCTGGATGATGAGTTAAAGTGTCGTTTCTGGGCCGAAAACGGGTTGACCCATACTTAGTCGTTGATCCAGTCCAGAACAGGAGCCCCCCAAGTCGTTCCTTCTGGCCAGAGAAGTGATGACTTAAGGGTGCCTTACTATCGTCATGATGGAAAGATTTTCAGCGCATTTCATAACCACAGTCGTTGATGGAACCGATCGTGACATCTTGGTCGTTATAGGCGAGGATTCCAAACGCTTAGAGATACTGAAGTGACACGAGTGTGTCTTGGAACTTGTGCGCATTTAATGCGTAATGATGGCTAGCCTACGGTCGTCCCTAGGCAATGAGTGTGCCGTTTATAGGTTTGCAGATCGCACATGGTCGCGCACGTGTTGGAATGGTCTATAAATAGAGCGTCTGGCCTCATTTCCACACTTTTCGCTTCCCAATTTTATGAACACTCAAACAAGCTGCTCGCTTCCGCCGTCAACAACCGTCTGCCTCCGTGATTATTGAGCATGATCATCGACCTGTAGACAAGGATTTTCGACGCCATGAAATCAGAATCCAAAAATAGCATTTCGATTAGGGAATAAAATGTGTTCATGGGTTAAGTTCGACTAAAGAAATGTGAAGGACATTTTTGACGTCTTCGACAAAGATAGGAAGTGGAAATGTTTCGACAGCTTAAATGAGGTTAGTTAAAAGTGGCAAAGGTTGGTCTTCGTCGGGTTCAACAGCTTTGAGGAGACGTGTTATTTCGACGCTGGTGCTGGAATTTGAAATTCAAATATGAAAGACGTTTTACAGAAGGGACACATGGAAGCATTTGATAGAAAAATACATGTCGAAGGCCAAGTGTTACAATTGTATAATTTGTCCTTTAGAGATAGTTATTTAGTTGTGTATAAATAGAGAAAGTCTTGTTAGATTTGTGTGTGTGATATTGTGTACAAATTCCTGTTTAAAATTACTCAAAATGAATACCTAAAGATGAATACCTAGCGAGTATTGACTCGTGCAAACATAACCTTCATGGAAGAATAATCTGGTCAAAAGTAACTTCTCCTCTTAAAATCGATGCCTTGAGAAATAAGCTTCTATGCTCTTGGAAGGGTCTCAAGAAATGGGGAATCATTTCTTTGGGAAAAGGCTTCTTTGAGTTTTCTTTTCCATCGCTTGAGGATATGCAAAACGTTCGTGCTTTAGGGTCTTGGAACCTCAACCCAGGATTGCTCAAGCTCTTTACGTGGACGAGAGATTTCAATCCACACATTCAACATCAAACTTTAGCCCAGGTCTGGGTTCGTATTTTTGGTTTAGCTCAAAAGTACTGGAGACCTAAGATTCTATTCGCCATTACCAGCAATATTAGCACTCCAATTTGTACTGATTCAACCACTAACAAATATGCTTTTGATAGAAACTTTGGTCACTTTTCTAGGGTTTTAGTGGATATTAATCTTCAGAAAGATCTAAGGCATAATATGCTTTTGGAAAGAAAGGGTTTTGCCTTTTTTGTTGATTTAGAGTATGAGAATATCCATGATTTATGTGACAAGTGTAAAATCATAGGTCACTGCAGCTCCAATTGTAAAAAAATTCCTCATCCTAGGGAGGGTAATGACATTCCAAAGATCAAGAACCACAACCTTAAGGGGAATGAGGGCTCTTCCAAGCAGCCACTGAATAAATTTTTTGTCCCTATTAATACTAACAAAGATGTTGATATCAACATTAATGCCCTTAATGATATTGGGCATGAAAATGTTGTTAATGATACTGGCCAAGTTGATTCTCTACCTGAAAACAATGAAAACTTGGACTCAATCGAGAGAGTTGAGTCCCCTGCTTCAAATAATTTTGTAGAACAGTTTTCTAACACTAATGAAAACTTGCAGGACTTAACTGATTTAAATCAGTCCAAGAATGTTTTGATAGGTCCCATACTTACTCTTATCTTGGAAAACCTTGTCAACTCTAAAAATTCTGAAGATTTAGATTTTGTGGATGCTACTCAACCCATGGATGGAGCCCTTGTTATAACTCAAAATGTTGACAATAATATTTTCCTCCAAAACTTTTAGGCTGTTATGACAGAAGTGGATGATATTGAAGATCCTGATTTTTATTTTCAACCTGTGTTGCCAAGGGCTAGGAAAAAAGATTCTAAAAGAACCAAGGCCTCTTCTAGTAAAAGTCCCTACACCACAAGGCCAAGGGTGGAATTTTCAAAATCTACCCATTGATTTATTTATTTTGGAATGCTAGAGGGTTGGCTAACTCCCCCACAAAGTTAGTTCTTAAAAGGCTTATCATTAAACACAAACCTGACTTTGTGTTTATTGTTGAATCTTGGATGGAAGCTGAGTATTTTTCCTCTAGGTGGCTCAGTAATCTTTCTTTAAAAATATTTGTTGTCAACAACAAAAACTCTCTTTCCCCTAACTTGCGGTGCTTGTGCTTGAACACATATTGTCCTACTGTTGTAAACAAATATGATCATCAGGTGTCTTTCATTATGGACAACCAGGGCCTGCAACTTCATATGTCTGTCATTTATGCCTCAACAAATTACATCAAGGGGAGGGAGTTATGGGATAAGCTCAGGATCATCCATGATGCTCATCCTGGTCCTTGGTGTGCCATTGGTGACTTCAATGTTGTCCTTGGCGCTCATGAACATAAAGGAAGACATTTTCCTCCTTCTGGTCCCATGGAGGATTTCAGAGGTTGGTCTGATTCTATAAATCTCCATTACCTCCCTACTCTTGGCAACAATTTCACTTGGAGAAATGGTAAAAAAGGAATCAACAACACTCAGAAAAGGCTGGATCATTGCATTTGCAATTTTGACTTAATTAACTCTTGTTCCTCTATATTTTTTTCCACTCTTACCAAGAGTAAATCTGATCATTTACAGGTTCTGAATTCTGGCTACAGATTCTCTTCTTCCTTCAGAATTTTCAAAATGTGGAACTCACATCCTGATTGCAAAAGGATTATCATGAACAGCTAGAACTCTACAGTTGTTGGGTGCCCTATGTTTATTCTGACTTCAAAGTTAAATATTCTCAAAAGGAATCTTAAAGAGTGGAACAAAAGTACCTTTGGCAATGTTAATGATAACATTAAAATTGCTGAAGCCAAGCTTGATATTGTGCAATCCCATTTGGACTCTGAGGGTTCCTCTGACTTTTATGTGGAACAGAAAATACTTGTTATGCTTAAGCTGGATCAATCCCTTGAGATGGAGGAGATTTTCTGGAAAGAAAAATCCAGAATTAAATGGACTCTTAAGGGAGACAAAAACACCAATTATTTTCACAAGCTAACTATGTTTCATCACTCTACTAAGAAAATTTCTGCTCTTAGAGTGAATGATAACATTCTCACTAACCCTTTAGATATAGATGATCATGTTATGAATCTTTTTTCTAATCTCTTCAATGTATCTAATCTTTTGCAGGATAATGATTTAGTTCAAAAGGTTATCCCTCATGTCATCACTGATGAGGTCAACTTGATGTTGTCCATGATTCCATCTGCCTTGGAGATAAAGAATGCTATCTTTGCCCTGAGTTCCTCTAGTGATCTTGGCCCTAATGGATTTGGTGGCTACTTTTTTCAAACTCACTGGGATATCATTCATGTGGATGTCATCAATGTTGTCTTGGAATTTTTCACCACAAATTGGATTCTTCCAAACTACAACTCAAACATTTTGGTCCTCATTCCCAAAATTGACAATGCTGATAGAGTGGAGCAGTTCAGACCTATTGCCATAGCCAACTTCAAGTTTAAGATCATATCTAAAACTGGTGGATAGGATTGGTTCCATCATGCTTACTTTCATTTCTAAGGAGCAAAAGGGGTTCATACATGGGAGACATATAAAATACTGCATTGCAACCACTTCTGAAGCCTTCAATATTCTGCCTAACAAATCTTGTAATGGGAAACTTTGCCTCAAAATTGACATGGCCAAAGCTTTTGATACTTTGGATTGGAACTTTATCCTTAATGTCCTAAAGCAATTTGGTTTCTGCAACACTTTCTGTAACTGGATCAACACAATGCTGCACTCTGTTAAGCTCTCTATTTCTATAAATGGTTCCCTCCCTGGTCATTTTTCTTGCAACAGGGGTGTTAGGAAGGGGGAACCTTTGTCCCCTCTTCTATTTTGCATTTCTGAAGAAGTTCTCAGCAGAGGTTTATCTTGGCTGCTGGAACATGGCATGTTAGATTTGATTCAAGGTTGTAGATCCATGAAATTGCCTTCTCATTCTCTTTATGCAGATGATGTTGTAATTTTTTGTAAAGGAAGGCATTCCAACATTGAGGCTCTCTAGGATCTTTTCAGGGACTATGCTAATATTTCTGGCCAACATGTCAACCCCTCCAAATCTTTTGTTTATGGCAGATCCATTTCTTCAACCAGACTGTTACTTATTTCTCAGAAGATAAGGTTTCAGATTTGTGGTACTTCTTTCATCTACTTAGTTGTCCCTATTTTTAGGGGTAAACCAAATACTGGGCATCTGGCTCCCATTGCTGACAAGATTAAAAACAAACTATCTACTTGGAAAGCCTATCTTCTCTCTATTGCTGGACGATCTCAACTTGTCAACAATGTCATCCATGGCATGATTCTTCACAGCATATTAATCTACTCATGTTCAATTGGGCTTATTAAACAAATTGAGCAATGGACCAGAAATTTCATCTGGAGTGGTGATATAAGCAAGAGAATACTTGTGATGGTTGTTTGGCATAAGCTTTGCAAATCCTTTAAGGAGGGAGGCCTTGGTATAAGAAATTTTTCCAAACTCAATGAGGCCTCTGATTTGAAATTGGGATGGGACTGGTTGCATTCTAATGAGGATTGGGCAATTTTGTTGAGGCATAGAGTCCTTAGAAACAGGAGCACCATCAAGCACCATATTTACTCCTCTCTTTGGAGTAGTTTTAAAAGTAAATTCAACTTACTCATGGAAAACTCTTCTTGGCTTCTTGGTAATGGTACTAAAATTCTTTTCTGGCTTGACAATTGGTGTGAGAAACTGCTTCTTGATGGCCTCACCCTTTATTCGCATCCCATGGATGTTTCTGTCAAAGTGCAACAATTCATTGTTAATGGCAGATGGTGTCTTCCTCCAGATTGGTATCAATATTTCCCGCATATGGTGGCAGCTATAAACATCACTCATATTCCTTAGGAGAACAAAGATGATGCCCTTATTTGGAAGCAAACTCCTTCTGGTTCCTTAACCCTTAAAGAGGCTTACCAATTTTTTGCGCCCACGGGTCAGACTCTCTCTTGGTGTAAGCCTATTTGGAACTCTTCCATCCCTCATTCTAAGGTTATTCTCACTTAGCAGATTATGTACAACAAGGTCCTTTGTAATGTTAATCTTATGACAAGGGGGTGTCATGGTCCCTCCATGTGCAACTTATGCAAAAGGCATGAAGACTCCTATGATCACATCTTCTTCAATTGTCAATTTGCTCGGGATATTTGGGCTTGGTTTTCGGGTATCATCAAATTACCCTTCTTTCCCTCTGACCCTACTACCATTTGGTCTCTCATTGATGATTCTTGGAGTCCTCAGTGTCTCTTAGTCATCAAGGCCACTGTTACTTTTATCCTTAATGTTATTTGGTTTAATAGAAATCAAGCGCGTTTTAAGGATGCTTTGCCTAGTACTCGTATGGCTATCAGATGGATTTTCTCGAATTCAAACATTGTTGGCAACCACACTAATCTTGTCTCCAGCCCCCCGTTAGAGATTTTGTTTTGCTAAAGGCTTTCCACATTAATATTCACCCCCTAGGTGCGCTCGGGTCAAAGAAGTTTTTTTTGGAATCCTCCTGTTGGTTATTGGATTAAATGCAACACGGATGGTGCCACAATTGGTTGCCCGGGTAGATCCGCTTGTGCTGGTGTGTTTCATAACAATTGTGGTCTTTTCCTTGGTGGTTTCTCTGTAAATCTGGGCACTTCCAATTCGTTGGAGGATGAGTTTAATGATGTCATGTTTTCCATTGAGAAAGTAGTGGAGAAAAGGTAGAATTATCTTTGGGTTGAAATTGATTCATTGCTTGTCATTTTTGCTTACAATTCCCCTTTGAAGGTTTCGTGGAGACTGCGTAATAGATGGGATAACTACTTGGCTCTTTCCAGAAACCTCAATTTCACTATCTCTCACTCCTTTCGGGAAGGAAATAGGGTTGCGGATAAGCTGGAAAAGTTGGGTCTATCTCTTGATGGGTTTAATTGGTTTTATTCAATTCCCTCTTGTTGTTTGAATGTTTTTAATCATGATAGATTGGGCTTACCTTTGTTTATATGCTTTTTTGTTTGATGGGTTTGGTCTTCCTCCCCCATCCTTTTTTTCCTTTCTCTTAATATATGAGCTTATTCAAAAAAAAATCAATGTTGCACATCATTTCATACCTAGTAAGGTATATGATGTACGATTCAACTGTCACTTTTAAAAAAATGTTTTCATGAATTTTTCAAAAATAGGTCCATAAAAGCAACTTCAAAGAAGTGCTTCCAAAAATCAAAAGATGCACTTGACTAGTTTGTCTAGACCATCTCATAACACAAAAATTTAAAAGTGTATATTTAGATCCCCAATCTTTCGTGCACCCACCTTAATGTCTTACCTTTCATCCTTTCTGAAAAAAGTGACACTATCTTACATCTGAAGGGCCCGGGGATGGCAAAATGGGTTCGATCCGTTAAACATGCATGTTTTCCTTGCACTATCGTGTGGGGGTGGACTAATGATTTATTTCCTCACACTATAATGTACTCCATTCTATTTAGGATTAAAATTTCCAATGCTCGTAGGCTCGTCCTGCCCACCCTCAATTTTTGCAGGACGGGCCTAGGTTTTAGTCTCACCCCTCAAATATGTCATCTTCGTCCCACTCGTTTTTTTGCAGGTTTTTATAGAATGGTCCTAAACAGGATGAACATGTCTGTTTGTCACTTCTTACCACCACCAATGTCTCTTGCATGTGTACATTCTCTTAAAAACAATGATGAAATCCTAATTATAGGCCACATGTGCCTTCTACAAACATACATGAGTTCTCTCATGTATTTTTATTTTTTTCTTAAATTTTTTTATTCCAATTTACATTTATCTATTAAAAAATAAAATACGACTACCAACCTAATTAAATAAGTGGATTTCCCTGATACACACTCTAATTTATTCAACTTGAGCTTTTTGAGTAAGAATATAAATTTTTTATATTAAAAATTATTGATTTAAAATTATCAACTTGTTTACATTAGTATATTGTGAGAAATAAATAAAAAATGTTGTTTCTAAGTATTGAACATGAACCAACAACTTACACTCATCTTGTTGGACAAGTGACTTCAAACACAAGAGGGGATGAATTGTGACATTCAAGATTCGTGATTAATTTAAACTTTTTCTATTAAGATTGTATTAGTAAAGTTTTAGGTGAATAATTTTTGTGGACACATCATATTAAAGTAAATTGCAAAAAGTAAAAAGATAAGGTTAGAAAGATTGCACCAAAGATTTATACATGTTTGGACGAGACCTGGCCTAGTCATGTCCGAAACAGGTTTTCTTGAGAGTTTCACTATAAAATTTAAGTTTTGAAGGTTATGACCACAGACCTTTAATATAGACTTATCCTCAGTCAAATGACAACTTTTAACTCAGGCTACGCTATCGAACCATTTTGAGATTTATGGTTGATCTCAATAACTAAAATAAAACATTTTCCGGTAAAATATAATAAAATAGTAGAGATTTTATAAAGGTCGATCTGAAGAACCAAACTTAGTCTCTTAAAGATATCTTACACTTACAAAAGTATCTTCCTCACAAGTAAAACTCCACTTAGTAACACTAAGGCGATTTGAAGTGAATAGAAATATTTTCCGAAAAGAGAGAAAGTGATAAATTACAAAGAAATATGAAAACATTGGAAAGTGGCGTGATTTGAAGTGAGGGAGACTCTCCCTTATATGGTAGTTAGAAACACCAAGAAAGGAAACGATCCATGGGCCACATTTATTATCAAATTCATTATCAACATGCTTTAATCGATTAGAAAACTCAAATATAATCGATTATGAAGCCCAATTAGGAAGGTTTGGAAATAGAGTTGTTACAAGTCACTAATGTGTTATTCTTTCTGATTGTATCATTGATTATCATCCTTCTAATCAGACATACAAGTGTCCAAGTCGATTAGATAGATAAAAAGTTTAGAGAATCAATTGGCACATCTTCTCAATCAATTAGATGGTTAAAAATTTTGAATAGCTTTTTAATCACTTTCTGGCTCTAGAAAATCATTTTCAAGGTTGAAAAATATTTTGAAGCATGTGTGAGCTGGCTTAGTACTCTTAAGGTACTGCCTTACTCTTACATTACTTGGTTCACTCAGACAGACATACAAACACGATTTGCCGGACTTTCACACCTTTCATTGAAGTAGCTTCAAGACTTTGCTAGATAATATTTGTATAAACATTTGATCTTAAGCTCTCTTATAAGATTCTTTGGTTATCATCAATATTGAGGATATTATCATGCGTATGATCGTCATCAAAATTTCAGATATAGATATTTATTCCCTACAAACACATAGATCTACACATCTAACTTTATTAATGGATCTCTTTTGAGGCACTCACCTGCCCTCAATAAATATATAACTAAAACTTAATAAAACGGGTATAATGAATGAACATAAAATTTAGTTTAATCACATTACTAATATTTTTAGACATATTACATTTTGTAGTGTTATTATTCGAACTCGAAATCTTCCACTTTATATATGTGAGCTTACAATGGTACTTATTTTGTCTAAATACTTAAATAATAATAATAATAATAATAATAATAATAATAATAATAATAATAATAATAATAATAATAATAAATGGACCTAATCATCAATTAAGAGGTTATCTTTAGAATGAACTATATTGAATTAGCTCTCACAACCTTTGATTCCTCCATGAAACCAATATAGATTTTTTTTTATTTTATGAATGAAGTCATTAAGTTCTTAGAAGCGATAGCCCATATAATTTAATATGATATGTCAAATTTTATTAAAATTATAATAAAATATTAAAAATAGTGTATTGTTAGCATTTCATTATAGGGTAGTTTTCTCTATGGTGAAACAATATATAGTGTAGTTAAATATTGACATTGTCCTTTATATTGTTATAATTAATATAGACTCAGAGTATCTAAACAATTAAGAAATTCCCTTGAAAAGCACAAAAAAATCATGAAATCTCTTACCTTAATCCTCACATTCTCCATGATCATTGTTTTCTCACATGCAAAAGCAACATTTATCACCCAACTTCAACCTCAAATGAATCAATCTTTTGCATTTAACCTTACCCAACATCAAGTAAATAAATCTTATGTTAACAATTATTTTGAAAAAACGTATTCAATAGTTTTTCTTAACTATATATATTGTATCTTAAATAAAATTCTATATTTATCCATGTTTCAGGTTAATGAGACTAAATTGGTGAAAACCTGCTCTTACTTGATCTCAATAAAGACAAGTTGCAATTCTCCAGCAATCTCAAAAGATACCGTCACTATTTTATTTGGAGATGTTGTTGGCCATCAGGTTTTTTTTTTCAAAACATATAATTTTTTTTATTTTTAATTTTATCCAAAAAAAAATCATTTTATATATTCATCCCAGATTTAAAATTGGTTATAGAGTTGTTGATAGTGGAATCATGGAATGTATTGATTTGATAGTGTGCATATTTTATATAATTACAGTTTATAACTTTTATTGCTGATGGTTCTGATATTCCTACGTTCGAACAATGCAAGACACTTAATTTTGAGGCATCAGGTAATTGTATTGGCAAAATTTGCGAATTGTATGTAACTAGGGTTGGATCAGACGGTTGGATCCCAGAGTCTATCACAGCATACCATAGTGACTATCCTCCAATCACATTCAACTACAATTATTTCATTCCTGCTGATGAACATAAATATGGCTTCAATTATTGCCAACATCAAACTTAATATTACATCCTTAAAATTGTCTTTATTTTCTTGAATAATATACATATTTATTATTGAAGTGTAATCCTAATTCAGATAGTATTTAATTTAAGTGTCATTTAAAAGTTTAATTTGTGATGCATTTGGTTTGAAAACTTAGCTTTTGATTGTGTATAGATACTGAACTGTTGTTCAGTTAGTAAAGTGAATTAGTTGTAACAGAATTTCAATTTTCGGAAGAGAAGTTAGTTACATATTCACATTCTCACTCTTTCATATTTATGTTCTTCATCTTCAATCTTGTGCATCAATAATTGGTATCTAGAGTCCCGATTTAAATTCAGATAGAGAAACACGAGTGCACGGGAGGTGTGAGCAATTGATTTCGTTTCTGAAATTCATAGTGAATTGTAGTTCAAAAAAAATAAAAAAAAATCACATTTCTTGAACACAAAGCTTCTAGTTTTTTTATTGAAAAAGTTGGAATCAATGGATGATTCAGATGCGTGTATTGTTTGGTGCTCAAGATGTTCTTGATCTTGTTAATAATGGTTACGTAGCGGTTGAAACAGATGTACCTGAAACCCTAAGAAACACTCATATAGAGAAATGGAAGAAAGATTAGAAGGCTTTGTTCTACATCTGTCAGTGTGTAGATGTGAATGTGTTTCATAAGATCATTGATTCAACAACGACGAAGGCTACGTGGGACACACAAGTTTGTTGCTAAGGAGGTGATGCATCAGTGAAGAAGGTGAAACTTCAATCTCTACTGAGCAGTATGAGAATTTCAACATGAAGAACACTGAGAAGGTTTCTGGTTACATCTCCAAAGTGATTCTGATCACAAATGAGATGAAATCTTGTGGATAAACTATCTTTCAACAAGTAATAATTGAAAAGATATTAAGATCACTTACTCTTCAGTTTAATTATATTGTTGTAGCAATTGAAAATTCTAAGGACCTTAGCACCATGAGAATTAATGGCTACAAAGTAGTCTAGAGACACAAGAGTTGCGTCTGACTGAGAGAACCAATGAAAGAGAGGTAGAGCATGCTCTAAAGGCGTATTCTAATAAGAAATATAAAAAACAGTCTTGGTCAGAGGCCAAAAAGAGACATGGTGGTGGTTATCAGAAGTTATAAGTCTCAAACTCTAATGAGAAGAAACATTAGAATGAGAAATGAGAAGTTTGACAAGAAGAAGGTTTAATGCTACTGTTGTAAGAAGTTTGGTCACTTTGTTGCTAACTGTTGGTTAAACAAGGAAAGGAAATCATAAGAAGCAAACATAGCCCGAGGAAAGTTTGATGATGAACCTATGATATTGATAGCTTATGAGTCTGATGATGGATATTTGGTAGACTGGTGGTATATTTACACTACCTGCTTAAATCACTTAACTGGAAACAAATAATGGATGATCAATTTTGGATCTAGAAAGAGGACAAAACTCAAATGCGCTAATGATAAGTATCTAAATTATGAAAGAATGAGAAATGTCAATGTCAGAGTGAAGAATGGCAAAACTATTATGATCAAGGATGTTTAATAAATTCTTGGCATGAAGAGCAATATTATGAGTGTAATTGAGAAAGATATATTAGTTATTATAAAGGAAAATCTCTTGAAGTTATATGATTCTTATCAGAAACTTATTATGCAATCTGAACAGGGAAGCAACAGAGCATTCAAGGTGAATGTGGAAACAACTAAAACTAAATGTCTTAATGCAGAAGTGTTAAAGGTGGCAATAAGTTGTGGCTTAAAATATTGGGGCATCTGAACTTCAAAATCTTAAGGCATATGAGTTCTAAGAAGCTGGTACATGGAATCCTTAAGATTGTGAAGCCTGAGAAGTCATGTGATACATGCTTTAAGAGTAGTGCATTCTGATGTATGTGGACCATTTGAAGTACCTTCACTTGGAGAAAATAAGTATTTTGTGTCATTTATGGATGAGTTCACAAGAATTACATAGGTAACACTCATTAAGTTTAAGCATGAGGTATTTACTGAGTTTCAGAAGTTCAAGGTGAAGGCTGAAAAACAGAGAGATCAAAAGTTGAAAATTCTCATAATTGATGGTGGATGTTGTAAACACTCCAAATTTCCCCTCACCAATTTCACACCATGGCTTGTAATCTTTCATTTGTTGCATGAACATAAGCATACTACATCACATTGCATTTTTGCTTCACTACATAGTTCAAATTCATCTGCATCTAGGGTTTGTGATCTGAGCAATCCAAGGATCCATCTGAGCCACTCCAAAGGCCTCCAAGAACTCCAATAGGGTCCATATGTGTTCAATCATCATATTATGTCTCTCAAAGTTCAAAGAAGTCAAGAAATCACAAGAACTGGCAAGGCATGGAAGCAAAGCTAGGTTTTTCACTGCACAGATGACCAAAATTAGGGTTTTGGTTTCAGAGGCCATAACTCCAAATATTTGGGCCATTCTTGTTTCTAATGTTCTTAAGATGTTATAAAGATCATGTGTACCAAGTTTGATGAAGAAATTCATTGTGGAAGTCATCTGTTTACTAGGTAACTTCTTGAGCAAGTCAGAGCAAAATCAGGGCATCTGAGGCACCCAACAATGGAACCAAAGGGGTATTTTCATCAAATTGAAGTTCTATGATCTTTATTTGATCATTTAAGTGATTGTAAGTTCACAAAATTGAAGAAATTTGAGCTAAACCAAAAGGTTCCAAAAATGGAAATGACTTGTAATGGAAACTTTCCATTTTGGGAAAGATTTTCAACCTCCTCTTTCTTGATCAAAAATGCTTCAAATGAAAAATTATTGGTCATGAAAGTTGTAGATTAGGTCTTTCCCTTTTCAAAAAGTACAAGAACATGTTCTAATTCATTATGGAACTCAAGTTATGATCCTTCAAAGTTGGCATAAATCACATAATTTTTACATACATGCCAAAGAGGGATTTTTGCAAATTCACTTGCCAACTTCTAAGTGACCTCTAATTGACTTCTAAACATCATAACAACATCACATGACTCATTTTGCTCAGAATTTCCCAAGGAATCACAACATTTCATGCCTTGCATCACAAGATACACCAAAGAGGGAAAATATGCAAAACTCATACAAACCCTAGTTCCATGTGTTCCAGCTGCATCAAACTTATCCCATTGCCACCCTTGATTCATGCTGAGGCCAGACATCCCAAAATCTCAGGCCTGTACCATGACCATACCTCAAGTACACAATGTTGACGTTTTTGCAAAATCACCCATACCAATCAGTATAGCCCACACCAACTATTCTGACCTATCACAGCTTCACATACATGCCTCAAGGGACTCATTTCATACAACACATTGCCCCGAATCATCCCATAGCTCAGATTGCCAAAAATCCCTCTCAAACTTCATCTCTTCGAAATTCATAAACCAGCCATCAAAACTTCAAACAAACTTCACCAATCATCTCCATACACACTCCAGATCATTTCCCAACCATTAAACAAGCATGAAACCTCAAGAATCCAAAACACGATTTCACCCCCCTCTGAACTGAAACCTCAAAAACAATCCATATAAACTCCTTTCAAGCATTCGAGAAGCATAAGGGGATCAAGGGGAGTGGTTTAGCACCAAAGAAGAGCCCGAAAAGTTCCAGTTTCGAAAGCTTCAACTCAGGTAACCTCAAGAACATTTTTTCCAGAAATATGTTTTTAAGTTCTTATGTTGTTCTATATGTTGCACTAATCATGGGGATGTGTTTGGTTTTGAAAATGAGCAAGAAATAAGCATGTATTGACTCTCTAAAATTTTTCCTGTGAAACTTGATTGCTTTGATTCTTGTTGTTGTTGTGAAATAAATGAAATTTGTTGCTGGATTCTTGTATGTTGTTGTCCATTGATCATTTCTGGAGAGTTTGATGCGTTTTAGTGGCGTTTTGAGTGAGATGGCATGAAAGGTTGGCCGGAGAAGATGACAGGAGCTTGCTCCGGTCACCTGAGAGTGATTATGGTTAATTTTAGGGTTAATTAGGTTAGTTTGAATTCTGACCTTTAGATCATGTTTGTCGCGTGTTTGGATGGGCAGGATGCGTTCACTTAAACCCTAATCAAATTAATTAAATTAATTAAGATTAATTAACCAGTTTCAATCTGAACCCTAGGATCACTCGCGCAGTCTTCCCCAGTTTAAATCATGGCCTTAGGATCGGCTGACTTTCCCTTTTAATTCATTTATTTCATTTTTATTCTATTTCTTTTGCATATTTATTTTAAAATAGTTAAAATCATCCAAAAAATATTTCCTTTTGCATTTTTGTTCCAAATATTTTTCTTAACAGAAAATGATTTTTATTTTATTTTATTCATAAAAATTGTATTTTTAAAATATTTAAATGTTTATTTTAATTAATTAATGGAAATTAATTAATAAAAACAACATTTATGTTTCTAAAAATCACCAAAAAATTCATGTTAAATCTTAACACATTTAGAAACATTTTCAAACCCCTCATACAAAATTTATTTTTGGTTTTGATCATCATTTGACAATTTTCTTTGAATTTAGGGTTCATAAAATCACATTTTTAACCCTAACCTTTGAAAAAATCTTTTCTGCCTAACTATGAAGGGTTTGAAGTTGGTTCTTTTTGCATTGTTTCACACACATCATTTTGTTTCTAGGATATTTTGGGCATGAATTTATCTTTCATTTTCAATTTGTTTGGCATTTTACATTGAGGATAACCCAAAAAACCCTAGAAACTTAGGAAATTCATAACTCCTTCTAGGTTTAGCTTCTGACCTCCCCCTTTGGATGGTAACCCAGTATAGGTTTAGGGTTCCTTTGAGAGCATTTTCAATTTTTTATCATGTCATTTGCTTCTGTCTTTGCCATTTGCATCTCATCCTTTCATAAAACCCTAATTTTGCATCTTCACTTGCATTCATCTTGCATATGCATCCATACATGAACTTGCCATGACATTTCATGCATTCATATGTCATCTTAGACATCTTAGGACATGTTAGAATCATACTTGATCATTTCTTCATTCATTTGCCATGATTTGCATTCATTTCTTTTCATTAATTTTCATGAACTTTCAAACTTCAAAGCATGCTTACATGACATCTCATTCTTTGTATGATCATACATATGCACTTTGTATGCCTTTGCATCATGTCATAGCATCAGTTTCATCATGTGTATGCTTCTGGTTTTGGTCTTTGTCTTTGCATTTTCTTCATTCCATTTCATTTCTTTCCTTATGCATCTTGTGCTAACATTTTCAGGTGGTAAGTTAATTTGAGAAGTGGATTTGCCTTCACTTCTCATTTCTCTTCATCTTTTTTTTTTCATTTGAATCTTGCTGGTTTCTTTGAAGTGAACTTTTTCACTTGTGTCCATCTCTCACTTTCATTCTTTAAGTTACTTATCTTCTTCAATGAAGTAAGTAACTTATTTCTTCTGCTTCTTCCTCCTTCCATTTGCTTCTTCCATTGGTGGCTTCCTTGAAGATCTTTCTCAAGCCTTACAACCCATAGGAACATCCAAGGATGATAATAATTAGGGTTGTGATTAGTCCCTCTTAGTTTTCACCTTGAGTCTTCTTTGTGTCTCTCTTATCATCTCATCATTAGAGACTAAACCTTTAAGGTTTTAGGACTTTGGAACTAAGGTTATGCCTGCATCCTTCTCTTAGGATGGAGTGTATAACTTTAATCCTAAGTGTTAAACCCTTAATTTGTTTAAACCTCTTAATTAATCCACTTAATAATCACTAAGACATTAACTTGTAACTTGGGCCTTACATTAGGGTTCTAATTCTCCTTTATGGTTAAGAAGGACTAACCCTAGTGTTTAATGGACAAGTCCACCTCAAGTTGTCTTACAAATCATAAAACTCACTTCTTAATTTCACCTCTAATTAAAATCCACTTTAATAAAGGCTTTGTTTTGTCATGAATTTAATCCCTAATCATGGATTAAGTTGAGGTATCTTCCTCAGCTTAAGTGTACTCATCTATTATCCTTCTATTAGGATGGTGTAATGAGTTCACTAATCCTTGATTATGGATTAAACTCATTACTTAACACTAAACAAAAACCAAAAAACATTTAATTGATCACAATTAGGTTAATGATCTTAATCCTACATCAGCATGGTAATTAAGTTGAGATGTTTATCTCATACTTAAAGTATTCTCATTATCCCTAATCAGGGAGGATATAATGAGTCTACAAACCTTTGATTTAGGCTTAAGCTCATTAACTTATAACAAACACCAAAAACAATCAAAGACTGAAAACACAAAAAAAAAACAATAATCGTCTCCTTCGGGATTCTTTTCTCATCATCTTCATTCACAAACGAGAACTTGCTTCTTCCGTCTAATGCACGACAGTTAGCACACGAGCCAGACGAGTCATTCACTTGAGAATAGACAAGTAAGCAGTTCACAGTCAAGTTATCTTTCAGTCTCTTTGAGTCGAACTACGGTGTTCTGACTTCCTCATTGCATGAGAGGATACGTAGGCATAACTTAATTGTTATCGAACAAAAGTCTCTTTGTCTTCCCCCCACTTCCATCATTCTTTGAAAGCCTCGGTTCCTGAGCATTTCACTTCTTTTTGCATTGACACTTGTATATTCTTTTCCAGCTTTTGCACACAGATAGCACATACACTTACCCCTTTAAAAACAATCTTTTAAGCGTGGATCCCATCGAGTACGACAGACAATCTAGGTGCTAATACCTCCCCAGGTTGTAACCAACCCCCTTTCTCAGTTTCTCTGGTTCGCAACCGTCTTATCCATCTTTTTTCTAGGTTCATGCAGCATTACCTTTCCTTCGGGATAAAAATGCCTAGCTGGCGACTCTATTCATCTTCACTTTCATTTCTCCTTTCTCCGACCGTTCGCGTCTGCACCCTATCTGACCAGGTGTCTTTTCGGGGGAGCGACAGATGTGAGTAACTCTATAGATTTCAGAAGGTTATGTGAGGAGAATGAAATTGAGCATGAGGTTACTGCTCCATACACTCCTCAACATAATGGTCTTTCTAAAAGAAGTTTATTTTACTTTGATCATTTTAGTGCATTTATTTTTATTTTTAGAACTTTTTAAATCTCGGTTTTTATTTATTTTGAGCCCTTTTATTTTCAATCATTTGTCAAAGTGTTTGAAATAAATAAATAGGATTATCGTACCCCAAAATTTTCCCACTTGTCATATGCTTTTTAGTGCCACTTTATTTTGAATGAATAAAATGACACGGTTGGTAGAATAGCACGTGTAAAGAGTTACAAGGGAGAAATGTCTTGAATTTGAATCTCGATTTCTTCACTTTTAGTTTTTTTTCTTTTTTTTTATGTTTTTACCTTCTTTTACATTATATTTAGTAATTTAAAATTAAATCTTTTTATTTTTTATTTTTTTATTTTTGTATTTTTTATTAATTAATTTCTTATTACATGTATTTTCATTATTAAAATAAATTATTTTTATTTCAACTCGCAAAGCCATGAATCCGTCTAGGTTCATTTGCTTTGCCTTTAAGAAAGGTTAAATGAAATCATTTCAAAAATAGACAAATCTCATTCAATTTTTAACTTAATTTTTATCTATAAATAGCAGAGAGTTTTTTTTTCATCCATAGTTTACAAAATCCAGTATCCAAAAGTTGTTGCTTTTCACACTGATGAACAACAACACCAACACCCTAAAGCCTTCATCATCATCCCCGAACTTTTCAAAAGGCACGAGAAAAGAAGAGAAACTAAGAGAAAGTCAGGAGCAAAATCGTGAAGAAGAAGGAGATATCAAAAGCAATAACTTTTGCCTCTTTGCTTACTAGGGACAAACTTCTCCCTGTAGGTTGGTGTGCATATATATATATATATATATATATATATATATATATATATATATATATAATGAGGGAATTGTTCTCAACCATATATAGGTCATCTCTACAATTTCCATTGTTCTCGAAAATTTCAAACCTTCCTGCAAAACACAAATACAAAGTAGTAGGAACTACAAATCTAGGAATCCAAACACACACCTTCATAGTCACCAACACAACCATAAGTTCAACATTTTTTTTGTTAACAACAACAAATTGAATATATATATATATATATATATATATATATATATATATATATATATATATATATATATATATATATATATATATATATATAACTAGGTGTGGTAAAAAGGGTCGTAGTCCGTCGTGCTGGCCTGCGCACCCGCCAAAAAATGGCGGGTTGGGTTAGAATTTTAGGACCGCCAGCCGCCAAAGCCCATCCCTCTAAAGACTGTCCCTCCAAAGCCCGCCAAAGCCAAAACCCGCTGCCCGTCAAAGTCCTCTACACCTATAAAATAAACAATTTTTAAGGCATCTTCCAAAAAAACAATACCAAAATTGATTACATATCTTGTTTCAACTTCCAAATAACCAATTTAAGATTTCTAAATGTTGTTTTATTGTTTTTTTATTGAAATGTAAAAAAAAAACCATCTAATTTTTTTTTAATTAAAAAAAGAAAGCGGGCAAGCCCGCCGCCTGCCAACCCGCCATCTTGACGGGTCGGGCTAGACTTTTATGCCCATTTCAACTTGGTGGGCATCCCCCCCCCCGGGTTTTTTTCGGGCATTAGGTCGGGCGGCCTGTTTTGCCACCCCCTATATATATATATATATATATATATATATATATATATATATATATATATATATATATATATATATATATATATAACACAATAGTGAATTAAGGCTTACAAAGTTCCTTGAGTCACACGATTACACTAGGAACTTGTTAAAATTGGAATTTAACTTTCAACACAAAACAAAATAACAATAAATAAATAAATAGGGTAACAACAACAAAATCACATTTTCCTCATACCCACAACAACACAACCCGAACATCCACTCCTTCAAACATATGATAACTCAGAAACCAACAGTCTTAACCTAAAAAACACTTAAAGAACAACAACACACCACTTTATCTTGCAAGACATAACCAGAAGAAACAGAAGCAAAAAAGAAATACGAGATCGAAAAAAACGACTCCAACCACCGCGAGTCAGTTCACACCACCATCTTCGACATCTCGTGATAACCACCATACCACACCTAGCTTATTGTAACTTTGAAGCTCTAAACTGAACCAATCTCGAGCTCTCGTATTATAATCAATCACAAAGCCTAACCCTTATTCAAGAACCGTGAAAGAATTGTCACTGTATTGATTCTTAAATCATGTGGTAGGTGAAATGACTTAACAATCTCTACTAAAAAGATATTTTCGTTCTAGTATATCCGAAAAAATATGGAAAAAGATCGTAGAAACTATTATTATAACTAACATCTAACCAATATGATATGTATATAAATTGAGAATTTTGTAATGATTTCTTGTAAAATAATAAGTGAATAAGTGTCCTAACTATACAATAAAAAATCCACCTTGGTTCATCAGGAAACAAAGCCATATTTGAATGCCTAAATCAACCTAACTTCATGAAGAAACAAAACCATATTTGTAGATAGTATTGAAAATAAAAATATTTAAAATCAAACCTTGTTGCAACATGGAGGCATATATTGTTTAGTACTCTTATGCAGTAGATTGACATTATCTAGAACCTTTGAAGCAGAAACTTTCTAAGAAACATAATCTATGCGAAGGTATAAAGAACCTTTAAATTCTATTGTTAAACAATTTACAATATTGAAAGATGGCACGTAAGTAATAGAAAGAAGATAATCAAATAACAGTGTATACCTAGTTCACTATAAGGTGAGGGTAGGATATCAGGCGAACATTCATACACACTTATCAAGAAAATAGAGTAACAAATTAAGCAATCTATACATAAACAATGCACAATGTCTTGAAAAACATAATGAGGAAGATAAGGTTTGTTGTTGCCAACTGAATCTCCCTTCATAATTTCAACATTCTTTAACTACCAGCTTTAGCTTTGGCTAAAGAGAGAAGAAAGCTTCTTGAACTTGTGCAAAACCAAATTAAGAGAACTCTCATTAATAATAATACTAAATGCATTACTTAGGCGGAAAAAAATAACAAACTACTTTTAAAAGATAATTATTAATAATTTTTTCTTATATAACTAGTAAAACAAATAATAACAAACTAATAACAAAACACTGTAACGTATGCAGTAAAATAAAAAAATAGATCGAATCAGATCAACAATTTAACAATACAACTTTTTTACACAATAATTAACAATACTAAAAAGTAATATCGGTCAAAAAAAATATAATGATTAAAATAATAACAAACTCAAATCAGAACATGATTAAAGGATAACGAAAATCAAAATGGTTAATTAGTAAAAAATAAAGAGAATAATTAGAAGTGGAAATTTACTTGTTATGATCTTCAAAAGCAGATGATGCTAAGAGTATATTGATTTTCCTTACTCATCTTGGCGGGAATTTTCTCACTCACGAAATGCAAGAATCCTTGAAGCAAAGAAACTTGGAATACACTTTACAAGAGCAGGAAAAAGAAGGTTTTAAACTCTAAAATCAAGAATGCAATGAAAATGTATATCTAAATCATCTAAGATTTATGGAAAAAAAAGAAAAATAACAACTGTAACAACAACGATAAAAGATAAATTTAAGATTCGTTGATTTTTAGTGAGAGAAACTATACCTTATCTCTAGAACTTCCTATTGTATTTTTTATGCCTCTTAATATCCTCCATTAGCGTTTGGGAATCATGTGCAGTTAATGAGTTAGCCTTTCAATTGAGATAAATGGTAATAATTTATACAATTGTTTTCTACTAAATTAAAAATAAATAATTGAAAGATTCAAATACTATAGTGAAAAGAAAAAAAAACATACTAAGGTAAGAAAAAATGAATAATTTAAAAATGGAATGACTTTAAATGCTCTAATATGGAATTTAAAATTTTGTAGAGTTAAACTTCTATTATGAAATTCTCCTACACAAAAGATGGATAAAATATTCATTTAGAATTGAAATTTCAAGATACCATGGAGTGTAGATATTCATTTAGAACTGAAATTTGACGGGGATCTGTCATATATTGTATGTTTGTAAAAATTGTAAATATGATATAATAAGAAGAATTTAAAACTGGTATTTGACGGGAAACTGTTATAAATTTTAGGTTTGAACAAATTGACTAATATCTAAAAGATAATGTTATTTGAATTGGAAACATGATTTTATTCATGTTTGTAGTTTTAGATTTACTCATCTGAATTCAACTGAGTTTTGTTAATTATTGAAATTCTGGGATCAGGTACGTGATGTCGAATGAGATGTTTAAACACTTGAAGACTTAAACAAAACTTAAAGTGCAGGTAAATTAAACAACACAGGAAATTGTTAACCCAGTTCAGTGTATCTCCACACTTACATCTGGGGGCTACCAAGCCAGGAAGGAAATCCAATATAAGTAATATTAATTCTGGACTTAAACCACTCAGTTTAATCCCTCACTTAATATCTACCCAAGGCAATTTCTACCTAAGAGACAACTTAGATATGAGTACCAACTCACTCCCCCTCAATCACACAGTGATATGTTACAATGTTTAATAAAATTGAAGTCACACTTCAAACACAACAGCTTGATTTTACTTCACAGTTTCAATCAAGACACAATACACTTTTTGCTTAAAAGCTCATAAAGTGATACACATATAAAACCTGCTTATTAAACACAAACACCCTATTTAGTCTTCTTAATTTCGTACCCTATTCTGAGAGTTTCTGTTCCTTAAATAGATGCTTGGATTTTGGGCTTTTTGTAGGTTATCCAGTCCTGATACGCATGCTGTCATCACCTTGAATTAGGGTTTGTTACTTCCTTGATTCTAGGTGATATAGTTCTTTTGTTATACTGAAATCATATAACTAATCTCCCTACAGATGCGCCTTGTATTGTTTATCCATTCACAATTAATTCCAGATAAATTCTCTGAATTTACTCAGTTCTGTTATGCATCTTTTAAGTCTGGTAGCAGGTTTGAGATGTCACAACATCTGGTGTGACATCCTGAAATCTGAACTTACTTCATTAACTTATACAATGTCACAACATCTGGTGTGACATCCTGAATTAAGTTCATTAACTTATACTCTGTTTGATAATGTCACAACATCTGGTGTGACATCCTGAACTAAGTTCAACACTTCTTGTTGGTCAAAAATTCTGCCAATTCTAAACATCTACAAACTCCCCCTTTGGCTAATTTTTGGCTAACACAATCTTCTGGTTTTATCAGAGTGCAGCAGAGTTTCATTTATCAGAGTGCAACTGAGTTCTTTTCTGTTTTAATCATATGAGAGTTTGCTCCCCCTCAAACCTGTATGTATTCTGACTTGTTCAACAGAATTTAAAAAAAACTTGGGTTCAGAAGTAGATATTAAACAGACAAACAGCTTGTTCATTAATCATGTAAACTGCAGCAGACATTGTTGTTGTTACTTCTTGTTGTTACTTCTCTTCTCCCCCTTGTTAGACAGAAATTGGGGCCAAATTACATAAGCAGAGAGAAATACAAAATATTCAAAATTACAATGTTGATACAGTACACTTTCCTCACACATTTTCACTCAGAGTCTTCATATTCAGTATCTTCTTCCTCTTCAGATTCATCATCAGAGTCATCATCAGACTTAGCAGCATTCTGAGCACCCTCTTCCAGCTCCAGCCTTTGAATGACTTCCTCCATCTTTTTCTTCCTGGCATTCAGCTCTTTGCAAGTGTTCTTCAGTTCTGCAATCAAGGCAGCTTTGGATATAGGAGACTTTGCTTTTGAAGGTCCAGCAGATGTCCTAGTGGGAGCTTCAACATCAGCTGCATGATGGCTTAAGAACAGTTTGTAGTGGAAGGCCAGAGGACTTTCTCTTTTGCAGACTGAATCATTCTCAGTGAGGATACCTGGATACTGGCTGAGGATGATTCCACATAGCAGAGATGGAAAAGCAATAGGAAGCTTTGTTGCTGATGTTCCTGCATGCTTCAGTGTTTGATCAAATATGTAAGCCCCAAAGTCCAACTTTGTTTGGGTGCCCACAGCATAAATGAATCTGCCCAATCCGGTAGCTATTGAAGAGGTATGGTTGGTAGGGACCCAGTTGACAGTACCAATCCTATGCAGCATTGCATACTTCCTTGTTAGCAAGCTAACAGAAAGTTTGCCCTTGACTGGCCAAGTTTTGACCTGATTGGCAGTGATGACCTTGCAAATTTGGTTGTCAGTCTTCCCCAGCTCATTAGGCCTATCAGATTCTCTCCCTAGGTAATGATTGATAACCCTAGGAGAGAATTCCACACATCTCCCTCTTACATAGACTTTTCTGAATTCTTTTTACTTTCCATCAGCACAGTCTTCTTGCAGGTTGACAATGAACTCCTTGACTAACAGCTCATAGCAGGGTGTAAAATTTGAAACTGTTTTGAATAAACCAGCAGAAGATATTAGGTCTATTACCTCAGTGTACTCCAGTGCATTGCTGCCCAGCTCTCTTTCAAGTGCCACCCTTCTTTGGTATACATATTTCCATCTGCTCACACTTGACACATGATGGAATGACACATTGTCCAGAGGAGCTTCTGGAATAGTAGAGGTAGACCTTGAAGGTGCTGGTTTCTTCTTTGGTTGGGATGTTGGGACATCCTCTTCAACATCTGAATCTGGTGGAGTTACAGCTTTCCTCTTTTGGGTATTCACCTTGCTCCATTGTTTAGTAGGTCCAAATACCACTTTGGCCTTGTCTTTCTTTGGAGTAGGCTGTTTCTTTTCAGGAGTTGCATGTCCTGCAGTCTTCTTTTCCTTCCTAGCCCTAAGCCTTTTGGCTATGCTAGGGTCCACAGATGCAATGATCTCTGTGTCAGAGTCATCATCTATGGCTTCAACATGAGGAGGTTGAGAAGTCTCCTCTTCAGCAAGTGGATCAACAGAAGCTTGGTCATCAGTGGCTTCATTATCATCATCAGTTGAGGCCTTGTTCTGGTTCTCAGATGTTTCAACATCTATTGGGACATCCTGTTGAGCAGGAGTGTCCTTTTCAGTCTGATTGCTCTGTTCTTCTTGTGGAGCTGGCATGGTGTTCAGGGGAACAGATACCGCACGCACTACTATTTGCTCAGACAAAATCTTATTAACAAGATGCTTGATGGAGGCATCCACATATTCAGAGGCTTTGGGGTGGTGTTTGAGGATGAAGGAATCCCTTTGCTTTTGCTGAACACAGGTTCCTTTGCTCTTCTCACATTTGGCGTTCTAGGCTTTTGAGCAAGAGGAACACTTCCTCTGATTTCGTCTATGGGAGTTGTATCCATAGGTACCATAGAGATTGGGGTTGCATGCACCACATCTTCTTGGTTGAGATTCTCATCCATGATGTTAGGGTTTTGATGTTGAGACATTTTTGAATGTGGTGGAAGAAGAGTTTAGGTTTGATTGATTTTGATGAGCTCAGAAAATCATCTTTAGCATGCAATTTGTTTTGAGAAGGTAATGAGGAGATGAAGAGCTGAGAGCAAGTTTGAGCTTTTATAAAAGCCGTTACTTGTGGAATTTTAAAGAGTGGGATACACAGAGGTATTGACCAGACTGGTGTTTCCATCTGGTGATCATGCCACACGATGTCATAGGACATGTTGGCACTTCTCCATAACTGCTATATTTCACATAAGCAGATTCCCAATTTACCCCTTAGGTTTTCAAATTAGGTAGCATCCAAAGCTTTAGTAAATATATCAGCCAATTGCAGATCTGTGGCTACATGTTATAATGAGATCACCTTCTCTTCCACAAGATCTCTGATGAAATGATGCCTGATATCAATGTGCTTGGTCCTGCTATGTTGGATAGGATTATTTGATATGTTAATAGCACTTAAATTGTCACAGTACAATGTCATGACATCTTGTGGGACATTGTATTCTGTGAGCATTTGCTTCATCCAAACCAACTGTGAACAACTGCTACCAACTGCAATATATTCAGCTTCAGCAGTGGATAAGGATACACAATTTTGTTTCTTACTGAACCAAGAAATCAAATTGTTTCCTAGAAAGAAGCATCCTCCTGATGTGCTCTTTCTATCATCAACACTTCCAGCCCAATCAGCATCACAAAAGCCAGTGAGAATTGGTTCACATCCATGGGAGTACATTATGCCATAGTCACAAGTACCATTGACATATTTCAGAATTCTCTTAACCTGGTTTAGATGGCTAACTTTTGGATCAGCTTGTTATCTTGCACATACACCTACTGCAAAGGCTATATCTGGTCTGCTAGCAGTCAGATATAATAGGCTTCCAATCATGCTTCTGTATAAGTTTTGGTCCACCTTCTCACCCTTGTCATCCTTTGTCAGCTTTAAATGAGTGGGGGCAGGTGTTCTTTTGTGACTTGCACTGTCCATCCCAAACTTCTTGACAGTGTTCTTTGCATACTTGCTTTGGGATATGAACATGGAGTCTTCCATCTGCTTGATTTGCAGTCCAAGAAAGTAGGTTAGTTCTCCTACTAGGCTCATCTCAAATTCAGATTCCATTTGAGTGACAAAATGTTTAACCATCCTGTCTGACATCCCACCAAAGACTATGTCATCTACATATATTTGAGCAATCATGACATTTCCTTCTTCATCCTTCACAAACAAGGTTTTGTCTATTCCACCTTTCATGTATCCTTGTTTTGTGAGAAAAGTAGTCAGGCTTTCATACCATGCTCTTGGAGCTTGCTTCAGACCATAAAGAGCCTTCCTTAGTTTGTATACATGATCTGGACAACTTGGATCAACAAATCCCTTAGGCTGCTCCACATATACCTCCTCATTAAGATATCCATTTAGAAAGGCACTTTTCACATCCATTTGAAATAGCTTGAACTTCAGGATACAAGCAATTCCTAAAAGTAGTCTGATTGATTCAAGCCTTGCTACTGGTGCAAAGGTTTCATTAAAGTCTACTCCTTCAATTTGTGTGAATCCTTGAGCTATAAGTCTAGCCTTGTTCTTTGTAACAACTCCCTGCTCATTTGACTTGTTCTTGTACACCCACTTAGTGCCAATCACATTTATGTCATCAGGCCTAGGAACAAGATCCCACACTTCATTCCTTGTGAACTGGCCTAATTCTTCTTGCATAGCAGAAATCCAGTACTCATCATTAAGAGCTTCCTTGATGTTTTTAGGTTCTATTTTTGAAACAAAACAAGAACCTGAAATCATCTCTCTTGATCTAGTGATTACACCACTGTTGGGATCACCAATTATCAGATCTTTAGGATGATCCTTATGGATTCTGATGGAGGGAGGTTTGCTGGATTGTTCTGTCCTTGTCTCAATTAGAGTGAAGTCAGGATTATCACTCTTTATTTCAACTTCAGTCTGACTATCAGCAAATGTTCCAACATCATCTGCAACATCTGCAGGGGCATCATCAATGATCACATTTATTGACTCCATTATAACCTTGGTTCTAGAGTTAAATACTCTATAGGCTCTGCTATTTATGGAGTATCCAAGGAAAATCCCTTCATCACTTTTAGGATCCATCTTTCTTCTTTGATCCCTATCAGCCAGAATGTAACAATTACTTCCAAACACATGGAAGTACTTGACTGTAGGTTTTCTGCCCTTCCAGACTTCATAGATGGTGGACAAGGTTCCTTTCCTTAGAGTGACTCTATTATGAATGTAACAAGTTGTGTTCATAGCTTTAGCCCAGAAGTACAATGGTAACTTTTTAGCATGAATCATAGCTCTTGCTGATTCTTGGATAGTTCTGTTCTTCCTCTCAACAATCCCATTCTGTTGAGGGGTGATAGGAGAAGAATACTCATGATTGATTCCCTCTGAAGAACAGAAATCTGAGAATTTTTTATTCTCAAACTCCTTTCCATGGTCACTCCTTATTCTGACCACACAGCTTGCTTTTTCTCTTTGTATTCTTTGGCATAGATCTTTGAATACCTCAAAGACATCATACTTTTCTTTGATGAAATTTATCCATGTATACCTTGAAAAGTCATCAACAACCACATAGGCATACCTTTTTCCACCAAGGCTCTCAACCTGCATTGGTCCCATAAGATCCATATGCAGTAATTCCAAAACTTTGGAAGTTGTCAGATGTTGGAGCTTTGGATGGGACATCTTGGTTTGCTTGCCTATTTGACATTCACCACATACTTTGCCTTCATCAATCTTCAGTTTAGGAATACCTCTTACAGCCTCCATAGATATGATTTTCTTTATTCCTATGAGATGAAGATGACCCAGTCTTTGGTGCCATAGTGTCGCTCCCGATAAATGAGACTGAGCTCAAATAAAGGTACAGACGCGAACGGTCGGCGAAGGGATGAAATGAGAACACACAGGAGTGAACTCAAGAGAAAAAGAAAGAGTCGCCAGCTAGGCATTTTTATCCCGAGGGAAAGGTAATGCTGCATAAACCTAAGAAAAGATATGGATAAGACGGTTGCGAACCAGAGATACTGAGAAAGGGGGTTGGTTACAATCTGGGAAGGTATTAGCACCCAGATTGTCCGTCGTACTCGACGGGATCCACGCTTAAAAGATTTGTGTTTTAAAGGGGTAGTGTCAGTGCAATTTGTGTATAAAAGAGCTGGAAAAAGATGTACAGGTGTCAGTGTAATGAAGTGTGAAGTGTAATATGAAAGTGTCAGTGTGAGAACAAGAATGAAATGCTCAAGACTGTGAGGATTAAAGAATGATGCTGGAAGGAGGGGGAATACACAGAGACTTTTGTTCGATAACTGTTAAGTTATGCCTACGTATCCTCTCGTGCAATGAGGAAGTCAGAACACCGTAGTTCGACCCAAAGAGTCTGAAAGATGAATTGACTTGTGAACTGCTTCCTTGTCTATGCTCAAGTGTATGACCTGTCTGGCTCAGGTGCAAACTGTCTTGCATTAGACGGAAGAAGCAAGTTCTCGGTTGTGAGTGAATGAGATGAGAAAAGAATCCCGGAGGAGACGATTATTGTTTGTTTTTGTGTTTTTAGTCTTTTATTGCTTTTTGGTATTTGTCATAAGAAAATGAGTTTAATCCTAAACCAATGGATTAGTAAACTCATCACATCCTCCCTCTGATTAGGGGTAATGAGAATACCTTAAGTGTGAAGTCAGCATCTCACACTTAATCACCATGATGTAGGATTAAGATCATTAACCTACTTGTGATTATTTAGATGTTTTTGTGGTTTTTGTTTAGTGTTAAGTAATGAGTTTAAGCCATAATCAAGGATTAAACAGGCCCATTACACCATCCTAATAGACGGATAATAGATGAGAATGTTTAAGCTGAGGAAAGCTCCTCAACTTAATCCATGATTAGGGATTAACTTCATGACAAAACAAAGCCCTTATTAAGATGGATTTTAGTTAATGATGAGATGAAGAAATGATTTTTATGATTTGTAAGACAACTTGAGGGGGACTTGTCCATTAACACTAGGGTTAGTCCTTCTTAACCAATTAAGGAAGAATTATAACCCTAATGCAAGGCCCAAGTTACAAGTGTGATGTCTTGATGATTATTATGTGAATTGATTAGAGGATTTAAACACATTAAGGTTTTAACACTTAGGATTAAAGTTATACACTCCATCCTAATAGAAGGATGCAGGCACAAGCTTAACCACAAAGCCTTAAAGCCTTTAGGGTTTAGTCCCTGATTATGAGATGAGGAGAGAAGACTCAAGAGATGACACAAAGGTAAAAACTAAATGGGGGACTAATCAAAACCCTAATTATTGTCACGCTTGGTTGTTCCTAAGGTTTGTGAGGTTTACAAGAGAACTCTTCAGAGGAACCACCAGGAAGCAGATGAAAGGAGCAAAGAAAAGCAAAGTAACTTGCTTCATTCAAGAAGACAAGTCACTTGAGGAAAGAAGGTAAGAAGAAGAAGAAAGAGCAAGCTCAATCTCAAACACAAGACAAAATGCAGCAATGATTCATAAGAGAGATGAAAAGAAATTGTGAGAAGTGAAGGCAAATTCACTTCTCAAAGTAACTTACCACCTGAAAAGTTAGTGAAAGAAATGCAATGCAATGCAAAATGAGATGAAATGACATGATGCAAATCAAAACCAGGAGCATAAGTATGATGGTAATGATGCTATGAGGTGATGCACATACATTACAAGAGATGGGAATGATCATATGAACATATGGATGCAAGAGAAACATGCTTAGAACCATGAACATACATGAAATGTTATGGAATGCAAATGACATAAAAAATGGCAAATGAAAGATGCAATGATCAAACATGATTCTAAGATGTCTCAAGATGTCTAATGAATCAAATGGATGCACAAAATGTCATGGCAAATCATGGTATGTAAGCAAATGCAAGATGAATGCATATGAAAGCTCAAATTAGGGTTTTTGATCAATGCACAAGACAAAAACCAAAACCAGAAGCATACATCATGATAAAAAATTGAAAATGCATTCAAAAGAACCCTAAACCTATACAAACTCACTTCCCAAAAGGAGGGGACCCAATTCTTAACCTAGTGAAAGTTATGAATTCCTTAAGATTTCTAGGGTTTTAGGGTACCTTGTCAAGGAAAATGTCAAACAAATTGAAAATGCAGGATCAAATCATGCCAATTTAACCCTATAAACTACATGATATGCAAGATGCAATGCAAAAAGAATCAAAGTACAACTCTTAAAGACTAGGCAGAAATGAATTTTCAAAGTTAGGATCAAAACAATGCCTTAAAATGAAATTAATTCCATGAAAAATTGTCAAAAGACATCAAGATCAAAAAAGAAATTTGGTTTGAGGGTTGGACAATGTTTCTAAATGATTTTAAAGGTTTCATGAATTTTTTGGTGATTTTTAAATACCTAAAAGTATTTTTAATTAATTAATTCTCATTAATTAATTAAAAATAAACTTTTAAATGATTTAAAAATAATTTTTAATGCAAAAAAAAAAATGTTTTTGGTTTCTGAAAATTAATAAAAGGTTGTATAAAAATTTTCAGAATTTTTGGAAATGTTTTACTATTTTTAATAAATTGAACAAAACAAATGAAATTAAATGAAATAAAAATGAAATAAAATGAGAAGTATGCTGATCCAGTGGCCAGGATTCAAATGATACGCGCGGGAGTTGACTGGCGCCAGATCTAAAGGCTGGAATTCAAACTGGCTGGATTTAAATTAATCTTAAGTAATTAAATTAATAAAACAGGATTAGCGTTAAGTGTGAAATCTGGACCACTCGTTCGCGCGCCAGTCAGCCCTAGTCAACTCATCCCACGCTCCAGATTCAAACTTGCATTAATGACTCTGATTAGCCCTAATTAACTTCAGGTGGCCGGAAAAGACTTCCGGTCGTCTTCTCCGGCCACACCTCCCCTGAGTAAAACCAAAACCTCACCTCTAGGTTATTTCTGGAGCTCTAAAGCTCCAGATCAACTCTCTTCACCTCCCTGAACCTGAATCTAGCCTCATAACTCATTTCTTCTTGCCCAAAACCATGATTCGAAACAAAAATGCAAAAATGGCAAAACTTTCAGAGATGCAATACACACTCAATACTCAATCATTTTCAAAAATAAAAAGTTCAATGAACTCAGGGAAGCATATAGATCATTTTAGAAACAAGAAAAGGGAGTTCTGGAAAAATGAATTTCCATGGCTACCTGAATCGAAGCTTTGATTTCTGGCACTTTCTGGCTGGTTTCTTGCTTCCAATCACCTCCAATGAACCTCCTGATAAGCTTTCAATGCTTGTTTGGAGTTTACAATGCTTGGTTTGAGAGTTTGCTAAGGTTTTGCACAAAAGGGGGAAGAAATCGTATCTTGGTTTCTGGGAGTTTTAGGCTATGGTGATGGGTGGTTTGTGACCAGTGAAGTGTACTGAGTTGATTTGTGAAGTTGGTTTGTGTGTTTTTAGCTTGTGGAGAGTGTTTCGAAAGCTTTTGCAAAATGGGGTGGAAATGAGAGAGCTAAGTTCTTGGTGCTTTCAGGCTTGTGTTGTATGTGCTTTGGCTTGCTTTTTGTTTGTATAAACTAATGGGATTGGTCAGATGAGTTGATGTGTGCTTTTGTGATTGGTATGGCTCAAGTTGCCAAAATGTCAAAGTTGTGTAAGAGAGGCATGGTGTTCGCTGTGATTTCTGGCGAACAACCTCTGGTTAACCAATTTCTTCAGAAAACTGGGTTACTTGCAGGACCAACCAAACAAGTCCTGGGACACATGTGCAATGATTCTGTCGAACTGTTCTTAGTGTTGGTGATTGATTTATGGATTGTTTTGTCAATATTGTCAAAGTGTTAAGAACTTTGATTTTTGAAAATAAAGTAAAATTTAAGTTTGAAATGAAATAAAGTTTAAAGTTTTAAACAAAGATAAGAAGAAATGTCGAAGGCTATAACTTGCAGAAAAAAGTAAATAAAGCTTAAATGACATGAAACTTGATGAATAAACAAGTAATTTAAATAACTTTGAAAGATAAATGGTGTTCAAACGTACATGGTTCCAAATATCAAACTCATTTTCTCTCACACTGGGTACTTAGAGTATTTACAGGAATTTTGTATCAATTTTCACACACACATTCTAAACACAAACTACCCTATTTATATACAAACAAAATAACTGCTTAGAACGGAAAAACTATAACTAAATGACAAGTGTCAGCCTGCATGTAATTTTCTTCTCTGAAACTTCCATGTGTCTAACTGCCAAAGGTTACAACCTTTTGAATTTGAATTCTCTTCTTTGGTGACGAAACCTTGCACCCCTTCAAACTGTCGAAGCCTTTAAAGAAGAAACAAACTCTTTCAGCAACTAACAAGAACTGTCTTTTGTCAAAAAAATCCTCTTCTGTCGAAATCATAAAAAAGACCATCTTCTTCTGCCAAACACTTAGCTATAAATAACTTTCCAAACTTATCCTGCCAGAATAATCTTTGCCATTTTGTCGAAGCATCAAAGCTTTTGACTTTGCCAGCATCTCTGGAATTTCTCTTCTTTCCTTATTCTTCGACAGAAATAAACTCAAGCTCCAAATTTCACCCTGTCGAAATTATGGGCTTACAAATTGCCCCCTAGCAAAGATGTTTTCGACTATTCTTGGAGAAATATCTTTTGCTGTCGAAATGACCTTTGACTTCCTGTCAGTCACATTTATTATAAAGTGATTTTGTTGAGTCCCAAGAAAACATCATGATTGTCACTTTATGAAAACGTCATGTCTAGCCCACGTTTACACAATCTCCCATGACCCTATATTATAGCTACATCATGGCCTCCTACCAACTGCCACTTTCAATCTCCACCAATAGATCAAAAACGCACGTCTCCACTTTTCCAACTGAAAGTCTTTTCATTTTCCCTTTTTTTTATTATTCATTTATTTCACCTTCTCATCTTCTATAAATACCAACTTCAACAATATTTCATTCTTTTTACATCCTCAAAAACTCTTCTCTTACCCAAACGCAAAATCTCCATTGCAACTCCTTTCAAAGCTTCTGCTCCTTCAAACTTTTCATCTTCTCATTATCAATGGCTCCTCCAAAGACTGTTACTGGACGCAGTGCCAAAAAGACAAAGAAGACAGTTGATCTTCCTCCTGCTCACATACTGCCTGGACCCATACAAACGCAGCACCAACAATACTTTCCAGAACCCCCAAATGAAAGGGAAAAAGCAAGCATTTACAGGTCACAGGTAATGATTCCCATCTCTGTTTCTGGCGTTCATCATGCTATGTTAGGTCCTATTTTTGATCCCACTGTTGACCCTAACCGTCTGAAAGAATTTTATCCTTGTTATTCTGCTTCTAAACCCATAGCTGCTAACAAAAACCCTAAACCTGTCGAAACTTCATCCAAAGAATCTGAAACCCTCATAGCTTCGACAGAGATAGATCTGTCCTATTTGAACCAAACTAGGATTTTTAGGAGTCCCCCTTTGACGAAAGATCCCTCTGACTACTTAGCGTGGCTCACTAGGGTCGAAAAAGCTAAAAAAAAGTTCTGGAAGAAAACTGGTATCTATGACCTGATCCAACTGTCGAAGGAGGGTCCCCGTTATTGCCAAAACATGCTGCTAGCCTCTTTGTACTTTTGGGATAGTACTTACAATACTTTCCATTTACCCTGTGGAATGATGACTCCTACCCTATTCGACATAGCAGCCATAACTGGCCTTAGTCCTTTAGGAGAAATCTTTAACCCTGAACACCTGAACAAGGATCCCATAGGCTTCGACACAAAACATGCTGGGTACTCTGTTTTCATCACTCATCACCAAGGTGAAGACAACGAAGAAGTCTCCGACAGAGAGCACATTGCTTTCCTCACCCTCTGGCTAGCCAAATTTGTTTTCTGCACTAGGTCACTTCAAGTGGCCAGAAGTTATATCATTATGGCCAATCAACTTCATAATGGAGTTGCATTCTGCCTGAGTGAGCTACTTTTGGCAAATCTCTACGAATCCTTGAGTGAGAGTGTAAGTAACCTCAAGACCCTTAAGGATAAAGGCAACATTAGTCTTACAGGTCCTTTCTGGCTCCTACAATTATGGTTGAACGCAACCTTTGAAACCTTCATCCCCATCAAAATGCCGGTTGTCGAAGAAGCAGTAAAAGAAAGGCGTGTCGAATGGCCTAGGCTAGTTCAACTGACCCCTAATGATGATAACATAACCATTCGACAAGCATTCACTGGTTACATCATGATGTTCGCCAAACGCTACAAGTTCTCTCCTTCGATGGCACCATTTGCCAGCAGACAGGTAGGTCCAAGGTGGTTTACCAGACAACTCCCAGTGGAGAACCAGAAAGACGAAGACTCTTATATATCCATTTGGGAAGCTTTTCTTATGCCAAGGCACTTCTTCTCCCACCATAGTATTAACAACACTAAGGTGTCCCTCATTGCTTACCAACCCAATCTAGTGGCTAGGCAGTTTGGATTGATTCAGACGAAGACGAAGCCTATCTATCACAAGAAGGGCGCCATCATATTCTATAACTCATTTCAAAACTTTGACAAAAGTTTGGAGCTATACAACAAATTCTTCGACTCATCTCTAGAAGTTTACCCCACCATCTTTCAACCAAGCTTCCTCTGTACTGAAGAATTCGACGTCTGGTGGAAGGAATATTATATCAACAAATTTTTTGACGTAGCTACCTTCACTACTCTCCTGACGAATGCTTTTACTTTTGTGCAGGATAAGAAGAAAAAAGGTAAAGACCAACACATTAAGGAAATTCAAAATTTTCAAAAATATTTTGAAACCATTTACAGGCCCAATGATCTTCGTCGAACCATAGGCGAAGCAGCAGTAACTTTAAAACAAAAGTTTACAGAAAAATTGGATAAATTGTGGATGCCTACATCTCTCCCACCACATGCTAGATACAACTTTGCATTCACAACTTTTCCTCCAAAATTCCCTCCACTCCCTTCTGCAGAATTTGGTGTGGCTTTGAGCCCTCCATTTCCAGATTGGTTTGTGTGTGGATCTGATGTGAAACTGCTTCGCGAGTCCAGCAAGAAACTTGCCGAACGTGTGGTTCCGACGAAGTATCACTTGGGCAAGTTCCCTGGGCACCTTCATGTTGGGATAGATCATGTTAGTGTGGAAGAACCCATTCTTGAAGGTGTCGAAGAAATTACATTGCTCTTTTTAAATCTAACTTCTTTTATTTTTTATATCAATGTTTATGCAATTCTTTCTCTTTCAGCTGTCAGAATTGTCAAGAAAGCTGCTGGCGAAGGAACCTCCTCTAAGGCAGTCAAAAAATCTCCCACAACTACCAAGAAGGTTTCGACAAATAGAAAACAACTTCTTATTCATGCCTCTCAATCTTCCTTTATACTAAATGCCTCTTCTTTTACTACAGGTCACTCGTACACCAGCTAAGAAAAGGAAACAAGAGGAAAAGGAGATGAATGTCGAAGAGTCTGAGGACGAATCCCCTGAACCCCAACCCTTGAAAAGAAACAAGGGTCTAAAAATAAAAACAGTGGCCTCCCAAAGATCTATAGTTCACAGACGAACTCCCCCTGCAAGTCCAACAAACAAAATTCCTTCAAGGAATGAGAGAAGTGGAGACTCAAGTGTCCACACTGAGATTCCTCAGGTATTTACTTCGACTAACAACATTCTTCGTCTTGACTACATGTATTCCTATCTCACTTCCTTTTATGCTCCCTTTAGGTTGTCATTGATGTCGAAGACTCTCCTGAAATCCAAGAACAAGTTATTCCTTCAGACTCTGAGAAGACTCTGGCCAAAAGGCTTCAAGAAGACGCTACTCCAGATACAGGTGTCCATGGTCCTCAAACTTTGGACGAATTCAACCTTAGTGACTATGAATCTTCTGACAACAACTCCCCTTTTCGACCAGATGTTACTGCAGAGGAGAGAATAACTCCAGACCAAGACGTACCAACTCATATACCAGCTGCTGCACCAGAAACTGACGAAGGTGCTCTTGGTCAGGATGCACAAACTCAAAATCCAACTGACACTACAGAAGCTGAAAGAGAAAATGTCGAATAAGAGGTTGATCTGTCGAATCAAACAGGAGTCAACCTGAGCCTTGGAGGAACTTCCCAAAACATTCCTTCTTCATCAAAAGTTCCTGCAGAAACCTCTTTGGGAACTGATTCGACGAGCTTGTCACACGAAGAGATTGAAAGTTTGAAAGTTAGAAAGCCTTTGGAATATTTAAAAGCCCTACTCAACTCCAGGTATAACTTCCAAGACTCCTCTCCCAGTGGTTCGACAGCTTCAGGAGCCACTTCTGACATCCAACCCATCAGTGTTATCATGGATGAGATCAAAACAAAAATCCTTGGGGTGGACCTGTTTGAGATCCTGGCTGAAAATCCTTCTGCCCAGTATGATCTGAAGAAACTCCTGAAACGAGCCAATTTGTTGGAGGCTTCGACTGAAGAAAGCCGTTTGGTGATGGACTTGATGTCCTTGATTGATTCTGTGAGTGCTGATTTGGTTCGACAAAAGGAGTTTTCCCAAAACATTACAGCCAAGTCTGAAGAACAAGTTTCAGAATGGAACATTGTGGCTTCTTCAACAGAAAAGATTTCAGAACTGAACAAGCTTTCTGACGAATACACTAATGTCGCTCCCAAAGATTTGCATCCCGGTACAGGCGCGAACGGTCGGCGAAAAGAAAAATGAGAACACACAGTCGTGAACTCACTGGAGATGAATAGAGTCGCCAGCTAGGCATTTTTATCCCGGAGGAAAGGCAATGCTGCATAGGCCTAGAAAAATATGGATAAGACGGTTGCGAACCAGAGAGACTGAGAAAGGGGGTTGGTTACAACCTGGGAAGGTATTAGCACCCAGATTGTCCGTCGTACTCGACGGGATCCACGCTTAAAAGATTTTTGTTTTAAAGGGGTAGTGTCAGTGCAATCTGTGTATAAAGTAGCTGGAAAAGAATGTACAGGTGCCAGTGCAAGGGAAAAGTGAAGTGAAATATGAAAGTGTCAGTGCAAGGATGAGAATAAACTCAAGATCATGAGGCTAAGAGAATGATGCTAGAAAGAGGGGGAATATACAGAGACTTTTTTTTTCCGATAACTGTTAAGTTATGCCTACGTATCCTCTCGTGCAATGAGGAAGTCAGAACACCGTAGTTCGACCCAAAGAGACTGAAAGATGAATTGACTTGTGAACTGCTTACTTGCCTATGCTCAAGTGTATGACCCGTCTGGCTCAGGTGCAAACTGTCTTGCATTAGACGGAAGAAGCGAGTTCTCGTTTGTGAGTGAAAATGATGAGAAAAGAATCCCGAAGGAGACGATTATTGTTTGTTTTTGGTGTTTTCAGTCTTTTATTGCTTTTGGAGATTTGTCATAAGTTAATGAGCTTAAGCCTAAACCAATGGGTTAGTAAACTCATCACATCTTCCCTCTGATTAGGGGTAATGAGAATTCCTTAAGTGTGAAGTCAGCTTCTCACACTTAATCACCATGGTGTAGGATTAAGGTCATTAACCTATTTGTGATTATTTATATGTTTTTGTTGTTTTTGTTTAGTGTTAAGTAATGAGGTTAAGCCATAATCAGGGATTAAACAGACTCATTACACCATCCTAATAGAAGGATAATAGATGAGAATGTTTAAGCTGAGGAAAGCTCCTCAACTTAATCCATGATTAGGGATTAAACTCATGACAAAACAAGCCTTTGATTAAGTGGATTTTATTTAATGGTATGGTGATGAAGTGATTTTTTATGATTTGTAAGACAACTTGAGGGGGACTTGTCCATTAACACTAGGGTTAGTCCTTCTTAACCATTTAAGGAAGAATTAGAACCCTAATGCAAGGCCCAAGTTACAAGTGTGATGTCTTGATGATTATTATGTGAATTGATTAAGAGATTTAAACACATTAAGGGTTTAACACTTAGGGTTAAAGTTATACACTCCATCCTAATAGAAGGATGCAGGCATAAGCTTAATCACAAAGCCTTAAAGCCTTTACGGTTTAGTCCCTGATTATGAGATGAGAAGAGAAGACTCAAAGAAGACACAAAGGTAAAACTAAGAGGGGAGACTAATCAAAACCCTAATCATTGTCATGCTTGGTTGTTCCTAAGGTTTGTGAGGTTAAACAAGAAAGATCTCCAATGGAACCACCAGGAAGCAGATGAAAGGATCAAGAGAAACAAAGTGACTTGCTTCATTCAAGAAGTCAAGTCACTTGAAGAAAGAAGGTGGGAAGAAGAAGAATGAGCAAGCTCAATCTCAAACACAATCAAAAATGCAGCATGGATGCAAGAGAGAGAGATGAAGAGAAGTTATGAGAAGTGAAGGCAAATTCACTTCCCAAAGCCACTTACCACCTGAAAGGTTAGAAGAGAAATGCAATGCAATGCAAAATGGGATGAGATGACATGATGAGAAACAAAACCAGAAGCATTTACATGATGTTAATGATGCTATGAGATGTTACAAACATGAGGCAGCACATGGAAATGATCATACAAACCTATGGATGCAAATGAAGCAAGTTAAGAAGCATGAACATACATGAAAAGTTATGAAGTGTACATGGCATGCAACATGGCAAACACATGATGCAATGATCAAACATGCTTTCAATATGTCTTATGATGTCAAATGAATCAAATGGATGCTTGAAATGTCATGGCAAGTCATGTTATGCAAGAGAATGCAAGATGGATGCATATGGAAGCCCAAATTAGGGTTTATGAACCATACATCAAACAAAAATCAAAATCAGAAGCAAAACCCTAAGATAAAAAATTGAAAATGCCACTCAAAGGACCCCTAATCCTATACTAAACCAATGCCCAAAGGAGAGGTCTCAACTCCCTACCAAATTCAAGTTATGGTTTTTCTAAGTTTCCTAGGGTTTTAGGGTTTCCAAACAAAAGAAATGTCAAACAAAATGAGAATGAAAGATCAAATCATGGCCATTTAATCTCACAAACTACATGCTAAACACAATGCAATGCAAAAAGAATCAATGTCTAACTCCTCATGAATAGGCAGAAAGGATTTTTAGAACTTTGGATCAAATTAATGCATAAAAATGATTTTAAATCAATGAAAAATTCTCAAAATGCATCAAGATCAAAAAATAAATTTGGTTTGAAGGTTGGACAATGTTTCTAAATGTCTTAGAACATTTCATGAATTTTTTGGTGATTTTTAAATACCTAAAAGTATTTTTAATAAATTAATTTTCATTAATCAATTAAAAATAAACTTTTAAATATTTAAAAATACTTTTTTAATGCTAAAAGTGAAAATAAAAATATTTTTGTGTTTTAAAAAATTAATAAAACTCTTGACAAAAAGTTTCATAATTTTTAAAACATTTTTGCTATTTTAAATAAATTATGCAAAACAAATGAAATAATATGAAAATTAAATGAAATAAAAACTGAAAATGGAAAAGTCATGCAATCTGATGGTGGAGATTCAAACAAAAACACGCGCGCATTGACCTGGCGCCAAATCCCACGGCCAGCATTCAAACTCAGCTAATCAATGCTTATGCCCTAATCCCACCGTTAATTACTTTCAGGTGACCAGAACAGTGTTCCGGTCATCTTCTCCGTTCATCCCCAGAATCAATCTCACTCCATACGCTTCTAAAATGAAACCTAAGAACACAGGAATGATCCCCACTCACTCACGAATCAAAACCCCAAGTCAAAACAAATTTATCATTCATAAAATGGCTGAATCGAATCAATCTATTTCTAGGGCAAAAAGTTTCAGAGGCATGGTAAACTCTCACCTCTCCACCATTTTCAAAACTAAAGGCATCAGAACAATCAGTGAAGCATATAGAACAACTTAAGAACTTAAAAAATGATTTCTGGAAAAAATGTTCTTGAGCTACCTGAGTTTCGAAGCTTTCAATCCAGCAACTTTCTGCCCTCTCCCTTTGATGCAATCCACTCTACTTGGCCCCCTGATGATCCTTGAATGCTTAGAAGGAGTTTATGTTGGCTGGTTTGAAAGATTGAACAAGTTCTGTTCAAGCTCAGGTGTGAATCGTGTTTATGATTCAGGCTGTTTCTGGCAATGGTGAAGGGTTCTTTGTGATCAGGATGATGAGTGGAGAAGGTTTGTGGAGTTTGTTTGAATGTTTATGGCCTGTGGAATGAGTTTCGAATGGTTTTGCTTCTGGGAGTGAAAATGGAGGAATGGTGTTCTTGCTTGATTCAGGCCTAAGTCTTGCTGGTTTTGTATCAATGAAGCATGGTGAGATGAGTAGTGGAGTTGTTTTTTGTGTTTTTGAGCTATGGAGACAGATTCGAAGAGAAATGCAAAATGGGGTGAGTTTGTGTATGCTGTGCTAGGGCTTGCTTCAGGCTGGCTTGATGTTATGTTTTGCTTGCAAATGGATAGTATAAACAATTCCAATTGGTCAGATGATGTGACCTGGCCTGCTGTGATTGGGATGTTCACTTTTGCAAAAAGTCCACTTTGTTGTAAGGAGGGCATGGGCTAAGTTCTAGCTTGGTACAAGAGGCATGGGCTGCGCAGAATGGTATGTGAGTGAGGCTAGGGTGGTTCAATGGCCAATGCAGCAAGTGGTAGGAAGTATCATGATGGTTTTGCAACTTGGTTATCTTTTGGTTCATATGGAAAGATCTTGCTATACAAGTCATGAACATGAGAAATTCTTGGTCCAATCTGAACTTTAGAAGTTGTGTGATCATGTTGAGTGCATTAGAAGCCCATATGATGACTGAATTGGCCTTGAAAGGAGAATTTGCAACTTTGCCTTTTGGTGCATGACTTGAAAATTAGTGATTTTTGCCAACTTTAACACACCATAACTTTTGATCCAAATTGAATTAGATCATGTTCTTGTACTTTTTGAAAAGGGAAAGATCTAATCTACAACTTTCATGACCAAAGTTTTTTCATTTGAAGCATTTTTGGATCAAAAAGTAAGGTTTGAAAAGTGACCTAAATTGACAAATTCCTTAAAAGTCAACCATGCCCTAAAAAGTCAACTTTGCAAAAACTTCAAATTCTTGAATTTTGTGAACTTCAACCTTCTTCCATGATCAAATAAAGATCATATACACTCAAAATGATGAAGATCACCCCTTGGTTGGGTCATTGGGGGCCTCAGATGCCCTGATTTTGCACTGACTTGTCTGAAAAGTCAACTCTTGATCAGATGACTTCCCCATGGAATTTCTTCATGAAAATTGATATGCATAATCCCTATACCATATAGAGACCAATTGAAACAAGAATGACCAAAAAATTTGGAGTTATGGCCTCTGAAACCAAAACCCTAATTTTAGGTCAACTGTGCAGTCAAACTTGGCTCTGCATCCATACCAATCCCAGTTCTTGTGATTCTTTGGCATTCTTGACTTTGAGAGGATATAATATGATGCTTGAATACACATGGACCCCTTTGAAGTGATTGGTGATCTTTGGAGTGGCTCAAGAAGCTCTTGGATTGCTCAGATCACAAACCCTAGATGCAGATGACTTAGAACCTATGCAGTGAATCAAAAATGAGATATGAGATGATATGATTGTGTTTCTGCATATGAAAAGATCACAAGCCATGGTGTGAATGGGTGAGGGCAAATTTGGGGTGTTTACAGCTGCCCCTATTCAAACATGAGTTAGCTGTGCAGGGTGTAAGCAACGGCTTAACAGGCAAACAAGATAACTTGTGGTTGAATACCAAAGACAGTCCGAAATTTGCACTCACAGGTTGAAGAAGAAAAGGGATATAGATTGTAAAAGGAAAATAAAGTATATTGTAAAGTGTGGGCGACGGAGGACGACCGTCGAGCAGAGGACGACTGCTGGGTAAATAGCAATGACGGGGACGGCCGACATGCTGGGGATAAAAGGTAAAGCCAAGACGGGGACGGCCGACTAGCTGGGAAACATAAGAAATTATGATGGGGACGGCCATCAAGATAAAGTTGTAAGATTCTCTGGGGATTGAATGAAACATGACGGGGACGGCCATCAAGTTCATAAAGCAAAGTAACCGACGATGGGGACGGCCATCGGGCTAAAAAGGAAAAGGGACCACGATGGGGACGGCCATCGGGTTAAAGAATAAATGAAATAAACAGATGATGAGGTACGGTCATCAAAGGTGGAGGACGATCACCTAGCATGGGACGGCTGCTCTGTTGGGGAATAAAGGAATTATGATGGGGACGGCCATCAAAGGTGGAGGACGACCACCTGGCAGGGTACGGCTGCCGGAAATATCGCGACATAGGACAAATGCCGGATAAAAGGTCAACGATGGGGACGGCCATCGGATGAGCATGATGGAGGACGACCATCAAGAGGTGGAGGACGACCACCTAGCAGGGGACGGCTGCTCTCAAGGTTTATCATGACATAGGACGAATGTCAGATAACCAAAATCAACAATGGGGACGACCATTGGATAAAGAATGATGAAGGACGATCATCAAAAGGTGGAGGACGACCACCTAGCAGGGGACGGCTGCTAAAAAATCAACGATGGGGACGGCCATCGGATGATCATGATGGAGGACGACCATCAAGAGGTGGAGGACGACCACCTAGCAGGGTACGGCTGCTCTCAGGGTTTATCATGACACAGGACGAATGTCAGATAAAAAAAGAAAATGCTTGCTTTGTTGGCGATCTACTGGGGAATAGTAAACACGGACGAGTGTTTACATCCAAGAAACAAAAGGTATAAGTGTTTGGTATTTGTGTATAGATTAAAGATGCGGACGAGCATCCTTAAGACTACGATACGGACGAGTATCGGGTAGAAACAAACTGACACATGTTCAGAGATGATGATACGGACGAGTATCAACGGGTTAACAGCGAATACGGACGAGTGTTGAATCTGAAAGAATTCTTCTGGGGAACAGTAGACACAGACGAGTATCTACATTCAAGAAGACACAAGTGTTTGACACAGTGTATGGATTAAAGGTGCGGACGAGCATCCTTAAGACTATGATACGGACGAGTATCATGTAGAAACAAACACTTGACGCATATTCTGAGATGATGGTACGGACGAGTACCAACTGGTTAGCAAAGAACATGAACCAATGTTGAATCTGTGGGGATATATAAGTGGTATATACAAGATACGGACGAGTATCTGTATAAGAGTAACATGAGTAGTATATGGATGAGTGTTTAACTGCTGGGGAGAGTGACACGGACGAGTGTCAAAGGGGAGAAAAGTATAGTATCAACAAGTATATGGGTTGTAAAAGTGTAGATGACTGCGCTGGGGATATGACACGGACGGGTGTCAAGAAAAAGTATATACAAGTATAGGTGAGTGCAAAGATGACGTCTTTGGCTTTCCGCTGGGGATATGACACGGACGGGTGTCGGGAAGTTTCTGTAATACGGGTGGTTTTGTTTGTGAAGAGTGTTCGGGCGACTTTACTGGGGAATAATGACACGGACGGGTGCCAAAAGGAGTATACACTGGTGTTCGTGAATTGTGAAGCAGCTGCTTTTGCTGGGGACTCTGGTGGGGATTTTTTTGTATATTGTTGATGAACGGTCATTATTCACAAGTGTTCGATTCAAATCATGGCTTATGATTATGCTATGTGTTTGATTTTTGCCGTAATGCTCCGCATTAGACGGAATGCTACGCTTTGTGGGTGATTATGATGCAAATGTCATGATTATGCAAAGAGGTACAGATCCGGGACTTGGATCCCGTTGCTGCGAAGATCTCTGGTCGATCTGTTTGAAGTGGACATCCCAGCTGGGGATGAGATCATTGATAGATCTGGTGAGAGGTATTTGCTTGGGGATCTAGGTCACTGATTGACATATCCTTGGAATATAGGACCCAGCTGGGGTTTGTAGAAGCCTTCTGTACTCTGTTGTGACTCCTTCATGCGTTGCTCTTCTGAATAGAGGCTGAGGATTCTGTGGGGAGATGGTTCCTTGAATTTCTGCATTCTGCTGAGGAAGAATCAACAGCTCGGCTGGTGGTAGTAGCAAGTGGCAGCTCACTGGGGAAAGTTGTTGGCAACTCAGCTGGGGAGAAAACACCTCTGGTGCCAAGAGTGAGTGTTGATTTGCCAGCTTGCTGGGGTGTAACTTGCATGCCCCAAGTTGCGTTCTGGATACCTGCAATCCTGCAAAGATAAGGAAACGCACAAATGGTCCCGAGGTATCCTTTACTGGATTCCGCCATAGGAGTTTAGACACTTTTGAGAGTAAGTATATTCCCTGCAAGCACGTGTTTTTATTTAATAGAGAAAAGCATTTGTACTTATGCAATCAGTTTTTTAGAGACATTAGACATTCTTTGCAAATAAAAATGTACAAGACGAAACATGACTGAAAAATCTGATTTTATTAATTCAAATGCCCAGAATTGGCGAGATACATTCAAAGAAACATATCTCCTAAAATGAGGAGGCTGTTACAAATTGAGAAACAAAGTGCTGGCGATGTTGACGACGCTTTCAAAGGAGCTTCTTCTTTCGCTATGACTCGTATGACATTTGACGTTCTTCTCGTCTTGCTTTCTGGAGAAAGTTGATTCTGAAAGAAGCTTGATCTTTCCGAGGTTTGCCAAGTTGTAAGCGATACAGACGAATTCAGAATGCAGTTGTTCGCTTATTCCCTTATTTTGCATGGATCGCCCTTTCGGGTTTTCAATCCATCGGGATACCCATTTTTGCCTGAGCTGTCCAATGCGGCTTTTCAACTCAGCGGGTGTACATTTTTGTTTATTTTCCCTTATTTTTGCCCGAGTCTTTTATTCTGTTTTTGACTCGCCGGGATGCCCTATTTTTGCCTGGACTTACATTCTGTTTTTATGTCCAGCGGGTCATTTTTTATGCGAAGTATTTTTTAACTGCATCTGAATTCACAGGGGACGGGAAATCTTCACCATCCATGGTGCTGAGCATCAGTGCTCCACCGGAAAAAACTTTCTTTACCACAAATGGTCCTTCATAATTTGGAGTCCATTTGCCCCTGTGGTCTGTATGAGGAGGGAGGATTCTCTTCAGCACAAGATCTCCTACTTGGTACCCTCGGTGCCTGACTTTCTGATCGAAGGCTTTCTTCATTCTCTTCTGATATAACTGCCCATGACAGATTGCAGCCAATCTTTTCTCTTCGATCAGACTCAGTTGTTCGTATCGGGCCCGAACCCATTCTGCTTCACTCAGTTTAACATCCATCAATACCCGGAGGGAGGGTAATTCCACTTCAACCGGTAGGACTGCTTCCATACCATACACAAGCTGATACGGTGTTGCCCCAGTGGATGTTCTGATTGACGTGCGGTACCCATGCAAGGCAAACGGTAGCATTTCATGCCAGTCTTTGTAAGTGACTACCATCTTTTGCACAATCTTCTTGATATTCTTGTTAGCCGCCTCAACAGCGCCATTCATCTTTGGCCTGTAAGGGGAAGAATTGTGATGTTGGATCTTGAAGTCCCGGCATAACTCATCCATCATTTTGTTGTTTAGATTGGAACCATTGTCAGTAATGATTCGCTCGGGAACTCCATATCGACAGATGATATCTCTCTTCAGAAATCTGGCTACCACTTGTCTTGTAACATTGGCATAGGAAGCTGCTTCGACCCACTTGGTGAAATAATCAATGGCAACCAGGATGAATCTGTGGCCGTTCGAAGTAGTTGGCTCAATCTTGCCAATCATATCAATGCCCCACATGGCAAAGGGCCATGGTGAATACATGATGTTCAAAGGATTGGGAGGCACATGCACCTTATCTGCATAGATCTGGCATTTATGGCATTTTCTGGCGTAGGCACAACAGTCCGCATCCATTGTGATCCAGTAATAACCTGATCTTAACAACTTCTTAGCCATGGCATGCCCTCCTGCATGGGTACCAAAGGATTCTTCGTGCACTTCATGCATCAACAAATCTGCTTCCGTCTTGTCAACACATCTGAGGAGTACCATATCAAAGTTCCTCTTGTATAAAGACCCATCAGTGTTCAGAAAGAAACTACCAGCAAGCCTTCTCAAAGTCTTCTTATCATTGGAAGATGCCCCAGGTGGGTATGTTTGATCCTCCAAGAAGCATTTAATGTCGTGGAACCAAGGCTTATCATCTTTGACAATGTCTGCCGCAAATACATATGCCGGTCTATCAAGTCTGGATACTGAAATCTGAGGTACAAAGCTGGCAGCTTGAGCTTTGATCATGGAGGAAATGGTAGCCAGCGCATCTGCAAACTGATTCTCGTCCCGAGGGATATACTCAAGCTTGACCGTTGTAAAGAAGGTCAGTAACCTCCTTGTATAATCCCTGTAAGGTATCAGATGATCCTGGTGTGTGTACCATTTTCCGTTGGTTTGATTCACTACCAAAGCTGAATCTCCGAATACAGTCAATGTTTTGATCCTGAGGTTGATGGCTTCCTCAAGACCCATAATGCAAGCTTCGTATTCAGCTTCGTTGTTAGTGCAGTTGAAAGTGAGCTTTGCCGAGAAAGGCAAGTGAACTCCTTTGGGTGTAATGAGTACCGCACCAACACCACGACCATTCATGTTAACAGCCCCATCAAACATCATAGTCCATTCTTCTTCTGGGTCAGGCCCTTCAGTGTGAATAGGCTCTTCATGATCTTTTGCTTTAATGAACATGATGTCTTCATCAGGGAAGTCAAACCTCATAGGCTGGTAATCATCAATAGGTTGCTCGGCAAGATATTCAGACAATACACTGCCCTTGATGGCTTTCTGAGAAGTGTACTGGATGTCATATTCTGTGAGAATCATTTGCCATCTTGCAACCCGTCCGGTAAGAGCTGGCTTCTCAAATATGTACTTGACTGGATCCATCTTTGATATCAACAAGGTAGTGTGGGCCAACATATACTGTCTCAGTCGGCGAGCAGCCCACGCTAAAGCACAGCAAGTTTTCTCGAGCAGTGAATAACGTTGTTCACAGTTGGTAAACTTTTTGCTTAGGTAGTATATTGCATACTCTTTTCGACCAGACTCGTCATGCTGGCCCAGCACACACCCCATTGACTCTTCTAATACTGTCAAGTACATTATTAGAGGTCTTCCTTCAACTGGAGGCATAAGGATTGGAGGTTCTTGCAGATATTCTTTGATCTTGTCGAAAGCCTTCTGGCAGTCTTCGTTCCACCTGACCGTTTGTTCTTTTCTTAACAACTTAAACAAGGGTTCGCAGGTTGCCGTAAGGTGAGATATGAACCGCGAAATGTAGTTCAATCGACCTAAGAACCCTCGAACTTCTTTCTCAGTTTTCGGTACAGGCATCTCTTGGATGGCTTTGACTTTATCAGGGTCAACTTCAATCCCCTTCTCGCTTACAATAAAGCCCAGCAGCTTACCAGATCGCACCCCGAATGTGCATTTGTTGGGGTTCAACTTCAATTGGTACTTCCTCAGACGCTTGAATAACTTGAGCAGATTTACCAGGTGATCTTCCTCTATAAGGGACTTGGCAATCATGTCATCCACATAACACTCGATTTCCTTATGGATCATATCGTGGAATAATGTTACCATAGCCCGTTGATACGTTGCACCAGCATTCTTCAGTCCGAATGGCATCACTTTGTAACAGAACGTGCCCCAAGGTGTAATGAATGTTGTCTTCTCCATGTCTTCAGGTGACATCTTAATCTGATTGTATCCTGAAAATCCGTCCATGAAGGAGAATACCGAGAACTGAGCTGTATTATCTACCAATACGTCAATGTGAGGTAATGGGAAATCATCTTTCGGGCTGGCTCTGTTCAGATCCCGGTAGTCAACACACATCCTTACTTTGCCGTCTTTCTTAGGCACAGGTACTATGTTAGCAACCCACGGCGGGTAGCTAGTCACGGCAAGGAACCCGGCGTCCCATTGCTTTTGTACCTCTTCTTTGATCTTCATTGCCATGTCTGGGCGAGTACGGCGCAACTTCTGTTTAACCGGCGGGCATTCTTCTCTCAAAGGCAGCTTGTGCACAACAATGTCGGTGTCCAACCCTGGCATGTCTTGATAAGACCAAGCAAACACATCCACATACTCTTGAAGCAGGTCAATCAGTTGTCTCTTCACTGAGTCTTGTAGGCAGGCTCCGATTTTAACTTCTTTCACGTCTTCATCTGTACCAAGATTGATCACTTCAACCTCCTCCTGGTGAGGAGTAATAACCTTTTCCTCTTGTCTTAACAACCTGGCTAGCTCTTCAGGAAGCTCATATTCTTCTTCAACCCCTTCGTCAGCTTGATTGATTGGATTGTCAAAGTCATACGAAGTCATAGCCGTGCTGTTGTCGGTGCTGTCTGGAAGGCACTCTCTGCAAGGGTTCAGTTTGTTCATTTTAGTGATTGATTTTAATCTTTAAAAAGTGAAATAAAGTTGTCATTTTGAAAACATCGCCACTTATTTTTTTGTACAAAAAGAAAAATAGAAAAACAGTGAACGAAAAGGAAAAAGACTCATTTGCAAAAAGATGTCTGATATTTCATTGATTAATCTTGTTTGCACAAAAAGTACAGATGGCCCGATTACAAAATGAGTCTTGTCATCTTGGGCAAGATGCAAGACTTTGATGCATGCTATAAAAATACAGGAAATAATAATTACTCTGCATGAGTAACTCTTATAATTTCCTGGGAAGACCAGTTCGAGATACTGCTCCCCGGGATCTTTGGACGAATCCAAGTCTCCAGATTGCGCTCCTCTTCCAGCTCGTCTTCCAAATTGTTGATAGCATCAGGGGTGAGCATCCCCCCACTGACAAAACCGGGCTTCTCAGCAGCCTCTGCTTGATGTTGTTGAGTTGGTCTGTAACCCAACCCAAATTTGTCTTTCTTCTCCTCCACAGATAAAACCTTGCCCCAGCCTTGGGCAGTTTCTTCCTCGACAACCTTCCGGGCTTGTTGGTAAGATGACATGGAGATTCCAGATACAGCAGATGCTTCATTAACATTCAGGGCCTCAAACCCTTGGCTCATTGTTTCATGGATCTCCCCATCCATCTCAATATACTTATAAGTAGCCAGATGGCTAACAAATATATCCTCCTCCCCACAGATAGTAACAACTTGGCCTTCCCACTCAAATTTTAACTTCTGGTGAAGGGTAGACGTTACTGCGCCAGCGGCATGAATCCATGGTCTACCCAACAAACAGCTGTAGGCAGGCTGAATGTCCATCACATAGAAGATCGTTTTAAAGGTTTGTGGGCCAATTGTCACAGGTAGCTCAATTTCTCCCAGAACCGATCTCTTAGAACCATCAAAGGCTCTTACTACCAGGTTACTGGGACGCAATGCTAATCCTTCATACTCTAGCTTCACCAGGGCCTTCTTTGGTAAGACATTAAGGGATGATCCCGTGTCTACCAGCACATGGGAAAGGACTGCACCTTTACATTCCATGGTGATGTGCAAGGCTTTGTTATGGTTGCGGCCTTCCGTTGTCAAGTCAGTATTGGTGAACCCTAGCCCATTGCTAGCAGTAACATTTCCAACCACGGTTTCTAACTGATTGACGGTGATCTCTTCAGGCACGTAAGCTGCGTGCAAGACTTTGAGTAGTGCATTTCGATGGGCTTCGGAGCACATAAGCAATGATAGGATAGAGATCTTGGATGGCGTCTGGTGAAGCTGATCCACTATTTTGTAATCACTCTTTTTGATGATTCTCATGAACTCATCAACTTCTTGATCGAATGGTGTTTTCAAAGCTTCCTTAACAGCTTGATCTTCCTGCACCGGATTTTTTTCTTTTGCCTTGGCAGCAGCTTCTGCTTCGGCAGTGGGTCTTTGAATTTGTGGAGCGAAGAGACGTCCGCTTCGAGTGAAGCCTCCGCCTCCTCCCACATTGTCTATTTGTGGTGCAGGTGTCGATGGTTCAAGAGTGATCTTCTTTCCTTCGCAGTATACGTCAGAGCCGTAGTGCCAAGGGATGGCCCTATCGCTTTCATAAGGTACTGGTCCAGGCACTGTGACAGTGACTGGACTGATGGCAGCTGCTGAAGGGACTGTGATAGTTTGCGGATCATAATAAATTGTGACTGGTGCTCTGATGGGAGCAGCACTTTCTGAATTGTAGGCAGAGTTGTTTTCAGGATCATAAAATATTGTGACAGTTGAGACATCTTCAGAGTTTGTTGCTGGAGTTGTAGGAGACATTGTCGGAAGGATGGATGTTGTTGTTGTAGGAGATTCAAATTGGAGTGGTGCTGAAGTTGTAGAAAAAAAATTTGTTGATAACTGATCAGTTGAGATGATAGATGAAGTACTCATTGATGAAGCCGAAGAGTTGTCAGGAACAATGGTTGCTGCAGTTGTAGGAGATATCGGAATTGTTGCTGATGAGATTGTTGGATTTGTTGGAAATGATGTGGTGATCTGAAGTTGGCCACTCTGAATAAGACTCTCTATGCCATTCCTCAGGTTATCGCACCCATTTACTGAAATATTGCAGTAAGCACACCCTAACTCACACCCCGGGAACATTTGACATTCGAGGAGCTGAGCCTTAATCTCCACCAACGGCGTCCGAATCTGACCCACACTGGTTATTAAATAAGACGGCTTGTCTTCTTCAATAGCGTTGATTCTGGGACCACCGTGGTTTGGCATGGGGTTCTTGTTGACATTGGGTGGTGGTGCGAAATTCAGAGCTTTTGAGTCTACCAGGTCTTGTACCTTCATGTGCAAGGCTCTGCACTTTTCTGTACTATGGCCAGGTGCGTTTGAATGAAAGGCACATCTGGCGTTGGAGTCATAATTCCTGGGTAGACTGTTGGGATCTGGAGGTGCCAATGTCCTTAGCTCAACTAGGTTGAGTTTCAGGAGTTGTGGCAGCAATGTAGTATATGGCATAGGGATCGGATCAATCACCCTGTTGGCTTGAGAAGGCCTCTGCTGAAATGGCCTTTGCTGGTTATTGTTGTTGGTGTTGCTGTTGTTGTAATTTCCCGGAGGATACTGATTTTGTTGATGGTACTGAGGCTGCTGCTGATAGTTTTGCTGCGGAGGCTGATAAGCTGGTTGAGGATGAACTGGAGCGGGAATGGTGACTGCTGCCACTGATCTATGGACATATTGGGGCCTGCCCCTGTTGGTGTGGATGGCATTGGTCTCACCAGTTCTTCTTGGGCCTGCAAAAGGCTTTCTTGCATTACTGGATGAGCTTGCACCGTTGTCTGAGATCTTACCCATCTTCAATAGGCTTTCAATTCTCTCCCCGGCTATGACTACATCTGCAAAGCTGGTAGACGAGAAGGCAGCTAGCCTATCAATGTAAGTCCCCTGGAGGGTGTTCATGAACATATCAGCCATCTCCCTTTCTGACATAGGTGGCTGGACAGCGGCAGCAAGCTGTCTCCATCTTTGAGCATACTCTCGGAAGCTCTCTCTAGATGACTGTGACATTCCCATTAGGAGGGTCCTGTTGGGTGCCATATCCAGATTATACTGATACTGTCTGATGAAGGCCTCTGCCAGGTCCTTCCAGCATCTAATAGTTGCTCTTGTCAGATGGGAATACCATTCCCTCGAAGCTCCAGTCAAGCTATCCTCAAAATAGAACATCCACAGCTTCTCGTCCATGGTATAGGCCTTTAGCCTCCCGAGAAAAGATTGTAGATGGGTCCGTGGACAGGAAGTCCCATTATACTTCTCAAAACATGATGGCTTAAACTTGTGGGGAATCCTGACCCCGTCTACCAAGCCCATATCCATAACATCAAAACCCAAAGAGTTTTGAGACTCTAAGGATCTCAATTTCTCAGCTATCTCATCCAACCTTCTATCATAAGCTTCTTCCCCAGCTCCCATCACTGTGAACTGGTCCTCTTGGGGGTCTTCTTGCAGTACCCTTGCTGCAGTGGCAGTCCCTTGAACATTTGCAGGAATATTGACCTCTGGATGAAGATGGGGGCCAAATACAGGAGGGTTAACATGAGGTTGGACCCTTTCATTGTTGCTGGTGCCGGCAGTCCCTATATGTGGATCTTCTTGATTCTGCCTTTCCACCATGGCTCTCAATCTTTCCTGGCTCTGAGCCATGTTGTTCATCACTTCCATAAACTGAGTCATCTGCGTTCTCATTTCCAATCTTTCGTTTGCCATTTGATTTCTGACTTCTGCAAGGTCCTGCTGTACCTGATCCATTTGTATGCCCGGAAGGTTGTTACGGGTTGGATAACGGTGCGGACGGTTGAGGGGAAATACCCGGCGTCGAGCAATAGTTCCTGAACATCACAACAGAGTTAGCAACAATAAAACAAAAGCCTGCAAAACAAAACAAAGGGTTAGCATGCAATGCAGTATGCTTATTTGTTCTCAAGGTATCCGGCTTGGCGTTCAGTTTTGATCCTTCCAGACCCTTGAAGATGATGCCGTTGATGTTGCTTTCGAAGTAAACTCGGATGGAACAAACTAATACATATATTACAAAAGGCCAAAGGTACACAGTTTGTTTACAAATACGAGCCCTCTGAGGGGTCAAAATACATTACAGGAAAACAAAAGTACATGGAATGAAAGCAACAACAAACAAATGGTCAAACACCAAGACCAAACTCATCCTCCCGAACTTCCTTGAGAAGTGCTTCGGTCACAGGATCAGCTGGACGCTCCGTGAGATTCCTGATGAGGAGGTTCCGGGTAGTAACAGCTGCTGTTAGCTTCTTGTGTTGACTTTGGTCCTTTGACCTCTTCACTCCCGCTCTGATCTTCAGCTCTGATATCTCCCTCTGGGCTGCTGCCAGGGCTTCTTGCTGTTCTTTGGCACTAGCTTCCAGTTGCTCTATCTTGTCTTGAACTCTCTTGTCCTCCAGGGTACGAGCTTCGGTGATCCTGACCCACCGGGCTTGACTCTCCTTCAGATACAAGTCTGTCCTTGCTCTCTGGAACTGAGCTTCCTTGCAAGCATTCTTCAGAATTTGTTCTCCAGCCTTAGACTTCTTGATATAATCCCCAGACTTTTCAATCTTAGCCAGATGCTCCACTCTCAGCTTCTCTAACCTCTCAATATCCAACCTGCCATCACTCCTCTCCCGGAGGGTCTTCTGCAGAGCCTGAGTTAACTTCTCATTTCTTTCTTTCAAACTCTCAAACTCCTCCAAACTGACAGTGGCAAGGGGTGGTGCTGAAGATGATTCAGGCATATCTTCTATGGTAAAGGGCATTCCAGAGAACTGAGCCCTGGCACGAGACCACTCATAATATTGTGCTGATGCTACATTGTTGCACTTCCCCAGAATGGTTACCCCCTTGATTTGAACATTATCCCAGGCCCAAGCAGCCTGCCTAACAATAGCCAGATTAGGCTTGTTCTCACAATAAAGAGTCTCAACCAAGTCCTGTGCCTTAGGAGTGTGGACCAGTGCATAGCCCAGTTGTCTTTTGAACAGCAGAGGATTGTAATTGATACTACCCTTAACTCCTATCAGGGGCACATTGGGAAAATGCCCACAGCTGGTGATGATATCCCTGCCTTTGGTACTTTGAGTGCACCACCTGATATCAGCTGAAGTTAGAGTAGTAAGCCTTCCAGCCCAGTTTCTCTGCTGATGAGGGTTCAAAAATGCATCTGTCTTGGGCAAATGCCTGAGAAGCCAAGTATGGAACAAAGGAGCACAACACCTCACTAATCTTCCCCTCTGCTTTTCATTCCTCTGATGCACTGAATAGTAGAGATCCCCCAATAAAGTTGGCACTGGGTTCTTTAGAATGAAAAGATGGATTGCATTCTTACTAATGAATCGAGGCTCATCTGCAAATAATACAATCCCATATATGCTCAGGGCCAGCAAAGCACAGACTGCTTTCCACTCTCCTAAAGAAGCTTTCAGGGTGGCTTGAGAGATTAAGAAATCCAGATGCAGGCCAGGGATTCCAGCTTTAGAAGTCATATGCTGCCCAATCAGGACTGGTTCCAGATGCAATGCCTTTGCTACCTCTTCATTACCAGGAAAGACCATCTCAGGGTTGAAAGGGACTCCTCCCCTGATAGGTATACCAACCAATGATGAGTATTCTTCCAATAAGGGGCCCAGCTGAAAGTCCTGAAAAGTGAAACATCTCAGTGGGGGATCATAAAACTGAAGGCAAGTGTGGATCAGGCTTCTCTGTGAGGGGTCCAGATCCATAACCATATCAAGTATATCTCCATGGTGTTCCCTGAACAGTGGTATATGGTCTGGAGTGATCAGGGTCTGAATCCTCCTGATGTCAGCTAACTCTGGCTGGAAGAAGTGGTAGGTGATGTTACTCTTTTTAGGTGCCATGATGTTGAGACAGGTGCTGATGATAACACTGAAGAATGGGCCATTGATTGGCTGGTGCAGGTAGCTGATAACTGAAGCAGATGCTGATGAAGATGGGTCAAAAACTGAAGATAGGGCCAAAACCAAACCAAAAATGAAGATGGATACCCTGAAACACAAATAAGCAAATGTCAATATGATGCAATGATTATGTATGCAAATGATATGCAAGGGTTTGTGACTGAGCTGGATCTGATCAAGTGCTTTGATATAAGTCCATGTGTGTAAGAAATCCAGATGGAGGTCTATAAGTCCAGTAACCAAGGTGGGGGGCTCAAATAAAGAGCCACATGTCCAGGGTTTAGAATCACAAGAACTGTTCCAACATGGAGTACTCTCAAACAAATCAAAATAACAGGGTATTCTGAGGTCAAGGTACCTGCAAACCTGTAAACAGCCCTACCCCCTCACAGGTGGTGTTCTAAAACAAGGATCCTCAGACTTGGATCAGTTATGAGAAGTGTAAACACTTCTAACCCGGAGGCACAGTGTTTACAATAACCATAAAAGTTCCTCCTCTAATTCACCTCAGTTTCTGAAGGCCAATACTAAAAGGTCATCCAGACTTAGCAGGCTTCCCAGATAGCCCTAGCACTGCAGGAAATCTGCAACACAGAGTTCTCAAGAAGAAACCCATATCTGAACCGTGTTTCATATTCCCGCACCAGACCGAAATGGAATGGGAAAGAATATGATTCACTCTAGCCTAGGTGTCACTCAGGTCCCAGGTATAGGACCTTAACTCTCAATGAAACACCCACCCACCAAAGCAAACAACAGATCCAGCACAGACAGCATGACAGTATGATATATGAAAAACTGTAAAGAAAGCAATAAATAAGGCTGTACAGAAAGCAGTAAATAAAGAAAATATACAAACACAAACAGCACATAACACCCCCAATAAACACAAATCAATCAAGCGCTAGGAGGAACCCACAAAAAGAACCAGAAGCCCTGGTTGCAGTATAAGGGTCCCCAGCAGAGTCGCTAAGCTGTCGCCCCCAAAGATTTGCATCCCGGTACAGGCGCGAACGGTCGGCGAAAAGAAAAATGAGAACACACAGCCGTGAACTCACTGGAGATGAATAGAGTCGCCAGCTAGGCATTTTTATCCCGGAGGAAAGGCAATGCTGCATAGGCCTAGAAAAATATGGATAAGACGGTTGCGAACCAGAGAGACTGAGAAAGGGGGTTGGTTACAACCTGGGAAGGTATTAGCACCCAGATTGTCCGTCGTACTCGACGGGATCCACGCTTAAAAGATTTGTGTTTTAAAGGGGTAGTGTCAGTGCAATCTGTGTATAAAGTAGCTGGAAAAGAATGTACAGGTGCCAGTGCAAGGGAAAAGTGAAGTGAAATATGAAAGTGTCAGTGCAAGGATGAGAATAAACTCAAGATCATGAGGCTAAGAGAATGATGCTAGAAAGAGGGGGAATATACAGAGACTTTTTTTTTCCGATAACTGTTAAGTTATGCCTACGTATCCTCTCGTGCAATGAGGAAGTTAGAACACCGTAGTTTGACCCAAAGAGACTGAAAGATGAATTGACTTGTGAACTGCTTACTTGCCTATGCTCAAGTGTATGACCCGTCTGGCTCAGGTGCAAACTGTCTTGCATTAGACGGAAGAAGCGAGTTCTCGTTTGTGAGTGAAAATGATGAGAAAAGAATCCCGAAGGAGACGATTATTGTTTGTTTTTGGTGTTTTCAGTCTTTTATTGCTTTTGGAGATTTGTCATAAGTTAATGAGCTTAAGCCTAAACCAATGGGTTAGTAAACTCATCACATCTTCCCTCTGATTAGGGGTAATGAGAATGCCTTAAGTGTGAAGTCAACTTCTCACACTTAATCACCATGGTGTAGGATTAAGGTCATTAACCTATTTGTGATTATTTAGATGTTTTTGTTGTTTTTGTTTAGTGTTAAGTAATGAGGTTAAGCCATAATCAGGGATTAAACAGACTCATTACACCATCCTAATAGAAGGATAATAGATGAGAATGTTTAAGCTGAGGAAAGCTCCTCAACTTAATCCATGATTAGGGATTAAACTCATGACAAAACAAGCCTTTGATTAAGTGGATTTTATTTAATGGTATGGTGATGAAGTGATTTTTTATGATTTGTAAGACAACTTGAGGGGGACTTGTCCATTAACACTAGGGTTAGTCCTTCTTAACCATTTAAGGAAGAATTAGAACCCTAATGCAAGGCCCAAGTTACAAGTGTGATGTCTTGATGATTATTATGTGAATTGATTAAGAGATTTAAACACATTAAGGGTTTAACACTTAGGGTTAAAGTTATACACTCCATCCTAATAGAAGGATGCAGGCATAAGCTTAATCACAAAGCCTTAAAGCCTTTAGGGTTTAGTCCCTGATTATGAGATGAGAAGAGAAGACTCAAAGAAGACACAAAGGTAAAACTAAGAGGGGAGACTAATCAAAACCCTAATCATTGTCATGCTTGGTTGTTCCTAAGGTTTGTGAGGTTAAACAAGAAAGATCTCCAATGGAACCACCAGGAAGCAGATGAAAGGATCAAGAGAAACAAAGTGACTTGCTTCATTCAAGAAGTCAAGTCACTTGAAGAAAGAAGGTGGGAAGAAGAAGAATGAGCAAGCTCAATCTCAAACACAATCAAAAATGCAGCATGGATGCAAGAGAGAGAGATGAAGAGAAGTTATGAGAAGTGAAGGCAAATTCACTTCCCAAAGCCACTTACCACCTGAAAGGTTAGAAGAGAAATGCAATGCAATGCAAAATGGGATGAGATGACATGATGAGAAACAAAACCAGAAGCATTTACATGATGTTAATGATGCTATGAGATGTTACAAACATGAGGCAGCACATGGAAATGATCATACAAACCTATGGATGCAAATGAAGCAAGTTAAGAAGCATGAACATACATGAAAAGTTATGAAGTGTACATGGCATGCAACATGGCAAACACATGATGCAATGATCAAACATGCTTTCAATATGTCTTATGATGTCAAATGAATCAAATGGATGCTTGAAATGTCATGGCAAGTCATGTTATGCAAGAGAATGCAAGATGGATGCATATGGAAGCCCAAATTAGGGTTTATGAACCATACATCAAACAAAAATCAAAATCAGAAGCAAAACCCTAAGATAAAAAATTGAAAATGCCACTCAAAGGACCCCTAATCCTATACTAAACCAATGCCCAAAGGAGAGGTCTCAACTCCCTACCAAATTCAAGTTATGGTTTTTCTAAGTTTCCTAGGGTTTTAGGGTTTCCAAACAAAAGAAATGTCAAACAAAATGAGAATGAAAGATCAAATCATGGCCATTTAATCTCACAAACTACATGCTAAACACAATGCAATGCAAAAAGAATCAATGTCTAACTCCTCATGAATAGGCAAAAAGGATTTTTAGAACTTTGGATCAAATTAATGCATAAAAATGATTTTAAATCAATGAAAAATTCTCAAAATGCATCAAGATCAAAAAATAAATTTGGTTTGAAGGTTGGACAATGTTTCTAAATGTCTTAGAACATTTCATGAATTTTTTGGTGATTTTTAAATACCTATTAGTATTTTTAATAAATTAATTTTCATTAATCAATTAAAAATAAACTTTTAAATATTTAAAAATACTTTTTTAATGCTAAAAGTGAAAATAAAAATATTTTTGCGTTTTAAAAAATTAATAAAACTCTTGACAAAAAGTTTCATAATTTTTAAAATAATTTTGCTATTTTAAATAAATTATGCAAAACAAATGAAATAATATGAAAATTAAATGAAATAAAAACTGAAAATGGAAAAGTCATGCAATCTGATGGTGGAGATTCAAACAAAAACACGCGCGCATTGACCTGGCGCCAAATCCCACGGCCAGCATTCAAACTCAGCTAATCAATGCTTATGCCCTAATCCCACCGTTAATTACTTTCAGGTGACCGGAACAGTGTTCCGGTCATCTTCTCCGTTCATCCCCAGAATCAATCTCACTCCATACGCTTCTAAAATGAAACCTAAGAACACAGGAATGATCCCCACTCACTCACGAATCAAAACCCCAAGTCAAAACAAATTTATCATTCATAAAATGGCTGAATCGAATCAATCTATTTCTAGGGCAAAAAGTTTCAGAGGCATGGTAAACTCTCACCTCTCCACCATTTTCAAAACTAAAGGCATCAGAACAATCAGTGAAGCATATAGAACAACTTAAGAACTTAAAAAATGATTTCTGGAAAAAATGTTCTTGAGCTACCTGAGTTTCGAAGCTTTCAATCCAGCAACTTTCTGCCCTCTCCCTTTGATGCAATCCACTCTACTTGGCCCCCTGATGATCCTTGAATGCTTAGAAGGAGTTTATGTTGGCTGGTTTGAAAGATTGAACAAGTTCTGTTCAAGCTCAGGTGTGAATCGTGTTTATGATTCAGGCTGTTTCTGGCAATGGTGAAGGGTTCTTTGTGATCAGGATGATGAGTGGAGAAGGTTTGTGGAGTTTGTTTGAATGTTTATGGCCTGTGGAATGAGTTTCGAATGGTTTTGCTTCTGGGAGTGAAAATGGAGGAATGGTGTTCTTGCTTGATTCAGGCCTAAGTCTTGCTGGTTTTGTATCAATGAAGCATGGTGAGATGAGTAGTGGAGTTGTTTTTTGTGTTTTTGAGCTATGGAGACAGATTCGAAGAGAAATGCAAAATGGGGTGAGTTTGTGTATGCTGTGCTAGGGCTTGCTTCAGGCTGGCTTGATGTTATGTTTTGCTTGCAAATGGATAGTATAAACAATTCCAATTGGTCAGATGATGTGACCTGGCCTGCTGTGATTGGGATGTTCACTTTTGCAAAAAGTCCACTTTGTTGTAAGGAGGGCATGGGCTAAGTTCTAGCTTGGTACAAGAGGCATGGGCTGCGCAGCATGGTATGTGAGTGAGGCTAGGGTGGTTCAATGGCCAATGCAGCAAGTGGTAGGAAGTATCATGATGGTTTTGCAACTTGGTTATCTTTTGGTTCATATGGAAAGATCTTGCTATACAAGTCATGAACATGAGAAATTCTTGGTCCAATCTGAACTTTAGAAGTTGTGTGATCATGTTGAGTGCATTAGAAGCCCATATGATGACTGAATTGGCCTTGAAAGGAGAATTTGCAACTTTGCCTTTTGGTGCATGACTTGAAAATTAGTGATTTTTGCCAACTTTAACACACCATAACTTTTGATCCAAAATGAATTAGATCATGTTCTTGTACTTTTTGAAAAGGGAAAGATCTAATCTACAACTTTCATGACCAAAGTTTTTTCATTTGAAGCATTTTTGGATAAAAAAGTAAGGTTTGAAAAGTGACCTAAATTGACAAATTCCTTAAAAGTCAACCATGCCCTAAAAAGTCAACTTTGCAAAAACTTCAAATTCTTGAATTTTGTGAACTTCAACCTTCTTCCATGATCAAATAAAGATCATATACACTCAAAATGATGAAGATCACCCCTTGGTTGGGTCATTGGGGGCCTCAGATGCCCTGATTTTGCACTGACTTGTCTGAAAAGTCAACTCTTGATCAGATGACTTCCCCATGGAATTTCTTCATGAAAATTGATATGCATACTCCCTATACCATATAGAGACCAATGGAAACAAGAATGACCAAAAAATTTGGAGTTATGGCCTCTGAAACCAAAACCCTAATTTTAGGTCAACTGTGCAGTCAAACTTGGCTCTGCATCCATACCAATCCCAGTTCTTGTGATTCTTTGGCATTATTGACTTTGAGAGGATATAATATGATGCTTGAACACACATGGACCCCTTTGAAGTGATTGGTGATCTTTGGAGTGGCTCAAGAAGCTCTTGGATTGCTCAGATCACAAACCCTAGATGCAGATGACTTAGAACCTATGCAGTGAATCAAAAATGAGATATGAGATGATATGATTGTGTTTATGCATATGAAAAGATCACAAGCCATGGTGTGAATGGGTGAGGGCAAATTTGGGGTGTTTACAACCAAGGCTGCTGCTGAGTGTGAAAACAACATTCAGGTTTATCAGGCTCAGATTGCTGATCTCCAGAAGAAAATCCTCCAAGAGAAGGAATGCCAAGCCTCTCTCCAGCAGCCCAACCAAGAGCAAATAGACAGTGAACTTCAGAAGGGTCTCCAGCATGCAGAATCAGCCCAACAACTTCACAGGGAGATTGACGAACTGACCGTCAGCAAGAGTCTCTGCGAGCGTCGAATTCAGCTTCAGAAGAAAAAGTTCGACGAACTCAAAGCTACCTTCTTTCGACAGTAGTTTGTAATAGGAGTTAGGACATTTTTATTTATTTAAGGATTTTTTTCAGCAATTTCATATGTAATGCCATTTCATATGTAACTCACTTGCTGGCACATGAGGTATGCCTGCATGAATTTGACATTCCTGACAACCCTTTGCAAATTCGACACAATCTTTGAACATGGTTGGCCAGTACATCCCTTGTCGAAATAATAGCCATTTCATCTTGTGCCCTTCTTGGTGTGCACCACATGCACCACTGTGCACATTCGACAAAGCTATATAAGCTTCAGTCTCTCCTAAGCACTTTAGTAGAACTCCTTCTGCAGTCTTTTTAAACAATTCATTTCCAAAAAGCACATAACTTATAGCTCTATACTTTATCTTTCTTTCGACTGTCTGGTTTGGATTTTGTAAATAATCTTTGATAGGTTTTCTCCAATCTCCTACCTCTAGATTATCTATATTAAAAATCTCAAAGTTTTCTTCATCACCATATCCCAATCTTATTGTCTCCAAATCAGATGGGGACAGTCTGGTGGATAAAACTTTTCCTCTCACTTCGACAACTTTCATCAGATTTTCCTTCGACACTTTATACCCTGAAGCCAATTGAGCAAGGTCATTTGCTTCCTGATTTTCTAATCTGGGAATGTGTCTAAAGACTACACTGTCGAATCTCTTGAGGAGTCTGTTGGCTATCACAAAGTACATGATCAAATTTTCTTTGACACATTTGTACTCTTTCGTCAATTGTTTTATCACCAACTCAGAGTCACCCATTATTTCGACCTCTGTTGCCCCCAGTTCCAACAAAATTTCAAGTCCAACAATTAAAGCTTCATATTCTGCCTCATTATTTGAACAGAATCCTTCTATTTTGTACTTGAACTTTGTTGGAATTTTATTGGGAGAAATAATTAACACCCCAACACCTGTTCCATTCTTATGACTGGAACCATCAAAATATAACCTCCAAGTCTCTCTTTCGACATAATTCGTCTCATCTCCAAGTATGGAGTGATCAGCTATAAAGTCAGCAACTACTTGCCCTTTAACAGCTTTTAGAGGCATATATTTTAAAGAATACTCAGTCAAGGCTAAAGCCCATTTTCCAATTCGACTATGTAAAATAGACTTAGACAACATATGCTTTATTACGTCGAAATGAGAAGATATATGTACATCAATGGGTTTTATATAATGCTTCAATTTTGTACAAGAGAAATATACACATAAACATAATTTCTCTATCATACTATATCTAGTTTCAGCATCATTTAAGACTCTGCTGAGATAATAAATGGTTCTTTCGACGCCATGTTCATCTTCTTGACAAAGCATGCTCCCTAATGTTCTATCAGATGCTGATATGTAGAGCCTCATGCTTCTTTTTCGACAAGGAGATATTAAGACTGGAGGATTTGCCAGATACTCCTTGATCTTGTCGAAGGCATCTTGCTGTTCTTGCCCCCAAGTGAAACCCTCCTTCTTCAGTCGAAGTAAAGGTGAGAAGGCCTGAGTTTTTCCACTAAGGTTGGAGATGAACCTTCTGAGAAAGTTGATTTTCCCTAGTAGAGACTGCAATTCCTTCTTTGTCGATGGCGCTTTCGCTTCCATTATGGCCTTAGCTTTGTTTTCATTAATTTCTATCCCTTTCTTGTGGACCACAAAGCCTAAGAAGTCCCCAGTCTGCACACCAAAAGCACATTTAAGAGGATTCATTTTCAAACCAAACTTCCTCATCCTTTCAAAGGACTGTCGAAGATGGTTAATATGGTCTGAGCCTGAGGCAGATTTAATCACAATATCATCTATATAAACTTGCATAAATGTTTCAATGAAATCATGAAAAATAGAATTCATAGCCCTTTGGTAAGTAGCTCTAGCATTCTTCAAACCAAAGGGCATGACTACCCACTCATAGGTTCCTATTGCTCCTGGGCAACGAAAAGCTGTTTTTGGAACATCTTCTTCGGCAATGAAAATCTGATTATAACCAGAATATCCATCAAGCATACTTAGATACTCATGGCCTGCTGCCGAATCTACTAGCATTTCTGCTACTGGCATAGGATATTCATCCTTAGGGGTAGCTGAGTTTAGATCTCTAAAATCAATGCATACCCTCAGTTTGCCATTCTTCTTAATCACAGGAACAATATTAGCAATCCATTCGACATACCTTGTTGTACGGATGAATTTGCATTTTAGAAGCCTTTCGACTTCTTCTTTGATTTTCGACAGAATTTCAGGTGCAAAGCGTCTGGGAGTCTGTTTTATTGGCTTCTTCCCTTCCAGTATTGGCAACTTCAATTCAACCAAATTTCTGTCTAAACCAGGCATTTCGTCATAATCCCATGCGAAACAGTCTTTAAACTCATTCAGCAGTTGGATTATTTCGACTCTGAGTTGAGGATTCATCTTGGCACTGATGTAAGTAGGCCTTTTCTCTGCCCCCAGTCCCAGATTTATCTCTTCTAAAGGATCCTGTGCCACCATTTTCATATTGGTTGGGGCTGGATCTTTTTCGAACCCCAAAGGTTCGTCATCATAAATGGCATCAAGTCTTTGACTCTGCCATTCACCATTAGAGTCTTCTTCAAAACTCTGCTCTGTATGTTGTTCCTCAATGTTTTCTTGAGGCTGTTGTTCTTCGACAACTTGAGTGCTGGCTTCAGCAGCCATATTCCTAACTTCAGCCTCAAGGGCCGCTTTGAGTTGTTTTTCGGCCATATAAGCCGAAATCCTTTCCAATGCTGAAACTTCAGTCATTTTCACTGAATTCACTCCCCCATCCAGTTGGATTGACATGGGCAGTTCCCCAAGTGTAATTTGTCTCCCCAATTATTTCTTTATCCCACTGGAAACCATGCGTAGGATGGAGGTACATGGAACAGTAAGCATTGTCGGAAGTTGTTAAGTCGAAATCAGCAGGATTGCATGGTGCTATATGGGCTAGGTTCTTGTCGAAGTTACGACTAGTGACATTGTTCACATCAGCTGTGAAGTAACTCTGATCTGCTTCAATGTTTTCGACAATCCCATCTGGCCTCCAGATTGCTATTCTTTGATGCATGGAGGATGGCACCGCCCCAATCCCATGGATCCATTCTCTTCCCAGCAGCAAGTTATAATTTGCCTTTGATGCTATCACCACAAACATTGTAGGCCTGGTGATGGATCCTACAGTCAAGTTCAGTTGAATTACTCCCAGTGTTGTTCCTACTTTACCTTCATAATTGGACAACACCATATTGTGAGGCTTAGTGTCGGAGTCATCTTTTCCAATCCTCTTTATCATGTAATGAGGAATTAAATTCACAGCTGCTCCACCATCTATCAGAATTTTGTTGACCCCCACATTTTCTACTTTTCCTTTTATAAAAAGAGGCTTTAAGTGAGCCTTCATTGCATCATCTGGCTTTTCGAAGAAAGCATTTTGCTCTTCGACACAGCCATTGTTCATTATGTAGTAGCATACAGGCTTCAGGCCTATGCTGTCATCTGCCATGTCATCCTCTTCGTCTTCGACTTCCATTATCCTGTCATAATCTCTGGGCAGCACAGAAACCACATTGCAGGTTACGTCGAAAGAGGCATCTGATTCTGAACTAAATTCATATGTAACCTCTTCGTCCACTGGCATTCTGTTGTTTGTTATCTGCATTTCTGTGGTGTCACTAGATCCATTCTTCTGAGGGGTTTCTGCCAGAGGTATCCCCTTGTTTGTGATCTGCACATATTTGCTTGATTCAGCCTCCTTCTGCCCAACCCTTTTGTGTTCTACAGTTTCCTTTTCAATTTTCTTCTGCCTTTGGAATCTTCTCCATTGGGATCTGGACATAGGATTCTTCCCTTTGTAGTTTTCAGAGACGTATTTTGGCCTTGCCTCCTTTTTAACTTCCATTGAGGGACCTCTGTTCACTTCAAAGCTCTTCCATTTCTTCTGACCTTGGGCATCCCTTATAGGTTGAACCCATTTGTCATCATTTGGTCTGTTGGATGGTTTATAAGTGTTGAAACGTCTTTCTCCCACTCCTTGGATGTGATGCTTCCCTCTTCTTGGGTCGAATCTTTCGTTTCTGGTTGGTGGGACTGTCCCCCAATTTCTTTTTCTCTGGGTCTTTTCTGCTGCTTCCAAGTCATCAGCTGCTTTCCTGTCGAACACAGCACTGCATCTTGGGCAAAGCATAACTTCTGCATTCTTCCTTTGACACCTTTGGATGAATTCGACAAGACTCTCGTTCTCTTCTGGGTAAACCAGCTTCTGATGCTTCTCTTGACGTTTCTTTCCCCTGTTGGTGTCTGGTCCTCCCTTTTGAGTGATTTCCACCATATGAATCCCAGCATTCTGTTCAGTTGTGATTTTCAATTTGTTCATTTTTTCGACTAGCATCATTTCCTCTGGGATAGTCTCCTTTGACTGACTCACACTGCCTTTTGGGTGTAAACCCTTATAGATGTATTTGCAGCAGTGTGCAACACCTTCGACAGAATGTTCTTCAGTTTTGATGGTACTACTGTTTATTGGTTCGACAGTAAGGGCATTGTCATCAATCCCTGTTGTTTTGATCTTATTTTGGTTAAGGCCCTCAATGGCCTCTTTTTGGACAGTGAGGGTTTGGTTATCCTCCTCTTTGTCATCATTTTTGACAGTATCTCCCCAACCTGTGGGTTTGATTTTGTTGATATCTGCTTTGGAGCTTGGTGGTGCTGAATATTTCACCATGAAGTCGAACTTTCCATTCGACTCTCCTAAAGTGTCCCAGATCACCCCCTGCTCAACATCTCTTTCATAGTTTTTCTTGTCGAAACTTCTTCCCACTTTGACTGCATCTCCTTCGTCGAAACCTTCAGTAGTTTCAATGGCATTCTCACTGCCGAAGTCTTCAGAAGTTTTGACTTCTTTTTCCTCAGCCTGGTCAGCAAGATCATCACCTTCTTCCACCATATTTACATGGGTGTCGAAACCTTCAGCAGCTTCTATCATGGTGAAGTTGGTGTCGAAGCTTTCAGTAACTTCCACTATTTCAAAATTTTCCTCAGCCATGATCTCCATTTCGACCACATTTACCATTTCTGGTTCAACATAATTGGCCTCCACAACCTGCATGGGATTTGAGTCAATCCTCATCTGCTGCTTGGCTTTGTCTCCACGCTTCAGCCTCCCATTTTGGATTGCGTTCTGGACAAGATCCCTGAAAAGGTAACATTGAGAAGTTTTATGACCCAAGAAATTATGGTATTTACAAAAACCTCTCTTTTTCTGTTGGTCTACAGGAGGCTCCTTAGTGCCTGCTGGTTTTTATTAACTGACCATCTTTGACTAATAAATCAAATATTTCATCACACTTGGTGATGTCGAATGTATAGGTTCTTTTAGGGAACCTGTCATTCTTTTCCACTTCGACTGGATTTTTTCCATTCGACGGGGCTAAAACTTTACAAGAATATGGAGGGCCTTGTTTTAATTCTGCAAGATCAATTTCTTGCTGGTCGAAAATGACTGGTTCGTTTTCGTCATAATCATCTTCTTGAACTATTCCTACATAGGCCACTCTTTCCTTTTTGTTTTTATTTGATCTAAATTTTTCATTTTTTAGTCTTTCTATTTGCCTCACTCTGTCTGCCAGTTGTGCCATGTCTCTCAAGTACTGGGTATCCAGTTTTTTCCTTATGGAATAATCTAGACCCCCTGCAGCCATTTCGACTAGTTCTTGTTCCGGCACTTGCGTAAAGCATCTGGCTTTTAATAATCTAAACCTATTCAAATAGTCATCTATAGGTTCAGAAAATTTTCTTTTGACACTTGCCAACTCTTTCAAACTTATCTTGGTTTGTCCCATATAAAATTGTTCATGGAACAATCTCTCTAATTGGGTCCAAGTAAAAATTGAAGTTGCAGGAAGTGATGTAAACCAGGTGAAAGCATTTTTTGTCAAAGAACTTGGGAAATATTTCATCCTTAAGTTCTCATTATTAGCAATCTCTCCTGCCTCTATCAAATAACGTGCTACATGTTCTATGGTGGACTCACTAGTATCCCCTGAGAATTTTGTGAATTTGGGGACTTTCCACCTTGGTGGTAACTCTTGTTGTAAGACAAATTCAGACAAGGGGGAAGTATAACTAGGCCTTTGTAATCCTACGTTTACTCTATTTTGTGCCATTATTCTCTCAACCATGGTGGCAATATTATTTTCGACAGGCATGTTATTGTAACGCATTCTTTGCTGTAATACTTCGTCAGCATTTTGGTCTCTCTGGACTATTATTCTTCTTGGTTCCTGTCGAATAAGCTCTTCTACATTAGGCTGTTCGACTATCACCTCTTGCCCCCTGGGATTTTCATGAGGGTTTCCTAAGGGCCTTTGGTTTATAGTAAGTTCCTCTTCGACAACCCTATTTGCAGGATTCTGATTTAATTGCATTCTTTGCTGTGCTTGAGGGACTCCAAAAAAGTCAGCAATGCGTGCCATCTGTTCTGCCAATATTTGGTTTGTTTGGGTAGTGTTTTGTATTAAGGGATTGAACACTTCTCCCATTTGTTGCGTCAAAGCCTGCACCATATCATGATTGCTTTCATCCATCTGTTGACGAATTACTTGTGCAGAATGGTTTGTCATAGTGGGCATATGGAAACCTGGTGGAACTTGATTCATTCTATTTCCATTTCCACCATATCCTGATCCCTGCAGTGGTGATGACATTTGAGCCATAGCATCAGAGAATAATGGTGACGAATTATGTAGGCTTGCCATCACTGAAGTTGGCATTCCATATGGTTGTTCCCTCCCAGTCAAAGGCTGAGAATAATTCAGATATGGCCTGAATGTATTTCCTCCAGGGGGAGGGGTTCCAAAGGGTCTGGCGTGTCCCATGGTGGAAGAACTAGGCGCATTCTGGGATCCTGAACCCGTTGGTATGGCATCTCCCAAAGGAGGCCTAATTTGTTCTAAAACAGGGCCATACGCTGGTATTGCTCCTGACGAAGGGATAGGATTAGAAACTGGTATTGTTTCGTCAGGATTGTTTGAAGTATTTGGCAAGTTAGCCATCTTTCTTCTTCTTGTTCTCTTTGGTCTCTCTACGTCAGTTACGGCTAATTTACGGCTTCTAAGAATCATACAACGTAGCAAGGAACAATTTGTCTAAGAAGTTTTCTACTAGATTTTATCAAATGCACAGGTCCCACTGGGCGTGCCAATTTGTTCGCTGTGATTTCTGGCGAACAACCTCTGGTTAACCAATTTCTTCAGAAAACTGGGTTACTTGCAGGACCAACCAAACAAGTCCTGGGACACATGTGCAATGATTCTGTCGAACTGTTCTTAGTGTTGGTGATTGATTTATGGATTGTTTTGTCAATATTGTCAAAGTGTTAAGAACTTTGATTTTTGAAAATAAAGTAAAATTTAAGTTTGAAATGAAATAAAGTTTAAAGTTTTAAACAAAGATAAGAAGAAATGTCGAAGGCTATAACTTGCAGAAAAAAGTAAATAAAGCTTAAATGACATGAAACTTGATGAATAAACAAGTAATTTAAATAACTTTGAAAGATAAATGGTGTTCAAACGTACATGGTTCCAAATATCAAACTCATTTTCTCTCACACTGGGTACTTAGAGTATTTACAGGAATTTTGTATCAATTTTCACACACACATTCTAAACACAAACTACCCTATTTATATACAAACAAAATAACTGCTTAGAACGGAAAAACTATAACTAAATGACAAGTGTCATCCTGCATGTAATTTTCTTATCTGAAACTTCCATGTGTCTAACTGCCAAAGGTTACAACCTTTTGAATTTGAATTCTCTTCTTTGGTGACGAAACCTTGCACCCCTTCAAACTGTCGAAGCCTTTAAAGAAGAAACAAACTCTTTCAGCAACTAACAAGAACTGTCTTTTGTAAAAAAAATCCTCTTCTGTCGAAATCATAAAAAGACCATCTTCTTCTGCCAAACACTTAGCTATAAATAACTTTCCAAACTTATCCTGCCAGAATAATCTTTGCCATTTTGTCGAAGCATCAAAGCTTTTGACTTTGCCAGCATCTCTGGAATTTCTCTTCTTTCCTTATTCTTCGACAGAAATAAACTCAAGCTCAAAATTTCACCCTGTCGAAATTATGGGCTTACACATGGGCTACTAGCTAGCCAAGGACAGATGGGGTGTCCTGCGCAGCAAGATGTGTGGAGAGCCATATGATTGGTTGTGAAGTCAGCAAGCAAGTGGATTCACACTTGAGTGAGTTTTTGCAACTTGCCTCACTTTTGCTTCTTATGAGATTTCTTGCTCCATAGGTCATAAAAATGAGTGATCCCTTGGCCCATTCTGAATTTTAGATGTTATATGTTCATGTTGTGAAGAAATGATACACATTTGAGGCCTTTAGAACACTTGAACAAACCATTTTGCAAAATGTCTCTTTGGTAGAAAACTTCAAATTTTGTGATTTTAGCCAACTTTGACAAGCCATAACTTTTGATCCAAAATGAATTAGGTCATGTTCTTGTACTTTTTGAAAAGGGAATGATCCATTCTACAACTTTCATGACCAAAGTTTTTCCATTTGAAGCATTTTTGAATCAAAAAGCAAGGGTTGAAAAAGTTTCCCAAAATGGCAATTTCATTAAAAGTCAAACTTTCCCAAAAAGTCAACTTTGCAAATGACTTGAAATTCTTCAATTTTGTGAACTTACAACATCTTCCATGATCAAATAAAGATCATACACAATCAAAATGATGAAGAACACCCTTTGGTTGGGTCATTGGGGGCCTCAGATGCCCTGATTTTACACTGACTTGCTTGAAAAGTCAACTCTTGATCAGATGACTTCCCCATGGAATTTCTTCATGAAATTTGATATGCATGCTCCCTATACCATATAGAGACCAATAGAAACAAGAATGACCAAAAAATTTGGAGTTATGGCCTCTGAAACCAAAACCCTAATTCTAGGTCATCTGTGCAGTCAAACCTGGCCCTGCTTCCATACCATTCTCAGTTCTTGTGATTTTTTGACATTCTTGACTTTGAGAGGATATAATATGATATTTGAACATACATGGACCCCTTTGAAGTGATTGATGACCTTTGGAGTGGCCCAAGAAGCTCTTGGATTGCTCAGATCACAAACCCTAGATGCAGATGACTTAGAACCAATGTAATGAATCAAAAATGCAATATGAGATGATATGATTGAACTTATGCACATGAGGAGATCACAAGCCATGGTGTGAATGGGTGAGGGAAAATTTGGGGTGTTTACAGCTGCCCCTATTCAAACATGAGTTAGCTGTGTAGGATGTAAGCAGTGGCTTAACAGGCTAACAAGATAACTTGTGGTTGAATACCAAAGACTGTCCAAAATTTGCACTCACAGAATGAAGAAGAAAAGGGATATAGATTGTAAAAGAAAATAAAGTATATTATAAAGTGTGGGCGACAGAGGACGACCGTCGAGCAGAGGACGACTGCCGGGGAAAGAGCAATGACGGGGACGGCCGACACGCTGGGGAGAGTGTGCGAAGTAAAGCAATGACGGGGACGGCCATCATGCTGGGGATATAGAAGATTATGATGGGGACGGCCATCAAGTAAAGCTGTAAGATTCTCTGGGGATTAATGAAAAATGATGGGGACGGCCATCAGGTTCATAAAGTAATGCAAACAATGATGGGGACGGCCATCGGGCTAAACTTATGAAGGACGATCATCAGGAAAAGGAAAAGGGACCACGACGGGGACGGCCATCGGGTTAAAGAATAAATGAAATAATGATGAGGGACGGTCATCAAAGGTGAAGGATGATCACCTAGCAGGGGACGGCTGCTCTGTTGGGGATAAGATGAGGGACGGTCATCTAAGGTGAAGGACGATCACCTGGCAGGGTACGGCTGCCGAAAGTATCGCGACATATGACGAATGTCGGATAAAAGGTCAACGATGGGGACGGCCATCGGACGAGCATGACGAAGGACGATCATCAAGAGGTGAAGGACGATCACCTAGCAGGGGACGGCTGCTCTCGAGGTTTATCATGACATAGGACGAATGTCAGATAAAGATCAACGATGGGGACGGCCATCGGATAAAATGATGAAGGACGATCATCAAAAGGTGAAGGACGATCACCTAGCAGGGGACGGCCGCTAAATATCACGGCATAAGACGAATGTCGGATAAAGATCAACGATGGGGACGGCCATCGGATGAGCATGATGAAGGACGATCATCAAGAGGTGAAGGACGATCACCTAGCAGGGTACGGCTGCTCTCAGGGTTTATCATGACATAGGACGAATGTCAGATAAAAAAGAAATTTTTACTCTACTGGGGAATAGTAAACACGGACGAGTGTTTACATCCAAAATAAAATAAGAGGTATAAGTGTTTTGACGCTGTGTATAGATTAAAGATGCGGACGAGCATCCTTAAGACTATGATACGGACGAGTATCAGATAGAAACAAGTACTGGCACGTGTTCGGAGATGATGATACGGACGAGTATCAACCGGTTAACAACGGACACGGACGAGTGCTGATTCTGAGGAGACTCTTCTGGGGAAAGGTAGACACAGACGAGTGTCTAATTTCAAGAAGACACGAGTGTTTGACACGGTGTATGGATTAAAGATGCGGACGAGCATCCTTAAGACTATGATACGGACGAGTATCAGGTAGAAACAAACGCTTGACGCATGTTCTGAGATGATGGTACGGACGAGTACCAACTGGTTAACAGAGAACACGGACGAGTGTTGAATCTGCGGGGATATAAATGGTGTATACAAGATACGGGCGAGTATCTGTATAAGTAAAATAAGTATGAGCGGTGTATAGATGAGTGTTTAACTTGCTGGGGAGAATGACACAGACGAGTGTCAGGAGAGAAAAGTGTAATATAAACAAGTATATGCTTGACAAAGTGTTTTAGGTAATTATGCTGGGGAAAATGACACGGACGGATGTCAAGGGAGTTATATATATAAGTATCTGTGAGTGCAAAGGGGATGCTTTGGATTTCTGCTGGGGATATGACACGGACGGGTGCCACAGGGAGTATGTACTGATGTTTGGTGAGTGTAAGGCAACTGCCTTAACTCTGTGCTGGGGAATCTGGGGAGCATTTTGTTATATTGTTGATGGATTGTCATTATTCACAAGTGTTTGATTCAGAACATGGCTTATGATTGTGCAATATGTTTGACTTTTTCCGTAATGCTCCGTATTAGACGGAATGCTACGCTTTGTGGGGTGAATATGATGCGAATGCTATGATTATGCAAGGATACCAATCCGGGATTCGGATCCCATTGCTGCGAAGATCTCTGGCCGATCTGTTTGAAGTGGACATCCCAGCTGGGGATGAGACCATTGAGATGTATCTGCTTGGAGGAATAGGTCATTGATAGACCCATTCTTGGTAATGAGGGACCCAGCTAGGGTTTGTAGAAGCTTTCTTCACTCTGTTGTGATTCCTTCGTGCGTCGTTTTTTCGGGTAGAGATTGACACTTTGTGGGGAGATGGTTCCCTAGCTTGACTGTGGAGGAATAGTAAATGGTACCTCGGCTGGGGAGAAATAATGAATGGCAACTCAGCTTGGGAGAAAGCACCTACGGTGCTAAGACTGAGTGGATATTGATTAGCCAGCTTGCTGGGGTGAAGCTTTCATGCCCCATGTTGCGCTTTGAATACCTGCAGTTCTGAAAAGATAGAGAAGCGCACAAGTAATCCCGAGGTATCCCTTACTGGATTCCATCATAGAAGTTTAGACACTCCCGGGAGTAAATATATTTCCTGCAAGCACGTATTTTTAGAAGAAAATGCATCTGTATTTATGCAATCAGCATCTCTAAAGACATCAGACATTTTGCAAATGAAAATAAAATGTACAAGACGAGACATGACTGAAAATCTGATTTTATTAATTTATATGCCCTGAATTGGCAAGATACAGTCAAAGAAACATATCCCCTAAAATGAGGAGATTGTTACAAATTGAGAAACAAAATGTTGGCAATGTTGACGACGCTTCAAGGAGCTTCCCTTCGCTATGACTCGTATGACTTTTGACGTTCTTCTCGTCTTGCTTTTTGAAGAAGGCTGATTCTGAGTGAAGCTTGATCCTTTTGGGGTTTACCAAGTTGTGAGTGATACAGACGAATTCAGAATGCAGTTGTTCGCTTATTCCCTTATTTTGCATGGATCGCCCTTTCGGGTTTTCAATCCATCGGGATACCCTTTTTTGCCTGAGTTGTCCGATGTGGCTTTTCAACTCAGCGGGTGTACATTTTTTTTGTTTATTTCCCTTATTTTTGCCCGAGTCTTTTATTCTGTTTTTGACTCGCCGGGATGCCCTATTTTGCCTGGACTTACATTCTGTTTTTATGTCCAGCGGGTCATTTTTTATGCGAAGTATTTTTTAACTGCATCTGAATTCACAGGGGACGGAAAGTCTTCACCATCCATGGTGCTGAGCATCAGTGCTCCACCGGAGAAAACTTTCTTTACTACGAATGGCCCTTCATAGTTCGGAGTCCACTTGCCCCTGTGGTCTGTATGAGGAGGGAGGAATCTTTTCAGCACAAGATCCCCTACTTGGTACTCTCGGAGCGTGACTTTCTGATCGAAGGCTTTCTTCATTCTTTTCTGATACAACTGCCCATGACAAATTGCAGCCAATCTTTTCTCTTCAATCAGACTCAGTTGTTCGTATCGGGATCTGACCCATTCTGTTTCGTTCAGCTTAACATCCATCAGTACCCGTAATGAGGGTAGTTCAACTTCAACAGGTAGGACTGCTTCCATACCATACACAAGCTGATATGGTGTTGCCCCAGTGGATGTTCTGATTGACGTGCGGTACCCATGCAAGGCAAATGGTAGCATTTCATGCCAGTCTTTGTAGGTGACTACCATCTTCTGCACAATCTTCTTGATGTTCTTGTTAGCTGCCTCAACAACGCCATTCATCTTTGGCCTGTAAGGAGAAGAATTGTGGTGTTGGATTTTGAAGTCCCGGCACAGCTCTGCCATCATTTTATTGTTCAAGTTGGAACCATTATCAGTAATGATTCGCTCGGGAACTCCATATCGACAGATGATGTCTCTCTTCAGAAATCTGGCTACCACTTGTCTTGTAACGTTGGCATAGGAAGCTGCTTCGACCCACTTGGTGAAATAGTCAATGGCAACCAGGATGAATCTGTGGCCATTTGAAGCAGTCGGTTCAATCTTGCCAATCATGTCAATGCCCCACATGGCAAAGGGCCAGGGTGAAGACATCACATTCAGAGGATTTGGAGGCACATGCACCTAATCCGCATAAATATGGCATTTATGGCATTTTCTGGCATAGGCACAACAGTCGGCATCCATTGTGATCCAGTAATAACCTGATCTTAGCAATTTCTTGGCCATGGCATGCCCTCCTGCATGGGTTACAAAGGATCCTTCGTGCACTTCATGCATCAACAAGTCTGCTTCTGTTCTATCAACGCATCTGAGGAGTACCATATCAAAGTTTCTTTTGTACAGGGAACCATCAGTGTTCAGAAAGAAACTACCAGCAAGCCTTCTTAGAGTCTTCTTATCATTGGAAGATGCCCCAGGTGGGTATGTTTGATCCTCCAAGAAGCACTTAATGTCATGGAACCAAGGCTTATCATCTTTGACAATGTCTGCTGCAAATACATATGCTGGTCTGTCGAGTCTGGACACTGAAATTCGAGGTACAAAGTTGGCAGTTTGAACTTTGATCATGGATGAAATAGTAGCCAGAGCATCTGCAAACTGATTCTCGTCCCGGGGGATATACTCAAGCTTGACCGTTGTGAAGAAAGTCAATAGCCTTCTTGTATAATCCCTGGAAGGTATCAGATGATCCTGGTGTGTGTACCATTTGCCGTTGGTTTGATTGACTACCAGAGCTGAATCTCCGAATACAGTCAATGTTTTGATCCTGAGGTCAATGGCTTCCTCAAGACCCATAATGCAAGCTTCGTATTCAGCTTCGTTGTTAGTGCAGTTAAAGGTGAGTTTTGCCTAGAAAGGCATGTGAACTCCTTTAGGTGTAATGAGCACTGCACCAACACCACGACCATTCATATTAACAGCCCCATCAAACATCATAGTCCATTATTCTTCCGGGTCAGGCCCTTCAGTGTGAATAAGCTCTTCATGATCTTTTGCTTTGATGAACATGATGTCTTCATCAGGGAAGTCAAATCTCATAGGCTGGTAATCATCAATAGGTTGCTCAGCAAGATAGTCAGACAATACACTGCCCTTGATGGCTTTCTGAGATGTGTACTGGATGTCATATTCTGTGAGGATCATTTGCCATCTTGCAACCCGTCCGGTAAGAGCTGGCTTCTCGAAAATGTACTTAACTGGGTCCATTTTTGATATCAATAAAGTGGTGTGGGTCAACATATACTGTCTCAGTCGGCGAGCAGCCCACGCTAAAGCACAGCAAGTTTTCTCGAGCAGTGAATAACGTTGTTCACAGTCGGTAAACTTTTTGCTTAGGTAGTAAATTGCATACTCTTTTCGACCAGACTCGTCATGCTGGCCCAACACACACCCCATTGACTCTTCCAATACTGTTAAGTACGTTATCAGAGGTCTTCCTTCAACTGGAGGCATAAGGATCGGAGGTTCTTGCAAGTACTCCTTGATCTTGTCAAAAGCCCTCTGGCAGTCTTCGTTCCACCTGACCGTTTGTTCCTTTCTTAACAGCTTGAACAAGGGTTCACAGGTTGCTGTAAGGTGGGATATGAACCTGGAAATGTAGTTCAATCTACCTAGAAACCCTCGAACTTCTTTTTCTGACTTCGGCGCAAGCATTTTTTGAATGGCTTTAACTTTATCAGGGTCCACTTCAATCCCTTTCTCGCTCACAATAAATCCCAGCAGCTTACCAGATCGCACCCCGAATGTGCACTTGTTGGGGTGCAATTTCAGTTGGTACTTCCTCAGACGCTTGAATAACTTCAGCAGATTCACCAGGTGGTCTTCTTCCGTGAGGGACTTGGCAATCATGTCATCCACATAACATTCGATTTCTTTATGGATCATATCGTGGAATAATGTTACCATAGCCCGTTGATAGGTTGCACCTGCATTCTTCAGTCCGAATGGCATAACCTTGTAACAGAACGTGCCCCAAGGTGTGATGAAAGTTGTCTTCTCCATGTCTTCAGGTGACATCTTGATCTGATTGTATCCTGAAAATCCGTCCATGAAGGAGAATACCGAGAACTGAGCTGTATTATCAACCAATACGTCAATGTGAGGTAATGGAAAATCATCTTTTGGGCTGGCTCTGTTCAGATCCCGGTAGTCAACACACATCCTTACTTTGCCGTCTTTCTTAGGCATAGGTACTATATTAGCAACCCACGGATAGCTAGTTACAGCAAGGAATCCGGCGTCCCACTGCTTTTGTACCTCCTCTTTGATTTTCATTGCCATGTCTGGGCGAGTACGACGCAGTTTCTGTTTAACTGGTGGGCAATCTTCTCTTAAAGGCAGCTTGTGCATGACGATATCGGTGTCCAACCCTGGCATATCCTGATAAGACCAAGTAAACACATCCACATATTCACGAAGCAGGTCAATCAGTTGCTTTTTCACTGAGTCTTGTAAGCAGGCCCCGATCCTAACCTCTCTCACATCTTCATCCGTACCAAGATTAATCATTTCGACATCCTCCTGATGAGGAGTGATAACCTTTTCCTCTTGTCTCAACAACCTGGATAGCTCTTCAGGAAGCTCATATTCTTCTTCAACCCCTTCATCAGCTTGATTGATTGGATTGTCAAAGTCATACTGAGTCATAGCTGTGTTGTTGTCGGTGCATTCTGAAAGGCACTCTCTGCAAGGATTCAGATTTGTTCATTTTAGTGATTGATTTTAATCTTGTTTTAGAAAGAGTGAAATGAAATTGTCATTTTGAAAACATTGCCATTTATTTTTGTACAAAAAGAAAAATGGAAAAATAGTGAACGGAAAAGAAAAGGACCCATTTGCAAAAGATGTCTGATTATCATTGATTGATCTGTTTGCACAAAATTACAGATGGCCCGATTACAAAATGAGTCTTGTCATCTTGGGCAAGATGCAAGACTTGATGCATGCTTAAAATATACAGGAAATAATAATTACTCTGCGGGAGTAACCCTTATAATTTCCTGGGAAGACCAGTTTGAGATACAGCTCCCCGGGATCCTTGGACGTATCCAGCTCTCCAGGTTGCGCTCATCTTCCGACTCATCTTCCAAGTTGTTTACTGCATCAGGAGCGAGCATCCCCCCACTGACAAAACTGGGCTTCTTAGTAGCCTCTGCTTGATCTTGTTGAGTTGGTTTGTAACCCAACCCAAATCTATCCGCTTTCTTCTCTACAGGCATCAACTTGCCCCAGGCTTGGGCAGTCCCTTCTTCAACAACCTTCCGGGCTTGCTGATAAGATGTCATTGAGGTTCCAGGTACAACGGATGCTTCATTTATGTTCAAGGCCTCAAACCCTTGACTCATAGTCTCGTGGATCTCCCCATCCATCTCAATGTATTTGTATGTAGCCAGATGGCTAACAAAAATATCTTCTTCACCACAAATGGTTATGATCTGGCCCTCCCACTCGAATTTTAACTTCTGGTGAAGGGTAGATGTAACTGCGCCAGCGGCATGAATCCAAGGTCTACCCAACAAACAGCTGTAGGCCGGCTGAATGTCCATCACATAGAAGGTTATTTTAAAAGTCTGTGGGCCAATCATCACTGGCAGATCAATCTCTCCTAGCACTGATCTCTTAGAGCCGTCAAATGCTCTCACTACCAAATTACTTGGACGCAATGCCAAGCCATCATACTCTAGCTTCACCAAGGCTTTCTTTGGTAAGACATTGAGCGAAGACCCAGTGTCTACCAGTACATGTGATAGAACAGCACCCTTGCATTCCAGGGTGATGTGTAAAGCCTTATTGTGGTTACAACCCTCAGTCGTTAAATCAGCATTGGTAAAACCCAATCCATGGCTGGTATTGACATTTGCTACCACGGTCTCCAGCTGATTAACGGTGATCTCCTCTGGCACATATGCTGCATGCAAGACTTTTAGTAATGCATTCCGGTGAGCTTCGGAACACATTAGCAAGGACAAAATGGAGATTTTTGAGGGAGTTTGGTGAAGCTGATCCACCACCTTGTAGTCACTTTTCTTGATGATTCTCATAAACTCGTCTACATCTTGTTCAAAAGATGTCTTCTGTGTTTCTTTGAGAATGGGCTCTTCAGCTATTACACTCTTTCCCTTTGCTTTGGCAGCAGCTTCTGCTTCGGCATTAGGCCTTTGTGATTGCGAGGCAAAAAGGCGTCCGCTTCTGGTGAAGCCTCCGCCTCCCCCGACATTGTCAATCTGTGGAGAAGAGGTTGAAGAGTCAAGAGTGATTCTCTCCCCATTGCAGTACAGGTCAGAGCCATAATGCCAAGGGATGGCATTACTGCTTTCATATGGAACAGACCCAGGTACTGTGATGGTAACCGGGCTGACTGCAGCAGAGGAGGGTGTTGAAATAGTGTGTGGATCGTAGTAGATAGTAACTGGTGATATGGCAGGAGATACCACTGCTTGTTGTTGAAAATTGTTGTTCGGAGGAATACTTGACGGATCATAATAAATAGTGACTGATGAGATATTTGCTGGTGTTGTAGGAGAAGATTCTGAATAGAGGGGTGCTGATGTTGTAGAAGGAATGTTTGTTGACGTCTGGTTTGTTGAAGTGATATTTGAAGCATTTGTTGATGAAACTGAAGAATTGTTTGGAATAATTGTTGTTGCAGTTGTAGGAGACTCTGGAACTGTTGTCGGAGGAATTGCCGGATTTGAAGGTATTGATGTTGTGATTTGAAGTAGACCATTCTGGATAAGACTGTCTATGCCGTTTCTCAAGTTTTCACACCCATTTACCGAAATGTTGCAATAACCGCACCCGAGCTCACACCCAGGGAAAATCTGGCATTCAAGGAGTTGAGCTTTAATCTCTACCAGGGGTGTCCTAATTTTCCCAACACTGGTTATCAAGAAAGACGGTTTATCTTCCTCAATAGCATTGATTCTGGGCCCTCCATGGTTGGGCATGGGGTTTTTGTTGACATTTGGCGGGGGTGCAAAGTTTAGAGCTTTGGAATCTACCAGGTCTTGCACCTTCATCTGCAAAGCTCTGCACTTCTCTGTACTGTGGCCAGGTGCGTTGGAGTGAAAAGCGCATCTGGCGTTGGTGTCATAATTTCTTGGCAAACTGGAAGGATCTGGTGGTGCCAACGTCCTTAACTCAACCAAGTTGAGCTTCAGGAGCTGTGGCAGTAATGCGGCATAAGGCATAGGGATCGGATCGATCACCCTATTGGCCTGAGATGGTCTCTGTTGAAATGGTCTTTGCTGATTGTTGTTGTTGTTGTTGTAGTTTCTCTGAGGAGGATACTGAGTTTGTTGCTGGTAATGGGGTTGCTGCTTTGGTTGATATGCGGGTTGCTGAGGAATTGGAGCGGGAATGGTGACTGCTGCCACTGACCTATGAACATATTGTGGTCTTCCCCTGCTGGCCTGAATAGCATTAGTCTCACCGGTTCTTCTTGGACCTACAAAAGGTTTTCTGGGGTTGCTGGACGAGCTCGCACCGTTGTCAGAAATTTTGCCCATCTTTAACAGGCTTTCAATTCTTTCTCCAGCTATGACTACGTCAGCGAAGCTGGTGGAAGAAAAGGCATCTAGCCTATCAATGTATGTCCCTTGGAGGGTGTTCATGAACATGTCGGTCATTTCCCTTTCCGACATGGGTGGCTGGACAACAGCAGCAAGCTGTCTCCACCTCTGGGCGTACTCCCGGAAGCTTTCCCTGGATGATTGAGACATTCCCATCAGGAGGGTCCTGTTAGGAGCCATATCCAAGTTGTACTGGTATTGTCTGATAAAGGCCTCAGCTAGGTCCTTCCAGCATCTGATGGTTGCTCTAGTCAAATGGGAGTACCATTCCCTTGAAGCTCCTGTTAAGCTATCTTCAAAATAAAACATCCATAGCTTTTCATGCATGGTATATGCCTTCAGCCTCCCCAGAAAGGATTGTAAATGGGTTCGGGGACAGGAAGTTTCGTTGTACTTCTCAAAGCACGGAGGTTTAAACTTGTGGGGAATCCTGACCCCGTCCACTAAGCCCATGTCCATGACATCAAAACCCAAGGAGTTTTGAGACTCCAAGGATCTCAATTTCTCAGCAATTTCATCTAGCCTTCTGTCATAGGCTTCATCCCCAGCTCCCATCACAGTGAATTGATCCTCTTGGGGGTCTTCTTGTAGTACTCTGCCTGTAGTAGCATTCCCTTGCACATTAGCAGGGATGTTGATCTCCGGGTGAAGGTGAAGGCCATACACAGGTGGGTTGACATGAGGCTGAACCCTCTCATTATTGCTTGTTCCCCCAGTCCCTAGATGGGGTTCCTCCTGAGTCTGCCTTTCTACTAGTGCCCTTAATATCTCTTGGCTCTGTGCCAATCCATTCATCACCTCCATAAACTGGGTCATCTGATTTCTCATTTCCAGTCTCTCATTAGCCATTTGAGTCCTGACCTCTGTAAGGTCCTGCTGTACTTGGTCCACCCGACGCCGAGCAATAGTTCCTGAATCACAACAGGGTTAGTAACAAAAACAAAACAAAACCTACAAAACAAAACAAAAGGTTAGTATGCAATGCAGTATGCTTATTTGTTTTCAAGGTATCCGGCTTGGCATTTGGTTTTGACCTTTCCAGACCCCGAGGAAGATGCTGTTGATGTTGCTTGAGAGAGAGAGATTCAAATGAAACAAACTAATGAATATATTACAAAAAAGTGAATGATACATAGTTTGTTTTTTACAATACATGCCCCTAAGGGATCAAAATACAACATAAGAAAGAAAAGTACAATGAAATGAAAGCAACAACAAGCAAAAGTCAGACATCAAGGCCAAACTCATCCTCCTGAACTTCCTTCAGAAGTGCTTCAGTCACAGGATCAGCTAGATGCTCTATGAGGTTCCTGATGAGAAGATTCCTGGTAGTGATAGCAGTGGTTAGCTTCTTGTGTCTGCTTTGGTCCTTTGACCTCTTCACACCAGCCCTAATCTGCAACTCTGAGATCTCTTTCTGGGCTGCTAGCAAGGCTTCCTGTTGCTCCTTTGCAATACCCTCCAATTGCTCAATCTTTTCCTGAGTCCTCTTATCCTCCTGAGTGCGAGCTTCAGTGATCCTGACCCACCTAGCTTGACTCTCTTTCAGATAGAGATCAGTCCTAGCCTTCTGGAACTGGGCCTCTTTACAGGCATTCTTCAAAATCTGTTCTCCAGCCCTTGACTTCTTGATGTAGTCTTCTGACTTCTCAATCCTGGCTAGATGCTCCACCTTTAGCTTTTCTAACCTCTCAATGTCCAGACGACCATCACTCCTCTCCCAGAGGTCTTCTGCAGAGCTTGAGTCAAATTCTCATTCCTCTCTTTCAGTTTCTCAAACTCTTCCAAGCTGACAGTGGCTGGAGGTGGTGTTGTGGATGGCCCAGGTACATCCTCAATGGTGAAGGGAATCCCAGAAATTTGAGCCCTGGCATGAGACCACTCATAGTACTGAGCAGAAGCCACATTGTTGCATCTCCCAAGAATAGCCATCCCTTTGGTCTGGACATTATCCCAAGCCCAGGATGCTTGCCTGACAATAGCCAAATTAAGCTTGATCTCACAATAAAGGGTCTCAGCTAGATCTTGTACTCTAGGGGGGTGGACCAATGCATAGCCCAGTTGTCTTTTGAATAGCAGAGGGTTGTAATTGATGCAACCCTTCACTCCTATCAGAGGTACATTGGGGAACTGCCCACAACTAGTAATGATGTCCCTGCCCTTGGTGCTCTGAGTGCACCACCTGATGTCAGCTGAGGTTAAATCAATGAGTCTTCTAGCCCAATTCTTTTGCTGGTGAGGATTCAAGAATGCATCAGTCTTGGGCAAGTGCTTGAGCAGCCAAGTATGGAATAGGGGAGCACAGCATCTCACCAATCTTCCTCTTTGCTTTTCATTCCTTTGGTGAACAGAGTAGTAGAAATCTCCCAGTAAAGTGGGTACTGGGTTCCTCAGAATGAAAAGATGGATTGCATTCTTGCTAATAAACTTAGGCTCATCTGCAAATAATATAACCCCATATATGCTAAGGGCTAATAATGCACATACTGCCTTCCATTCTCCCAAGGAGGCCTTCAGAATAGCCTGAGAGGTCAAGAAATCTAAGTGTAGACCAGAGATTCCAGCCTTTGCTGTCATGTTCTGCTCAATCAGAACTGGTTCCAGATACAATGCCCTTGCCACCTCTTCATTACTAGGAAAGGACATCTCAGGGTTGAAGGGGACTCCACCCCTGATAGGTACACCAATCAGTGATGAATACTCTTCCAACAAGGGTCCCAACTGAAAATCCTGGAAGGTGAAGCACCTCAGAGGAGGATCATAGAACTGCAGGCAAGTATGAATCAAGCTCCTCTGGGAAGGGTCCAAATCCATAACCATATCAAGGATGCCTCCATAATGTTCTCTGAATAGTGGTATATGGTCTGGAGTAATCAGGGTCTAGACCTTCCTGATGCCAGCCAGTTCAGGCTCAAAGAAATGGTAGGAGATGTTGCTCTTCTTGGGTGCCATGTTGCTGAAGAAAAGCTGAAACAGATGCTGATGATGATGACTGATACTAGAAGATGGGCCACTGACAGGCTGAGACTGGTGATGCAGGTGACTGAAGCAGGTAGCTGATGAGGATAGCTGAAGCAGATACTGGTGAAGATAGGTCTATGCAGATGAAGGGGTCAAAACCAAGCCAAAATATAGTATGGATACCCTGAAAAACAAATAAGCAAATGTTAAATGATGCAATGATGATGTATGCAAATGATATGCAAGGGTTTGTGATCAAGCTGGATCTGATTAACTGCCTTGACATAGGTCCATGTATGTTCAAGAAGTCCAGATGGAGGTTCATAAGTCCAGTAACCAAGGTGGGGGACTCGAATAAAGAGTCACATGTCCAGGGTTAAAAATCACAAGAACTGTTCCAAAATGGAGTACTCTTAATCAAAACAAAGTAACAGGGTATGTTGAGGTCAAGGGTACCTGCAAACCTGTAAACAGCCCAACCCCCTCACAGGTGGTGTTCTAAAACAAGGATCCTCAGACTTGGATCAGTTATGAGAAGTGTAAACACTTCCAACCTGGAGGTACAGTGTTTACAATAACCATAAAAGATCCTCCTCTAATCCACCTCAGTTTCTGAAGGTCAATACTAAAGGTCATCCAGACTTAGCAGGCTTCCCAGATAGCCCTAGCACTACAGGAAATCCGTAGCACAGAGTTCTCAAGAAGAAACCCATATCTGAATCGTGTTTCATATTCCCGCACCAGACTGAAATGGAGTGGGAAAGAACATGAACCACTCTAGCCTAGGTGTCACTCAGGTCCCAGGTATAGGACCTCAACTCTCAATAGAACCCCACCCACCAAAGCAACAAAACCAGATCCAGCCAGAACAGTATGACAGTATGATGTATATAAAGCTGTAAAGAAAGCAGTAAACAAACTGTACATAAAGCAATAAATAAAACAAATATACAAACACAAATAGCACATAACACCCCAGTAAACACAAATCAAACAAGCGCTAGGAGGAACCCACAAAAAGAACCAGAAGCCCTGGTTACAGTATACTATTCCCCAGCAGAGTCGCCAAGCTGTCGCTCCCGATAAATGAGACTGAGCTCAAATAAAGGTACAGACGCGAACAGTCGGCGAAGGGATGAAATGAGAACACACAGGAGTGAACTCAAGAGAAAAAGAAAGAGTCGCCAGCTAGGCATTTTTATCCCGAGGGAAAGGTAATGCTGCATAAACCTAAGAAAAGATATGGATAAGACGGTTGCGAACCAGAGATACTGAGAAAGGGTGTTGGTTACAATCTGGGAAGGTATTAGCACCCAGATTGTCCGTCGTACTCGACGGGATCCACGCTTAAAAGATTTGTGTTTTAAAGGGGTAGTGTCAGTGCAATCTGTGTATAAAAGAGCTGGAAAAAGATGTACAGGTGTCAGTGTAATGAAGTGTGAAGTGTAATATGAAAGTGTCAGTGTGAGAACAAGAATGAAATGCTCAAGACTGTGAGGCTTAAAGAATGATGCTGGAAGGAGGGGTAATACACAGAGACTTTTGTTCGATAACTGTTAAGTTATGCCTACGTATCCTCTCGTGCAATGAGGAAGTCAGAACACCGTAGTTCGACCCAAAGAGACTGAAAGATGAATTGACTTGTGAACTGCTTACATGTCTATGCTCAAGTGTATGACCTGTTTGGCTCAGGTGCAAACTGTCTTGCATTAGACGGAAGAAGCAAGTTCTCGGTTGTGAGTGAATGAGATGAGAAAAGAATCCCGGAGGAGACGATTATTGTTTGTTTTTGTGTTTTTAGTCTTTTATTGCTTTTTGGTATTTGTCATAAGAAAATGAGTTTAAGCCTAAACCAATGGATTAGTAAACTCATCACATCCTCCCTCTGATTAGGGGTAATGAGAATACCTTAAGTGTGAAGTCAGCATCTCACACTTAATCACCATGATGTAGGATTAAGATCATTAACCTACTTGTGATTATTTAGATGTTTTTGTGGTTTTTGTTTAGTGTTAAGTAATGAGTTTAAGCCATAATCAAGGATTAAACAGGCCCATTACACCATCCTAATAGAAGGATAATAGATGAGAATGTTTAAGCTGAGGAAAGCTCCTCAACTTAATCCATGATTAGGGATTAACTTCATGACAAAACAAAGCCCTTATTAAGATGGATTTTAGTTAATGATGAGATGAAGAAATGATTTTTATGATTTGTAAGACAACTTGAGGGGGACTTGTCCATTAACACTAGGGTTAGTCCTTCTTAACCAATTAAGGAAGAATTAGAACCCTAATGCAAGGCCCAAGTTACAAGTGTGATGTCTTGATGATTATTATGTGAATTGATTAGATGATTTAAACACATTAAGGGTTTAACACTTAGGATTAAAGTTATACACTCCATCCTAATAGAAGGATGTAGGCACAAGCTTAACCACAAAGCCTTAAAGCCTTTAGGGTTTAGTCCCTGATTATGAGATGAGGAGAGAAGACTCAAGAGATGACACAAAGGTAAAAACAAAATGAGGGACTAATCAAAACCCTAATTATTGTCACGCTTGGTTGTTCCTAAGGTTTGTGAGGTTTACAAGAGAACTCTTCAGAGGAACCACCAGGAAGCAGATGAAAGGAGCAAAGAAAAGCAAAGTAACTTGCTTCATTCAAGAAGACAAGTCACTTGAGGAAAGAAGGTAAGAAGAAGAAGAAAGAGCAAGCTCAATCTCAAACACAAGACAAAATGCAGCAATGATGCATAATAGAGATGAAAATAAATTGTGAGAAGTGAAGGCAAATTCACTTCTCAAAGTAACTTACCACCTGAAAAGTTAGTGAAAGAAATGCAATGCAATGCAAAATGAGATGAAATGACATGATGAAAATCAAAACCAGGAGCATAAGTATGATGGTAATGATGCTATGAGGTGATGCACATACATGACAAGAGATGGGAATGATCATATGAACATATGGATGCAAGAGAAACATGCTTAGAACCATGAACATACATGAAAAGTTATGGAATGCAAATGACATACAAAATGGCAAATGAAAGATGCAATGATCAAACATGATTCTAAGATGTCTCAAGATGTCTAATGAATCAAATGGATGCACAAAATGTCATGGCAAGTCATGGTATGTAAGCAAATGCAAGATGAATGCATATGAAAGCTCAAATTAGGGTTTTTGATAAATGCACAAGACAAAAACCAAACCCAGAAGCATACATCATGATAAAAAATTGAAAATGCATTCAAAAGAACCCTAAACCTATACAAACTCACTTCCCAAAAGGAGGGTACCCAATTCTTAACCTAGTGAAAGTTATGAATTCCTTAAGATTTCTAGGGTTTTAGGGTACCTTGTCAAGGAAAATGTCAAACAAATTGAAAATGCAGGATCAAATCATGCCAATTTAACCCTATAAACTACATGATATGCAAGATGCAATGCAAAAAGAATCAAAGTCCAACTCTTAAAGACTAGGCAGAAATGAATTTTCAAAGTTATGATCAAAACAATGCCTTAAAATGAAATTAATTCCATGAAAAATTGTCAAAAGACATCAAGATCAAAAAAGAAATTTGGTTTGAGGGTTGGACAATGTTTCTAAATGATTTTAAAGGTTTCATGAATTTTTTGGTGATTTTTAAATACCTAAAAGTATTTTTAATTAATTAATTCTCATTAATTAATTAAAAATAAACTTTTAAATGATTTAAAAATAATTTTTAATGCAAAAAAAAAATGTTTTTGGTTTCTGAAAATTAATAAAAGGTTGTATAAAAATTTTCAGAATTTTTGGAAATGTTTTACTATTTTTAATAAATTGAACAAAACAAATGAAATTAAATGAAATAAAAATGAAATAAAATGAGAAGTATGCTGATCCAGTGGCCAGGATTCAAATGATACGCGCGGGAGTTGACTGGCGCCAGATCTAAAGGCTGGAATTCAAACTGGCTGGATTTAAATTAATCTTAATTAATTAAATTAATAAAACAGGATTAGGGTTAAGTGTGAAATCTGGACCACTCGTTCGCGCGCCAGTCAGCCCTAGTCAACTCATCCCACGCTCCAGATTCAAACTTGCATTAATGACTCTGATTAGCCCTAATTAACTTCAGGTGGCCGGAAAAGACTTCTGGTCGTCTTCTCCGGCCACACCTCCCCTGAGTAAAACCAAAACCTCACCTCTAGGTTATTTCTGGAGCTCTAAAGCTCCAGATCAACTCTCTTCACCTCCCTGAACCTGAATCTAGCCTCATAACTCATTTCTTCTTGCCCAAAACCATGATTCGAAACAAAAATGCAAAAATGGCAAAACTTTCAGAGATGCAATACACACTCAATACTCAATCATTTTCAAAAATAAAAAGTTCAATGAACTCAGGGAAGCATATAGATCATTTTAGAAACAAGAAAAGGGAGTTCTGGAAAAATGAATTTCCATGGCTACCTGAATCGAAGCTTTGATTTCTTGCACTTTCTGGCTGGTTTCTTGCTTCCAATCACCTCCAATGAACCTCCTGAGAAGCTTTCAATGCTTGTTTGGAGTTTACAATGCTTGGTTTGAGAGTTTGCTAAGGTTTTGCACAAAAGGGGGAAGAAATCGTATCTTGGTTTCTGGGAGTTTTAGGCTATGGTGATGGGTGGTTTGTGACCAGTGAAGTGTATTGAGTTGATTTGTGAAGTTGGTTTGTGTGTTTTTAGCTTGTGGAGAGTGTTTCGAAAGCTTTTGCAAAATGGGATGGAAATGAGAGAGCTAAGTTCTTGGTGCTTTCAGGCTTGTGTTGTATGTGCTTTGGCTTGCTTTTTGTTTGTATAAACTAATGGGATTGGTCAGATGAGTTGATGTGTGCTTTTGTGATTGGTATGGCTCAAGTTGCCAAAATGTCAAAGTTGTGTAAGAGAGGCATGGGCTACTAGCTAGCCAAGGACAGATGGGGTGTCCTGCGCAGCAAGATGTGTGGAGAGCCATAGGATTGGTTGTGAAGTCAGCAAGCAAGTGGATTCACACTTGAGTGAGTTTTTGCAACTTGCCTCACTTTTGCTTCTTATGAGATTTCTTGCTCCATAGGTCATAAAAATGAGTGATCCCTTGGCCCATTCTGAATTTTAGATGTTATATGTTCATGTTGTGAAGAAATGATACACATTTGAGGCCTTTAGAACACTTGAACAAACCATTTTGCAAAATGTCTCTTTGGTAGAAAACTTCAAATTTTGTGATTTTAGCCAACTTTGACAAGCCATAACTTTTGATCCAAAATGAATTAGGTCAAGTTCTTGTACTTTTTGAAAAGGGAATGATCCATTCTACAACTTTCATGACCAAATGTTTTCCATTTGAAGCATTTTTGAATCAAAAAGCAAGGGTTGAAAAAGTTTCCCAAAATGGCAATTTCATTAAAAGTCAAACTTTCCCAAAAAGTCAACTTTGCAAATGACTTGAAATTCTTCAATTTTGTGAACTTAAAACATCTTCCATGATCAAATAAAGATCATACACAATCAAAATGATGAAGAACACCCTTTGGTTGGGTCATTGGGGGCCTCAGATGCCCTGATTTTACACTGACTTGCTTGAAAAGTCAACTCTTGATCAGATGACTTCCCCATGGAATTTATTCATGAAATTTGATATGCATGCTCCCTATACCATATAGAGACCAATAGAAACAAGAATGACCAAAAAATTTGGAGTTATGGCCTCTGAAACCAAAACCCTAATTCTAGGTCATCTGTGCAGTCAAACCTGGCCCTGCTTCCATACCATTCTCAGTTCTTGTGATTTTTTGACATTCTTGACTTTGAGAGGATATAATATGATATTTGAACATACATGGACCCCTTTGAAGTGATTGATGACCTTTGGAGTGGCCCAAGAAGCTCTTGGATTGCTCAGATCACAAACCCTAGATGCAGATGACTTAGAACCAATGTAATGAATAAAAAATGCAATATGAGATGATATGATTGAACTTATGCACATGAGGAGATCACAAGCCATGGTGTGAATGGGTGAGGGCAAATTTGGTGTGTTTACACATAGCTTCACTTCTTCTTCTTTGGCTAAGGAGCAAGTTGAAGTGAGACTGAAAGCTTGAGGTTCCCACATATAACAGTTGTCTTTAGATCTGGCTCCTCTCATGACAACCTTCTGTTCTTTATCAGACACTATGCATTCAGTTTTGGTAAAGTTTACACTGTAACCTTGATCACATAATTGACTTATGCTGATCAAGTTAGCAGTCAATCCTTTTACCAGCAACACATCATCTAGTCTTGGTACATCTGGGCAGTCCAAAGTCCCAACTCCCTTGATTTCTCCTTTAGCTCCATCTCCAAAGGTTACATATCTGGATGAATGTGACTTTAAGTTTACCAGCAGATTCTTCAATCCAGTCATGTGCCTTGAGCATCCATTGTCAAAGTACCAGTCTTCCTTAGCTGATACTCTGAGAGATGTATGAGCAATATAGGAAACACCCTTCTTTGACCATTTTTGCTTGTTGTGAGGTTTCCTTTGATGCCTTTGCCCTGTATAGTGTCCATCTTTAGAGCTCCAAGGTTGTTTGTTGGACTTGTTCTTGGGCATGTAGCTTTGATCAGCATGAAGACTAGCTTTAGGTACCCATAATTTCTTGATGACCTCTGTCTTCTGCTTAGGGGGTTGCTGATTGATGGGCTAAAGACGTGTCTAATTATGTGTATAGCGGTATCTTAACAGCAAGTGCACAGCCTATCGAAGTAATATTTAAGATTATCGATCCACAGGGACTCTATGGTTACTTAGTGCTAGATGAACTTCTAGTTTAGCTAAGGCGAAGGGTTGTCACGATTTTTTGTTATTTTTAAAGATTAAAAGCGGGAATTAAATTTAAGTTTTAATAAAATAATACTAAGGCGGTCAGTATGTAATTATACTAACTTAGGCGGGTCAATCTAACCTAGGCTTATAAAGGTGTTCACTTAAACTATTCTGTAGAGGTTACCAGTTTAAATACCCTTAACTCACACTCTCGTGGTCTTATCTCAGATCTTATCCCTAAAGCCCTATGCCTGCTCTCGCTAGCCCATAAGTGTGTAGAGATAATTTTTGGAAACTTAGTAATCCTAATTTATTTTAAAGCGCTCTCGCTGTGTTTAATTTAAATGCCTAACTTTAGCTATCTGGTTAAAATCTCACACTCTCGTGGTCTTGACCTAACCTAATACTCTTTTCTTACTCTTGTAACGAAAAGGTTGATTTTAAATAAAAAGTATCAGCCAGAATGTTAAGCTATTAATTATTTTAAGCCTATAGTTGATTTTACCGATTTAGTTTGTTTTAACTACATACCGCCCTAAGGTAATTAGCTACTCATTTTTGTTGAACCAGACAGAGGCAGAGAAACAATAAACAGAATATTCATGGCAGAAAAATAAATAAATAACATAAATATAAAATTGCAAATTAAAATAAACCTGGTTAACAATAAAATGGCAGACTCCTTCTTCCACAGACCGGAAAGCTCGGAGTAATTGGCGGAAATCGAAAATAAAACAGAAATTCTGAAGGTTTGGAAACAAGTAAATTTTATAACAATTTCCTGATGTTGGAAATTGTTATAGGTTGGGTTTGGATACAATAGAAATGAAATACTGAAAATAATGCTGAAACAAAAAGGTTGTAAAATAAATCGGCAGAGCTTCCGCAGGAAATCGATAAAATAATGCTCTGTCCATTGTTCAATTGAATTATGCTATTTATAGAAGAATTAATGGGCTTGTGGCTGAATTTGTTGCATGGGCCTCGTAGTGCATTTGAGAGGATCTAGGAACGTGGATACAGGGTCAGCTGGAAAGTAGCAGTTTCACATGTACGTAGCCTTGTGACCAAGTCTGGGTCAAATAACCTATTTTTCCCTTGTCACGGTCGTGACAAGGTCATCACGTTCGTGTCCCTTGAATTTTAAGTGTCACGGTCGTGACAAGGTCATCACGGTCGTGATTGCTTCTTTTGGGGTGTCATGGTCGTGACACCTAGGTGACGACCGTGAGTGCAACAAAAGATGCAGGTTTTTGCAGGTTTCTTCATTTCTTCATCTTTTTATGGTTGTTTTGGTTCCTTTTGCTCTTGGCTCATGATTTAGCTCCGTATACGATGTACCTGCAAAATGGTAAGGAAAACTCGAGGAATCGGGTGTTAAAACAATGATTATGCGATAAAACGTTAATGAAACATAGCAATATAATTGATACATTTTCTCGTTATCAAACTTCCCCAAACTTAAACCTTTGCTTGTCCTCAAGCAAATAGTCGGTTGAAAATCGTCGGACAAGTTTTTATCGATGCATACACATAACAAACCGTACGAGGGATCGTTTTGTCGGATAGACCGGTAATGATAAAACACTAACGATACACTAATGACACAAGCAACAAGCTAAGTCGTCGACTTCCCGTTAAACGAAACAATCGGCAATCGCTTTACGATTTCACCTAGAGTTTTTCGATCTTATTTCGCCCGGTTTCATTCTAGCGCAATCACATTAAGCCCTTTGCCTTAGCACGCACGTAGTGGAGTAGCCGGTTAGCGACTTTGATCCTTTTTAAGCACGGGGTCTGGTACACGAGTGCGGTAAACCTACATACATTATCCGATTTGGAGGTTGTGGGGGTCGAGCCGTAGCACGCCCTACCAAGTTCAGAACCAGTACCTCTGAACCAACCCGCAATGGACTCCTTCTCATATTTCTCGTTTCTTATATGCGACCGTGTACTTTGGTGCAATTTATTTTTCATTTGCATCGAGATATGAAGGATCATTATTGATTAGGCATCAAACGCTTATATTCATCGGCTCCCCACGTGGTTTGTGTTCAGACGGTGCTGACTACTAGTATAAACTACTAGGGGTTACTTTTGAACTGAAACTTAAGGTGTACTCGTAACGATAATCGGAATGGAATCGCTTAAGTGGGAAGTCAAAGGTGTCAAGATTGTATTGGTCTTGTTGAATCGTTCTCAGCTTCCTAATTACAATTTCGTAGGCAAGTCGGGTAATGCGAATAATTAAAGATTTTTTTCGGTATGGCTAAATAAACGGGGAAAGTTCGAAACTAAAGAAAATAGCACAAAGATTTGCTCGTTTCATTAACTTACGAAAAGAAATACAACGGAATTGAAAAAGTGCGAAAAGGGAAAATACGGAAAATGAAAGGTACCTCTCCCACACTATATCAGACATTGTCCTCAATGTTGTGATATAATAGCGCTAAAGGTACAATACAACTATGAAAATGAAAAACAAACATAAGCAAAAACTAAAACTAAGGCTGCTGAGGACCGCGGGCTCGGCTTCTGGTGCGGGAGCGTCTGGTAGGAGTCGCTTCAGGATCAGAACCGGTACCGGTAACAGCAGTGATGTCAATGCGTAAGGCCTCTAGCTCGCCGAAAATTTCTCCGAGCTTTGTATCAGTAGCTTCCTGGTTGCTTGCAATAGTGCGGAGTAAAGCATCATACTTCTCCTTCTGCCTTCGCTCCAGTGCGGCGTTCATCTGGTTCTGCTGATGAATCGCACGGAGGACGTCCTCAAGAGTGAATTCCTGTGCAGGAGGTTGTCGGGTAGATGACTCTAGAATGTCCTGGACAGGCTCAGCTGCATCCATAGCGTCCTGCATCTCATCCGCTGGAGGATCGGCCTGATCATCATGAATAGGGGCGTGGCCGGCAGCATCTGGTAAAACAAAGAGCCAGTTGGCTCGGCTGGATGGGTCGATGCGGTCACGGGACGGCAGAATGATGTGGTGATAAACAGTGTCGTGGATAACAGGGCTATACCTGCCATCCTCTCTCTGCGCATTCAAGTGTGCGGACCTGCAATAGTTCTTGGTGAGGAACTCGGCTTCTCTGAAAGGCTGATTTACGACCAAGTCACCAAGCCCCAACTGAATGGCGAGGGTGGTGACAATGCCGCCTATGAAAAATGGGGTGGAGCCTCTTTGCGCAATGGCCTGGATGTGAGAAAGCATGAACGGGGCAGCGTTGATCGGCTCGTCATTGAGAGCGCAGTACAAGAATAGAAGCTCCTTGGAGTTGAGCTTATGGTTACTCTCTCGTGCAAAGATGGTGTTACAAATGATTCGGTGAAAATATCGGATTGCCGGGTTGTGGATGTGTGTAGCATTAAGGCTCTGAAAGGCTGAGGCACGGGTGTTGGTTATGTCGTGCCATAAAGTGAAAGCTGTTTCACTGAAATTATCCGGCACGCGGAGGTGAGCTTCATTCCCGTGATCGAAGCCTAGCAACTCGGCTATCCTGTTTTGCGAAAGGTTAAACTCCTGGCCATGCAATCTGAATTTAGCGAAACCGGTAAGTTGGCTCTGAGAACCGGTACTGGTGATATAATGGAATGAGCTAAGGAACTCCAATGTCAGAAGCTCGAATGTGGGCTGAGGCTGACTGCAAAGATCCCACAGACCGACTTTTTGAAGCAGGCTCTTGACACTGGTAAGCATTCCGAGTTCCCTCAAACAGACAGTGTCAATATAACGCGTAGGTTGCACACCGCGGTTCTGGAATCGGATGAATCTTTCTCTCTGGTTTTCTCCATTCTCACCCTCTCTGAATTGTATAGCATCCATTGCATGCAAGAACTAGAGTGAGAGATGAAGATTTGGGATTTTTGTGAAAAAGTGATAAAATGAGAGAAATAATGGTTCGGATAAATATTGGAAGGTGAGAATGTGATAGGTGTGGTGATAATGGAGAGGTTAATGAGTTTTAATTTGGTAATGGGAGGTTACGGAAGTTGGGGGAGATAATGGGTGGTTTTGAAAGTTATGGAGGAAGAAGAAGAAGAGGTTTCGAAAAGAAACAGTTCTGGTTCTCACGAATTCTATATTTAGGTTTGTCACGGTCGTGACAAGGAGGTGACGGTCGTGACACGCTAAATTAGCACATCACGATCGTTAGGGGGGTGTGACAACCGTGAGGGGTGAATTCCTTGAATAATTTCCAGAAAACATTATCTCTCACGCTTCATATACTTTATAATAATTTATTTTTTTCACTTCTCACTCAATATTACATTTAAACACCATATAATAATTTATTTCAACATAGTACTTTGTAAACTTGCATGGCACGAGAGATTTTTATAGAATATGAATAAATTCAAGCATAACAGTACATAGAATGAAAATATATAAATTGATTAAAATGGAAAAATTTGTAAACTAGAAGTGCATTGCATATGGTAATTGAAATGAAATTACATTAATAAAAATACGGTACGAAATTGTTTGCGAAAAGTAAATCTAACTAGAAACGAAAACAATGAGAAAAATAAACTAGATCACTTATAGCATTTTCAAAAGTGTTTCTTCAAATCTTCGATTGCGGAGTTCAAGTGATAGAATTTTTCACAGGTTATGTCAGTCAAACCTATAATGTCCAATCGCATGCTCTTAATTTCATCCTTAAATGTATTTAGATCAGTTTGGTAAGCTTCAAGAGTGTTCATGATATTCTGTAAGTTGTTAGCATAATCTACTTGATTCACTTCAAGGGTTTCAATCACTTCGTCAGTGTGGTCAATGTCATGGTAACCAGGAGGTGTCTCAGGATCACTTTCGACATCAGTCATTATATCATCTTTTATCTTGTAAGACTGAGGTGTTTCAGGAGTAGATGGATAATCAGGTGGGGTTAACTCATAAAGCCAGTTATCCTTATTGTGAACACTTACTCTAGCATGGTTTGGTAGTGTGAACAGGGTTACTACCTCATTCCGAATTAGGTACTCGAAAGGTGGATGTCCTAAATTCCTTATGATATGGCGATTGAAGCAAAAGTTAAGATTCATAGGACGGATGGTGCCTAAACGGTTGCATCTGTGCAATTGGTTTCTAAGTCCTAAGGCATCAGCAATCATGGTTACAAGACCTCCTACTAATATAGGTAATTCAGGTTCTTCTTGGATTCGGGTGAAGGTTTGCATCATGAAAGGTACACCATTAACAGGCTATCCATTAGTGAAACATGACATAATGAATATCTCATCTTTAGAGACTCCGGTAATGTTTTCTTCTTTTCCAAAGAAGGTGTGGGCAAGGATCTTATGGAAGTAACGGAGAGCAGGGTTATGTATCTCATCATTGTTCATGCTATTTGGTTCAGGGTGGTAGTTTCCGGTTAAAGTTCCCCAAAAGAAATCCAGCTCAATGTCCATCAATTCTACCTGTGTGGTAGTAAAAGCAAAGGGTCCACTAGGGAATCCTAATAAGTCAGCTAGTTCTTTATGGTTAAAGTCATATTCTATTCCAAATAGGCGGAAACTGATAAATCCCTTCCTGAACCCAAAACCGCGCTCAGGTAGGTAAACTAAGGAGCTAAGGAACTCAAGGGTGAGCTCGCGGTAAGTCACAAACTTATGTTGAATCCGTGCATTCTCCCATCCAAGTCGGTTAAACAAGTACAGGATGTTATCATGTATACCTAGGGTTTCCATAGTCAGATCATCCGGATACAGGGTCAAATCCATTTGCCTCTGTGATAACTCTTCAAATTTCATTCTTTGGTTCCTACCTCTAAATTTGGTTTCCATATGGTTTATCGGTTGGTTAGCCATGATCAGTGCAAATATGGAGGAAACAAATCAGGGGGAGAAGGAAAGTGGAAAAGACTTTTAGAAAATCTGTAAAAGTGATTTAAGATTAAAATAAAGAAAAATAAGGAAATGAAATGCATAATTTAAAGGCAATAATAGTAATAATGAAATAAAGCTATAAAATGACAAAACAATTAAATGAAGAATAAAACGATAAATGACAAAATAATAGATTGATAAAAATGAATTAAATGATTAAATGAGTAAATGGGTTGCCTCCCACTAAGCGCTGTTTTTATCGTCAAAAGCCTGACGTAATGCTTAGGTGTAGATTAATCAGGGGAATTAGTGGACAACTCTAAAAGCCTTAGACTATTTGCATAATCTCTATTTTCAACTTTATGATAATGTTTTAAACGTTGTCCGTTTACTATGAATGGTTCACTATTCCTACCCTTAATTTCTATTGCTCCACTTGGGAACACTTTAGTTATTTCGAAGGGTCCTGACCATCTAGATTTTAATTTTCCAGGAAAGAGCCTAAGTCTTGAGTTAAAGAGGAGTACAACGTCTCCCACACTAAATTCTTTCCTAGATAGGCGTTTATCATGCCATCGCTTAGTTCTTTCTTTATATATCTTAGCATTCTCATAAGCATCTAGCCTTAATTCTTCTAATTCGTTAATGTCTAGGATTCGCTTTTCTCCTGCAGCATTATAGTTTATATTGAGAGTTTTGATCGCCCAATAAGCTTTGTATTCTAGTTCTACCGGGAGGTGACAAGATTTTCCATAAACTAATTTGAAAGGTGTAGTACCTATGGGTGTCTTGTAAGCGGTCCTATAAGCCCATAAATCTTCATTAAGTTTAGATGACCAATCTTTCCGAGATATGGCGACAGTCTTTTCTAAGATTTGTTTGATTTCTCTGTTTGAGACTTCGACATGTCCGCTTGTTTGTGGGTGATATGGTGTTGCCACACGGTGTCTTACTCCATACTTAGATAGTAATTTGTCAAAGATTTTTGAAATGAAGTGCGAGCCACCGTCACTTATGACGAGTCTAGGCACACCAAATCTGGGAAAGATTATATTTTTGAAAAGCTTTATTACTACTCGTGTATCGTTTGTAGGAGAAGCTATAGCTTCAATCCATTTTGAGACATAATCAACAGCTACGAGTATGTAATTGTTACCGAAAGATGATGGGAATGGTCCCATGAAATTTATTCCCCAGACGTCAAAGATTTCTACTTCTAATATTCTTTTTTGAGGCATTTCATCTCTTCTTGAAATATTGCCGGTGCGTTGACACCGATCGCAATTTATAACAGCAATGTGGACATCCTTCCATAGATTAGGCCAGAATAGGCCAGCTTGCAAGATTTTTGCACAAGTCTTGGAAGTGCTTGCATGTCCACCATAAGGAGATGAATGGCATTGAGCAATGACATCTTCTATTTCTTCTTCGGGAATACATCGACGAAAGATTCCATCGGGTCCTCTTTTGAACAATAATGGTTCATCCCAATAATAATGTTTTAGATTGTGAAAGAATTTCTTTTTCTGCTGATAGGTTAAATCAGGTGGAAGAGCTCCTGCGGCTAGGTAGTTAACAATGTCAGCGTACCATGGCAGTCCTATAGTTGTCTAGATTGTTTCCACGGGTTCTGGCTCATTTAAGTCTAACTGAACTGGGTCGCTTCCTATTTGTGCTATCAGCTGTTCATACGGAAAATCATCGTTAATCGGCACTTGTTCGGGTTTAATACCTTCTATTCTAGATAAATGGTCCGCTACGACGTTTTCAGTACCCTTCTTATCTTTTATTTCGAGATCAAACTCTTGTAAGAGTAAAATCCATCTCAAGAGTCTTGGTTTAGCATCTTTCTTAGTCAATAGATATCAGATAGCAGCATGGTCTGTGTAAACGATTATTTTCGCTCCAACTAGGTAAGAACGGAATTTGTCAAGCGCAAAGACAACTGCTAACAATTCTTTTTCAGTAGTGGCGTAGTTCATCTGAGCAGAATCTAAGGTTCTACTGGCATAGTAAATCGCATGAAGTTTCTTCTCCTTCCTCTGGCCTAGAACTGCGCCTAAAGCATAGTCACTCGCATCGCACATGATTTCGAAAGGTAATCTCCAGTCAGGGGGTTGCATGATTGGTGCGGTGATGAGGGCTGTTTTTAGAGTTTCGAATGCTTTAAGACAATCTTCATTGAATATGAACTCAGCATCTTTCATTAATAAACCAGTAAGAGGTTTAGTGATTTTCGAGAAATCTTTGATGAATTGTCGGTAGAAACCGGCGTGTCCTAAAAAGCTTCGTATCTCTCGAATGGTTTTAGGGGGTTGAAGATCTTTTATGACTTCTATCTTAGCTTTATCTACTTCAATTCCCTTGTCGGATATGACGTGACCTAATACGATTCCTTCTCTGACCATAAAATGACATTTCTCCCAGTTAAGCACGAGGTTTACTTTTACACATCTTTCTAACACCATTTCTAAATTTGATAGGCATCCTTCAAAACTTTGCTCGCATACAGAGAAATCGTCCATGAACACTTCCATGATGTTGTCTATAAAATCTGTGAAGATTGACATCATACATCTTTGAAAGGTTGCAGGAGCGTTGCATAATCCAAAGGGCATTCGTCTATAAGCGAACGTTCCATATGGGCATGTGAATGTAGTCTTCTCTTGATCATCTGGATGGATAGGGATTTGGAAAAATCCTGAGTAACCGTCAAGATAACAGAAGTAAGAATGCTTGGCTAATCGTTCTAGCATTTGATCTATAAAAGGTAGTGGGAAATGATCTTTTCGAGTGGCTTTGTTTAGTTTACGGTAATCGATGCACACTCTATGTCCCGTTACTACTCTTTGTGATATCGATTCGCCTTGAGCGTTTTTCACAACAGTGATACCTCCTTTCTTTGGCACTACATGTACTGGACTAACCCATTCACTATCAGAGATTGGATATATTATTCCGGCATCTAGTAGTTTCTTAACTTCTTCTTTTACTACAATGCTAAGGATTGGGTTAATTCTTCTTTGAGATTCTCTGGAGGTTCTGCAATCTTCTTCTAGAAGAATACGATGCATACAGACTGAAGGGCATATCCCTTTGAGATCAGATATGTTATATCCTAATGCAGTTGGATATTTCTTCAAGACATCTAAAAGTTTCTTTGTTTCTATAGTTCCTAAACTGGAATTTATTATAACTGGTCTTTTACATTCAATGTCTAAGAATTCGTATCTTAGGTTATTCGGTAAAGTTTTTAATCCTAATGTAGGTTTATCTTTACTTGGCATGGGATCCGGTGTAAGTGCTAAACTTTCGCTTAGACTATCATCCTGATATGGTTTACGCCAATTATCATCTTCGAAAATCGGAGGGATTTGAATTTTCATAATTTCAGAATAGGTAATTTCTTTCAGTTCCATTTCTCTTACACATTCGTCAATTACGTCCAATAGATAGAAAGTATCCTCTATAGCTGGTGATTGTAAGAATTGTGTTAATATAAATTCAACTTTCTCTTCACCTACTTCAAAGGTTAGCTTTCCTCTTTTTACGTCTATTATAGCTCCGGCGGTAGCTAAGAATGGTCTTCCTAGTATGATAGGTGTAGTGGAGTCTTCCGAGATGTCCATGATTATAAAATCAGTAGGGATGTAGAATTGTCCTATACGTACTGGGACGTTTTCTAGTATGCCTACAGGATATTTAATTGAGCGATCGGCTAGTTGAACAGACATTTTAGTTGGTCTTAGGTCTCCCATGTCTAGCCTTTTGCAAATCGTTAAGGGCATAACACTGATACTGGCTCCTAAATCGCATAGAGCTTTGTCAATGACAAATTTTCCTATTACACAGGGTATAGAGAAACTTCCTGGATCTTTTAGCTTAGGAGGCATATTATTCTGAATTATGGCGCTACACTCAGCAGTAAGTGTAACTGTTCCGTTATCCTCTATCTTTTTCTTATTAGATAAGATTTCTTTTAAAAACTTAGCGTACGAGGGTATTTGAGTGATCGCTTCTGTAAACGGAATAGTAATATTCAACTGTTTCAGAAGTTCGACAAATTTCTTAAACTGACCCGTCGTCTTGGAATTGGTTAATCTCTGAGGGTACGGAATTGGTGGTTTATAGGGTGGTGGAGGCACATAAGGCTTTTCTTTCTCCACTGCCTCTTGATTATTATCTTCCTTCTCTTCTGGATCATTCACCACTTCAGTCGGTTTATCCGGTTTTTGGTACATGGCTGGATTGTCAAGTCTTGGATCGGTAGGTCCGTCAAGTTCCTTGCCACTTCTTAATATCACAGCATTGGCATGTCCTTTCGGATTAGGTTGAGGTTGTCCAGGAAATACTCCAGCTGGTGCAGTGGTAGGTGCTTGTTGTTGAGCTACTTGTGAAATCTGAGTTTCAAGCATTTTGTTATGTGTAGCTAATGCATCTACTTTGCTCACTAATTGCTTAATCTTCTCACTAGTGTGAATGTTTTGGTTTAAGAAGTCCTTGTTTGTTTGAGACTGGTTAGCTATAAAGTTCTCCATCATCAACTCAAGGTTCGATTTTCTAGGGACATTAGGAGCAGTCTTTTGATATCCTGGTGGTGTAGCTGGTGCTTGACCTGGTGCGTATAAAGCATTGTTATTCTTATAGGAGAAGTTCGGATGATTCTTCCAACCTGGGTTGTATGTGTTTGAGTATGGGTTTCCTTGAACATAATTCACTTGATCTGTGGGAATTCCTGTCAATAGTTGACAATCAGAAACTTCGTGTCCTGGAACTCCACATAACTCACAATTAGGTGTTACTGCAGCCACGGTGGCTGTTGGTGTTATGGCCAAGTTGTCGATCTTTTGGCTTAGTTGGTCAAACTTTGCATTGACTTGGTCCATACTACTCACTTCGTACATACCTCCTTTTGTTGGTTTCTCAGTTGCGACTCTCTCGCTTCCCCATTGGTAATGGTTTTGAGCCATACTTTCAATAAGTGCATAAGCATCATTATATTCTTTGTCCATCAATGCACCGCCCGCGGCAGCGTCAATTGTCATTCTTGTATTGTACAAGAGTCCATTATAGAAGGTATGGATGACCATCCATTCTACTAATCCGTGATGTGGACAAAGTCTCAGCAAATCCTTATAGCGTTCCCAAGCTTCGAATAGTGATTCGCTTTCCCTTTGCTTAAATCCGTTGATCTGAGCTCTCAGCATAGCTGTCTTGCTAGGTGGAAAATATCTGGTCAAGAAAACTCTCTTCAGTTCCTTCCACGTAGTTACTGAGTTCGAAGGCAGAGATTGAAGCCAGGCTCTTGCTCTGTCTCGAAGTGAAAAAGGAAACAAACGTAGTCTAATAGCTTCTTGGGTAACTCCATTGGCTTTTATGGTATCTGCGTATTGCACAAAGATCGAAAGATGAAGGTTCGGATCCTCGGTAGGATTTCCGGAGAATTGATTTTGTTGCACGGCTGATATCAACGAAGGTTTTAGTTCGAAATCGTTTCGGTTGATGGCCGGTGCGGCAATGCTTGAATGCGGTTCAACTTGTGAAGGACTAGCGTAATACTTGAGTGGGTGATTCTGTTCTTCAGCCATCTCTGCGTCCTTTGATGTTACGACTGGTTTAGGCGGATCTGATTGAAGATCTGGAATATTGTAATTTTGTTCGTAATCGAATATCCGTCTTCTTACGTGTAAGAAGCGTTCCGATTCTGGGATTGGAGGTTGCAAGTCTTCGCCTTTAGAGCGAGTACTTGGCATACACTTGGAAATTTAGATTAAGAAAAGAAAATGGTTGTTACCTTAGTCTAGACAATGCTACCTAAAGTGCACTAGTAACTAAATTAAGGTCCCCGGCAACGGCGCCAAAAACTTGATGGGCTAAAGACGTGTCTAATTATGTGTCTAGCGGTATCTTAACTGCAAGTGCACAGCCTATCGAAGTAATATTTAAGATTATCGATCCACAGGGACTCTATGGTTACTTAGTGCTAGATGAACTTCTAGTTTAGCTAAGGCGAAGGGTTGTCACGATTTTTTGTTGTTTTTAAAGATTAAAAGCAGGAATTAAATTTAAGTTTTAATAAAATAATACTAAGGCGGTCGGTATGTAATTATACTAACTTAGGCGGGTCAATCTAACCTAGGCTTATAAAGGTGTTCACTTAAACTATTCTGTAGAGGTTACCAGTTTAAATACCCTTAACTCACACTCTCGTGGTCTTATCTCAGATCTTATCCCTAAAGCCCTATGCCTGCTCTCGCTAGCCCATAAGTGTTCAGAGATAATTTTTGGAAACTTAGTAATCCTAATTTATTTTAAAGCGCTCTCGCTGTGTTTAATTTAAATGCCTAACTTTAGCTATCTGGTTAAAATCTCACACTCTCGTGGTCTTGACCTAACCTAATACTCTTTTCTTACTCTTGTAACGAAAAGGTTGATTTTAAATAAAAAGTATCAGCCAGAATGTTAAGCTATTAATTATTTTAAGCCTATAGTTGATTTTACCGATTTAGTTTGTTTTAACTACATACCGCCCTAAGGTAATTAGCTACTCATTTTTGTTGAACCAGACAGAGGCAGAGAAACAATAAACAGAATATTCATGGAAGAAAAATAAATAAATAACATAAATATAAAATTGCAAATTAAAATAAACATGGTTAACAATAAAATGGCAGACTCCTTCTTCCACAGACCGGAAAGCTCGGAGTAATTGGCGGAAATCGAAAATAAAACAGAAATTCTGAAGGTTTGGAAACAAGTAAATTTTATAGCAATTTCCTGATGTTGGAAATTGTTATAGGTTGGGTTTGGATACAATAGAAATGAAATACTGAAAATAATGCTGAAACAAAAAGGTTGTAAAATAAATCGGCAGAGCTTCCGCAGGAAATCGATAAAATAATGCTTTGTCCATTGTTCAATTGAATTATGCTATTTATAGAAGAATTAATGGGCTTGTGGCTGAATTTGTTGCATGGGCCTCGTAGTGCATTTGAGAGGATCTAGGAACGTGGATACAGGGTCAGCTGGAAAGTAGCAGTTTCACATGCACGTAGCCTTGTGACCAAGTCTGGGTCAAATAACCTATTTTTCCCTTGTCACGGTCGTGACAAGGTCATCACGTTCGTGTCCCTTGAATTTTAAGTGTCACGGTCGTGACAAGGTCATCACGGTCGTGATTGCTTCTTTTGGGGTGTCACGGTCGTGACACCTAGGTGACGACCGTGAGTGCAACAAAATATGCAGGTTTTTGCAGGTTTCTTCATTTCTTCATCTTTTTATGGTTGTTTTGGTTCCTTTTGCTCTTGGCTCATGATTTAGCTCCGTATACGATGTACCTGCAAAATGGTAAGGAAAACTCGAGGAATCGGGTGTTAAAACGATGATTATGCGATAAAACATTAATGAAACATAGCAATATAATCGATACATTTTCTCGTTATCACTGATATCTTTGATTTTGATGTCCATGCAACACTTTCTTGGTGACCTCTATCTTCTGCTTAGGGGGTTGCTGATGCATCTGATTTGGATATCCATGCAACTTGTAGCAATAAGGTTTGATGTGACCAAACCTTCCACAATGATGACATCTCCATCTTTGATACTTCTTTTTCATCATGTTCTTTTCATGATGTTGGGACATCTGTTGGGACATCTTGTTTGACTTTATGGGATTTGAAGTTGTTTTGCTGGTGCTAGCCTCAAACTTTTGAGCTTTATTGAATCCCAGTCCAGTTCTATCCCCTGAGTGCTTGTTGTTGTTGAGAATGACATCCAATGTGTTTGAGCTACTGTTCAGCATTCTGACAGATTTGGACATATGCTCCAACTTGGAGTTGAGAAGGCTTACTTCACTTTTCAAAGTGTCAATGATCTCTAGATTACTTGTCTTTTCAGCCTTTAATGCCTCAATCTGCTTCTTCTGCTTTATATTCTCCATGCATACTTCAGTGCTCCTTTTACATAGCATCTTGTATGAATCTTCAAGCTCTTCAAAAGTCAGCTCCTCATCACTGGATCCACCTTCAGATTCACATACTCCAGCTAGAGCAGTGATGTGCTTTGCTGATTCTTCTTCTGAATCACATCCTGAGTCTTCATCAGACCAGGTCACAGAGAGACCTTTCTTCTGCCTTTTTAGATAGGTAGGGCATTCATTTCTGATGTGTCCATATCCTTCACATCCATGACATTTAATCCCTTTTTCTTGGTTGGTCTTCTCATCATAATTTGTCCTTCTATTATAAGGTCTTTTATTCTCAGAAGAGTTTGAGTTTCTTCCACTTGGTCTGGACCTGCTATCCATTCTTTTGAGAATTTTGTTGAATTGTCTTCCAAGCATAGCAATTGTTTCTGATAAATTTTCTTCAGGGTCTGCTTCATGATTTTCTTCTTCTTTATCAGTATTTGACACCAAGGCTATGCTTTTGTTCTTCTTTACAATTGTATCATTCATTCCCATCTCAAATGTTTGAAGGGAACCAATGAGCTCTTCAACCTTCATTGTGCATATGTCTTGAGCTTTTTCTATTGTTGTAACCTTCATGTCAAATCTTTTTGGTAAAGATCTGAGAATCTTTCTTACCAGCTTTTCATCACTCATCTTCTCTCCCAAAGCACCAGAAGTATTAGATATTTCCAAGATGTTCATGTAAAACTCATGAATTGTCTCATCTTCCTTCATTCTCAAGTTTTCAAACTTGGTGGTGAGAAGTTGAAGTCTTGACATCTTCACCTTTGATGTTCCTTCATGAGTTGTTTTGAGAGTGTCCCAAACATCTTTGGCCAGCTCACAGTGATGCACAAGTCTGAATATGTTCATATCAATGTCATTGAATAAGGCATTTAAGGCCTTGGAATTTCCAAGTGCTGAATCTTCTTCCTCCTTGCTCCATTCTTCTTCAGGTTTCAACACTTTTGCCCCATCCTTGTTGTCTTGGACAGGGTGCTCCTATCCTTTATTGACTGCTTTCCAAGCCTTACTGTCAAGTGATTTTAAGAATGCTACCATTCTTGGCTTCCAGTAGTCATAGTTGGATCCATCCAATATAAGTGGTCTATTTACAGATCCTACATCTCTGTCCATGTTCCCAAAATTTGCAGTCCCTAGATCTCACCCAGTTAAACAGGCAGGGTTCCTGCTCTGATGCCAATTGAAATTCTGGGATCAGGTACGTGATGTCGAATGAGATGTTTAAACACTTGAAGACTTAAACAAAACTTAAAGTGCAGGTAAATTAAACAACACAGGAAATTTTTAACCCAGTTCAGTGTATCTCCACACTTACATCTGGGGGCTACCAAGCCAGGAAGGAAATCCAATATAAGTAATATTAATTCTGGACTTAAACCACTCAGTTTAATCCCTCACTTAATATCTACCCAAGGCAATTTCTACCTAAGACACAACTTAGATATGAGTAGCAACTCACTCCCCCTCAATCACACAGTGATATGTTACAATGTTTAATAAAATTGAAGTCACACTTCAAACACAACAGCTTGATTTTACTTCATAGTTTCAATCAAGACACAATACACTTTTTGCTTAAAAGCTCATAAAGTGATACACATATAAAACCTGCTTATTAAACACAAACACCCTATTTAGTCTTCTTAATTTCGTACCCTATTCTGAGAGTTTCTGTTCCTTAAATAGATGCTTGTATTTTGGGCTTTCTGTAGGTTATCCAGTCCTGATACGCATGTTGTCATCACCTTGAATTAGGGTTTGTTACTTACTTGATTCTAGGTGATATAGTTCTTCTGTTATACTAAAATCATGTAACTAATCTCCCTACAGATGCGCCTTGTATTGTTTATCCATTCACAATTAATTCCAGATAAATTCCCTGAATTTACTCAGTTCTGTTATGCATCTTTAAGTCTGGTAGCAGGTTTGAGATGTCACAACATCTGGTGTGACATCCTGAAATCTGAACTTACTTCATTAACTTATACAATGTCACAACATCTGGTGTGACATCCTGAATTAAGTTCATTAACTTATACTCTGTTTGATAATGTCACAACATCTGGTGTGACATCCTGAACTAAGTTCAACACTTCTTGTTGGTCAAAAATTCTGCCAATTCTAAACATCTACAATTATTGGAATTGCAAGCATGATTCAGACATGATCCACGAGTAGACGTGAACGTATCTATTACATATGAATTGTAGAATGATCATTTTAATGTTCATATATTAAATCTATAAGATAACAACTGTAGGTTTGTAAAAATTATAAATATGACATAATAAGAAGAATTTAAAACTGATATTTGACGGGAAGTTGTTATAAATTTTAGGTTTGTAATTTTTTTAAAATTTTTTATTATATGTTTATTTAAAATTATTCAATGAAATATCAAATAATTTAAAAATTTTAAATTTACAGAATTTTGTAGAGTTAAACTTCTATTATGAAATTCTCATAAAAAAAACATAAAACTGATATTTGATGGGAATCTGTTATAGATTTTAGGTTTGAAAAAATTGACTAATATTTAAAAGATAATGTTATTTGAATTGGAAACATGATTTTATTCATGGTTGTAGTTTTAGACTCATCTGAATTCAATTGAGTTTTGGTAATTACTGGAATGGCTTGCATGATACAAACATGAACCACAGGTAGATGTGAACGTATCTATTACATATCAGCTGTAGACTGACCATTTTAATGTTATTATATTAAATCTATAAGATACCAGTTGTAGACTGATCATTTGAATTTAATTTTTCATATATTGAATTAAGTTTGATATATTTACTCATATGCTATTGTAGGAATGAAAAATTCTACCAGAGTCGCATATTGTGTACTGAATGATATCACTATATATTTTTGAATACCATATGTAAGAAGTATTAATTTTATATTTGTAATTTATCCATATTTTTGTTGTTGGATTTATTAACCTATTAAAATGATTATTCTGGACAAAATTTAGATCCTAAAAACAATGTGGTAGAGTTGACAAGTGATGTTTCTCAATGTAGCGTGTGAATACAGACAGAACCCGTACAATAGTACGAATATCTCGCTAGTTATATTAATGGGTAGGTAGTTGACATCATCACAAGTATGGAATAATTCATCCACCTCTAAAGCAATATTAATTAATGCTTTTACGAAGCCAAATTGGAGTGGTTTATGGTAAATTGAAGCAATATTGTTTGTAGAAGTAATATTAATTTATTCTCTAACCCTCTAATGTGCCCCGTTCTATTTAGGATTAACAGGTTCAGTGTTAGTAGGCCTATCACACCCCATACTTGTTATTTTTTGCAAGGTGAGCTTAGGTTTTAAGCTCACGCTCTCAATTATGTCTGATTCATCTTGTTTGGATTTTTTGTAGGTTTTATAGAACGAGCCTAAATATTATGAACATGTCCGTTCGTCACTTGCATCGTATACTCTCTTAAAAACGGTGACAAAATCTTAGTTACAGGTCACATGTGCCTTCTACAAACAGACATGGTTTATCTCATGTATTTTTATTTTTTTCTTAAATATATTTATTCTAGTTATAATTTATTAAAAAATAAAATATGAATAACAACCTAATTAAGTATGTGTGTTTCCTAGATACACGCCATAATTTATTCAACTTGAGTTTTTTGAGTAAGAATATAAATTTTTCATATTAACAATTATTGATTTAAAATTATCAGCAACTTGTTTATATTATTATATTGTGAGAAATAAAAGTATGTTGATTCTAAGTATTGAATGATTCTAAGTATTGAACATGTACCAACAACTTATACTCATCTTGTTGGACAAGTGACTTCAAACATAAGAGGTATTCAAAATTTATTATTAATTTTAATATTTTTCGATTAAGATTATATGAGTAAAGCTTTAGGTGAGTAATTTTAGAGAAAACAAAATATTAAAAGTAAATTGCAGAAAGTACATAGATAAGTTTAGAAATATTCCACCAGAGATTTATACAAGTTTGAACGAATATTGACCTAGTCCTGTCCCCACACTTGTACAGAAATGAAATTTTACATCAGGCAAAAATGACTTTTTACATTAGATCCAGGTCCGATGTAAAGTCAAGCGATGTAGTAAATCAATGACATTTTACATCGGGTTATGGTCCGATGTAAAAAGTACACCTACCACATCGGTTAAATTTTAAGCCTGATGTGAAAAAAATATAATTGTAAATTTTATAAATAAATGGTGGATTTTACATCGGTTTTAATCTTAACCCGATGTAAAAGGGTAAGTTTTTACATCGGTTTTAATATAACCCGATATAAAAGTGTAGGTTTCAAATCATTAACGAAAACGCGCGCAGAGGGGTTCTTTCACCGGCTTTTAACTGTAACTCGATGTAAAAGGTGCGTCAGTGGAACCGTTTACATCGGGTTTTGACTGTAACCCGATGTGAAATGTGTAGGTTTCAAATCATTAACAAAAACACGCGCATGAGGGTTCTTACATCGGTTTTTAACTGTAACCCGATGTAAAAGGTGCGTCAGTGGAACCTTTTACATCAGATTTTGACTGTAACCCGATGTGAAAAGGGTAGGTTTCAAAAAAATGCGCCAATGTAGGTTATTACATCGGTTTTTAAGGTAACCTGATGTGAAAAGTCATTTATTACATCAGTTTTTCTAATGGCCCGATGTAAAAAGTATTGTTATATTTCTAAATTATTTGACTTTTTTTTAGCAGATTCGAGGTGGATTCCCTGTAATTTTTTTGGTACCTAATTTGTCATATTTTTCCAACATAACACATACCATATTTAGGTCGCTATTTTCCATATCACATAGACCACATTTGGGTCGTTATTTTCATATTTTTCTAACCAATCTAATTTCATTGCACCAAATATCTAGCATACAGATATATATTCTTCAAAATGAACAATTGATTACACACAAATATACTAAATTATGAGGTTTACAAGATGGACTACTACAACAACAAAAAACACAAAAATATCCAACCATTTATTAGTCATTTCCCACACTTGAATTACCAACTTAAAGATAAAGTTTTAATCTTTATATAACTCAAAGAAACATGTTTCCCAACGGAGTCGCAAATCATACAAATAATCTTTTGTTAATTCTTTTGGGTCATCAAATACCTACAACACGTAAATAACAATATAGGGTTATGCTTTGAAAATTCACATCAAGTTGCAAAATGCAAAGTAAATAACAAAGTAAAGTTATTTATATTACCTTCAACCAATCCTATGTTATCTTGGCAGAGACAATATCAAACATATTTTTCATCACATAGTACCCAGAATCATTAGAGTTATTTTATTTCCTTGTCTACAAATGAATGACATTATTAGTGAATACTTATATGATAAAATGAATATATATAATTATAATTTGCACCATACTTACATTGGGTCGAAGCCATGTAACCTTTTTTCTATTGCCACGTGCAACTTGATGTAACTCTAAAGCACTAATTTAGAAGAAAAAATTCATATAAAGCCACATAAAATATGGAATTATTTTTGTAAGAAATTATGTATATAAAATATTCTGAACATAAAAGATAAACTTACAGTGTAACAAGTTTCATCATGGTTTGATTAAGTTGCTGATGAAGTGAACAAAAGACGACCACTGTATTGTCTTTTGGACAAATGACTATTAATTGCCAATGATTTCTGTACGAGTGTGTGGAAACACAAAAGTCACAATTTCATATTACCAAAATTGAAATATCCATGTAACTAAATTTTAAAAATAGAAAACACAATTTCATACAAACTTACCCATGAATAAATGGTAGGAAGTGACACATTTTCTCTTCGTTATCACGTAACTTGTCTTGTATATATTTTTTTTTTAACTTTTTCTTTAGTTTTTTGCACTTTATCAACATAAGAATACTCAGCAGGGTCCATAAATCCATATACGTCTGATTGTGATGTATCAATACATATACGATGAATATAACTGAATAATTTTAAAATAACCATTAGAATCAAAGTGATGAGAGGTATAATATATTAATAGATATTGACAGTAGTAAAAAGAGAAAATGTACTTACGTGCACCATACTTGCAGAGTAGACACGTCAAGCCAATGATAACCCATCAACAACTCTCTGATATACTTAGCTGACATATAAAAATTAACGATACTCACACAATGACTTAATGGCATTTCCAATTGTGTGTCACCCATTTTCAAAACCTTTTTTACTAATCTCTCAACATTGTCTTCCCCTTCCTTTGTGCTTACTTTTACAATTGAAAACCTTCTTTTTCCGCTTCCATCCACAACTTCCTTTTGTTCAATGCATTTAATATTTTCTGTGCTTTGGGAGATACCCATAGATCTAAGTATCTCGATGAAAGATTGTTGCATCGTCTTACGCTCTTCAACCAACTGTTGTGCAAAATCAACTCTAAGTTTTACTCCAATTCAGATGACAACTGTGCAAATTTTTCTGATACATCTATATCTTGTCTTTGACGTGGAGACGACCTTCCAAAGAAAGTGCTTTGTTTATGGTGTTTTCCAACACCACGAACACGACCACCTTTCTCAGATGTTCCAATGGCTGCTGTTAAGATATCGTGACGACCATCCGAAACAAATGCACCCTTTTCAGCTTCTTCAACTAAAGAATCCTACAAAATGCAAAAACCACAACTTTTTCAATAGTTTTTATCAATCACAACTATAATGATACTTGAATAATTTTCTTAATTTTACTTACAATTTTCTGAGTAACAACTTGTGTAGCCTTTAATGTGTATTCCCCACCTTTCTTTTGTTGTGCTCTCTTCCATAACTCATGGCGTGATGATGGAGATGGGCTACCTGTATCATCTAATGTAGAATCATCGCTCAATCTCTTTTCATTTATCATTTTCTCCTCAAGCAAGTGATATCCTCCACGAGATAATACATGTGGATATACATTCTTAGCCATATTTTTTGCACCATTTTAACTTTTTTCCTATTATAAACTCAAAAAGTTATTAATCACACTAAACATAATAAAACTGTTATGCACAAAAAATTTATAACTCCTACTAACCTTAAATTCAGAGGTATCTCGAGACTTCAAAAATTATTTCCATACTTCTTCTTTAATATAATTATATCTGATATGTGCAGGAACGAGACCTTCTTTGGGCTTTCTAATGTATTCGCTTGTGAGTTGTGTCTTAAAACCTATCCATCGCTCGCCTGCATATTTAATCCATTCTTTCTTCAACGGATCCTTATTTTGGTTATGAGGTTTTGGAATAGTGAAATGAGCCTACACATATAGTATATAGCATATGTTGTTAGTATATGATTATATGTTATTATAATATGATTATAAAATATAATAAAGTGTAAGAATTAAAAATACCTGAACATCAGTCCAAATAGCCTCTTTTATATTTTTATCTACGTCTTTCCACTCAGCTTTCAAAATACTACATTTTTGTCGAGTAAGAGACGCTACGTAACTCCTAAAATTTGAAGCATTTTTACAAAAACCAGTACATTCATGTGTTCTTGGATCCAACTCGACTTTTATATTTTCACCTGTTTGATGAACTTTGTCAATTTGTGCCATCAAAGTGGGACCTCTAACTCTTCTTTTTTTAGGGTCACTAGATGAAGAAGGGTTGTCGGTTGAATCAGCCATGTATCTGTTTACACAAAATAAAAATAATTAGAAATCAAATTAAGTACAAAATATAAACAATTAAACATTAAATTAAGCACAAAATAAATAAAAAACCTTACTACTCCTCCCATAATCCTTCTTCATGATCTATGTGAATAGCGTGCACATCATCCACTTCATTTTCTTCAATGAAGGTAGGCACATTTGTTGAGAAAGGAGGAGTTTCAGAAATATCAAGGTTCGCATCTTGATTTTCATCACTATCATGCACCTTTCCTTGTAAAACCACTGACCACTTTTTATTAGAAGGACCTGTGACATAAACCATTTGTTTTGCTTGAGATACCATGATGAAAGGTTCGTCCGCATAAGCTAACTTGCTAAGATCAACCAGTGTAACTCAAAATTCATCGATTTCTACACCACTGTTAATATCAACCCATTTGCATTTAAATACAAGAACTTTAAACACAACATAATCAACTTCCCATATCTCTTCAATCACCCCAAAGTAGGGTGTGGATGCCATAACCAGGTTTTATCTTTAGCACTAGAGAAGTGCATAGACCTAGCCACAATCATAACCCCACTATTTTGTGTGGTACTATGGTCATCCTTTGACTTTGTATAAAAGCAAGTTTTATTAATATCATATCCACTCCAAGTTATTATGTTACATTTAGGCTCATAGGATAACTATTTAATTGTATTAGAAGCACTATCATCATTAGCAATATTTTCTTTAAACCACTTAGAGAAACTCTTATTATGCTCTTTTAACAACCATATTTCATTCATCTTAGGGTACTTTTTCTTTATGATGCCTTTGTGAGTAGATAAGTAAGGTTGAACTTCATTTGTGTTATTCAATATATACAAATGCGCTTGAACAACCACATCAATACTCAAGCTCTTTACCTTTAAACCATGTGTATCTATACCTTCACATCTTCCATCATGATGAGACTTGAGAACCCCTATGTCATCCACTTCTGACAAATAGTTTGAACAAAACTCAATTTCTTCTTCTGAAATGTACCTCTCAATAATCTATGCTTCCGGACGGTGTGGATTTTTTTTATACCCTTTTAGGATCTTCATGTATCGCTCTGTTGGATACATCCACTGTAAAAAAATTGGACCACATAACCTAATCTCCCTTACTAGATAAACAATCAAGTGAACCATAATGTCAAAAAATGATGGAGGAAAATACATCTCTAATTGGCACAAGATAACTGCAGCCTCATATTCCAAATCGTCTAACTTTAATGGATCAATGGCTTTACAACAAATTGCGTTGAAAAATGAGCACAACCTAGTTATAGTCTTCCTAACATGGTTAGGAAATATCCCACGAATAGCCACTAGTAGTAGCTGTTGCATTAAGACATGACAATCATGAGATTTTAAGCCAATTAGTTTGAAATCTTTAACTGATACAATCCTCTTGACATTTGATGAGTAACCACGCGGCACTTTAATACTTTGTAAACACTCACAAAAACTTGGTTTCTCTTCTTTTAGACAAAGTGTAGCAGGCATGAGTCAAATATATCTTGTTACATATATATTATGGAGTTAACTCTTCTCGTATACCCATCAAACCCAAATCCAGACGAGCATTACAACCATCTTTTATCTTTCCTTGTATGTTGAGAAGTGTTCCTATTAAATTATCACATGCATTTTTCTCCATGTGCATCACATCAATACAATGTCTTACATCAAGACTGGACCAATATGGAAGATCAAAGAAAACCGACCTCTTTTTCCATAAACTTTTCATAGTAGATTGCTTTCAGTACTTTCCAAATACAACATTAATATTCTGTTGTCGTTGATAAACTTCCTCTCCATTTAAGGGCTTTGGAGCAACACCATGCTCTTGTTCCCCATTGAAAGCTTTTTGCAATCTACGATATGGATGATAACAATCTAGAAATTTTCGATGCCCGAGATAAACAGTCTTCTTTCCTTTTTCAAGTTGGAGGTAACATGTGTCTTTTTCACATATAGGACATGCATTATGCCCTTTAACTTTATAACCAGACAATGTGCCATATGCTGGAAAATCGTTGATGGTGCAAAACAACATGGCACTCATATTAAATTATTCACCAGAATACACATCAAAAACATCCATCCCTTCCTCCCACAACACTCTTAAATCATCAATTAGAGGACTTAGATAAACGTCTATGTCATTTCCTGGTTGTTTTGGGCCCGATATCATCATCGATATCATAATATATTTACGCTTCATGCACAACCTAGGAGGTAGGTTGTAAATCATCAAGAGAACAGCCCAAGAAGTATGGTTAGTACTTAGATTACCAAACGGATTCATTCCATCAGTAGAAAGTCCAAGTCTAAGGTTTCTCGACTCTTTGCCAAATTTTGGAAACAAAGAATCTATTTTCTTCCACTGCAAAGAATAAGCTACATGGCAAATTTGTCCATCACATTTTCTTTCTTCTGCATGCCATCTAAGATTCTTTGCGTCATTTGCATTAGCGAATAGTCTCTTAAATCTTGAAATTATTGGTAGGTACCATACCACTTTTGCGGGAGGACCCTTTTTAACCACCTCATCATCACTATGATCACCATCTTTCTTTTTGTAGCATGACGCCTTGCACTTTGGACAATGGTTATAGTTTACATACTATTTTCAGTATAATATGCAATCATTAGGGCATGCATGTATCTTTTTATACTCCAAACCCATCGGACACTATATCTTTTTCGCCTCGTAATAACGATTTGGCATTATGTTACTTTATGGAAGCATTTGTTTCAACAATTCAAGCAATTCGGTAAAACTTTTGTCAGTCCACCCATTATTTTCCTTCAAATTAAACAATTTTAACACGACTGAAATACGTGTAAAATTTGTGCATCCCGGGTACAAAGGTTTATCCTTGTCACTGCATAAAGTATCATACGCATGTGCCTTCTTAAACGAATCTTGTCCAATATCACGCATCATGTCTTCCAGACGATCATCTATTTCTACACTAACATTATCTCTTTGGGATACATTTGAATTTTCTACTACCTCACCGTGCCATATCCATTATGTATAACTTTGACAAATCCCACGACAAATTAGATGATCCTTGATTTCTTTCTTATTAAGTTTTGGTTCGTGATTTGCACAACGAACACATGGACAGAGAAAAAGCACACGAAGACTTTTTTCAGCATCACTTTTAGGAGGAGGAAGATTTTGTTTAGCATTACTTTCAGCAAACTGTAGAAATTCCATCACTCAATGTTCGTACTCGGAACTTAATAGATTAGCTCTCATCCAACTACGATTCATACCTATGTTCTGAAATTAATGCATACATAGTTATAACATTGAGACGCTTATAATAGTCCCTCTTTTGGAAATTAGAGAGAACTAAAGTCTCTACGTGCAAACACATGGCATAAGAGAAGAAGTGAGAAGTTATAAAGAATGAAAAGAGAACATACAATGTCGTGGCAGACAGATGACTCGCAGTTGAGAGGAAAGAGTGACGATGTCGACGTTCTCGTTGAAACACAAAGTCTGCGAGAAACACCATAATATCAACAAACTGAAATAAATTCCAAAAAAGAGGCAAATTGATCCCATCCAAACTGAAATACATATATCATAATTAATAAAAATATCCATAATAGAGAAGATTTGATCCCATCCAAACCTCATAACAACTCCATGAATCTTTTTTATCAGTATTTCTTCTATAGATACACGTATATAACAGTCATCATAACTATACTTATCTAAGTAAAATAAATTCCAAAATATCATAACTATACTTATCTAAGTAAATAAAAACCCATTATTACAATTTTTTTCAAATCACTTTTTAAATCGTCGGTTTATTTGTATTACCCGATGTAAAAACCAATTATTATAATTTTTTTCAAATCACATTTTACATCGGTTTATTTGTAATACCCAATGTAAAACCAATTATTATAATTTTTTTCAAATCACTTTTTACATCGGTTTATTTGTAATACCCGATGTAAAAACCGTTATAATTTTTTTAATTAATTACGAAACTGCCACCACATTATTTTTTAAATCGGTTTATATATTTACCCGATGTAAAAACCATTAAAATAAATTTTTTATTAATTATGGAACTGCCACCACATTAGTTTTTTTAAATCGGTGGAAATAAATGTCTGATGTAAAATTCATAAATCAAATATTTTTCACTTTATATATCTTAATGTCTGATGTAAAATCATTTAAGCAAATGTATTTTTTCTAGTAGTGCCAAAGAGGTCTTCTTGAGAGTTTCACTATAAACTTTTGAGTTCTTGAAGATAATTATGTCCACGATCTTTAATACAGACTTATCCACAAATGACAACCATTAACCCAGACAATGTTATCGAACCATTTAGAGATTTATGGTTGATCTCAATAACTAAAACAAAACTTTTTCCGACAAAACTTAATAAACCAATAACAATGATTTTATGTAGGTTGATCTTAAGAACCAAATCAATCTCTTATAGGTACACTCTTAAGAATATAAAGACCAACACAACCACTTACAAAAGTATCTTCCTTACAAGTAAAACTTGACTTAGCAACACTAAGGCAATTTGAAGTGAATAAAAATATTTTTTCAAAAAGAGAGAAAGAGATAAATTACAAAGAAATATGAAAATATTGGAAAGTGGCGTGATTTAAAGTGAGGGATACCCTTTCTTATATAGTCGTTGGAAATGCCAAGGAAATGATTCATGGGTCAAATTTATTGTCTAATCGATTAGCAACTCAAATATAATCAGTTATGAAGCCCAATTAGAAAGGTTTGGATATAGAGTCGTTGCAAGTCATTAATGTGTTATCCTTGCTGATTGTATAATCGATTATCATCTTTCTAATCGAACATACAAGTATCCTAATAGATTGGATAGATAAAAAGTTTTGGAAATCCATTGACACATCTTCCCAGTCGATAAGATGGTTAAAAAAATTTGAATAGTTTTTTAATCAATTGGTTCTACCTTTAGAAAATCATTTTCAAGGTAGAAAAATATTTTGAAGTGTGTGCGAGCAAGTCTTAGTAATCTTAAGGTACTGCATTACTCTTAAATTACTTGATTCACTCTGACAGACCGACAAATATGACCTGGCGAGCTTTCACACCTTTCATCAAAGTAGCTTCAAGACTTTGTTAGATAAGTATTTAATTATATAAGCACTTCATCTTGAGTTCTCTTATTAGATGATTTGATTATCATCAATGTTGTAGGATATTGTCATGTGTTGTCGTTGTCAAAACTTTGGATACTGATATTTAGTACCTGTGAGTATATATAACTAAAACATAATAAAAATGAGTATAATTAATAAAAAGTAAGGTTTAGTTTAATCACACTACTGAATTCTTATTACATTTTCGGTGGTACTTATTTTATCTAAATGCTTGAATAATAATAATAATAATTTAATAATAATAATAATAATAAATGGACCTAATAAAGAGGTTACATTAAGGAGATGTCTATGTTTCCTTTCAACAACATAATTTTGTTGAGGAGTTTCCACACAACTCCTTTGATGAATAATGCCTAAGGAAGCATAGTAGGAGCGCATAATAAATTCATTACCACTGTCACTTCTAATCATTTTAATCTTGCAAGAGAATTGGGTATTACAATATAAAATAAAATTTTGTTGAGGAGTTTCCACACAACTCCTTTGATGAATAATGCCTAAGGAAGCATAGTATGAGGGCATAATAAATTCATTACCACTGTCAATTCTAATCATTTTAATCTTGCAAGAGAATTGAGTATTACAATATACAATAAAAAATTTAATGTGCATTCTTGTTTCAGATTTGTTGTGCATAAGCAAAGTCCAAGTATATCGGGAATAGTCATCAACAATAGTTAAGAAATAATGAAAACCATCAATAGAGGCAGTAGATATAGGACCTCAAATATCCATGTGGACTAAATCAAAATAGTGCTTAGAAACAGAAGTACTTGTAGGAAAGGGAAATCTAGTTTGCTTAGCCAAATTACATGTATTAGAATGATTGTTATTGAGATGTTTGATTACAGGAAACAATTGGGACATAGAATGTAAAACCTCACTAGAGGGATGCCCTAGTCTATGGTGCCATAGGGAATTAGCAAGATTTATAGAACTCTTAGGTCTAAGAGAAGCACATGTAACATAATGGAGGGAATGTAGTTCAGGTATTCTGTCCAAAAGATAGAGGTTATTGTGTTGAACCACTTGTCCAATCATTTCCTTGGTAGACGCATCCTGAATAAAGCAGGAATTGTGTAAGAATGTGATTGTGTAAGGTGAATTATGACACAATTGTGAAATAGTGAGAGTGCTAAAATGAAATCCAGGCATGTAAAAAACATTTTGCAGACTGAAGGAAGCATAAAAAACAATAGAACCAGAAAACATAGAAATTAAATGTGTACCATTAGGAAGATGTATATTGACAAGAGAAATAGGTTTAATAGAAACAAAATGTTGAATAATAGGGAAGACGTGATGTGAAGCACCAGAATCTATGATCCAAATAGAAGAGTTAGGAAAGATATTACCCGAGGGAACAATACCTAAAATGATATCCTGATTAGAATATGAACTCGTGTCATCCTTTGATGTTGAATTGGAATGTCTGGATTGCTGGAGAAGAAGCAAGAGATGTTGATAATCTTCTTTGGTCATCATAGGTTCTTTGTCAGGTGGAATGTTGTTCTTTGAGTAAGATGTAGGTTTAGTGTTTCTAGTGCGATATCCAGGAGGAAACCCATGTTTGAAGTAGAAAGTTTCAATGGTGTGATTGGTTTTGCGACAATTTGTGCAAAGCATAGGTGATTTTGAAGTGGTTAAGAGCTGCAACAAAGGAAGGGACAAGTGGGCGTGCCGTATTGGAAAGTATGGTAGGGTTAAGAGCTGCAACAAAGGAAGGGACAATTTGTTGTTGAGCTATCAAAGAATATTCACGACTGATGTTGGGAAGAGGATCAAGAACCAGGATTTGTTGACGAATGTTGTGGTAACTATCATTCAATCCTTTCAGAAAACAAGACATGTATTCCATGTGTTTGTAATTACAAACAAATTTGACCAAATCACATGTGCAGGGTGTAATGCAAGAACACGAGGGAGTAGGGTGTAAATCTTCTAATTCATCCCAAAGGATCTTAAGATCGGTGAAGTATGTAGATAAAGATCTATTGCCTTGTTGAATGGAATGAAATTCGCGTAAGAGATCAGAAAAATGAAAATGATTACCTCTTGTAAATCTTTCATGGAGATCTTCCCAAAGATCAAAAGCCGAATCGAAGCATATGATGCTTTGAGCAATATGCAGAGAAAGTGTGTGGTTGATCCAAGAAATGACCATAGTGTTGGCACGATCCCAAAGCTCGAAATTAGGGTCCGTTGAAGAGAGTTTTGGTAGAACACCATTGATGAAGACAAGTTTGTTCTTGGAGGTGAGATCATGACGCATAGACTTAATCCAATTATGATAATTGTTGTCGTCGAGAGAAGGTGCAACAATTGTAGCTCCTGGATTTTCGCCAGGGTGAAGGTAATAGGGATTTCTTGGATTCAAGATCAGGTCGGTGGAAGAATCCGCGAGAGAAGAAGTGGTGTGCTTGAGACTATTGGTGTGAGTGGAGTGTGTGGGTGATGGTGGATCAGACGCCATGAATGGGAGGTGTGAAGAGAATCCGGAGAAGATGTCTTGGAGAAAGAAGATGAGAGAAAATGTTTTGTCACTGATACCATATTACAGATGCAATAAAAATATTTGAATCGATATTGGCGCCATATGAAAAGCTCAAATTGCATATTATGATTATGTTATCTTTACATAGCATGAAGATATATATATATATATATATATATATATATATATATATATACACACGTAGAATACAATAGAATGGGTTGAAAGTAAACTAAAATCCAACGGATAAGCTAAAGCCCAATAAACTACACAAATATATATTGAATTACATTTTTCTCACAACTTTTGATTCCTAAGAAACCACTATAGTTTTTTTTTATATGAATGAGTCATTAGGTTCTTAGAAGCGGTAACCCACATAATTTAATATAGTATGTCAAGTTTTATTAAATTATAATAAAATATTAAGAATATTGTATTGTTAACATTTAATTATAATATATATATATATATATATATATATATATATATATATATATATATATATATATATATATATATATATATTGGCATTGGCCTTTATAATGTTATAATCAATATAAGTAACTAAACAACTAAAAAAATTCATCATTTTTCTTTCCTTGAAAAGCACAAAAAGAAAAAGAAAAGAAAAGAAGGTATCGAGTAACAACAACAAAACCATGAAATCTCTTACCTTAATCCTCACATTCTCCATCATCATTTCCTTCTCACGAGCAACACCAACATTTATCACTCGACTTCAACCTCAAATTAATCAATCTTCTGCATTCAACCTTACCCAACAACAAGTAATTAAATCTTATATTTTCAACAAAATTATTTAGTAAAACATATTCAATAATTTTTCTTAACTATATATATTGTATCTTAAATAAAATTCAGGTCAATGAGTCTAAATTGGTGAAAACCTGCACTTACATGATCTTAATAAAGACAAGTTGTAATTCTCCGGCAATCTCAAAAGATATAGTCGGTATTTTATTTGGAGATGCTGTTGGCGATCAGGTTTTTTTTTCTTTTTCAAAACATATAATTTATTGGATTAATTCCTATGCATTGACGGTGTAAAAAATTTTATCCTGTCAATTCGTTGTCATAATCAGTTTGCATTACTTTATTTGTTTTTAAAATAAAAGTCAAAATTGTTCCAACATCCAACAGCTATGACTCACAGTCAGTGTAAAACTGTTTTACCTGCATTCCAATTAAATTCAAATTTATTTATTTTTTAATTTTATCTAAAAAATAAATATCATTTTATATATTCATCCTAAATTTTAAATTAGATAAATAAATTACTTTTTACGTATATTATTTTTAAAAAAACATAGAGTTGTTGATAGTGGACCGATTTGAAGGATAAATGGGAACCAGACAACTTTCCAAAATAACTTATAATTAATATGAAAATATAGTGTCTAATTTCTTTTAATGGAATCATGGAATGTATTGATATGATAGTGTGTATATTTTATTTAATTGCAGCTTACAATTTTTAATAATGATGGTCCTGATATTCCTACGTTCGAACGGTGCAAGACAGTTAGTTTTGGGGTATTAGGAAATTGTATTGGCAAAATTTGCGAATTGTATGTAACTAGGGTTGGATCAGACGGTTGGATCCTAGAGTCTATCACTGCATACCATAGTGACTATCCTCCAATCACATTCAACTACAATTATCTCATTCCTGCTGATGAACATAAATATGGCTTCAATTATTGCCAACATCAAACTTAATATTATATCCTTAAAGTGTAATCCTGATTAAGGTAGTATTTAATTTAAGTGTCAGTTTAAGAGTTTAATTTGTGATGCATTTGGTTTGACAACTCAGCTTTTGATTTTGTATAATTACTGAACAAAGTTCAGTTAGTAAAGTAAATTAGTTGTAACAGAATTTCAATTTCTGTGAGTGATGTTAGTTACATATTTACATTCTCCTTTTTCCATAATTATCTTCTTCATCTTCAATCTTATGTATAACAATTGGTATCTAGACTCCTGATTCAAATTCAGATTGGGAAACACAAGTGCACAAGATGCGTGTATAATTGATTTTGTTTATGAAATTCATAGTGAATTGTAGTTCAAAATTGGAAAAGAAAAAAAAACATTTCTTAATTCTGATGGTATGGGAAACACGTGTGTTAGTGAGATTTGAATGATTTTGCACAAGATCTAAGATGAACTGTGAAACGGTAGCTTGAACACAAAACTTCCGGTTTTTTATTTATGGAAAGAGTTGGAATCAATGGATGATTCAAATGCGTGTATTGTTTAGCACTCAAGATGTTCTTGAACTCGTCAATGACTGCTACGCAACGGTTGAAACATATGTAACTTAAGCACTAAGAAACACGCATATAGAAACGAGGAACAAGGATCAGAAGGCCTTGTTCTACATCTATCAGTGTGTGGATGTGAATGTGTTTCACAAGATCGCTGATTCAACAATGATGAAGGCTACGTGGGACACACTAGTTCGTTGCTATGGAGGTGATGCATCAGTGAAGAAGGTGAAACTTCAGTCTCTACTAAGTAGTATGAGAAACTCATCATGAAGAACAGTGAGAAGGTACCCGATTACATCTCTTAAGTGATTCTGATCACAAATGAGATGAAATCTTGTGGAGAGACTATCTTTCAACAAATAATAATTGAAAAATTATTAAGAACACTTACTCCTTAGTTTGATTACATTTTTGTAGCAAATGAACATTCTAAGGACCTTAGCACCATGAGATTTAGAGAGTTGCAAAGTAGTCTAGAGGCACAAGATTGCGTCTGAGTGGGAGAACTTGTAAAACAGAGGTAGAGCAGGCTCTGTAGGCATCTTCTAATAAGAAGAATCAATAACACTTTTGGTCAAAGGCCAAGAAGAGACGTGGTGGTGGTTATCAAAAGTCAGAAGTCTTCAACTCTAATGAGAAGAAACATTAGAAGGGAAAAGAGAAGTTTGGCAAGACGAAGGTTCGGTGCTACTGTTGTAAGAAGTGTGATTACTTTGTTGTTGACTGTTGGTCAAACAATGAAAGGAAATAAGAAGAAGCAAACATAGCCAGAGGAACGTTTGATGATGAACCTGTGCTATTTATAGCTTCTGAGTCTGATGGTGGATATTTGGTAAACTGGTTGTAACACCCGATTTTAATTTATTTAATCGCCAGTATTATTTTTTCTGATTGACTTTCGTTGTGTGCTTTGTTTGGTTTAGAAGTATGGAATGAATAATGTGATAGTGATAAATAGAGGTTATAGATAGTAATGATAATGTAAGAAATAGTAATATTATTATTATGGTCACTATTATTATTATTATATTATTATTATTATTATTATTATTATTATTATTTTAGTAATTAAAAATATGATTTTTATTTATAATGAGGTTAGTGGAGGAAAATAAGGGAGAATGGGTTATAAGTGGACTAAATGGAGAGTTTAACCAAGGAGGGAGAAAAATTTCACGTAAGAGCAAGGTATGGAAGAACAAGGGAGAGCAAGGACAATTCTGAAGAAAGGGTTTTCCGCATTAATTTTCTGAGTAAATTCGAGGTAAGGGGGAGACTCTATTTCATAATGGGTGATAATATCATGAGAGGGTAGTGAGGAGTCTTTATCCTCGTAGGAATTATATATATATATATATATTGTATGTGAATTGTGAATCAAATATTGGTGTATTGATGTTATTCTGGTATGAATTGATTGATGATTTTATGAAATGGTGTTATATTGTTATGAATTGGTGGGAGATACTGTCGTTGCTGTGATGATATGAACATGGGTATATAGGTTGGGTTTTGGGTGGAAACATAGGCTACCAATAGATTTATGAATATTGAATTCTGCTGTAATAACAAGGCTAGATGTAATATGAAATAATAGGATTGAAAATTAATATAGAATGATTTGTAGACTGAATCAGAGTGGAAATGGTAGGAAACCGTAGCAACTGGTGTGGAAACTGAGTTTTCACGCAGTAAGAGGTGTGGCAAGGGCCACAGGAGGGTGTCAACCGTCACAATGTAGTGACGATCGACATGAGGGTGTGGCGACTGTCACACTGCTCTGCTTTGAGTTTTCCTTTTGTTTTCGTGATTTTTAAACTGGCTCTTCTCCACTCCTTTAGTTGAGCAGTTGAGTTAGGGGCCAAGATCTTTTAGAACTAAGGCCAGTAGTAGGAGTAATTTAAGAATTAAGCTTTGGTGAATTAATTGATTAATTAATTAATTAATTATGAATGCTTTTGGCACTGTGTATGTATGTGTGTATGTAGGATTGTTTGAAAGGTGGGGTAATACCTTTGTGCATTATAGTGAGTATGAAACTCACATGAGATTAGGACGATCGTGTGCATGTATGTTATTATTATACATGTGTCTGTTTATAATTATTGTCATACATTCATGGTGTATATGGGGAGGAGGGATCATTGCTCAGAAGGATTGTATGTGATCCGTAGGTGTGATAAATCATTGCCAAGTAGAGGTGTATTTGATTTATCGGGTTCGATTGAATGAACCAACGGGTGTATTGGTACCATATGCATAGTGTCGTTTGTGTGTCACATTGAATTATTATTACATGTTGATTGATTTGGTGTGATTATCTGAGTGCTACTCTTATTATGTATTATACGTTGTTAATTATTGAATCTAGCTCTCACCCCTTTGTTGTTTTGTTGTGTTTGTGCTTCTTCGGAAGTATAGATAATCCAAGCACTTGAGTTGTACATGGAGTGTGTGTTGCCTGATCCAGTCATAGGATTCGTTCTGATACGTAACACGGGATACATGGATTTTTATTATTTGTTATTCTTTTGTTTTGATTTGTTACGTATCACTATTAGTTTTCAAAACATTGTGGACCACGGGTTTAGGTGGATATTTGGTTATGTTGGCAAATTGTCGTGATTTTGAATAAATTATTGATTTCCGCTATTTTCATTCATTTATGAGTAAAAAGGTTAATGAAGTAATTGAGTTTCCATGGTTGGTTTTACTATGTGGAATTCCACTTGTAATGTTAAACTCTGATTATATGTATTATATGGTATTTTTCTTAAATGGGAAAAATGAGGTTTTACACCGGTGGTATATCAAATCTAGTTGTTTAAATCACTTAACTGTAAATAAATAATGCCTGGTCAATTTTGTCTTTAGAAATAGGACAAACACCATATAGATGTGTTGATGATAAGTATTTGAATGATGAAGTAATGGGAAAAGTCATGGTTAGAGTGAAGAATACCAAAGCTGTTTTGATCAAGGATGTTTGGTATGTTCCTGGTATGAAGAGCAATATGATGGGTGTAGGTCAGCTAATTGAGAAAGGTTTCTTAGTTACTATAAAGGACAATCTCTTGAAGTTATATGATTCTGATCAGAAGCTAACTATGAAGTCTGAACAGGGAAGCAACAGAGCATTCAAGGTGAATGCAGAAACAACTAAAATTAAACGCCTTAGTGCTTAAGGTGCTGAAGGTGACAGTGGGCTATGGCTTAAGAGTTTGGGGCATCTGAACTTCAGAAGCTTAGGGCATATGAGTTCTAAGAAACTGGTACATGGAATTCCTAAGATTGTGAATCCTAAGAAGTCATGTGATATATGCATGAAAGACAAGTACCTAAGATTTCCATTTGCATCAAAATTGGCTCCAAGAGAACAAATATGTTTTAGGAGTGGTGCAATCTAATGTGCGTGGACCATTTGAAGTGTATCATACCCCAATTTTTCTCCTCATTTAATAAATTGATACATTCATCATGACATTCGCATCATCTGCATAACATAACATGCATCTCATCTCGCATAACGCCTAAAATGTCAACCATAATAATTTTTTGGATCTACAGACAGACCGATTGGACTAATTCAAAAATGTACGCAAAATTAATAGAGGAAAATTTCAAAATCGAGCTTGTAGATATCAATTTTATTAATCTATAGTTCACATAGTTTAACCTAGCGTGCTTATTTTATTTTTTTTACTACTTTTTTAGTCGCATTTTGATCAGACTGAGCCTTTTAATCATTCATTTTTATTTCAAAATTTGTATGTTTTCGAGAAGTTTATTTCACTTTGATCATTTTTTTGTATTCATTTTTATTTTTTGAACTTTTTTCCACTCGATTTTTATTTATTTTGAGCCCTTTTATTTTTAATCCTTTGTCAAAGTGTTTGAAATAAATAAATAGGATTCTCGTACCCCAAAATTTTACCACCCTTCATATGCTTTCTAGTGCCACTTTATTTTGAATAAATAAAATGACACAATCGATAGAATAACACGTGTAAGAAGTTACAAGGGAATGAATCACATTTTCCTCACTTTTAGAGTTTTTTTTCTCTTCTTTATGTTTTTAGTTTCTTTTACATTATTTTGTAATTTAAGATTTCACATTTTTTTATTTTTTTATTATTTTTTCTTATTTTTTATTAATGAATTTTTAATAATTATTATAATATTGATTTTTCATGTATTTTACTATAAAAATCAAGGAAATCAATATAAAATATAAAACAATTATAGTATTTTGATTATTATCATTATTACATGTATTTTCATTATTAAAATAAATTATTTTTATTTAAATTCACAAAGCCGTGAATCCATCTAGATTCATTGGGTTAACCTTTAAGAAAAAGATAAAATCAGATTAAATGAAATCATTCCAAAAATAGACAAATCACATTCAATTTTTAACTTAATTTTTATACATAAATAACACAGTTTTTCATATTATTTTCATCCATACAAAATCTAGTATTCTAAAGTTGTTGCTCTTCACACTAGAGAAAAAACAATACCAAAATCTAAATCCTCAAACTTTTCAAAAGGAGCAAAAACGTGAAGAAGGAGATATCAAAAACAAGACCTTTTGCCTCTTTGCTTATTAGGGATAAACTCATTCCCATAGATTGGTTTTCCTTTTACCCTCATATTTATGGCTTACATGTGACTTCTTATTGATGTTTGAATTGCTCGATATGTTTTGGTTGATACTTGATATTTAAAGTGGATTATTGTGGCGAATAATTACTTAACTAGGTAGCCAATATTTTAGTTTTTTTTGTTAATTCAAACAACCATTATTCTTTTCTTTTTCTTAATCTACATAATTTAATCTCTTGTAACAATATTTATGCAAATGGTGTTTTTTAATCAAATTTCAATAATAATATACACAGAACTCTCGGGAAAAAATATATTTAGGAAAGTCTTCAGGTTCAAATTAAACTTTTGACCTGAACATATTGTCACTCAACCATATATAGTCCACACTACAATTTCAACTACTTTAGAAATTTTCAAACCTTGCACAACACAAATACAAAGTAGCAGGAACTGGAAATCCAGGAATCCAAAAACACACCTTCATAGTCACCAATACAACCATAAATTCAACATTTTTTTGTTAACAACAAATTGAAAATAGATAAAACTATAGAGAATTGAGGTTTACAATGTACCCTGAATCACAACTACATTAGGAACTTGCTGAAATTGGAATTTAACTTTCAACGCACAAAAAAAACACCAAGAAAAATTAAATAAATTGGGTAAAAACAACTACTACATTGCATTCTCTTCATACCCACAACAACTACAACCCGAACATCCACTCCTTCAAACATATGATAACTTAGAAACCAACAATTTTAACCTAAAAAACACTTAAAGAACAACATCACACCAATTTATCATGCGAGACAGAACCAGAAGAAACATAAGCCAAAAGAAATACGAGATCGAAAACAACAACTCCAACCAATGCGAGTCAGAGCAAAATGTTTTTACCAAACTAACCAACTTTTTCAACTTTAATCCCTAACTACCCTACCTTTCAAATTAGTTCTCAATCTATCTCACTTTTAAAAAAAAATGAATTCGCAGGTAAATCCATTTACCTACGGATTTTCCTGCAGATTTAACAATACATGTGGATTTACTTGCGGATTTACTTATATTCGTAGGTAAATTCGCAAGTAAATCTGTAGGTAATCTCAAATCTGTAGGTAACGGAAATTAAAAAAAAAAGGAATTGTTAATTCAATTTGTGACTCCCCTTTAATTATTTTTTTTAAGTGAGATAGATTGAGAATTAATTCGAAAGGTAGGATAGTTAGGGATTAAAGTTGAAAATTGTGGTTAGTTTGGTAAAATTTTCGTCAGATCACACCACCATTTTCAACATCTTGTGATAATCACCATACCACACCTTGTTGTAACTTTGAAACTCTGAATTGAACCAAACCTCGAGCTCTCAGAATAGAACTAATTACGAAGCCTAACCCTTAGTCAAGAACCTTGAAAGAAATAAAGTTTGACGTTTTCCTTAAAATTTTGGCCAAGGTGAAACCGAGTGGTATCAATGAAATCCATTGATTTTCAAACAAGAGTGAAGAGAGGAGTAACCGAGCGAGCATGGCATGAAAAGAATACACATTGGTCGACCGCATTTCGATGCGAGAGAGAGATTATAACCATGCAACTTAACCTATATACACAATCCACTCTCCTTAATTAGTCTTAGCTTAATCCTAATAGAGAGTTAATATTTTAGCTTGTTAATCGGATTTGTCTTAGTTATAACCTTCGGGTTGCTAATTATAATTGATGTGATTTGAATTTTATTTAATTATTTTAGTTAGTAATGGAAAATACAAATATAATAAAAAACAATAAAAATAATGGAAATAGTTTACCGGAGAATGGAATGCGAACATTGAGGATACAAAGGGTGCACTCCTCTTGTGATTTTATTTGACTTTGGAGCATCGAGAAATGGAAATGAATTGTAGTTCGAGGAGGAGAATCATAATCAAAGAGTCTCCAACGGGGAAATTTTGGAGATTTGAACCCCGTCGGAGCACCGCTATTTTAGTGAACCGTCAAGCAAGTGGATGATTCACCATCAACAAAGGGGAATGTGGTGGAAAGAAGAAATCCTAACACAAAGAATATATAATTTGATGAAATCCTTCTAATCAGGTTTGAGATTCAAGTGACGAGTTTCTTTTTAAAGATTTTAATTCTATTTACAGTCATATTTTCCAATTACACAAAAGCATATAGTTAGGTCAGAGTCAAAGAAAGAAGGTCATGATGGCGCGTAAAAGAAAGATATCAAGGAAGAAGATATACGAATTCCAGTTTTATTACTCGAAATATTTTATTAATTAACACAATTTTTTTCATATAAATTATGGGAAGAAAGTTTCTATAAATAAAAAAGGAAAAAGGAAAATAAAAGATGGAAAATTTTGGATGTAATTTTTTTTTTAATTTAAGGTTCCAGGTTCAATTTCCTCATTGTACATATTAAAATTTAATGTATTAGAATTAAATTAAATTTCTTAGGTTAGGTGGGCAATATCTGACTTAATAAATAGATTTCTTAAGTCAATTAGTAAACACATGTGACTTAATAAATTTAATGAGAATTATATATTTTTTTATTTAATCTTTGTTAAGTCCGTTTTTAATGCATCTGACCTAACTAAGTTATAAGTATCTAAAGAATTATCACTGCGTCGTTTCTTAAATCAGGTGGCAGGTGAACTGATTTAACAATATCTACTAAAAAGATATTTTCGTACTAGTATATCCAACAAAAATGTGGAAAAATATCGTAGAAACTATTATCATAACTAACATCTAACCAATATGATATGTATATAAATTGAGACTTTTGTAATGATTTCTTGTAAAATAAGTGAATAAGTGTCCTAACTGTCGCTCCCACCAAAATGACACCTCAGTCAAAAGGGGTACAGACGCGAACGGTCGGCGAAAAGAGGGATGAGAACACACAGGGGTGAACTCAAGAGAAAAGAAAAGAGTCGCCAGCTAGGCATTTTTATCCCGGAGGAAAGGTAATGTTGCATAAACCTAAGAAGATATGGATAAGACGGTTGCGAACCAGAGAGACTGAGAAAGGGGGTCGGTTACAACCTGGGAAGGTATTAGCACCCAGATTGTCCGTCGTACTCGACGGGATCCACGCTTAAAAGATTTGTGCTTTAAAGGGGTAGTGTCTGTGCAATTTGTGTATAGAAGAGCTAGAAAAGGATGTACAGGTGTCAGTGTAAAAGAAATGTGAAGTGTAGTATGTACAGTGTCAGTGTAAGAACAAGAGTATAATGCCCAAGACTATGAGGCTTAAAGAATAATGCTGGAAGAGGGGGAATATACAAAGACTTTTGTTCGATAACTGTTAAGTTATGCCTACGTATCCTCTCATGCAATGAGGAAGTCAGAACACCGTAGTTCGACCCAAAGAGACTGAAAGATAAATTGACTTGTGAACTGCTTACTTGTTTATGCTCAAGTGTATGACCTGTCTGGCTCAGGTGCAAACTGTCTTGCATTAGACAGAAGAAGCGAGTCCTCGATTATGAGTGAATGAGATGAGAGAAGAATCCCGTAGGAGACGATTATTGTTTGTTTTTGTGTTTTCAGTCTTTTATTGCTTTTTTGAAGTTTGTCATAAGTTAATGAGCTTAAGCCTAAACCAATGGGTTAGTAAACTCATCACATCCTCCCTCTGATTAGGGGTAATGAGAATACCTTAAGTGTGAAGTCAGCATCTCACACTTAATCACCCTGACGTAGGATTAAGATCATTAACCTACTTGTGATTATTTAAATGTTTTTGGTGTTTTTGTTTAGTGTTAAGTAATGAGACTAAGCCATAATCAGGGATTAAACAGACTCATTACACCATCCTAATAGAAGGATAATAGATGAGAATATTTAAGCTGAGGAAAACTCCTCAATTTAATCCATGATTAGGGATTAACCTCATGACAAAACAAAGCCTTTATTAGATGGATTTTAGTTAATGAGAAGATGAAGAAATGATTTTTATGGTTTGTAAGACAACTTGAGGGGGACTTGTCCATTAACACTAGGGTTAGTCCTTCTTAACCAATTAAGGAAGAATTAGAACCCTAATGCAAGGCCCAAGTTACAAGCTTGATGTCTTGATGATTATTAGGTGAATTGATTAAAGGAGTTAAACACATTAAGGGTTTAACACTTAGGATTAAAGTTATACACTCCATCCTAATAGAAGGATGCAGGCATAAGCTTAATCACAAAGCTTTAAAGCCTTTAGGGTTTAGCCCCTGATTATGAGATGAGAAGAGAAGACACAAAGATGACACAAAGGTAAAAACTAATGGGGGACTAATCAAACCCTAATTATTGTCATGCTTGGTTGTTCATAGGGTTTATGTGGTTTGCAAGAAAGATCTTCAAGGAACCACCAAGGAGAGAAGCAGATGAAAGGAGCAAAGAGAAGCAAAACAACTTGCTTCACTTAAGAAGTCAAGTTGCTTGAAGAAAGAAAGTAAGATGACCAAGAATGAGAAAGCTCAAACCCAAACACATACAAAATTCAGCAAATGAAATATGAAAGAGATGGCAAGAGAAAGTGAGAAGTGAAGGCAAAATCACTTCTCAAAGTAACTTACCACCTGAAAAGTTAGTGAAAGAAATGAAATGCAATGTAAATGAGATGAAATGGCATGATGCAAACCAAAACCAGAAGCATAAGTATGATTTTATTGATGCTAAGAGATGATGCAAACATGAGGCAAGGCATTAGAATGATCATACAAACATATGGATGCAAGAGAAGCATGTTTTGAACCATGAACATACATGAAAAGTTATGAAATGCAAATGACATACAACATGGCAAATGAAAGATGCAATGATCAAACATGATTCTAACATGTCCTAAGATGTCTTATGAATCAAATGAATGCACAAAATGTTATGGCAAGTCATGGTATGCAAGCACATGGAAGATGGATGCAAAGGAAGGCATAAATTAGGGTTTATGATCAACACACAAAGCAAAAATCCAAAACCAGAAGCAAATGACATGACAAAAATTTGAAAATGAAATCAAAGGTACCCTAGACCTACACAAACTCACTGCCCAAAGGAGGGGACCCAACTCTTAACCTAGTGAGAGTTATGAATTTTCTAAGATTGTTAGGGTTTTAAGGTACCTCATCAAGAAAAAAAAAAAGCCAAACAAATTGAAAATGCAAGATCAATTCATGCCAATTTTATTCTATAAACTACATGATATGCAAGATGCAATGCAAAAAGAATCATCATCCAACTCTCAAAGGTTAGGCATAAATGAATTTTTGAAGTTTGACATAAAATATTGCCTTGAAATGAAATTAAATCCATTGAAAATTATCAAAAGGCATCAAGAACAAAAAAGAAATTTGGTTTGAGAGTTGGACAATGTTTCTAAATGTTTCTAAATGTTACATGAATTTTTTTGTGATTTTTAAATACCTAAAAGTATTTTTAATCAATTAATTTTCATTAACTAATTAAAAATAAACTCTTAAATGATTTAAAAATAATTTTGAATGCAAAAAATAAAATAAAAATCATTTTCTGATTGAGAAAAATATTTGAAACAAAAATGCAAAAGGAAATATTTTTGGGATTTTTCTAACTATTTTAAAATAAATATGAAAGAAAATGCAAGAAAAATGAAAATAAAATTGATTTAATGGGAAATCAACAGATCCAGTGGCTGGTATTCAAACTGAACGCGCGGGAGTTGACTGGCGCGCTATCCTACGGCTGGCATTTGAACTGGCTAGATTAAATAAAAACCTGATTAATTAACTAATGATGTGGATTAGGGTTTTAATGAAACAATCCAGGCCATCCAAACGCGCGGGAGTCAAACAAAGTCAACCAAATCTACGCTCCACATTCAAACTGAACCCTAAACGCATTTAAGACACTAATCACTTTCAGGTGGCCGGAGAAGACTTCCAGTCGTCTTCTCCGGCCAGACCCTCACCTGAAAGTTGCTAACTTCTTCCCTAGGTCATTTCTGGAGATCTAAAGCTCCAGATCACTTCCTCTCTCCTCCCTAAACTCATCCCTAACCTCAATCCTCATTTATTTTCAACCAAAATCAAGATTTGAAGAAAACATCAAAAATGGCAAAAATTTCAGAAGTTCAGGTAATACTCATCTCTCCACCATTTTCAAAAATACAAAGTTCAGTGTGATCAGGAGAGCATGCTTTATCATTTAGAAACAAGAAATAAGAGTTCTGGAAAAATGAATTTCCATGGCTACCTGAATCGAAGCTTTCAACCCAAGAGCTTCTGGACCAGTTTCTTGCTTCCAATCAACTCCACTGACCTCCCTCAAGTGTTTGCAAAGCTTATCTGGAGTTTGTTTTGGCTAGTTTGTGAGATTGCTTGAGTTCTGTTCAGTGAGGGAGAGAAATCGTGTTTCAGTTTGAGGATGTTTCAGGGATGAATGAGGGCAGGGAAATGATCAGGGGAGTATGCTGAGATGTTTTGTGAAGTTTGTTTGAATGTTTGATGCTTGTGGAGTGTGTTTCGAATGAAAATGCAAGTTGGAGGATTTTTGGTAACTATGGCTTGGAGAGTGTTTCAACATGAGTTGTTGTGTGTTATGGCTTGCCTTTGGTCCACTTATCACTCATGGATAGGTCTGTGGAGTTGGTGTGCCCTATTGTGATTGGTAAGGGTCTTTTGCCAAAAAGTCAAGCTTTGTGTAAGAGAGGTATGGGCTCATGGCTAGCCAAGGACAAGAGGGGTGTCCTGCGCAGCAAGAAGTGAGGAGAACCATAGGATCAATTTTGAAGTCATCCAGCAAATGGATTAGGGTTTGAGTGAGGTTTTGCAACTTTGTTCCACTTTGCCCCTTTTGAAGTTTCTTGATCCACAAGTCATAAAAATGAGCAAACTCTTGATGCAATCTGACTTTTAGACATTGGTTCATGTTTGTATGAAGATTAGAAGTCCATTTGATAGCACAATTTGTCTTGGCAAGTGGTTTTGCAACTTTGCCTCTTTGGTAGAAAACTTGAAATTATGTGATTTTTCCCAACTTTGACAAGCCATAACTTTTGATCCAAAATGAATTAGGACAAGTTCTTGTACTTTTTGAAAAGGGAATGATCCATTCTACAACTTTCATGACCAAAGTTTTCCCATTTGAAGCATTTTTGAATCAAAAAGCAAGGGTTGAAAAAGTTTCCCAAAATGGCAAGTTTCCATTACAAGTCATTTTCCCAAAAAGTCAACTTTGCAAATGGCTTGGAATTCTTCAATTATGTGAACTTCTAACATCTTCTATGATCAAATAAAGATCATACACATTCAAAATGATGAATAACACCCTTTGGTTGGGTCATTGGGGGCCTCAGATGCCCTGATTTTGCACTGACTTGCTCAAAAAGTCAAATCTTGATTATATGCCTTCCCCATGGAATTTCTTCATGAAACTTGATATGCATGATCCTTATAACATATAGAGACCAATAGAAACAAGAATGACCAAAAAATTTGGAGTTATGGCCTTTGAAACCAAAACCCTAATTCTAGGTCATCTGTGCAGTCAAACCTGGCTCTGCTTCCATGCCTTTCTCAGTTCTTGTGATTCTTTGACTTTATTGACTTTGTGGGGATACAATATGATGCTTGAACATACATGCACCCCTTTGAAGTGATTGATGACCTTTGGAGTGGCTCAAGTGGCTCTTGGATTTCTCAGATCACAAACCCTAGATGCAGATGACTTAGAACTAATGCAGTGAAGCAAAAATGCAATATGAGGTGATATGTTTGAACTTATGCATATGAAAAGATCACAAGCCATGGTGTGAATGAGTGAGGGAAAATTTGGGGTGTTTACAGCTTCCCCTATTCAAGCATGAGTTAGCTGTGCAGGATGTAAGCAACGGCTTATCGGGCAAACAAGATAACTTGTGGTTGAATACCAAAGACAGTCCAAAATTTGCACTCACAGAATGAAGAAGAAAAGGGATATAGATTGTAAAAGAAAATAAAGTATATTTATAAAGTGCGGGCGACGGAGGACGACCGTCGAGTAGAGGACGACTGCTGGGGATAAAGCGATGGCGGGGACGACCGACATGCTGGGGAAGATGCGGGAAATAAAGCAGTGACGGGGACGGCCGACAAGCTAGGGATACGAGATATTATGATGGGGACAGCCATCAGGTAAAGCTATAAGATTCTCTGGGGATTATAGGTAAATGAAATAAATGACGAGGTACGGTCATCAAAGGTGAAGGATGATCACCTAGCAGGGGACGGCTGCTCTGTTGGGGATAAGATGAGGGACGGTCATCTAAGATGAGGACGATCACCCGGCAGGGTACGGCTGCCGAAAGTATCGCGACATAGGACGAATGCCGGATAAAAAAGGTCGACGATGGGGACGGACATCGGATAAGCATGATGAAGGACGGTCATCAAGAGGTGAAGGACGATCACCTAGCAGGGTACGGATGCTCTCTGGGTTTATCGTGACATAGGGCGAATGTCAGATAGCAAGATCAACGATGGGGACGACCACTGGATAAAATGATGAAGGACGATCATCAGGAGGTGAAGGACGATCACCTAGCAGGGGACGGCTGCTAAAAATATCACGACATAGGACGAATGTCGGATAAGAAGGGGTTCTAATGAATAGAGACTCCGCTGGGGAAAGGATGAGGGACGGTCATCCAAAGGTGAGGGACGATCACCTGGCAGGGTACGGCTGCCGAAAAGGGGTATCATGACATAGGACGAATGTCAGATAGAAAGGAAATAGTTCACTGGAATTTGCTGTGATAAGTAAACACGGACGAGTGTCTACATCCAAGAAATGAGAGGTATTAGTGTTTGGTGTATGGTGTATAGACTAAAGACGCGGACGAGCATCCTTAGGACAATGATACGGACGAGTATCAGGTAGAAACAAATGTTGACACATGTTCAGAGATGATGATACGGACGAGTACCAACTGGTTAACAAAGAACACGGACGAGTGTCGATTCTTTGGGGACTCTTCTGGGAAATAGTAGACACGGACGAGTGTCTAAATTTAAGAAGACATAAGTGTTTGACACGTGTATGGATTAAAGATACGGACGAGCATCCTTAAGACTATGATACGGACTAGTATCAGGTAGAAACAAACGCTAGATGCATGTTCAAAGATGATGATACGGACGAGTACCAACTGGTTAACAGAGAACACGGACGAGTGTCGAATCTGAGGGGATATAAGTGGTGTATACAAGATACGGACGAGTATTTGTATGAGTGAAACAGGAGTAATAAGTATGAGTGGTGTACAGGAATGTTAACTTGCTGGGTAGAGTGACACGGATGAGTGTCAAAGAATCTGTATATATATATATATATATATATATATATATATATATATATATATCTGTGAGTGCAGAGGGGACGCTTTGGCTTTCTGCTGGGGGTATGACACGGACGGGTGTCAAGAAGTATCTGCAATGTATAAGCATTTGTTTTCTTGGGAAGCTTTGCTGGGGAATAACGACACGGAAGGGTGCCAAAAGGAGTGTGCATTGGTATTTGTGGGTAAAAGGCAAATGCTTTGGCTTTCTGCAGGGGAATCTGGGGAGCTTTCTGTATATCTTTGATGAATTGTCGAAATCTACAAGTGTTTGATTCAGACCATGGCTTATGATTATGCAATATGTTTGATTTTTGCCGTAATGCTCCGTATTAGACGGAATGCTACGCTCTGTGGGGAGAATAATGATGCGAATGCTATGATTATGCAAAGGTACCGATCCGGGATTCGAATCCCGTTACTGCGAAGATCTCTGGCCAATCTGCTTGAAGTGGATATCCCAGCTGGGGGTGAGATCATGGGTAGATCTAGCATACACGACTCTGCTTGGAGGAATAGGTCACTGATAGGCCCATCTTGGTAATAAGGGACACAGCTAGGGTTTGTAGAAGCTTTCTTCGCTCTGTTGTGAGATCTTCAGGCGTTGCTCTTCTGGATAGAGGTCAAAACTCTGTGGGGAGATGGTTCCCGGTCTTTGTACTTGGCTGAGGAGGAAATAACGAATGGCAACTCAGCTGGGGAGAAAGCACCTCCGGTGCTAAGACTGAGTAGATAATGATTTGCCGGCCTGCTGGGATGAAGCTTTGATGCTCCGTGTTGTGCTTTGAATGCCTGCAATCCTGAAAAGATAGAGAAGCGCACAAGTAATCCCGAGGTATCCCTTACCGGATTCCATCATAGGAGTTTAGACACCCCCGAGAGTAAGTATATTTCCTGCAAGCACGTATATATTTTTTTTAGAAGAGGAACATCTGTATTCATGCAATCAGTGTTTTAAAGACATCGGACATTTTTGCAAAACGAAAATAAAGTGTAATGAAACGAAACATGACTGAAAAGTCTGATTTTATTAATTCATGCGCCCTGAATTGGCAAGATACAGTCAAAGAAACAAATCCCCTAAAATGAGGAGATCGTTACAAATTGAGAAACAAAAGTTTGTTGGCAATGTTGATGACGCTTCAAGGAGCTTCCCTTTGCTATGACTCGTATGACATTTGACGTTCTTCTCGTCTTGCTTTCTGAAGAAGGCTGATTCCAATCGGCGCTTGAACCTTTCGAAGCTTACCAAGTTGTAGGTGGTACAGACGAATTCAGAATACAGTCATTCGCTTATTCCCTTGTTTTGCATGAATCGCCCTTTCGGGTTTTCGATCCATCGGGATACCCATTTTTGCCTGAGTCGTCCAATGCGGCTTTTCAACTCAGCGGGTGTACATTTTTTATTTCTTTCCCTTATTTTTGCCCGAGTCTTTTATTATGTTTTTGACTCGTCGGGATGCCCTATTTTTGCCTGGACTTACATTCTGTTTTTATGTCCAGCGGGTCATTTTATGCGAAGTATTTTTTAACTGCATCCGAATTCACAGGGGACGGGAAGTCTTCACCATCCATAGTGCTGAGCATCAGTGCTCCACCTGAGAAAACTTTCTTTACTACGAATGGCCCTTCATAGTTCGGAGTCCACTTGCCCCTGTGGTCTGTATGAGGAGGAAGGAGTCTTTTCAGCACAAGATCTCCTACTTGGTATTCTCGGAGCCTGACTTTCTGATCGAAGGCTTTCTTCATTCTTTTCTGATACAGCTGCCCATGACAGATTGCAGCCAATCTCTTCTCTTCAATCAGACTCAGTTGCTCGTATCGGGACCGGACCCATTCTGCTTCATTCAATTTAACATCCATCAATACCCGCAGGGAGGGTAACTCAACTTCAACAGGTAGGACTGCCTCCATACCATAAACAAGCTGATACGGTGTTGCCCCAATGGATGTTCTGATTGACGTACGGTACCCATGCAAGGCAAATGGTAGCATTTCATGCCAGTCTTTGTAGGTGACTACCATCTTCTGCACAATCTTCTTGATATTCTTATTAGCTGCCTCTACAGCGCCATTCATCTTTGGCCTGTAAGGAGAAGAATTGTGGTGTTGGATTTTGAAGTCCCGGCATAGCTCTGCCATCATTTTGTTGTTTAAGTTAGAACCATTATCATTAATGATTCGCTCGGGCACTCCATACCGACAGATGATATCTCTCTTCAGAAATCGGGCCACCACTTGCCTTGTAACATTTGCATAGGAAGCTGCTTCAACCCACTTGGTAAAATAATCAGTAGCAACCAGGATGAATCTGTGGACATTTGAAGCAGTCGGTTCAATCTTGCCAATCATATCAATGCCCCACATAGCAAAGGGCCAAGGTGAAGACATCACATTCAGAGGATTGGGAGGCACATGCACCTTATCCGCATAAATCTGGCATTTATGGCACTTCCTGGCATAAGCACAACAGTCAGCATCCATTGTGATCCAGTAATATCCTGATCTTAACAACTTTTTAGCATTGCATGCCCTCCAGCATGGGTACCAAAGGATCCTTCGTGCACCTCGTGCATCAACAAGTCCGCTTCTGTTCTATCAACGCATCTGAGGAGTACCATATCAAAGTTCCTTTTGTAAAGGGAACCATCAGTATTCAGGAAGAAACTACCAGCAAGCCTTCTTAAAGTCTTCTTATCATTGGAAGATGCCCCAGATGGGTATGTTTGATCCTCCAAGAAGCATTTGATGTCGTGGAACCAAGGCTTATCATCTTTGACAACATCAGCTGCAAATACATATGCTGGTCTGTCAAGTCTGGATACTGAGATTCGAGGCACAAAGTTGGCAGCTTGAACTTTGATCATGGATGAAATGGTAGCCAGAGCATCTGCAAATTGATTCTCATCCCGAGGGATATACTCAAGCTTGACCGTTGTGAAGAAAGTCAATAACCTTCTTCTATAATCCCTGTAAGGTATCAGGTGATCCTGGTGGGTGTACCATTTGCCGTTGGTTTGATTAACTACCAAAGCTGAATCTCCGAATACAGTCAAAGTCTTGATCCTGAGGTCAATGGCTTCCTCAAGACCCATAATACAAGCTTCGTATTCAGCTTCATTGTTAGTGTAGTTGAAAGTGAGCTTTGCTGAGAAAGGCATGTGAACTCCTTTAGGTGTAATGAGTACTGCACCAACACCACGACCATTCATATTAACAGCCCCGTCAAACATCATAGTCCATTCTTCTTCTGGGTCAGGCCCTTCAGTGTGAACAGGCTCTTCATGATCTTTTCCTTTTATGAACATGATGTCTTCATCAGGGAAGTCAAATCTCATAGGCTGGTAATCATCAATAGGTTGCTCAGCAAGATAATCAGACAATACACTACCCTTGATGGCTTTCTGAGATGTGTACTGAATGTCATATTCTGTGAGAATCATTTGCCATCTTGCAACCCGTCCGGTAAGTGTTGGCTTCTCAAATATGTACTTGACTGGGTCCATCTTTGAGATCAACAAGGTGGTGTGGGTCAACATATACTGTCTCAGTCGGCGAGCAGCCCACGCTAAAGCACAACAAGTTTTCTCGAGCAGTGAATAATGTTGTTCACAGTTGGTAAACTTTTTGCTTAGGTAGTAAATTGCATACTCTTTTCGACCAGACTCGTCATGCTGGCCCAACACACACCCCATCGACTCTTCTAATAATGTCAAGTACATTATCAGAGGTCTTCCTTCAACTGGAGGCATAAGGATTGGAGGCTCCTGTAAGTATTCCTTGATTTTGTCAAAAGCCCTCTGGCAGTCTTCATTCCACCTGACCGTTTGTTCTTTTCTTAACAGCTTGAACAAAGGTTCACAAGTTGCAGTAAGGTGAGATATGAACCGTGACATGTAGTTCAATCTACCTAAGAACCCTCAAACTTCTTTTTCTGTCTTCGGTGCAGGCATTTCTTGAATGGCCTTGACTTTATCAGGGTCAACTTCAATCCCTTTCTCACTTACAATAAATCCCAGCAGCTTACCAGATCGCATCCCGAATGTACATTTGTTGGGGTTTAACTTCAATTGGTACTTCCTCAACCGCTTAAATAACTTTAACAGATTCACCAGGTGGTCTTCTTCCGTGAGGGACTTGGCAATCATGTCATCCACATAACATTCAATATTTTTATGGATCATGTCGTGGAATAATGTTACCATAGCCCGTTGATACGTTGCACCAGCATTCTTCAGTCCGAATGGCATCACCTTATAACAGAACGTGCCCCAGGGTGTGATGAAAGTTGTCTTCTCCATGTCTTCAGGTGACATCTTGATCTGATTGTATCCTGAAAATCCGTCCATGAAGGAGAACACCGAGAACTGAGCCGTATTATCAACCAATACATCAATGTGAGGTAATGGGAAATCATCTTTCGGGCTAGCTCTATTCAGATCCCGGTAATCCACACACATCCTTACTTTGCCGTCTTTCTTAGGCACCGGTACAATATTAGCAACCCACGGCGGATAGCTAGTTACAGCAAGGAAACCGGCGTCCCACTGTTTTTGTACTTCTTCTTTTATCTTCATTTCCATATCTGGGCGAGTACGGCGCAACTTCTGTTTAACCGGCGGGCAGTCTTCTTTTAAAGGCAGCTTGTGCATGACAATATCGGTGTCCAACCCAGGCATATCCTGATAAGACCAAGCAAAGACATCCACATACTCCCGAAGCATATCAATCATTTGTCCCTTCACTGAGTCTTGTAGGCAGGCCCCGATCTTAACCTCTTTCACATCTTCATCCGTACCAAGATTAATCGCTTCAATCTCCTCCTGATGAGGAGTGATGACCTTCTCCTCTTGCCTTAACAACCTGACTAGCTCTTCAGGGAGCTCATAATCTTCTTCAACCCCTTCATCAGCTTGATTGATTGGATTGTCAAAGTCATACGAAGCCATAGTTGTGCTGTTGTCGGTGCAGTCTGAAAGGCACTCTCTGCAAGGGTTTAGATTGTTCATTTTAGTGATCAATTTTAATCTTGTTTAGAAAAAGTGAAGTAAAGTTATCATTTTGGAAAACATTGCCATTTTTATTTTTGTACAAAAAGAAAAATGAAAAACAGTGAGCGGAAAAGAGAAAGACTCATTTGCAAAAGATGTCCGATATTCATTGATTGATCTGTTTGCACAAAATTACAAGATGGCCCGATTACAAAATGAGTCTTGTCATCTTGGGCAAAATGCAAGACTTGATGCATGCTTAAAAATACAGGAAATAATAATTACTCTACAGGAGTAACCCTTATAATTTCCTGGGAAGACCAGTTAAGGACTTGGCTCCCCGGGATCCTTGGACGTATCCAACTCTCCAGGTTGCGGTCGCTTTCATCCTCGTCTTCCAAGTTGTTCGCCGCATCAGGGGTGAGCATTCCCCCGCTGACAAAACTGGGCTTCTTAGCAGCCTCTGATTGATCTTGTTGAGTTGGTTTGTAACCCAACCCAAATCTGTCCTCCTTCTTCTCCACAGGTAGCAGCTTGCCCCAGCCTTGGGCAGTACCCTCTTCAACAACCTTCCTGGCTTGCTGATAAGATGTCATGGAGGTTCCTAGTACAGCAGATGCTTCATTTATGTTCAGGGTTTCAAACCCCTGGCTCATGGTTTCATAGATCTCCCCATCCATCTCAATGTACTTGTATGTAGCCAGATGGCTAACAAAAATGTCCTCCTCACCACAGATGGTGATGATCTGGCCTTCCCACTCGAATTTCAGCTTCTGGTGAAGGGTAGACGTAACTGCGCCAGCGGCATGGATCCAAGGTCTACCCAACAAACAACTGTAGGCCGGCTGAATGTCCATCACATAGAAGGTAATTTTAAAAGTCTGCGGGCCAATCATCACAGGCAGATCAATCTCCCCTAGCACTGATCTTTTAGAGCCATCAAATGCTCTCACCACCAAATTACTTGGACGCAATGCCAAGCCATCATACTCCAGCTTCACCAAGGCTTTCTTTGGTAGAACATTGAGTGAAGACCCAGTGTCCACCAGTACATGGGATAAAACAGCACCCTTGCATTCCAAGGTGATATGTAAAGCCTTGTTGTGGTTACGTCCCTCAGTTGTTAAGTCAGCATTGGTAAAGCCCAGTCCATGACTGGTGTTGACATTTGCCACCACAGTTTCTAGCTGATTAACAGTGATCTCCTCTGGCACGTATGCTGCGTGCAAGACTTTCAATAATGCATTCCTGTGAGCTTCAGAACACATCAGCAGGGATAATATGGAGATCTTTGAGGGAGTTTGGTGAAGCTGATCCACCACTTTGTAATCACTTCTCTTTATAATCCTCATAAACTCGTCTACGTCTTGTTCAAAAGATGTCTTCAGAGTTTCTTTGATAGCTTGTTCTTCAAGTACCACACTCTTCCCCTTTGCTTTGGCAGCAGCTTCTGCTTCAGCATTAGGTCTTTGTGTTTGTGAGGCAAAAAGGCGTCCGCTTCTGGTGAAGCCTCCGCCTCCCCCAACATTATCAATCTGTGGAGAAGAGGTTGAAGAATCCGAAGTGATTTTCTCCCCGTTGCAGTAGAGGTCAGAGCCATAATGCCAAGGGATGGCGTTACTGCTTTCATATGGAACGGGTCCAGGCACCGTGATGGTAACTGGACTGACTGCAGCAGAGGAGGGTACTGAAATGGTGTGCGGATCGTAGTAAATAGTGACTGGTGACCTGGCAGGAGATGCCACTGCTTGTTGTTGAAAGTTGTTGTTTGGAGGAACATTTGATGGATCATAATAGATGGTGACTGCTGAGATATCTTCATTAGTTTCTGTTGGCGTTGTAGAAGATCCTGCTGGATAAATGGATGTTGATGTTGTAGAAGAAAGGGTTGTTGACATTTGATTTGTTGAAGTGATGGATGAAGCCATTGTTGATGATATTGATGAATTGGTCGGAATGATTGTTGTTGCAGTTGTAGAAGAGTCAAGAATTGTTGTCAAAGGAATTGCTGGATTTGTAGGTGCCGTTGTTGGGATCTGAAGTATGCCACTCTTGATAAGACCATCTATGTCGCTTCTCAAGTTATCACACCCGTTGACTGAAATGTTGCAATAACCACAACCGAGCTCACACCCGGGGAACATCTGGCATTCTAGGAGCTGAGCTTTAATTTCTACCAGAGGTGTCCGAATCTGCCCAACACTGGTGATTAAGAAAGATGGCTTGTCTTCCTCAATGGCATTAATTCTTGGTCCTCCATGATTGGGCATGGGATTCTTGTTGACATTTGGCAGGGGTGCAAAGTTGAGGGCTTTAGAATCCACCAGGTCTTGTACCTTCATTTGCAAAGCCCTGCATTTTTCCGTATTGTGGCCAGGTGCATTGGAGTGGAAAGCACATCTGGCGTTGACATCATAATTTCTTGGAAGATTAGAGGTATCTGGTGGTGCCAATGTCCTTAGCTCAACCAAGTTGAGTTTCAGGAGTTGTGGCAATAAAGCGGCATAAGGCATAGGGATAGGGTCAATCACCCTATTGGCCTGTGATGGTCTTTGCTGAAAAGGTCTTTGCTGTTGATTGCTGTTATTGTTGTTGTATGTCCTCTGTGGCGGATACTGAACTTGTTGTTGATAGTGTGGTTGTTGTGGTTGTTGATATGCTGGTTGCTGAGGAATCGGAGCTGGAATAGTGACAGCTGCTACTGATCTGTGAACATACTGAGGTCTGCCCCTGCTGGCATGAATGGCATTTGTCTCACCGGTCCTTCGAGGTCCCACAAAAGGCTTCCTGGGATTACTTGACGAACTTGCACCATTATCAGAAATTTTACCCATCTTCAGAAGGCTTTCAATTCTTTCTCCAGCTATGACTATGTCAGCGAAGCTGGTGGAAGAAAAGGCAGCTAGCCTATCAATATATGTTCCTTGTAGAGTATTCATAAACATGTCGGCCATTTCTCTTTCCGACATGGGTGGCTGGACAGCAGCAGCAAGCTGTCTCCACCTCTGGGCATATTCCCTGAAGCTTTCTCTGGAGGACTGAGACATTCCCATCAGAAGGGTTCTGTTAGGAGCCATGTCCAAATTGTATTGGTACTGCCTGATGAAGGCTTCAGCTAGGTCCTTCCAGCATCTGATAGTAGCTTTGGTCAAGTGTGAGTATCACTCCCTTGAAGCCCCAATCAAACTATCTTCAAAGTAAAACATCCACAGTTTTTCATCCATGGTGTATGCCTTAAGTCTTCCCAGAAAGGACTGTAAGTGAGTTCGCGGACAGGAAGTTCCATTGTACTTCTCGGAGCACGGGGGTTTAAACTTGTGGGGAATCCTTACCCCATCCACTAACCCCATATCCATAACATCAAAGCCCAGGGAATTTTGAGACTCCAGAGATCTCAACTTTTCAGCAATTTCCTCAAACCTCCTATCATAGACTTCATCCCCAGCTCCCATGACAGTGAATTGCTCCTCTTGGGGGTCTTCTTGTAAAATCCTCCCCCCAATAGTATTTCCCTGCACATTACCCGGGATGTTGACTTCCGGATGTAGATGAGGCCCATATACTGGTGGGTTAACATGAGGCTGACCCCTCTCATTGTTACTTGTTCCTCCAGTTCCCAGATGGGGTTCTTCCGGGGTTTGTCTTTCTACCAATGCCCTCAACCTTTCTTGACTTTGAGCCAAGCCATTCATTACTTCCATGAACTGGGTCATTTGGTTTCTCATCTCCAGCCTTTCATTAGCCATCTGAGTCCTGACTTCTGTCAGATCTTGCTGTACTTGGTCCATCTGGATACCAGGAAGATTGTTGCGAGTAGGATACCTGTGCGGACGGTTGAGAAGGAACACCCGACGGCGAGCAATAATTCCTGAATCACAACAGAGTTAGTAACAAACAAAACAAAAACCTACAAAACAATACAAAAGTTAGTATGCAATGCAGTATGCTTATTTATCTTCCAAGGTATCCGACTTGGCTCTTGGTTTTGACCTTTCCAGACCCTGGGGAAGATGCTTTGATGTTGCTTTGAGAAAAGGAACTCAAATGAAACAACTGATAAATATATTACAAATGGTGGATCATACATAGTTTGTTTTTACAACACATGCCCCTGAGGGGTCAAAATACATCATAAAAAGAAAAGTACATGAAATGTAAATAACAACAAGCAAAAAAATCAAACACCTAATCCAAACTCATCCTCCTTAACCTCCTTCAGAAGTGCTTCAGTGACAGGACCAGCCGGATGCTCTGTAATGTTCCTGATAAGAAGGTTCCTGGTGGCAATAGCAGTGGTCAGCTTCTTGTGTCTGTCTTGGTCCTTTGACCTCTTCACACCAGCCCTAAGCTTCAACTCTGAAATCTCCTTCTGGGCTGCTAGCAGGGCCTCCTGTTGTTTCTTTTCATTGGCCTCCAACTGCTCAATCCTAGCTTGAGTTCTCTTATCCTCTTGAGTGCGAGCTTCAGTGATTCTGACCCACCTATCTTGACTTTCTTTCAGATAGAGATCAGTCCTAGCCTTCTGAAACTGGGCCTCTTTACAGGCATTCTTCAAAATCTGTTCTCCTGCTCTTGATTTCTTGATGTAGTCCTCTGATTTCCCAATCCTGGATAGATGCTCCACCTTAAGCTTTTCCAACCTCTCAATGTCTAGCCGACCATCACTCCTCTCCCAGAGGGTCTTCTTCAGAGCTTGAGACAGATTCTCATTCCTTTCCTTCAGCTTCTCAAATTCTTCCAGGCTGACAGTGGCTGGAGGTGGTACTGTGGATGGTCCAGGTGCATCCTCAATGGTGAAAGGCATCCCAGAAATCTGAGCCCTAGCATGAGACCATTCATAATACTGAGCTGAGGCCACATTGTTGCATCTCCCAAGAATGGCCATCCCTTTGGTCTGGATGTTGTCCCAAGCCCATGATGCTTGTCTGACAACAGCTAGATTAGGTTTTATCTCACAATAAAGGGTTTCAGCCAAGTCTTGCACTCTAGGAGGGTGAACCAAAGCATAGCCCAACTGTCTCTTAAACAGTAAAGGATTGTAGTTGATGCAACCCTTTACTCCTATCAGAGGTACATTGGGGAACTGTCCACAGCTAGTAATTATGTCCTTGCCTTTAGTGCTCTGGGTGCACCATCTGATGTCATCTGAAGTCAAAGCAATAAGTCTCTTAGCCCAATTCTTCTGTTGGTGAGGATTCAGGAAGGCATCAGTCTTGGGTAAGTGTTTGAGCAGCCAGGTATGAAACAGAGGAGCACAGCATCTCACCAACCTTCTTCTCTGCTTCTCATTCCTTTGGTGAACAGAATAATAGAAATCTCCTAGCAAGGTGGGCACTAGGTTCCTCAAAAGGGAGAGATGAATGGCATTCTTGCTGATAAACTTGGGCTCATCTGCAAAAAGTATAACCCCGTATATACTGAGGGCTAACAATGCACAAACTGCCTTCCATTCTCCCAAGGAGGCTTTCAGGATAGCCTGAGAAGTCAAGAAATCCAAGTGTAGACCAGGGATTCCAGCCTTTGTTGTCATGTTCTGCTCAATCAAAATAGGTTCCAAGTGCAGTGCTTTTGCCACTTCTTCATTGCTGGGAGAAGTCATTTCAGGGTTGAAGGGGACACCACCCCTGACAGGTACTCCAATCAAAGATGAGAACTCCTCCAGCAAAGGTCCTAGCTGAAAGTTCTGGAAAGTGAAACATCTCAAAGGAGGGTCATAAAACTGTAGGCAGGTGTGGATCAAACTCCTCTGAGAAGGGTCTAGGTCCATAACCATATCAAGGATGTTTCCATAATGTTCTCTGAATAATGGGATATGGTCTGGAGTGATAAGTGTATGGACCTGCCTGATGCCAGTCAGCTCAGGCTCAAAGAAATGGTATGAAATGTTGCTCTTCTTGGGTGCCATGACTGCTGATGAAGAGCTGAAAACAGATGTTGATGATGAAGACTGATACTGGAGATGAACCACTGATAGGCTGAAGCTGATGATAAAAGTAATTGAAGCAGGCAACTGATGAAGATAGTTGAAGCAGATCACTGATGAACATAGGTCTATGCAGATGAAGGGGTCAAAACCAAGCCAGATGTAACATGGATACCCTGAAAAACAAATAAACAAATGTTAAAATGATGCAAATGATGAGTATGCAAATGATATGCAAGGGTTTGTGATCAAGCTGGATCTGATTACTGCCTTGATATAAGTCCATGTATGTTTTAAGAAGTCCAGATGGAGGTTCAGAAGTCCAATAACCAAGGCGGGGGACTCAAATAAAGAGTCACAAGTCCAGGGTTCAAATCACAAGAAATGTCCAAGGTGGAGTACTCTTAAACATAGCAAGTATCAGGGTATGTTGGGGCCAAGGGTACCTGCAAACCTGTAAACAGCCCAACCCCCTCACAGGTGGTGTTCTAAAACAAGGATCCTTAGGCTTGGATCTGTTATGAGAAGTGTAAACACTTCTAACCCGGAGGTACAATGTTTAAAATAACCATAAAAGATCCTCCTCTAATTCACCTCAGTTTCTGAAGGTCAATAATAAAGGTCATCCAGACTTAGCAAGCTTCCCAGATAGCCCTAGCACTACAGGAAATCTGTAGCACAGAGTTCTCAAGAAGAAACCCACATCTGAACCGTGTTTCATATTCCCGCACCAGACCGAAATGGAATGGGAAAGAACATGAACCACTCTAGCCTAGGTGTCACTCAGGTCCCAGGTATAGGACCTTAAACTCTCAATAGAACCCCACCCACCAAAGCAAAAACCAGATCCAGCCAGATGACAATATGACAGTACGATATATAAAGCTGTAAAGAAAGCAATAAATAACTATACATAAAGCAGTAAATAAAGCAAATATACAAACACAATTAGCACATAACACCCCAATAAACACAAATCAAACAAGCGCTAGGAGGAACCCACAAAAAGAACCAGAAGCTCTGGTTATAGTATCACCGTCCCCAGCAGAGTCGCCAAGCTGTCGCTCCCACCAAAATGACACCTCAGTCAGAAGGGGTACAAACGCGAACGGTCGACGAAAAGAGGGATGAGAACACACAGGGGTGAACTCAAGAGAAAAGAAAAGAGTCGCCAGCTAGGAATTTTTATCCCGAAGGAAAGGTAATGCTGCATAAACCTAAGAAGATATGGATAAGACGGTTGCGAACCAGAGAGACTGAGAAAGGGGGTCGGTTACAACCTGGGAAGGTATTAGCACCCAGATTGTCCGTCGTACTCGACGGGATCCACGCTTAAAAGATTTGTGCTTTAAAGGGGTAGTGTCTGTGCAATTTGTGTATAGAAGAGCTGGAAAAGGATGTACAGGTGTCAGTGTAAAAGAAATGTGAAGTGTAGTATGTACAGTGTCAGTGTAAGAACAAGAGTATAATGCCCAAGATTATGAGGCTTAAAGAATAATGCTGGAAGAGGGGGAATATACAGAGACTTTTGTTCGATAACTGTTAAGTTATGCCTACGTATCCTCTCGTGCAATGAGGAAGTCAGAACACCGTAGTTCGACCCAAAGAGACTGAAAGATAAATTGACTTGTGAACTGCTTACTTGTCTATGCTCAAGTGTATGACCTGTCTGGCTCAGGTGCAAACTGTCTTGCATTAGACAGAAGAAGCGAGTCCTCGATTATGAGTGAATGAGATGAGAGAAGAATCCCGTAGGAGACGATTATTGTTTGTTTTTGTGTTTTCAGTCTTTTATTGCTTTTTTGAAGTTTGTCATAAGTTAATGAGCTTAAGCCTAAACCAATGGGTTAGTAAACTCATCACATCCTCCCTCTGATTAGGGGTAATGAGAATACCTTAAGTGTGAAGTCAGCATCTCACACTTAATCACCCTGACGTAGGATTAAGATCATTAACCTACTTGTGATTATTTAAATGTTTTTGGTGTTTTTGTTTAGTGTTAAGTAATGAGACTAAGCCATAATCAGGGATTAAACAGACTCATTACACCATCCTAATAGAAGGATAATAGATGAGAATATTTAAGCTGAGGAAGACTCCTCAACTTAATCCATGATTAGGGATTAACCTCATGACAAAACAAAGCCTTTATTAGATGGATTTTAGTTAATGAGAAGATGAAGAAATGATTTTTATGGTTTGTAAGACAACTTGAGGGGGACTTGTCCATTAACACTAGGGTTAGTCCTTCTTAACCAATTAAGGAAGAATTAGAACCCTAATGCAAGGCCCAAGTTACAAGCTTGATGTCTTGATGATTATTAGGTGAATTGATTAAAGGAGTTAAACACATTAAGGTTTTAACACTTAGGATTAAAGTTATACACTCCATCCTAATAGAAGGATGCAGGCATAAGCTTAATCACAAAGCTTTAAAGCATTTAGGGTTTAGCCCCTGATTATGAGATGAGAAGAGAAGACACAAAGATGACACAAAGGTAAAAACTAATGGGGGACTAATCAAACCCTAATTATTGTCATGCTTGGTTGTTCCTAGGGTTTATGAGGTTTGCAAGAAAGATCTTCAAGGAACCACCAAGGAGAGAAGCAGATGAAAGGAGCAAAGAGAAGCAAAACAACTTGCTTCACTTAAGAAGTCAAGTTGCTTGAAGAAAGAAAGTAAGATGAACAAGAATGAGCAAGCTCAAACCCAAACACATACAAAATGCAGCAAATGAAATATGAAAGAGATGGCAAGAGAAAGTGAGAAGTGAAGGCAAATTCACTTCTCAAAGTAACTTACCACCTGAAAAGTTAGTGAAAGAAATGAAATGCAATGTAAATGAGATGAAATGGCATGATGCAAACCAAAACCAGAAGCATAAGTATGATGTTATTGATGCTAAGAGATGATGCAAACATGAGGCAAGGCATTAGAATGATCATACAAACATATGGATGCAAGAGAAGCATGTTTTGAACCATGAACATACATGAAAAGTTATGAAATGCAAATGACATACAACATGGCAAATGAAAGATGAAATGATCAAACATGATTCTAACATGTCCTAAGATGTCTTATGAATCAAATGAATGCACAAAATGTCATTTTAAGTCATGGTATGCAAGCACATGGAAGATGGATGCAAAGGAAGGCATAAATTAGGGTTTATGATCAACACACAAAGCAAAAATCCAAAACCAGAAGCAAATGACATGACAAAAATTTGAAAATGCAATCAAAGGTACCCTAGACCTACACAAACTCACTGCCCAAAGGAGGGGACCCAACTCTTAACCTAGTGAGAGTTATGAATTTTCTAAGATTGCTAGGGTTTTAAGGTACCTCATCAAGAAAAAAAAAAGCCAAACAAATTGAAAATGCAAGATCAATTCATGCCAATTTTATTATATAAACTACATGATATGCAAGATGCAATGCAAAAAGAATCATCATCCAACTCTCAAAGGTTAGGCAGAAATGAATTTTTGAAGTTTGACATAAAATATTGCCTTGAAATGAAATTAAATCCATTGAAAATTATCAAAAGGCATCAAGAACAAAAAAGAAATTTGGTTTGAGAGTTGGACAATGTTTCTAAATGTTTCTAAATGTTACATGAATTTTTTTGTGATTTTTAAATACCTAAAAGTATTTTTAATCAATTAATATTCATTAACTAATTAAAAATAAACTCTTAAATGATTTAAAAATAATTTTGAATGCAAAAAAATAAAATAAAAATCATTTTCTGATTGAGAAAAATATTTGAAACAAAAATGCAAAAGGAAATATTTTTGGGATTTTTCTAACTATTTTAAAATAAATATGAAAGAAAATGCAAGAAAAATGAAAATAAAATTGATTTAATGGGAAGTCAATAGATCCAGTGGCTGGTATTCAAACTGAACGCGCAGGAGTTGACTGGCGCGCTATCCTACGGCTGGCATTTGAACTGGCTAGATTAATATAAAAACCTGATTAATTAACTAATGACGTGGATTAGGGTTTTAATGAAACAATCCAGGCCATCCAAACGCGCGGGAGTCAAACAAAGTCAACCAAATCTACGCTACACATTCAAACTGAACCCTAAACGCATTTAAGACACTAATCACTTTCAGGTGGCCGGAGAAGACTTCCGGTCGTCTTCTCCGGCCAGACCCTCACCTGAAAGTTGCTAACTTCTTCCCTAGGTCATTTCTGGAGCTCTAAAGCTCCAGATCACTTCCTCTCTCCTCCCTAAACGCATCCCTAACGTCAATCCTCATTTATTTTCAACCAAAATCAAGATTCGAAGAAAACATCAAAAATGGCAAAAATTTCAGAAGTTCAGTAAATACTCATCTCTCCACCATTTTCAAAAATACAAAGTTCAGTGTGATCAGGAGAGCATGCTTTATCATTTAGAAACAAGAAATAAGAGTTCTGGAAAAATGAATTTCCATGGCTACCTGAATCGAAGCTTTCAACCCAAGAGCTTCTGGACCAGTTTCTTGCTTCCAATCAACTCCACTGATCTCCCTCAAGTGTTTGCAAAGCTTATCTGGAGTTTGTTTTGGCTAGTTTGTGAGATTGCTTGAGTTCTGTTCAGTGAGGGAGAGAAATTGTGTTTCAGTTTGAGGATGTTTCAGGGATGAATGAGGGCAGGGAAATGATCAGGGGAGTATGCTGAGATGTTTTGTGAAGTTTGTTTGAATGTTTGATGCTTGTGGAGTGTGTTTCGAATGAAAATGCAAGTTGGAGGATTTTTGGTAACTATGGTTGGAGAGTGTTTCAGCATGAGTTGTTGTGTGTTATGGCTTGCCTTTGGTCCACTTATCACTCATGGATAGGTCTGTGGAGTTGGTGTGCCCTATTGTGATTGGTATGGGTCTTTTGCCAAAAAGTCAAACTTTGTGTAAGAGAGGTATGGGCTCATGGCTAGCCAAGGACAAGAGGGGTGTCCTGCGCAGCAAGAAGTGAGGAGAACCATAGGATCAATTTTGAAGTCAGCCAGCAAATGGATTAGGGTTTGAGTGAGGTTTTGCAACTTTGTTCCACTTTGCCCCTTTTGAAGTTTCTTGATCCACAAGTCATAAAAATGAGCAAACTCTTGATGCAATCTGACTTTTAGACATTGGTTCATGTTTGTATGAAGATTAGAAGTCCATTTGATAGCACAATTTGTCTTGGCAAGTGGTTTTGCAACTTTGCCTCTTTGGTAGAAAACTTGAAATTATGTGATTTTTCCCAACTTTGACAAGCCATAACTTTTGATCCAAAATGAATTAGGACAAATTCTTGTACTTTTTGAAAAGGGAATGATCCATTCTACAACTTTCATGACCAAAGTTTTCCCATTTGAAGCATTTTTGAATCAAAAAGCAAGGGTTGAAAAAGTTTCTCAAAATGGCAAGTTTCCATTACAAGTCATTTTCCCAAAAAGTCAACTTTGCAAATGGCTTGGAATTCTTCAATTATGTGAAATTCTAACATCTTATATGATCAAATAAAGATCATACACATTCAAAATGATGAAGAACACCCTTTGGTTGGGTCATTGGGGGCCTCAGATGCCCTGATTTTGCACTGACTTGCTCAAAAAGTCAACTCTTGATTATATGCCTTCCCCATGGAATTTCTTCATGAAACTTGATATGCATGATCCTTATAACATATAGAGACCAATAGAAACAATAATGACCAAAAATTTGGAGTTATGGCCTTTGAAACCAAAACCCTAATTCTAGGTCATCTGTGCAGTCAAACCTGGCTCTGCTTCCATGCCTTTCTCAGTTCTTGTGATTCTTTGACTTTATTGACTTTGTGGGGATACAATATGATGCTTGAACATACATGGACCCATTTGAAGTGATTGATGACCTTTGGAGTGGCTCTTGGATTGCTCAGATCACAAACCCTAGATGCAGATGACTTAGAACTAATGCAGTGAAGCAAAAATGCAATATGAGGTGATATGTTTGAACTTATGCATATGAAAAGATCACAAGCCATGGTGTGAATGAGTGAGGGAAAATTTGGGGTGTTTACACTAACTATACAATAAAAAATCTACCTTTGTTCGTCAAGAAACAAAACTATATTTAAATGCCTAAATCATCCTAACTTCATGAAGAAATAAAACAATATTTGCTGATAGTATTGTAAATAAAAACCTTGTCGCGACTTGGAGGCATATATGGTTTAGTACTCTTATGCAGTATATTGACATTATCCATAACCTTTGAAGCAGAAACTTTATGAGAAACATAATTTGTGTGAAGGCATAAAGAATCTTTAAATACTTTTGTTAAACAATATACAATATTGAAAGATGGCACGTAAGTAATAGCAAAGAGATAATCAAATAATACTATATATTTAGTTCACTATAAGGTGAGGGTAGGAGATAAGGTGAACCTTCATACACACTGAACAAGAAAATAGAGTTACAAATTAAACAATCTATACATAAACAATACACAATCACTTGAAAAACATAATGAGGAAGAGAAGGTTTGTTGTTACAAAGTCCAAGACATTGCAACCTAAATTTCCCTTGATAATTTCAGCGTTCTCTAACTACCAGCTTTAGCTTTGGCGGGAAATTTCTCAGTTATGAAATGTAAGAAAATTAACTAGTAAAATAAATAGTAACAAACTAATAATAGAACACCGTAATATATGCAGTAAAATGAAAAATAAAAAATAGATTGAATCAGATCAACAATTTAACAATACAATTCTTTTACACAATAATTAACAATACTTAAAAGTAATATCGACCAACAAAATATAATGATTAAAATAATAACAAACTCAAAACAAAACATGATTAAAGCATAATGAAAATCAAAACGGTTAATTACTCAAAAATTAAGATAATAATCAGAAGTGGAAATTTACTTGTTAGAATCTTCGGAAGCCGACGATGTTAAAAGTTGTGCATGTCGATTTTTCTTACTCATTTTGGCGGGAAATTTCACTAACGAAATGCAAGAATTCTTGAAGCAAAGAAACTCAGAATACATTTTACAGGAGCAAGAAAAAGAAGATTTTAAACTCTAATGTCAAGAATGCAGTGAAAATGTATATCTATATCATCTAAGATTTATGGAAAAAAGAAAAATAGAAATTGTAAGAACAATGAATTAGATGGGAAGAGAGGTTCTAGAAAAAAAGGGAAAAAAAATAAGATGAAAAATTTTGGGAGTAATTTTATTTTTGACCATATGGTATCAGATTTGATTCCATCATTTTACATATTGGAATTTAATGTGTTGGAATTAAATAAAATTTCTTAGGTCAGGTGCACAATACATGACTTAATAAATAGATTTTTTAAGTCAATTAGTAAACATATATGACTTAAGAAATTTAATGAGAGTTATATATATTTTTTATTTAATCTTTGTTAAATCAATTTTTAATGCACCCGACCTATCTAAGTTATGAATAATTAAAGAATTGTCATCGCATCTTCTTAAATCAGGTGGCAGGTTAACTGATTTAACAATATCTCTATTAAAAAAATATTTTTGTACTAATATATCAACCAACTATGTGGAAAAAGATCGTAGAAACTATTAATCATAACTAACATCAAACCAATATGTTACGTATATAAATTAAGACTTTTGTAAAGATTTATTGTAAAATAAGTGAAGAAGTATCCTAACTATACAATAAAAAATCACTTATTTTAGGCACTTATTAAAATTCATTAACCCATTCTCTTCAATCAGTTAGAGCATCTTTTGATATTTTTGGACTAAATTAACTACATGGTCCTTTAAGTTATTTAATTGTAATAATGTAGTCTTTTATGTTTTCTTGCTACAACTAGGTCCTTTAAATTACTTTAAAATATCAAGTTAGTTCCTTAAGTTTTTTTTTGTAACGCTTTGGTCCCTTTTAAAAAAATCTCTATTAAAATAAATTGCAAATTCATATACCATTTGAACTGTTTTTTCGCACTAATCACAAATATGTAATTAGTTTTGCGTTTGATTGTATATTTTGGTCGGATCGGTGAATTTTTCATTATGTCTTTCGTCCATTTTTACTAAATTCTCATAAACCGTATTTCATTATGTATTTCGTCCATTTATACTTGATTATCATGAATTGTAACTTGTTTGATAAATTTGATTGCATATTCGTAGTCAGATCGAAAAGACAGTTCAAATGGTATATGAGAATTTGCAATTTATTGTAATGGAGATTTTTAAAAAGGACTAAAGTGTTAAACAAAATTAAGGGATTAATTTGATATTTTAAAATAACATAAAAGATATACTTGTAGTAAAAAATATAAAATAATCACATTGTTACAATTAAATAACTTAAAGGACCAAATAAATAATTTAAACTGTTTTTTCTTAAGAATCTTTTGAATAGAATTTACCACATTATGTCATACATATGCAACACATAGATATTTTGCTATATGTACATATTCAAAAATACAAAACTCAAAAAAAAAAAAAAAGAATTTTCACCATATCCAAAAATACACAGTAATCTTTTGAATAGAATTTACCACTATCATGTATAATTCTTATTGACAAATAAATGAATTTTTATCATGAAACATTATGCTCTTTTAACATGACCATTATTCTTTCATCCATGAAATTAAACCTCCACAAAATGCAAATATGTATCCTAAACAAATGAATTAAACATTGAAAACAAAATAGAATATTTTAATCTACAATATATGTGTGTCAAGTCATATATAATATATTATTGTAATCAAATTCATGTAATGTTTTTTAATTTAATCTTTGATACTCTATCTCCTCTTTTGAGATCTAAATATGTGTATAGCTCTAAAACAATATATATATATATAAATAAATGTTTAGAATAGCCACACATGATAATTAAAAAGCACATACAAATAAATAGTTTTGATACATTAATATAAATGTACTAACCATATTCTTCATTTTTTAATGAATTGTATGATCATCAAGTGATGACAATCAACACCTAATGTTCTCGATAAAATAATATTATAGTTTAAATAAAAAATAGTTTATACAAAAAGAGAAAAGTATAATAAAATAAGTTAAAATAAAAATCCATCGCAATATTATATCATAAAATAAACAATTTTTATATCCAAAAGTCCCCAACTATATATTCTTTAACTCGGTTTAGATATTTTTCAAGTAAGAAATTAGATATACCATAGGAAGATAGGAAAGAGAACTTATTTATCCATTGAATAAAAATATAACATTTGATGTTGATAAAACTCTATTGATATAAATAAAATATCATGATTGTTATTCCTACACCATTCTTTACACACAATACTTACACCATATATATTATTCATTATATTTATATGGTGAATAGTGTTTTTCAAATAAAATAATATTTTTTTATGAACAATACAAATGAACAGTACACGTGAATAATATCATAAATATGAACAATATTAATGAATAGTGATTTTAAAGTAGTGAAACAGAGTTAGTTAATGCAGAACAAAAACTTGATTAATGCAGTAATAAAATTGGTTAATAAACATCCAGATATTAAAAATAGTTTTTAACAGTCATCAAAGTTGGTTAATGCAGTGTAAAAATTTGGTTAATACAAAAATAAAGTTGATTAATAAAATCCAAGTATTAAATATAAGTCATCAAAGTTGGTTAATGTAGTGTAGAAACTTGATTAATACAGTAATGAAGTTGGTTAATAAACGTTCAGATATTAAAAATAATAATTTAAAAAAATATTTTTTTATATCATTTATATATATATATATATATATATATATATATATATATATATATATATATATATATATATATATAATATTTTACTATTTACCAATACGGTGAATAGTGAAATATGGTGTAGGTGTAAAATTATGGTGTAAGAATATTGATCTTACCTAATGATCAGAACTTCAATGGCTGCTGACGTGGATCTTCGAGTCTGCTCGTGCGATCAAGAGAACGGGGGGTGGGGTGTACCTGCAAGGTACTCCGATGTCAAATTAAGAATGGGTATAAGAGCTGGCAAGTACGAATAAAGTGTTTGAGGAGAGAATATTCAATACCTGATCCTCTCAAATGAGAGAGTTTATATAGAGAGCCCCCAGCGCGTGGCCAACGGTCCCTATTTCTGGGTCTGGATCGCGGATCCCCCAAAAATAGGTAACTGCCAGGAAGGGAGCGAGGACGAGCATCGTGCTCGGGAGACATTTGTGTCGGGCACGGAGCCCCAACCGAGGTTTGTCCTGGTCGATCCTGGATGGTCCCTGTCATAGTCGAGCAGGGGCTGTGAACGAGGAGGAAATGACGGGCACCATGGAGATGGGTCCCCTGGATGATGAGTTAAAGTGCCGTTTCTGGGTCAAAAACGGGTTGACCCATACTTAGTCGTTGATCCAGTCCAGAACAGGAGCCCCCCAAGTCGTTCCTTCTGGCCAGAGAAGTGATGACTTAAGGGTGCCTTACTATCGTCATGATGGAAAGATTTTCAGCGCATTTCATAACCACAGTCGTTGATGGAACCGATCGTGACATCTTGGTCATTATAGGCGAGGATTCCAAACGCTTAGAGATACTGAAGTGACACGAGTGTGTCTTGGAACTTGTGCGCATTTAATGCGTAATGATGGCTAGCCTACGGCCATCCCTAGGCAATGAGTGTGCCGTTTATAGGTTTGCAGATCGCACGTGCTCGCGCACGTGTTGGAATGGTCTATAAATAGAGCGTCTGGCCTCATTTCCACACTTTTCGCTTCCCAATTTTCTGAACACTCAAACAAGCTGCTCGCTTCCGCCGTCAACAACCGTCTGCCTCCGTGATTATTGAGCACGATCATCGACCTGTAGACAAGGATTTTCGACGCCATGAAATCAGAATCCAAAAATAGCATTTCGATTAGGGAATAAAATGTGTTCATGGGTTAAGTTCGACTAAAGAAATGTGAAGGAAATTTTTGACGTCTTCGACAAAGATAGGAAGTGGAAATGTTTCGACAACTTAAATGAGGTTAGTTAAAAGTGGCAAAGATTGGTCTTCGTCGGGTTCAACAGCTTTGAGGAGACGTGTTATTTCGACGCTGGTGCTGGAATTTGAAATTCAAATATGAAAGACGTTTTGCAGAAGGGACACATGGAAGCATTTGATAGAAAAATACATGCCGAAGGCCAAGTGTTACAATTGTATAATTTGTCCTTTAGAGATAGTTATTTAGTTGTGTATAAATAGAGCAAGTATTGTTATATTTGTGTGTGTGATATTGTGTACAAATTCCTGTTTAAAATTACTCAAAATGAATACCTAAAGATGAATACCTAGCGAGTATTGACTCGTGCAAGCATAACCTTCATGGAAGAATAATCTGGTCAAAAGTAACTTCTCCTCTTAAAATCGATGCCTTGAGAAATAAACTTCTATGCTCTTGGAAGGGTCTCAAGAAATGGGGAATCATTTCTTTGGGAAAAGGCTTCTTTGAGTTTTCTTTTCCATCGCTTGAGGATATGCAAAACGTTCGTGCTTTAGGGTCTTGGAACCTCAACCCAGGATTGCTCAAGCTCTTTGCGTGGACGAGAGATTTCAATCCACACATTCAACATCAAACTTCAGCCCAGGTTTGGGTTCGTATTTTTGGTTTAGCTCAAAAGTACTGGAGACCTAAGATTCTATTCGCCATTGCCAGCAATATTAGCACTCCAATTTGTACTGATTCAACCACTAACAAATATGCTTTTGATAGAAACTTTGGTCACTTTTCTAGGGTTTTAGTGGATATTAATCTTCAGAAAGATCTAAGGCATAATATGCTTTTGGAAAGAAAGGGTTTTGCCTTTTTTGTTGATTTAGAGTATGAGAATATCCATGATTTATGTGACAAGTGTAAAATCATAGGTCACTGTAGCTCCAATTGTAAAAAAAATCCTCAACCTAGGGAGGGTAATGACATTCCAAAGATCAAGAACCACAACCTTAAGGGGAATGAGGGCTCTTCCAAGCAGCCACTGAATAAATTTTTTGTCCCTATTAATACTAACAAAGATGTTGATATCAACATTAATGCCCTTAATGATATTGGGCATGAAAATGTTGTTAATGATACTGGCCAAGTTGATTCTCTACCTGAAAACAATGAAAACTTGGACTCAATCGAGAGAGTTGACTCCCCTGCTTCAAATAATTTTGTAGAATAGTTTTCTAACACTAATGAAAACTTGCAGGACTTAACTGATTTAAATCAGTCCAAGAATGTTTTGATAGGTCCCATACTTACTCTTATCTTGGAAAACCTTGTCAACTCTAAAAATTCTGAAGATTTAGATTTTGTGGATGCTACTCAACCCATGGATGGAGCACTTGTTATAACTCAAAATGTTGACAATAATATTTTCCTCCAAAACTTTTAGGCTGTTATGACAGAAGTGGATGATATTGAAGATCCTGATTTTGATTTTCAACCTGTGTTGCCAAGGGCTAGGAAAAAAGATTCTAAAAGAACCAAGGCCTCTTCTAGTAAAATTCCCTACACCACAAGGACAAGGGTGGAATTTTCAAAATCTACCCATTGATTTATTTATTTTGGAATGCTAGAGGGTTGGCTAACTCCCCCACAAAGTTAGTTCTTAAAAGGCTTATCATTAAACACAAACCTGACTTTGTGTTTATTGCTGAATCTTAGATGGAAGATGAGTATTTTTCCTCTAGGTGGCTCAATAATCTTTCTTTAAAAATATTTGTTGTCAACAACAAAAACTTTCTTTCCCCTAACTTGTGGTGCTTGTGCTTGAACACATATTGTCCTACTGTTGTAAACAAATATGATCAACAAGTGTCTTTCATTATGGACAACCAGGGCCTGCAACTTCATATGTCTGTCATTTATGCCTCTACAAATTACATCAAGGGGAGGGAGTTATGGGATAAGCTCAGGATCATCCATGATGCTCATCCTGGTCCTTGGTGTGCCATTGGTGACTTCAATGTTGTCCTTGGCGCTCATGAACATAAAGGAAGACATTTTCCTCCTTCTGGTCCCATGGAGGAGTTCAGAGGTTGGTCTGATTCTATAAATATCCATTACCTCCCTACTCTTGGCAACAATTTCACTTGGAGAAATGGTAAAAAAGGAATCAACAACACTCAGAAAAGGCTGGATCATTGCATTTGCAATTTTGACTTAATTAACTCTTGTTCCTCTATATTTTTTTCCACTCTTAACAAGAGTAAATATGATCATTTACAGGTTCTGAATTCTGGCTACAGATTCTCTTCTTCCTTCAGAATTTTCAAAATGTGGAACTCACATCCTGATTGCAAAAGGATTATCATGAACAGCTAGAACTCTACAGTTGTTGGGTGCCCTATGTTTATTATGACTTCAAAGTTAAATATTCTCAAAAGGAATCTTAAAGAGTGGAACAAAAGTACCTTTGGCAATGTTAATAATAATATTAAAATTGCTGAAGCCAAGCTTGATATTGTGCAATCCCATTTGGACTCTGAGGGTTCCTCTGACTTTTATGTGGAACAGAAAATACTTGTTATGCTTAAGCTGGATCAATCCCTTGAGATGGAGGAGATTTTCTGGAAAGAAAAATCCAGAATTAAATGGACTCTTAAAGGAGACAAAATCACCAATTATTTTCACAAGCTAACTAAGTTTCATCACTCTACTAAGAAAATTTCTGCTCTTAGAGTGAATGATAACATTCTCACTAACCCTTTAGATATAGATGATCATGTTATGAATCATTTTTCTAATCTCTTCAATGTATCTAATCTTTTGCAGGATAATGATTTAGTTCAAAAGGTTATCCCTCATGTCATCACTGATGAGGTCAACTTGATTTTGTCCATGATTCCATCTGCCTTGGAGATAAAGAATGCTATCTTTGCCCTGAGTTCCTCTAGTGATCCTGGCCCTAATGGATTTGGTGGCTACTTTTTTCAAACTCACTGGGATATCATTCATGTGGATGTCATCAATGTTGTCTTGGAATTTTTCACCACAAATTGGATTCTTCCAAACTACAACTCAAACATTTTGGTCCTCATTCCCAAAATTGACAATGCTGATAGAGTGGAGCAGTTCAGACCTATTGCCATGGCCAACTTCAAGTTTAAGATCATATCTAAAACTGGTGGATAGGATTGGTTCCATCATGCTTACTTTCATTTCTAAGGAGCAAAAGGGGTTCATACATGGGAGACATATAAAAGACTGCATTGCAACCACTTCTGAAGCCTTCAATATTCTGCCTAACAAATCTTGTAATGGGAAACTTTACCTCAAAATTGACATGGCCAAAGCTTTTGATACTTTGGATTGGAACTTTATCCTTAATGTCCTAAAGCAATTTGGTTTCTGCAACACTTTCTGTAACTGGATCAACACAATGCTACACTCTATTAAGCTCTCTATTTCTATAAATGGTTCCCTCCCTGGTCATTTTTCTTGCAACAGGGGTGTTAGGAAGGGGGAACCTTTGTCCCCTCTTCTATTTTGCATTGCTGAAGAAGTTCTCAGCAGAGGTTTATCTTGGCTGGTGGAACATGGCAGGTTAGATTTGATTCAAGGTTGTAGATCCATGAAAGTGCCTTCTCATTCTCTTTATGCAGATGATGTTGTAATTTTTTGTAAAGGAAAGCATTCCAACATTGAGGCTCTCCAGGATCTTTTCAGGGACTATGCTAATATTTTTGGCCAACATGTCAACCCCTCCAAATCTTTTGTTTATGGAAGATCCATTTCTTCAACCAGACTGTTACTTATTTCTCAGAAGATAAGGTTTCAGATTGGTGGTACTTCTTTCATCTACTTAGTTGTCCCTATTTTTAGGGGTAAACCAAATACTAGGCATCTGGCTCCCATTTCTGACAAGATTAAAAACAAACTATCTACTTGGAAAGACTATCTTCTCTCTATTGCTGGACGATCTCAACTTGTCAACAATGTCATCCATGGCATGATTCTTCACAGCATATTAATCTACTTATGTCCAATTGGGCTTATTAAACAAATTGAGCAATGGACCAGAAATTTCATCTGGAGTGGTGATATAAGCAAGAGAATACTTGTGATGGTTGTTTGGCATAAGCTTTGCAAACCCTTTAAGGAGGGAGGCCTTGGTATAAGAAATTTTTCCAAACTCAATGAGGCCTCTGATTTGAAATTGGGATGGGACTGGTTGCATTCTAATTAGGATTGGGCAATTTTGTTGAGGCATAGAGTCCTTAGAAACAGGAGCACCATCAAGCACCATATTTACTCATCTCTTTGAAGTAGTTTTAAAAGTAAATTCAACTTACTCATGGAAAACTCTTTTTGGCTTCTTGGTAATGGTACTAAAATTCTTTTCTGGCTTGACAATTGGTGTGAGAAACTGCTTCTTGATGGCCTCACCCTTTATTCGCATCCCATGGATGTTTCTGTCAAAGTGCAACAATTCATTGTTAATGGCAGATGGTTTCTTCCTCCAGATTGGTATCAATATTTCCCGCATACGGTGGCAGTTATAAATATCACTCATATTCCTTGTGAGAACAAAGAGGATGCCCTTATTTGGAAGCAAACTCCTGGTTCCTTAACCCTTAAAGAGGCTTACCAATTTTTTGTGCCCACGGGTCAGACTCTCTCTTGGTGTAAGCCTATTTGGAAATCTTCCATCCCTCATTCTAAGGTTATTCTCACTTGGCAGATTATGTACAACAAGGTCCTTTGTAATGTTAATCTTATGACAAGGGGGTGTCATGGTCCCTCCATGTGCAACTTATGCAAAATGCATGAAGACTCCTATGATCACATCTTCTTCAATTGTCAATTTGCTCGGGATATTTGGGCTTGGTTTTCGGGTATCATCAAATTACCCTTCTTTCCCTCTGACCCTACTACCATTTGGTCTCGCATTGATGATTCTTGGAGTCCTTAGTGTCTCTTAGTCATCAAGGCCACTGTTACTTTTATCCTTAATGTTATTTGGTTTAATAGAAATCAAGCGCGTTTTAAGTATGCTTTGCCTAGTACTCGTATGGCTATCAGATGGATTTTCTCGAATTCAAACATTGTTGGCAACCACACTAATCTTGTCTCCAGCCCCCCGTTAGAGATTTTGTTTTGCTAAAGGCTTTCCACATTAATATTCACCCCCTAGGTGCGCTCGGGTCAAAGAAGTTTTTTTTGGAATCCTCCTGTTGGTTATTGGATTAAATGCAACACGGATGGTGCCACAATTGGTTTCCCGGGTAGATTCGCTTGTGCTGGTGTGTTTCATAACAATTGTGGTCTTTTCCTTGGTGGTTTCTCTGTGAATCTAGGCACTTCCAATTCGTTGGAGGATGAGTTTAATGATGTCATGTTTTCCATTGAGAAAGTAGTGGAGAAAGGGTAGAATTATCTTTGGGTTGAAATTGATTCATTGCTTGTCATTTTTTCTTACAATTCCCCTTTGAAGGTTCCGTGGAGACTACGTAATAGATGGGATAACTACATGGCTCTTTCCAGAAACCTCAATTTCACTATCTCTCACTCCTTTTAGGAAGGAAATAGGGTTGCGGATAAGCTGGAAAAGTTGGGTCTATCTCTTGATGGGTTTAATTGGTTTAATTAAATTCCCTCTTGTTGTTTGAATGTTTTTAATCATGATAGATTGGGCTTACCTTTGTTTATATGCTTTTTTGTTTGATGGGTTTGGTCTTCCTCCCCCATCCTTTTTTTTCCTTTCTCTTAATATATGAGCTTATTCAAAAAAAAAAAATCAATGTTGCACATCATTTCATACCTAGTAAGGTATATGATGTACGATTCAACTGTCACTTTTAAAAAAAATGTTTTCATGAATTTTTCAAAAATAGGTCCATAAAAGCAACTTCAAAGAAGTGCTTCCAAAAATCAAAAGATGCACTTGACTAGATTGTCTAGACCATCTCATAACACAAAAATTTAAAAGTGTATATTTAGATCCCCAATCTTTCGTGCACCCACCTTAATGTCTTACCTTTCATCCTTTCTGAAAAAAGTGACACTATCTTACATCTGAAGGGCCCGGGGATGGCAAAATGGGTTCGATCCGTTAAACATGCATGTTTTCCTTGCACTATCGTGTGGGGGTGGACTAATGATTTATTTCCTCCCACTATAATGTAATCCATTCTATTTAGGATTAAAAGGTCCAATGCTCGTAGGCTCGTCCTGCCCACCCTCAATTTTTGCAGGACGGGCCTAGGTTTTAGTCTCACCCCTCAAATATGTCATCTTCGTCCCACTCGTTTTTTTGCAGGTTTTTATAGAATGGTCCTAAACAGGATGAACATGTCTGTTTGTCACTTCTTACCACCACCAATGTCTCTTGCATGTGTACATTATCTTAAAAACAGTGATGAAATCCTAATTATAGGCCACATGTGCCTTCTACAAACATACATGAGTTCTCTCATGTATTTTTATTTTTTCTTAAATTTTTTTATTCCAATTTACATTTATCTATTAAAAAATAAAATACGACTACCAACCTAATTAAATACGTGGATTTCCCTGATACACACTCTAATTTATTCAACTTGAGCTTTTTGAGTAAGAATATAAATTTTTTATATTAAAATTTATTGATTTAAAATTATCAACTTGTTTACATTAGTATATTGTGAGAAATAAATAAAAAATGTTGTTTCTAAGTATTGAACATGAACCAACAACTTACACTCATCTTGTTGGACAAGTGACTTCAAACACAAGAGGGGATGAATTGTGACATTCAAGATTCGTGATTAATTTAAACTTTTTCTATTAAGATTGTATTAGTAAAGTTTTAGGTGAATAATTTTTGTGGACACATCATATTAAAGTAAATTGCAAAAAGTAAAAAGATAAGGTTAGAAAGATTGCACCAAAGATTTATACATGTTTGGACGAGACCTGGCCTAGTCATGTCCGAAACAGGTTTTCTTGAGAGTTTCACTATAAAATTTAAGTTTTGAAGGTTATTACCACAGACCTTTAATATAGACTTATCCTCAGTCAAATGACAACTTTTAACTCAGGCTATGCTATCGAACCATTTTGAGATTTATGGTTGATCTCAATAACTAAAATAAAACATTTTCCGGTAAAATATAATAAAATAGTAGAGATTTTATAAAGGTCGATCTGAAGAACCAAACTTAGTCTCTTAAAGATATCTTACACTTACAAAAGTATCTTCCTCACAAGTAAAACTCCGCTTAGTAACACTAAGGCGATTTGAAGTGAATAGAAATATTTTCCGAAAAGAGAGAAAGAGATAAATTACAAAGAAATATGAAAACGTTGGAAAGTGGCGTGATTTGAAGTGAGGGAGACTCTCCCTTATATGGTAGTTAGAAACACCAAGAAAGGAAACGATCCATGGGCCACATTTATTATCGAATTCATTATCAACATGCTTTAATCGATTAGAAAACTCAAATATAATCGATTATGAAGCCCAATTAGGAAGGTTTGGAAATAGAGTTGTTACAAGTCACTAATGTGTTATTCTTTCTAATTGTATCATTGATTATCATCCTTCTAATCAGACATACAAGTGTCCAAGTCGATTAGATAGATAAAAAGTTTAGAGAATCAATTGGCACATCTTCTCAATCAATTAGATGGTTAAAAATTTTGAATAGCTTTTTAATCACTTTCTGGCTCTAGAAAATCATTTTCAATGTTGAAAAATATTTTGAAGCATGTGTGAGCTGGCTTAGTACTCTTAAGGTACTGCCTTACTCTTACATTACTTGGTTCACTCAGACAGACATACAAACACGATTTGTCGGACTTTCACACCTTTCATTGAAGTAGCTTCAAGACTTTGCTAGATAATATTTGTATAAACATTTGATCTTAAGCTCTCTTATAAGATGCTTTGGTTATCATCAATATTGAGGATATTATCATGCGTATGATCGTCATCAAAATTTCAGATATAGATATTTATTCCCTACAAACACATAGATCTACACATCTAACTTATTAATGGATCTCTTTTGAGGCACTCACCTGCCCTCAATAAATATATAACTAAAACTTAATAAAACGGGTATAATGAATGAACATAAAATTTAGTTAAATCACATTACTAATATTTTTAGACATATTACATTTTGTAGTGTTATTATTCGAACTCGAAATCTTCCACTTCATATAGTGTCTAAATACTTTAATAATAATAATAATAATAATAATAATAATAATAATAATAATAATAATAATAATAATAAATGGACCTAATCATCAATTAAGAGGTTATCTTTAGAATGAACTATATTGAATTAGCTCTCACAACCTTTGATTCCTCCATGAAACCAATATAGATTTTTTTTTTTATGAATGAAGTCATTAAGTTCTTAGAAGGGATAGCCCATATAATTTAATATGATATGTCAAATTTTATTAAAATTATAATAAAATATTAAAAATAGTGTATTGTTAGCATTTCATTATAGGGTAGTTTTCTCTATGGTGAAACAATATATAGTGTAGTTAAATATTGGCATTGGCCTTTATATTGTTATAATTAATATAGACTCAGAGTATCTAAACAATTAAGAAATTCCCTTGAAAAGCACAAAAAAATCATGAAATCTCTTACCTTAATCCTCACATTCTCCATGATCATTGTTTTCTCACGTGCAAAAGCAACATTTATCACCCAACTTCAACCTCAAATGAATCAATCTTTTGCATTTAACCTTACCCAACATCAAGTAAATAAATATTATGTTAACAATTATTTTGAAAAAACGTATTCAATAGTTTTTCTTAACTATATATATTGTATCTTAAATAAAATTCTATATTTATCCATGTTTCAGGTTAATGAGACTAAATTGGTGAAAACCTGCTCTTACTTGATCTCAATAAAGACAAGTTGCAATTCTCCAACAATCTCAAAAGATACCGTCACTATTTTTTTTGGAGATGCTGTTGGCCATCAGGTTTTTTTCTTCAAAACATATAATTTTTTTTATTTTTAATTTTATCCAAAAAAAAATCATTTTATATATTCATCCCAGATTTTAAATTGGTTATAGAGTTGTTGATTGTGGAATCATGGAATGTATTGATTTGATAGTGTGCATATTTTATATAATTGCAGCTTATAACTTTTATTGCTGATGGTTCTGATATTCCTACGTTCGAACAATGCAAGACACTTAATTTTGAGGCATCAGGTAATTGTATTGGAAAAATTTGCGAATTGTATGTAAATAGGGTTGGATCAGACGGTTGGATCCCAGAGTCTATCACAGTATACCATAGTGACTATCCTCCAATCACATTCAACTACAATTATTTCATTCCTGCTGATGAACATAAATATGGCTTCAATTATTGCCAACATCAAACTTAATATTACATCCTTAAAATTGTCTTTATTTTCTTGAATAATATACATATTTATTATTGAAGTGTAATCCTAATTCAGATAGTATTTAATTTAAGTGTCATTTAAAAGTTTAATTTGTGATGCATTTGGTTTGAAAACTTAGCTTTTGATTGTGTATAGATACTGAACTTTTGTTCAGTTAGTAAAGTGAATTAGTTGTAACAGAATTTCAATTTTCGGAAGAGAAGTTAGTTACATATTCACATTCTCACTCTTTCATATTTATGTTCTTCATCTTCAATCTTGTGCATCAATAATTGGTATCTAGAGTCCCGATTCAAATTCAGATAGAGAAACACGAGTGCACGGGAGGTGTGAGCAATTGATTTCGTTTCTGAAATTCATAGTGAATTTTAGTTCAAAAAAAATAAAAAAATGACATTTCTTGAACACAAAGCTTCTAGTTTTTTATTGAAAGAGTTTGAATCAATGGATGATTCAGATGCGTGTATTGTTTGGTGCTCAAGATGTTCTTGATCTTGTTAATAATGGTTACGTAGCGGTTGAAACAGATGTACCTGAAACCCTAAGAAACACTCATATAGAGAAATGGAAGAAAGATTAGAAGGCTTTGTTCTACATCTGTCAGTGTGTAGATGTGAATGTGTTTCTGTCGCTCCCACCAAATGACACGGGGCCAAGAGGGGTACAGACGTGAACGGTCGGCGAAGAGCATGAGAACACACAAGGGTGAACAAAGAAAGAAAAGAGTCGCTAGCTAGGCATTTTTATCCCGAAGGAAAGGTAATGTTGCATGAACCTAGAAAAGAATGGATAAGACGGTCGCGAACCAGAGAAACTGAGAAAGGGGGTTGGTTACAACCTGGGAAGGTATTAGCACCCAGATTGTCCGCCGTACTCGACGGGATCCACGCTTAAAAGATTTGTGTCTAAAAGGGGTAGTGTCAGTGCAATCTGTGTATCAAAGCTGGAAAGAATGCAAGTGTCAGTGAAAAAGAAATGTAAAGTGCATAAGAGAAGTGTCAATGTAAGAAAAGAATGTGAAGCTCAAGACAATGAAACTTAAAGAATAATGCTGAAAGAGGGGGAATATACAGAGACTTTTGTTCGATAACTGTTAAGTTATGCCTACGTATCCTCTCGTGCAATGAGGAAGTCAGAACACCGTAGTTCGACTCAAAGAGACTGAAATGTAAATTGACTGATGAACTGCTTACTTGTCTATGCTCAAGTGTATGACCTGTCTGGCTCAGGTGCAAACTGTCTTGCATTTAGACGGAAGAAGCAAGTTCTCGTTTGTGAGTGAAGATGATGAGGAAAGAATCCCGGAGGAGACGATTATTGTTTGTTTTTGTGTTTTCAATCTTTTATTGCTTTTGGAAGTTTGTCATAAGAAAATGAGCTTAAGCCTAAACCAAGGGTTAGTAAACTCATCACATCTTCCCTCTGATTAGGGGTAATGAGAATACCTTAAGTATGAAGTAAACACTTCACACTTAATCACCATGATGTAGGATTAAGATCATTAACCTACTTGTAATTATTTAGATGCTTTTGGAGTTTTTGTTTAGTGTTAGGTAATGAGTTTAAGCCATAATCAGGGATTTAATGGACTCATTACACCATCCTAATAGAAGGATAATAGATGAGAACACTTAAGCTGAGGAAGGCTCCTCAACTTAATCCATGATTAGGGATTAACCTCATGACAAAACAAAGCCTTTATTAAAGTGGATTTTAGTTAATGGTAAGATTAAGAAGTGGATTTTATGGTCTGTAAGACAACTTGAGGGGGACTTGTCCATTAACACTAGGGTTAGTCCTTCTTAACCAATTAAGGAAGAATTAGAACCCTAATGCAAGGCCCAAGTTACAAGCTTGATGTCTTAGTTATTATTAGATGATTTGATTAAAGGATTTAAACACATTAAGGTTTTAACACTTAGGATTAAAGTTATACACTCCATCCTAATAGAAGGATGCAGGCATAACCCTAATCACAAAGCCTTAAAACCTTTAAGGCTTAGTCCTTTATTATGAGATGAGAAAAGAAGACTCAAAGATGACACAAAGGTAAAGCTAAATGGGGGACTAATCAAACCCTAATTGTTAACATGATTGGGTGTTCCTAGGGTTAATAAGGCTTGCAAGAAGATCTTCAGAGGAACCACCAAGGAAGAAGCAGATGAAAGGAAGAGAAGCAGTAAGAAGCAAGACAACTTGCTTCACTTAAGAAGACAAGTTGCTTGAAGAAAGAAAGTGAGGAGGTAACATGAATGAGCAAGCTCACCCTAAAACACATACAAAATGCAGCAAAGAGAGCATAAAAGAAATGAGAAGGGATTGTGAGAAGTGAAGGCAAATTCACTTCTCAAAACAACTTACCACCTGAAAGGTTAGCAAAAGAAATGAAATGAAATGAATGCAAAGAGATAAGTTAAAACCAGAAGCATGAGCATGATGTTAATGATGTTAAGAGATGATGCAAACACATATCAAGAGTTGTGGATGATCATACAAGAATGAGGATGCAAATGAAGCATGTTTTGAATCATGAAAGTTCATGAAAGTCTATGAAATTGAGTGGATGCATAACATGGCAAATGGATGAAAAAATGATCAAGCATGATTCTAAAATGTTCTAAGATGTCTTAGGAGTCATATTGATGCATAAAATGTCATGGCAAGTTCTTGAATGCAAGCAAATGAGAGATGAATGCAAATGAAAGCAAAAATTAGGGTTTACAAACAATATGCATTGCAAAATTCAAAATCAGAAGCAAATGACAAGATAAAAATTTGAAAATGGGACCAAAGGAACCCTAACCCTACATAAGTTCACTGCCCAAAGGAGGAGACCTAAATCTTAACCTAATGGAAGTTATGATTTTCTCAAGTTAGTTAGGGTTTCAAGGTACTTCAAAGGGAAAAATGCATATCAAATAGAAAATGAGAGATAAATTCAAATCAATTTTACCCTAGAAACTACATGATATGGAGAATGCAATGCAAGAAGAAGCATCATCAAACTCTTCATGGTTAGGCAGAATGAATTTTTCTAAGTTAGGACCAAAATATTGCCTTTTAATAACTTTTATTTCAATTAAATATGTCAAAATACATCAAGAACCAAAATGAAATTTGTTTGGAGAGTTTGATAATGTTTCTAAATGTGTCGAAATGCAATGTGAATTTTTTTGTGATTTTTAAATACCTAAATGCATTTTTAATTAATTAATTTCCATTAACTAATTAAAAATAAACATTTAAATAATTTAAAAATAATTTTTGATGCAAAAAATAAAAATAAAAATATTTTTGGGTTCTGAAAAATTAATAAAAGATTTGATAAAAATTTTCAGAATTTTTTAATGCATTTTACTATTTTTTAAAAATTCGTAGAAATTAAATAGAAATAAAATGAAATAAAACAAATAAAAATGGAAAAGTATGAGGATCCTGAGGCTAAGATTCAAAGATTTTTGGAGGGAGTTGACCCGCGCGCGTTTTGATGGCTAGGATTGATTCTGAGAATTTCAAATTTTAAACCTAATTAATTAAACTAATTAATCTGAATTAGGGTTTAATGATGAATCTGGTTCGTTCATTCGCGCGCGGGAAACCAAATCAAAGGCCCACATTCAAACTAAGCCCTAATCCAGATTAAGGCATTAATGACTTTCAGGTGGCCGGAAATGACCTCCGGTCATCTTCTCCGGACACCTCTCCCCTGAGATTTCTCTAAAATGCTCCCTAGGCCAAATCAAACCCCCCAAATCTCCAGAAATGATCCCCAAACCCCATAGAACAAGAATCAAACATCAAACTTCATTTATTTTTCATCAACAACAAGATTCGAACAAAAAACCTAAAACTGAACAAAATTTCAGAACATGCATACACACTCAAAACTCAACCATTTTTCACCATTCAAGGTTCATCGTGACCAGTGGAACATACTCTACCATTCTATAACTAAAGAAACAAGTTCTGGAAAAAAGTTTCAAGAGGATACCTGAGATGGAGCTTTTGCTTTTGGAGCTTTCTGGCCAGTTCCTTGCTTCCAATCACCTCTACTGACTTCCCTCAAGAGTTTGCACAACTTGTTTGGAGTTTCTTATGGCTGGTTTTGGGAGATTGATTCAGTTCAGTTCAAAGGGGAGAAAAATCGTATTTGGTGTGTGGTGACTTTTAAGGCAAAGTAAAGGGTGGTTTGTGATGAGTGATGCATTCTAAGATGAATGGTGGAAGAAGTTTTAATTTTGAGTAGCTGAGTTGAGAGATTCGATAGAAAATGCAAAAGAGGGATTTTTGTGAACTATGGTGATGTTCTGGTTTCAGGCTCCAAGATTGTGTGAAATGTGATCCTTGAGGCATGTATGTGAAGTTGTGATTGGTCAGAGTAGTTGGTGTGGCTGAGTTTGATTGGTATGGCTCAAATTGCATAAAGTCAACATTTGTGTAAGTGAAGGTATGGGCTGGTTCAGTCATGGTACAAAGGAATGGTTCGAATCAGCTTGCTTCAAGGAGGTCCATGGAAGTCATTTTTGGCAGCTGGCACAAGTGGATGAGAAGCTTTGGGTCATTTTGCAAATTCATGGAGTTTTGGCCCCTTTTGGATTTCTTAATGATCAAGGCATGAAAATGAGTGATTCTTTGGGCCATTCTGAATTTTAGGTCATGTGTTATGTTTATGTGATGCTTAGAAGTCATTTTGAAGTCATAGAAATGCTTGGCATGTGAATTTGCAAGTTTCCCTCTTTGGTGTAAAAGTGAAAATTTAGTGATTTTGCCCAACTTTGCAAGGCCATAACTTTTGATCCAAAATGAATTAGAATGAGTTCTTGTAATTTTTGAAAATGGGAGGATCCAATCTACAACTTTCATGACCAAAGATTTTTCATTTGAAGCATTTTTGAATCAAAAAGAGGAGGTTGAAAAACTTTCCCAAAATGGCAAGTTTACATTATAAGTCACTTTCCAAAAATGGCAACTTTGCAAATGGCTTGAAATTCTCCAATTTTGTGAACTTCTAACTTCTTCTAGGATCAAATAAAGATCATATGCATCCAAAATGATGGAGAAGACCCTTTGGTTGGATGATTGGGGGCCTCAGATGCCCTGGTTTTGTACTGACTTGCTCAAGAAGTCATCTATTGATCAGATGCCTTCCCCATTGAATTTCTTCATGAAAATTGGTATGCATGATCTCCATATCATATAGAGACCAATAGAAACAAGAATGACCAAAAAATTTGGAGTTATGGCCTCTGAAACCAAAACCCTAATTTTAGGTCATCTGTGCAGTTAAACTTGGCTCTGCTTCCATGCCTTCCTCAGTTCTTGTGATTTTCTGAATTTCTTGACCTTGGGGGGATATAATATGATGCTTGAACATACATGGACCCTCTTGAGATGGTTGAAGACTTTTGGAGTGGCTCAGATGGCTCTTGGATTGCTCAGATCACAAACCCTGAGATGGAACTTTTGCTTTGAATCAATGCAGTGAAACAAAAATGCAATATGAGATGATATGATTGAACTTATGCAATATGAAAAGAAACACAAGCCATGATGAAATGAGTGAGGGAAAATTTGGGGTGTTTACAGTTTCATAAGATCGTTCATTCAACAACGACGAAGGCTACGTGAGACACACAAGTTTGTTGCTAAGGAGGTGATGCATCAGTGAAGAAGGTGAAACTTCAATCTCTACTGAGCAGTATGAGAATTTCAACATGAAGAACACTGAGAAGGTTTCTGGTTACATCTCCAAAGTGATTCTGATCACAAATGAGATGAAATCTTGTGGATAAACTATCTTTCAACAAGTAATAATTGAAAAGATATTAAGATCACTTACTCTTCAGTTTGATTATATTGTTGTAGCAATTGAAAATTCTAAGGACCTTAGCACCATGAGAATTTAATGGCTACAAAGTAGTCTAGAGACACAAGAGTTGCGTCTGACTGAGAGAACTAATGAAAGAGAGGTAGAGCATGCTCTAAAGGCGTATTCTAATAAGAAATATAAAAAACAGTCTTGGTCAGAGGCCAAAAAGAGACATGGTGGTGGTTATCAGAAGTTATAAGTCTCAAACTCTAATGATAAGAAACATTAGAATGAGAAATGAGAAGTTTGACAAGAAGAAGGTTTAATGCTACTGTTGTAAGAAGTTTGGTCACTTTGTTGCTAACTGTTGGTTAAACAAGGAAAGGAAATCATAAGAAGCAAACATAGCCCGAGGAAAGTTTGATAATGAACCTATGATATTGATAGTTTATGAGTCTGATGATGGATATTTGGTAGACTGGTGGTATATTTACACTACCTGCTTAAATCACTTAACTGGAAACAAATAATGGATGATCAATTTTGGATCTAGAAAGAGGACAAAACTCAAATGCGCTAATGATAAGTATCTAAATTATGAAAGAATGAGAAATGTCAATGTCAGAGTGAAGAATGGCAAAACTATTATGATCAACAAATCATACAAATCATCTTTTGTTCATTCTTTTGGGTCATCAAATACCTACAACACGTAAATAACAATATAGAGTTATGCTTTGAAAATTCACATCAAGTTGCAAAATGCAAAGTAAATAACAAAGTAAAGTTATTTATATTACCTTCAACCAATCCTTCGTTATCTTGGCAGAAACAATATCAAACATATTTTTCATCACATAGTACCCATAATCATTAGAGTTATTTTATTTCCTTGTCTACAAATGAATGACATTATTAGTGAATACTTATATGATAAAATGAATATATATAATTATAATTTACACAACACTTACATTGGGTCGAAGCCATGTAACCTTTTTTCTTTTGCCACGTGCCACTTGATGTAACTCTAAAGCACTAATTTAGAAGAAATAATTCATATAAAGCCACATAAAATATGGAATTATTTTTGTAAGAAATTATGTATATAAAATATAGTGAACATAAAAGATAAACTTACAGTGTAACAAGTTTCATCATGGTTTGATTAAGTTGTTGATGAAGTGAACAAAAGATGACCACTGTATTGTCTTTTGGACAAATGACTATTAATTGCCAATGATTTCTGTATGAGTGTGTGGAAACACAAAAGTCACAATTTCATATTACCAAAATTGAAATATCCATGTAACTAAATTTTAAAAATAGAAAACACAATTTCATACAAACTTACCCATGAATAAATGGTAGGAAGTGACACACTTTCTCTTTGTTATCACGTAACTTGTCTTGTATGTATTTTTTAAACTTTTTCTTTAGTTTTTTGCACTTTATCAACATAAGAATACTCAGCAGTGTCCATAAATCCATATACGTCTGATTGTGATGTATCAATACATATACGATGAATATAACTGAATAATTTTAAAATAACCATTAGAATCAAAGTGATGAGAGGTATAATATATTAATAGATATTGACAGTAGTAAAAAGAGAAAATGTACTTACGTGAACCATACTTGCAGAGTAGACACGTCAAGCCAATGATAACCCATCAACAAGTCTCTGATATACTTAGCTGACATATAAAAATTAACAATACTCACACAATGACTTAATGGCATTTCAAATTGTGTGTCACCCATTTTTAAAACCTTTTTTACTAATCTCTCAACATTGTCTTCCCCTTCCTTTGTGCTTACTTTTACAATTGAACAACTTCCTTTTCCGCTTCCATCCACAACTTCCTTTTGTTCAATGCATTTAATATTTTTTGTGCTTTGGGAGATACCCATAGATCTAAGTATCTCGATGAAAGATTTTTGCATTGCCTTACGCTTTTCAACCAACTATTGTGCAAAATCAGCTCTAAGTTTTACTTCCAATTCAGATGACAACTGTGCAAATTGTTCTGATACATCTATATCTTGTCTTTGACGTGGAGACGACCTTCCAAAGAAAGTGATTTGTTTATGGTGTTTTCCAACACCACGAACACGACCACCTTTCTCAGATGTTCCAATGGCTGCTGTTAAGATATCGTGACGACCATCCGGAACAAATGTACCCCTTTCAACTTCTTCAACTAAAGAATCCTACAAAATGCAAAAACCACAACTTTTTCAATAGTTTTTATCAATCACAACTATAATGATACTTTAATAATTTTCATAATTTTACTTATAATTTTCTCAGTAACAACTTGTGTAGCCTTTGATGTGTATTCCCAACCATTCTTTTGTTGTGCTTTCTTCCATAACTCATGGCGTGACGGTGGAGATGGGCTACCTGTATCATCTAATGTAGAATCATCTCTCAATCTCTTTTCATTTATCATTTTCTCCTCAAGCAAGCGATATCCTCCACGAGATAATACATGTGGATATACATTCTTAGCCACATTTGTTTGCACCATTTTAACTTTTTTCCTATTATAAACTCAAAAAGTTATCAATCACACTAAACATAATAAAACTGTTATGCACAAAAAGAATTATAACTCCTACTAACCTTAAATTCAGAGGTATCTCGAGACTTCAAAAATTCTTTCCATACTTCTTCTTTAATATAATTATATCTGATATGTGCAGGAACGAGACCTTCTTTGGGATTTCTAATGTATTCGCTTGTGAGTTGTGTCTTAAAACCTATCCATTGCTCGCCTGCATATTTAATCCATTCTTTCTTCATCGGATCCTTATTTTGGTTATGAGGTTTTGGAATAGTGAAATGAGCCTACACATATAGTATATAGCATATGTTGTTAGTATATGATTATATGTTATTATAATATGATTATAAAATATAATAAAGTGTAAGAATTAAAAATACCTGAACATCAGTCCAAATAGCCTATTTTATGTTTTTATCTATGTCTTTCCACTCAGCTTTCAAAATACTACATTTTTGTCGAGTAAGAGACGCTACGTAACTCCTAAAGTTTGAAGCATTTTTACCAAAACCAGTACATTCATGTGTTCTTGGATCAAACTCGACTTTTATCTTTTCACCTGTTTGATGAACTTTGTCAATTTGTGCCATCAAAGTGGAACCTCTAACTCTTCTTCTTTTAGGGTCACTAGATGAAGAAGGGTTGTCGGTTGAATCAGCCATGTATATGTTTACACAAAATAAAAATAATTAGAAATCAAATTAAGTACAAAATATAAACAATTGAACATTAAATTAAGCACAAAATAAAAAAAAAAACTTACTACTCCTCCCATATTCCTTCTTCATGATCTATGTGAATAGCGTGCACATCATCCTCTTCATTTTCTTCAATGAAGGTTGGCACATTTGTTGAGAAAGGAGGAGTTTCAGAAATATCAAGGTTCGCATCTTGATTTTCATCACTATCATGCACCTTTCCTTGTAAAACCACTGACCACTTTTTATTAGAAGGATCTGTGACATAAACCATTTGTTTTGCTTGAGGCGCCATGATGAAAGGTTCATCCGCATAAGCTAACTTGCTAAGATCAAGCAGTGTAACTCCAAATTCATCGATTTCTACACCACTGTTAATATCAACCAATTTTCATTTAAATACAGGAACTTTAAACACAACATAATCAACTTCCCATATCTCTTCAATCACCCCAATGTAGGGTGTGGATGCTATAACCAGGTTTTTATCTTTAGCACTAGAGAAGTGCATAGACCTGGCCACAATCATAACCCCACTATTTTGTGTGGTACTATGGTCATCCTTTGACTTTGTATAAAAGCAAGTTTTATTAATATCATATCCACTCCAAGTTATTATGTTACATTTAGGCTCATAGGATAACCATTTAATTGTATTAGAAGCACTATCATCATTAGCAATTTTTTCTTTAAACCACTCAGAGAAACTTTTATTATGCTCTTTAAATAACCATATTTCATTCATCTTAGGGTACTTTTTCTTTATGATGCCTTTGTGAGTAGATAAGTAAGGTTGAACTTCATCTGTGTTATTCAATATATACAAATGCGCTTGAACAACCACATCAATACTCAAGCTCTTGACCTTTAAACCTTGTGTATATATACCTTCACATCTTCCATCATGACGAGACTTGGGAACCCCTATGTCATCCACTTCTGACAAATAGTTTGACTAAAACTCAATTTCTTCTTCTGAAATGTACCTCTCAATAATCGATGCTTTCGGACGGTGTGGATTTTTTGTATACCCTTTTAGGATCTTCATGTATCGCTCTGTTGGATACATCCACCGTAAAAAAAATTGGACCACATAATCTAATCTCCCTTACTAGATGAACAATCAAGTGAACCATAATGTCAAAAAATGATGGAGGAAAATACATCTCTAATTGACACAAGATAACTCCACATATTCCAAATCGTCTAACTTTAATGGATAAATGGCTTTACAATAAATTGCGTTGAAAAATGAGCACAACCTAGTTATAGTCTTCTTAACATGGTTAGGCAATATCCCACGAATAGCCACTAGTAGTAGCTGTTTCATTAAGACATGACAATCATGAGATTTTAAGCCAATTAGTTTGAGATCTTTAACTGATACAATCCTCTTAACATTTGATGATTAACCATGCGGCACTTTAATACTTTGTAAACACTCACAAAAACTTGGTTTCTCTTTTTTTAGACAAAGTGTAGTAGGAAGGAGGCAAATATATCTTGTTACCTATATATTATGGAGTTAACTCTTCTCGTATACCCATCAAACCCAAATCCAGACAAGCATTAAAACCATCTTTTATCTTGCCTTGTATGTTGAGAAGTGTTCCTATTAAACTATCACATACATTTTTCTCCACGTGCATCACATCAATACAATGTCTTACATCAAGACTGGACCAATATGGAAGATCAAAGAAAACCGACCTCTTTTTCCATAAACTTTTCATAGTAGATTGCTTTCGGTACTTTCCAAATACAACATTAATATTCTGTTGTCGTTGATAAACTTCCTCTCCATTTAAGGGCTTTGGAGCAACACCATGCTCTTGTTCCCCATTGAAAGCTTTCCGCAATCTACAATATGGATGATAACGATCTAGAAATTTTCGACGCTCGAGATAAACAGTCTTCTTTCATTTTTCAAGTTGGAGGTAACATGTGTCTTTTTCACATATAGGACATGCATTATGCCCTTTAACTTTATAACCAGACAATGTGCCATATGTCGGAAAATCGTTGATGGTGCAAAACAACATGGCACTCATATTAAATTGTTCACCAGAATACACATCAAAAACATCCATCCCTTCCTCCCACAACACTCTTAAATCATCAATCAGAGGACTTAGATAAACGTCTATGTCATTTCCTGGTTGTTTTGGGCCCGATATTATCATCGATAGCATAATATATTTACGCAGCATGCACAACCTAGGAGGTAGGTTGTAAATCATCAAGAGAACAGGCCAAGAAGTATGGTTAGTACTTAGATTACCAAACAAATTCATTCCATCAGTAGAAAGTCCAAGTCTAAGGTTTCTCGAATCTTTGCAAAATTTTGGAAACAAAGAATCTATTTTCTTCCACTGCAAAGAATAAGCTACATGGCGAATTTGTCCATTACATTTTCTTTCTTCTGCATGCCATCTAAGATTCTTTGTGTCGTTTGCATTAGCGAATAGTCTCTTAAATCTTGAAATTATTGGTAGGTACCATACCACTTTTGCGGGAGAACCCTTTTTAACCACCTCATCATCACTATGATCACCATCTTTCTTTTTGTAGCGTGATGCCTTGCACTTTGGACAATGGTTATTGTTTACATACTCTTTTCAGTATAATATGCAATCATTAGGGCATGCATGTATCTTTTCATACTCCAAACCCATCAAACACGATATCTTTTTCGCCTCGTAATAACGATTTGGCATTATGTTACCTTATGGAAGCATTTGTGTCAATAATTCAAGCAATTCGGTAAAACTTTTGTCAGTCCATCCATTATTTTCCTGCAAATTAAACAGTTTTAACACGACTAACATACATGTAAAATTTGTGCATCCTGGGTACAAAGGTTTATCCTTGTCACTGCATAAAGTATCATATGCATGTGCCTTCTTAAACGAATCTTGTCCAATATCACGCATCATGTCTTACAGACGATCATCTATTTCTACACTAACATTATCTCTTTGGGATACATTTGAATTTTCTACTACCTCGTCGTGCCATATCCATTGTGTATAACTTTGACAAATCCCACGACAAATTAGATGATCCTTGATTTCTTTCTTATTAAGTTTTGGTTCGTGATTTGCACAACAAACACATGGATAAAGAAAAAGCACATGAAGACTTTTTTCAGCGTCACTTTTAGGAGGAGGAAGATTTTGTTTAGCATTACTTTCAGCAAACTGTAGAAATTCCATCACTCAATGTTCGTACTCGGAACTTAATCGATTAGCTCTCATCTAACTACAATTCATACCTATGTTCCGAAATTAATGCATACATAGTTAAAACATTGAGACACTTATAATAGTCCATCTTTTGGAAATTAGAGAGAACTAAAGTCTCTACGTGCAAACACGTGGCATAAGAGAAGAAGTGAGAAGTTATAAAGAATGAAAAGAGAACATACAATGTCGTGGCAGACAGATGACTCGCAGTTGAGAGGAAAGAGTGACAATGTCGACGTTCTCGTTGAAACACAAAGTCTGCGAGAAACACCATAATATCAACAAACTGAAATAAATTCCAAAAAAGAAGCAAATTGATCCCATCCAAACTGAAATACATATATCATAATTAATAAAAATATCCATAATAGAGAAGATTTAATCCCATCCAAACCTTATAACAACTCCATGAATCTTTTTTATCAATATTTCTTCTACAGATACACGTATATAACAGTCATCATAACTATACTTATCTAAGTAAAATAAATTCCAAAATATTAACTATACACATATACCCATTTTGTTATATCACAATATCAACAAACTAATTTAGATTCCATCTTAATAATACCCATTTGTTATATCATAACACACACCAAAGTTAATGTAGTTTAACATTAATATATAATACACGTGAACTAAACCCATGTCTTATTTGTTTTGTATTGTGTTTCTTTTGTACTACACTGTCATGAATTGTACCTATCAATTGTATTAACTTATCATCACAGAAACAAATGAAACAAAAGATATTTGAAGGAAACATAATCCTTAGTAATAAACCATGTGAAAACATATATGTTCAATTAGTTTATTTCCAGCTGTCCAAATGAGACATCATGTGTTTTTTTTTCTTTTTCGTATATGTAATATTCTTACCATACATTAATTTATCAAACCAAATTGAAATTAAAAATTTCCAATTGATTAAACAAAAAGAGACATGAATTATAGTTGGGACGACATGTTTTTGACGACTTGTTAATTATATTTTAAACCTAAATCCTTTGTCGTTACTGTGTAGACAAGTTACACATGAATCTTTCCTAGATTTGAAGTCACTCAATGACAGTGACCTAGCACGTGAATCTCGTATAGGACAAAAAAGTCTTCTTTTGCAAAATCAAAATTTATATAAAAGAATATTTCAACTTTTTTAAGAAAAAAATAATTATAGAACAAGTTGTAATTAGGTTTCCAGTGTCTTACAACTCATATATAAATATTATGTTTCAAAAGACATGTACATTCATATATAAATTTCGTTGTCTGCTGTGATTTTGGTGAATGAAACAGAGTAATTGTAGATAAAAATGTTGGTTGCTAAGAGTGCGTATTGGGAGTAAAATTATAATATGGCCTTCAAAATAATTTAGTTCAAGTTTGCTGAATAAATTTACTTCAACAAACCTGTTGAGGGCGGCGCGGATGGCTGCTAGGTTGAGGGTGGTGCGGAGGTTGCGTGTTGATCGCGGCGCGGAGACGGTGTGGTTGAGAGTGGTGCGAAGACGGTGTGCGACGTCGGCTGCGTGGTTGGTGGTGGCGCAGAAACGGCGTGCGAGACGGCGGTGTTACTGGTGGCGGCGCAGAGATGGGTTCATGGTTGGTGGCGGCGTGGAGACGGCGCAGGTGGAGGGAGGTCATGTGACGGATGAAGGAAGAGAAACAGTAAGGGGAACAGTGAGAAAGAATAGGAATAGTGAGAAAGAAGAGGAACAGTAACAAGCGTGAGAATGAAGAGGAATAATGTTTTTTAGGGTTTTAATTGTAGTACCCTTTTTCCCATAGGTTTCATGCGACCCGATGTAAAGGCCCAAAAAGTTTTTACATCGGTTTAAATTGCCGGACTGATATAAAGGCCCGAAATTAAGGCACCAATGTTTTTGCAAAATCTTTATTACAAATTTTTTACATCAGTTTATTAGTAATACCCGATGTAAAACCCCATTATTACAATTTTTTTTTAAATCACTTTTTAAATCGGTTTATTTGTATTACCCGATGTAAAAACCAATTATTATAATTTTTTTCAAATCACATTTTACATCGGTTTATTTGTAATACCCAATGTAAAACCAATTATTATAATATTTACCCGATGTAAAAACCATTATAATAAATATTTTATTAATTATGGAACTTCCACCACATTATTTTTTTAAATCGGTGGAAATAAATGTTTGATGTAAAATTCATAAATCAAATATTTTTCACTTCATATATCTTAATGTCTGATGCAAAATCATTTAAGCAAATGTATTTTTTCTAGTAGTGCCAAGAGGTCTTCTTGAGAGTTTCACTATAAACTTTTGAGTTCTTGAAGATAATTATGTCCACGATCTTTAATACAGACTTATCCACAAATGACAACCTTTAACCCAGACAATGTTATCGAACCATTTAGAGATTTATGGTTGGTCTCAATAACTAAAACAAAACTTTTTCTGACAAAACTTAATAAACCAATAACAATGATTTTATGTAGGTTGATCTTAAGAACCAACTCAATCTCTTATAGGTACACTCTTAAGAATATAAAGACCAACACAACCACTTACAAAAGTATCTTCCTCACAAGTAAAACTTCACTTAGCAACACTAAGGCAATTTGAAGTGAATAAAAATATTTTTTCAAAAAGAGAGAAAAAGATAAATTACAAAGAAATATGAAAATATTGGAAAGTGGCGTGATTTAAAGTGAGGGATACCCTTTCTTATATAGTCGTTGGAAATGCCAAGGAAATGATTCATGGGTCAAATTTATTATCTAATCGATTAGCAACTCAAATATAATCAATTATGAAGCCCAATTAGAAAGGTTTGGATATAGAGTCGTTGCAAGTCATTAATGTGTTATCCTTGCTGATTGTATAATCGATTATCATCTTTCTAATCGAACGTACAAGTATCCTAATAGATTGGATAGATAAAAAGTTTTGGAAATCCATTGACACATCTTCCCAGTCGATAAGATGGTTAAAACAATTTTGAATAGTTTTTTAATCAATTGGTTCTACCTTTAGAAAATCATTTTCAAGGTAGAAAAATATTTTGAAGTGTGTGCGAGCAAGTCTTAGTAATCTTAAGGTACTGCATTACTCTTAAATTACTTGATTCACTCTGACAGACCGACAAATATGACCTGGCGAGCTTTCACACCTTTCATCAAAGTAGCTTCAAGACTTTGTTAGATAAGTATTTAATTATATAAGCACTTCATCATGAGTTCTCTTATTAGATGATTTGATTATCATCAATGTTGTAGGATATTGTCATGTGTTGTCGTTGTCAAAACTTTGGATACTGATATTTAGTACCTGTGAGTATATATAACTAAAACATAATAAAAATGAGTATAATTAATGAAAGGTAAGATTTAGTTTAATCACAATACTGATATTCTTATTACATTTTGTAGTGCCATTATTCGAACTCGAAATCTTCCATTTTAAATATATGAGTTTTCAGTGGTACTTATTTTGTTTAAATGCTTGAATAATAATAATAATAATAATAATAATAATAATAATAATAATAATAAATGGACCTAATCAAGAATTAAAGAGGTTACATTAAGCAGATGTCTATGTTTCCTTTCAACAACATAATTTTGATGAGGAGTTTCCACACAACTCCTTTGATGAATAATGCCTAAGGAAGCATAGTAGGAGCGCATAATAAATTCATTACCACTGTCACTTCTAATCATTTTAATCTTGCAAGAGAATTGGGTATTACAATATAAAATAAAATTTTGTTGAGGAGTTTCCACACAACTCCTTTGATGAATAATGCCTAAGGAAGCATAGTATGAGGGCATAATAAATTCATTACCACTGTCAATTCTAATCATTTTAATCTTGCAAGAGAATTGAGTATTACAATATACAATAAAATTTTTAATGTGCATTCTTGTTTCAGATTTGTTGTGCATAAGCAAAGTCCAAGTATATCGGGAATAGTCATCAACAATAGTTAAGAAATAATGAAAACCATCAATAAAGGCAGTAGATATAGGACCTCAAATATCCATGTGGACAAAATCAAAATAGTGCTTAGAAACAAAAGTACTTGTAGGAAAGGGAAATCTAGTTTGCTTATCCAAATTACATGTATTAGAATGATTGTTATTAGGATGTTTGATTACAGGAAACAATTGGGACATAGAATGTAAAACCTGACTAGATGGATGCCCTAGTCTATGGTGCCATAAGGAATTAGCAAGATTTATAGAACTCTTAGGTCTAAGAGAAGCACATGTAACATAATGGAGGGAATGTAGTTCAAGTATTCTGTCCAAAAGATAGAGGTTATTGTGTTGAACCACTTGTCCAATCATTTCCTTGGTAGACGCATCCTGAATAAAGCAGGAATTGTGTAAGAATGTGATTGTGTAAGGTGAATTATGAAACAATTTTGAAATAGTGAGAATGCTAAAATGAAATCCAGGCATGTAAAAAACATTATGCAGACTGAAGGAAGCATAAAAAAACAATAGAACCAGAAAACTTAGAAATTAAATGTGTACCATTAGGAAGATGTATATTGACAAGAGAAATATGTTTAATAGAAATAAAATGTTGAATAACAGGGCAGACATGATGTGAAGCACCAAAATATATGATCCAAATAGAAGAGTTAGGAAAGATATTACCCGAGGGAACAATACCTAAAATGATATCCTGATCAGAATATGAACTCATGTCATCCTTTGATGTTGAATTGGAATGTCTGGATTGCTGGAGTCTTCTTTGGAATGTCTGAATTGGAATCTTCTTTGGTCATGGTAGGTTCTTTGTCAGGTGGAATGTTGTTCTTTGAGTAAGATGTAGGTTTAGTGTTTCTAGTGCGATATCCAGGAGGAAACCCATGTTTGAAGTAGCAAGTTTCAATGGTGTGATTGGTTTTGCGACAATTTGTGCAAAGCATAGGTGATTTTGAAGTGGTTTTACCATGAGGGTGTGCCGTATTGGAAAGTATGGTAGGGTTAAGAGTTGCAACAAAGGAAGGGACAATTTGGTGTTGAGCTATCAAAGAATAGACATGACTGATGTTGGGAAGAGGATCAAGAACCAGGATTTATTGACGGATGTTGTGGTAACTATCATTCAATCCTTTCAGAAAACAAGTCATGTATTCCACGTGTTTGTAATTACGAACAACTTTGACCAAATCACATGTGCAGGGTGTAATGCAAGAACAAGAGGGAGTAGGGTGTAAATCTTCTAATTCATCCCAAAGGATCTTAAGAACGGTGAAGTATGTAGATAAAGATTTATCGTCTTGTTGAATGGAATGAAGTTCGTGTAAGAGATTAGAAAAATGAAAATGATTACCTCTTGTAAATCTTTCACGGAGATCTTCCTAAAGATCAAAAGCCGAATCGAAGCATATGATGCTTTGAGCAATATGCAGAGAAAGTGTGAGGTTGATCCAAGAAATGACCATATTGTTGGCACGATCCGAAAGCTCGAAATTAGGGTCCGTTGAAAAGGGTTTTGGTAGAACACCATTGATGAAGACAAATTTGTTTTTGGAGGTGAGATCACGACGCATAGACTTAATCCAATTATGATAATTGTTGTCATCGAGAGAAGGTGCAACAATTGTAGCTCTTGGATTTTCGCCAGGGTGAAGGTAATAGGGATTTCTTGGATTCAAGATCAGGTCGGTGGAAGAATCCGCGAGAGAAGAAGTTGTGTGCTTGAGACTATTGGTGTGAGTGGAGTGTGTGGGTGATAGTGGATCAGACGCCATGAATGAGAGGTGTGAAGAAAATCCGGAGAAGATGTCTTGGAGAAAGAAGATGAGAGAAAAGGTTTTGTCACTGATACCATATTACAGATGCAATAAACATATTTGAATCGATATTGGCGCCATATGAACATCTCAAATTGCATATTATGATTATATTATCTTTACATAGCATGAAGATATATATATATATATATATATATATATATATATATATATATATATATATATATATATATACACACACACACGTAGAATACAATAGAATGGGCTGAAAGTAAACTAAAATCCAACAGGAAAGCTAAAGCCCAATAAGCTACACAAATATATATTGAATTACATTTTTCTCACAACTTTTGATTCCTAAGAAACCACAATAGATTTTTTATATGAATGAGTCATTAGGTTCTTAGAAGCGGTAACCCACATAATTTAATATAGTATGTCAAGTTTTATTAAATTATAATAAAATATTAAGAATATTGTATTGTTAACATTTAATTATAGTGTATTTTAATATATATATATATATATATATATATATATATATATATATATATATATATTGTCATTAGCATTTGAAGGTGCGCAAAACACAAGGAAGGGGGGGTTGGAATTGGGTTTTCTTTAACAATTAAAATTAACTTCTAAAGACACGTTTAATTTATCCTGGTTCGTTTGAACTCAAACTACGTCCAGTCCACCCGCCAAGGTGATTTTGCCTCTACTGAGGTCTTAATCCACTATTCAATAAGAATACACACAAAGACCTATAGTCAATGTCCTCTTGAGTCTTCTGACTAAACTTAGTCACTCAAGGAATAAAATGACTATTACAAAATATAATAAAGAAGTAACTTAAATTGCTTCTAGATAAGCAGAGATCACTAAGTGAAAGTTACAATAGTAAGCACAGGTTGATTCAATCTATTTGCGTGAATGTATTGAAGTGTATTGCTGAAATCTTCAAATGAAGTCCTTTATATAGTACTTGAAGAATGTAGCCGTTGGAGACATCTTGAATTAAATTAGGATAGACTTTAATACCATAAATTCCTTCCATAAGCAGAGATACTTGTCTTTGTTCATTAATTAAAATATCCTTTAATTAATGTCTTTAATAAGGATACCAACATCTTCTAAGCGGAGATCAGAGATAATAAATATAAGATGCGCAGCCAATAAATATATTATTTAATGCTGGATTCTCCTTTGAGAGTATCTTCTGTATGTGACTAAATGAATCTTCTAAGCGCGTATGGTTTACTTAAATGAATTTGTCTTCTACACAAGAGTAAATATATTCATTAGAACTTCTAATATAAAAAGCTTTGTTATCATCAAAACACTTAGAGGTTCAGAACCATAATTGTTCTAACAATCTCCCCCTTTTTGATGATGACAAAACATTTAAATAAAGAGAATAGAGTTTAATAAAATTAAGTAAACTCCCTTTGATTAGAAGAAAAATTCTTCAGATGTTCCATGATTCTTAGCTCCCCCTGAGTTGATTACTTGACCTGTTTCTTTTCTATGATAACAACTCAAATAGTTTTATTAGAATTATATGTAAGAGGCAAATTATGGTAAACTGCTATGGATCAGAATCATTTACTTTTCTCCCCCTTTTTGTCATAATCAAAAAGAATTAAAGCACATGAAAAAGGACAGATAATAACTAATATAGTAAAATTATATTTAAAGAAAAAACCAGTAGAATTTTAAAGAGTTATGCAGAAGCAGCAGATAAAACAGAGGAACAACTAAGGTAGAAGATAAAAAAAATTAGGAGTTCATCTTAGTAACTAAGGTCTCCAACAAAGATTTGATTTCTGATGATGATTCCACTTGCTTGCCAAGCAATGCCTTCATTTCAGCAGTGGTTTCATCTTGCTTATCCAGACGTTGTTTCACCAGCTGATTCTCCTTCTTCAGCTCTTGTAGAGTTTGCAGAACAAAATCTGTAGCCAGAGGTTCTTCAACTTCTGGGGCAGCTTGAGTCTCAGGTTCATCAACATGCTCTTCTTCAGAAGATACCAAGACCATTTGAAGTGCAGAGAGTTCATCCAGAGGTTCTGACTCTGTCCAAGGCTTGTTATCCAGCAGAAGAGGTTTAGCTTGTTCAACATTAGAAACGACTGCTTGAAGGTACTCACAGAAGTTCTGATGAGCAACATCATAGCAGATGTCCTTAAGTCGTTTGGACTCAGCATTAAACCACTTTCTGAGGGTAGCCCACAGAAAATCAGAAGCAGCTGGATCTGTAAGCTCTGAGCATGCAGACTTCAGATCCTCTAACTTTAATTTCAAGCCTGTTTCAAAAGCAAGTAGTAAAGCAGAAATGTCTGTTCTAGATGGTTTTGGTTTTGGTATAGGTATTGATGTTTTGTTTGATACAGAGGACAGTTTTTGTAGGGCTTCAAAATCAACAGATGTTCTGAGAGGGTTTTCATTTTCAGTTTCTTCTGGAGTATCAGGAATGTTTATGAATGTAGGTGAGTTTGGTGGTGTAGATATATAAGAGGATAGTGAGCTTTCTCTTATGGGGGATAGTCTAGGTGCATGTGCAGGAGATGGAAGTTGGACAGATTCTGAGTCTTGAAATTGTTCAAGATCTGATAGGGCATGTTGCAAAGCAGTTTGTGTTTCAGTTGTTGGAGAGCGATCAATGTCAGATAGTGGGGTATTATCAATGGGTATGTCAAAGTCAGAGATAGTTTGTGGTTGATGGGGTTCAGCTTCTGGTGGATATAATGATGAGAGGATGGATGCGACAGCAGCAGTTGCAGGGATTTCAGTTTGAATAGGATTAACAGATTGAGGTGGTTCAGAGGTAGGGATTTGTGCAGAAGGAATATCAACAGAGGATAGATGGCTAGAAGGTGGGGTGCTAGAAGGTAATTCAGACACTTCTACATTAACTGCTTCTAATACATAAATGGATTCAGAGTTAGAGGCAGAAGATTTACCTGATGTTCTAGATGATTTTGGCATCTTCTGAGAAGGTCCTCCAGCAGTCTTTCGCTTCTTGAGTCTTACAGAGGCAACGTCTGGAGCTTTCTGTTTGAGTTCAGTAAGCTTGAACTGGGGGTCCATACCATGTTGCTTGCAGATATCCAGGTAGTTAACTACAACATTTGCAGGTGTGTCAGAAGAGAAGAGAGGGAAGTCTTCCAATGGGATCCTTCTGGTGATGATTACTTCTCTAGAATGAAGAACAGGTTCTTGCTGAATAGAAGTAATGAACTTCATCTTTTTCAAGTTCTTTGCATTTAGAGGTTTTCCAACATCTGTTTCTAGAAGTTCAGTTTGCTTCAACTCTGCTAGAAAGTCTACCAGCTTGTTTTGGCAAAGTATGTCAGAAATAATACGTCCAAAAGGAATCCAATCCCTTTTGGTCTTTTCACCATCTCTGGTTTCCTTCACACTGACTCTTAGATTCTGGAATAGAGTGTGTGCAAGGTTGATCTTTCTCTTTTTGGCAATGAAGTAGAGAAGAAATTGTTGGTCCAGGTTGATGAAATCTGGAGAGTTGGTAGGTTTCCTATGACAGATTGTCCCAAGAATGATTTTGGCCCAAATACGAAGAGGGGTTTTCAAGTCTTTGATTTTGTTGGAGGGTTTGCCAGAGGTAAAAATTTCCTTTGCTATCACAGTAGTATCAGACGCTTTGTCCATGTCACTGCACTTGATGCCATTTCCATCAGCTTCAAGAAGTTTAGCAAGATGGTCTTCAGAAATAACCACCCTTTTACCAAGCACGTAAGAGGTAACCTGTGCGTCGTTTGATGTTGCATAAGCCCAGAATTCTTTAACCAGTTTTGGAAAGACTGTTCCCATTAATCTGTCAAAATACTTTTCCCAGCCCTGAGCTTCAACATACGGGAGGAGATCAAAACCATTTTCCTTCAAACTGTCGAAATCCACAAATAACTCACACAGGACTTCCAATTTGTCAGTAGGAGTTGAGAGAGTCTTTGTGGGCTCAACATAGAACACATCAGAAAAATCTTTGCATTGATGAGAAGATGAAGCCATTAGTTACTAAGATGATATTTGAAGGTTTAGGGTTTTTGAAAAAAAATTAGAGAAAACGCAAGAGTGAGGGTAAAACAATTCAGTAAGAATGAAATACGGGTAAAAGATGAAAGTGAGAGAGACACTTTACATATATAGAAAAATAAAGCATTTAATTAGTTGAGAAATTAGTGGGAAAATTTAAGTTTAAAAACATAATGATTAAATGCATTAAATGCGCTGACATAGGGTAAGGCGTAAACGATTCTGGAACAGTTACCCAAGAGATTTTTGCCTTTTTGGTGTCAAGTTTAGCCGTATCAGATTCCAGAATATCAACAGTTGTCCTTCTGTAGAGAACAGTTACCAAAGCATGTTCTGTCACTTTTTAGAATTTGGACACTTGTTTTAATTCTGATGGAAATCCTTAGAGCCTTGTTAACACTTGTTGATTTGAAGATCTGCATGTTAATCCTTTGAACAGAAGTTCTAAGAATGAAACAGTTAGAGCATAGCATCTTCTGAGATAACCATATAGAGGATAAATATCAGAACTTCTAAGTGATAAAGACATATAAGTAAAGCATTTTCATTCTGGACATAATTTCATGCTAAGGTTAGTTAGTATGAAATTAAATCTATCTTCAGGAAGGGGTTTTGTAAAAATATCAGCCCATTGGTGATTTGTGTCTATAAATTTTAACATTAAAATTCCCTTCTGAGTATAGTCCCTAATGAAGTGATGTTTAACTTCTATGTGTTTAGCTCTAGAATATAAAATTGGATTTTTAGAGAGACAAATAGCAGAAGTATTGTCACAGAGGATGGGAATGTTACTCTCATAGATATTGAAGTCCTCAAGCTGATTTTTCATCCAGAGCATCTGAGTACTGCATCCAGCTGCTGCAATGTATTCAGCTTCTGCAGTTGATAATGCTATGGTTGACTGTCTTTTGCTAGACCAAGAGATTAGATTGTCTCCCAGAAATTGACAACTTTCGGAGGTACTTTTTCTTTCTGTTCTGTCTCCAGCAAAATCAGCGTCACAATATCCTACAAGTTTATACTCTTCTGATCTTCTGTAGTACAGACCAAGATTAGTAGTACCTTTCAGATATCTAAAGATTCTCTTAACTGCTGTTAAGTGAGTTTCTCTAGGATCTGATTGGAATCTAGCACATAAACATACACTGTATAGAATATCTGGTCTAGAAGCAGTTAGATAAAGGAGAGATCCAATCATACCTCTGTAGAGCTTCTGATCTACTTTCTTACTTACCTCTTCTTTCTCCAAAATACAAGTAGGATGCATAGGAGTTTTAGATATAGTGCTTTCTGATAAGTCAAATTTCTTCAGAAGTTCTTTTACATATTTGCTTTGATGAATATATGTTCCTTATGATGTTTGATTTATTTGAATTCCCAGAAAGAACTTTAGTTCTCCCATCATGCTCATTTCAAATTCTGCCTGCATAGATTTAGCAAATTCCTTTCCCAAGGCACTCTTAGTAGAACCAAAGATTATATCATCTACATAAATTTGACATATCAGAAGATCATTTTTAATGTTTTTACTGAAAAGAGTTGTATCCACTTTCCCTCTGATGAACTTATTTTCCAGAAGAAAATTACTTAGTCTTTCATACCAAGCTCTGGGAGCTTGTTTTAAACCATATAATGATTTTTTGAGTTTGAAAACATGTTCTGGAAATTTTGTATTTTCAAAACCAGGGGGTTGGTGTACATACACTTCTTCATCAATATAACCATTTAAAAATGCACTTTTGACATCCATTTGATATAGAATAATATTATGATTTACAGCAAATGATATTAGAAGTCTGATTGATTCTAACCTGGCGACTGGTGCATAGGTTTCTGTATAGTCAATTCCTTCTTGTTGACTATAACCTTGTGCAACCAGTCTTGCTTTGTTTCTGACAACTTCTCCTTGCTCATTTAGCTTGTTTCTGAATACCCACTTGGTGCCAATGATGTTGAATCCTCTGGGCCTAGGAACTAGATCCCACACATCATTTCTGGTGAATTGATTTAGTTCTTCTTGCATAGCCAGAATCCAATCATTTTCTGAGAGAGCTTCTTCTACGGAAGTTGGTTCAATCAGAGAAACAAGTCCCATTAAAGTCTCTTCAGAGTTTTTGAATGAAGATCTTGTTCTGATTGGTTCATCTTTCTTTCCCAAGATTTTGTCTTCTGGGTGATTAATATTGCTTCTGGATAGTTTCTTCTGGATGGGTTCTTCAGATGTTGTTGGAGAAATTGTATTGTTTTGATCTTTAGATGATTGATCTTTAGAAGTTCTGTTTGTAGAGATTTCTACTTCTATATCTGCAGAAAATTCATTCTGCTTTGGTTTTTCAGAACCAAGCTTATCATCAAATTTGACATGAATAGATTCTACCACAATGCGTGTTTCTGTATTGTATACTCTGTATCCCTTAGAACGTTCAGAGTATCCTAACATATAACACTTTTGTGCCTTAGAATCAAATTTATTCAGAGTATCAAGAGTATTTAAGATAAAACAAATACATCCAAAAGGATGAAAGTATGAAATGTTGGGCTTTCTGTTCTTCCACAATTCATAAGGAGTCTTTTCAAGAATAGGTCTTATAGAGATTCTATTCTGAATATAGCATGCTGTATTTACTGCTTCTGCCCAAAAATGTTTAGCCATATTAGTCTCATTTATCATGGTTCTGGCCATCTCTTGTAATGTTCTATTTTTACGTTCTACAACTCCATTTTGTTGTGGAGTTCTAGGACAAGAAAAATCATGAGAGATGCCATTTTCATTAAAAAATGATTCTAATTGTTTATTTTCAAATTCTCCACCATGATCACTTCTGACTTTAATGATTTTAGATTCTTTTTCATTTTGAACTTGTTTGCAGAAGTTAGAAAATACAACAATTGACTCATCCTTGTGTCTAAGAAACTTTACCCATGTCCATCTGCTGAAGTCATCTACGATCACTAATCCATACTTTTTGCCACTGACAGAAGCAGTTTTCACTGGTCCAAACAAGTCAATGTGCAGAAGTTCTAATGGTCTAGAGGAAGATACAACATTTTTAGCTTTAAAACCAGTTTTTGAAAATTTGCCTTTCTGACATGCTTCACACAGAGCTTCTGAGTTGAACTTCAAATTTGGAAGTCCTCTGACTAGATTGAGTTTGTTAAGTTGAGATAATCTTCTCATATTAACATGTCCCAATCTTCTGTGCCAGACCCATTGCTCAGTTTCCACAGACATTAGACATTTTACATTTTGAATTTTTAATTTTGAAAGCTTTATTTTATAAATGTTGTTCTTTCTCTTTCCACTAAAGAGGATTGTTCCATCTTTCTGACTAACAGCTTTACAGAACTTTTGATTAAAGATTATGTCATAGCCATTATCACTTAATTGGCTTATGGATAATAAGTTATGCATTAATCCTTCTACAAGTAGAACATTAGAGATAGAGGGAAGATTTCCATTACCAATAGTTCCAGAGCCAATTATTCTTCCTTTTTAATTGCCTCCAAAACCTACGTGGCCTCCATCTTTCAATTCAAGACTTTGGAACATATGCTTTCTTCCCGTCATGTGACGTGAGCATCCAGAGTCCAGGTACCATGATTGGTGTTTCAGTTTTGTTGTTAAAGACATCTGCAACATACACAATTTTATCCTTGGGTACCCATATTCTTCTGGGTCCTTGTTTGTTAGTTTTTACAAACCTATGATTCGTTTTAGGTTTCAAATCAGAACTTGTAGAACAAGATGACTCACTAGTGTATATAAGATCATGATTATGACCATGGGTGAAATGAGAACTTAGAGGAGTATTTGTATTTATGGCAATGTCATCAATATTTTTTAGCTTCAGAGTTTCTTTATTTTTCACATAGCCTATGCCTCTTCTTTCATTTCTGCTAACACCATAGATCATAGAAGCAATCTTGCTTCTATCTAAGCTTTTAGTAAGAAATTGTTGAAAGCTATAATCATATTGTTTTATGATATTATCAGAATTGATTAGATCTTCTAATTCAGATTTCTTCTGAGCTTTAAGTTTCTCAAAAGAGTTTTTACATTCAAAGAGGTTTTCTTTCAGCTCAGAGTTTTCTGTTTTTAGTTTTCTAACTTCTTCTAATTCAGATACTAGACTTTGTTTAATGTCTTTGTATTTGAATTGAAGCTTCTGATATTTTTCAAGAATTTCTGAGAGGCTAGCTTCTAACTGAATTCTGGAAAATTTAGAAAATACCTCTTCTGAATCTGTTTCTAACTCTGATTCTGATGAGTGATCATCATCTGGTATGTTTGCCATTAATGCAATATTAGCTTGTTCATCTTCAGAATCTGACTCTGCTTCAGATGATTCAGAATCATCCCATGTTGCCATGAGACTCTTTTTCTTTTCTCTGCTGAATTTGTTTCTGGGTTTTTCTTTCTGAAGTTTTGGACATTCACTTTTATAGTGTCCTGGTTCTTTGCATTCGTAGCACACAACTTCTTTGCTTCTGGGTTTCTTATGACCAGATGTTGATTCAGAATAATTGTTTGTTCTTCTGGTATTTCTGAACTTCTTCTGACGATGCTTCCAGAGTTGTTGAACTCTTCTGGATAGGAGAGATAATTCATCTTCTTCTGATGAGCATCCAGAGCTTTCTTATTCTTCTGCCTGTCAAGCTTTAGAAACATGTTTAATAGATTTAAGAGCTACAGACATACCTTTCTTCTGGGGTTCATCTTCTTCTAACTCAATCTCATGACTTCTCAAGGAGCTGATCAGTTCTTCTAAGGAAATTTCATTCAGATTTTTTGATAACTTTAAAGCAGTGACCATGGGCCTCCAAGCTTTTGGTAAACTTCTGATGATTTTCTTCACATGATCTGCTGTTGAGTAGCCTTTGTCCAGAACTTTTAGTCCAGCTACCAGAATTTGGAACCTTGAGAACATTTTTTCAATGGTCTCATCTTCTTCCATCTTGAAAGCTTCATACTTCTGGATGAGAGCTAGAGCTTTAGTCTCCTTGACTTGAGAGTTCCCTTCATGTGTCATCCTCAGAGAATCAAACATGTGTTTAGCTGAATCCCTGTTTGTGATCTTCTCATATTCTGTGTAAGAGATGGCACTTAGAAGTATGGTTCTAGCTTTGTGATGATTTCTGAATTCCTTCTTCTGTTGAGCTGTCATATTTTTTCTTTCAATCTTCTGACCATCTGCTCCAACAGGATGAATGTATCCATCTGTCACCATGTCCCAGAGATCTCCATCTAGAGCTAGAAAGAAACTCTCCAGAACATCCTTCCAGTAGTCAAAATTGTCACCATTGAATAATGGAGGTTTAGCATTGATCTTGTCATTCTGATAGTCATTGTTGTTAATTCCAGTTTCTGCCATGTGTTTATCTTCTGGATCTTTTACTGACACGGTTAAGTGTATTACTTAGAACCTAGCGCTCTGATGCCAATTGAAGGTGCGCAAAACACAAGGAAGGGGGGGTTGGAATTGGGTTTTCTTTAACAATTAAAATTAACTTCTAAAGACACGTTTAATTTATCCTGGTTCGTTTGAACTCAAACTACGTCCAGTCCACCCGCCAAGGTGATTTTGCCTCTACTGAGGTCTTAATCCACTATTCAATAAGAATACACACAAAGACCTATAGTCAATGTCCTCTTGAGTCTTCTGACTAAACTTAGTCACTCAAGGAATAAAATGACTATTACAAAATATAATAAAGAAGTAACTTAAATTGCTTCTAGATAAGCAGAGATCACTAAGTGAAAGTTACAATAGTAAGCACAGGTTGATTCAATCTATTTGCGTGAATGTATTGAAGTGTATTGCTGAAATCTTCAAATGAATTCCTTTATATAGTACTTGAAGAATGTAGCCGTTGGAGACATCTTGAATTAAATTAGGATAGACTTTAATACCATAAATTCCTTCCATAAGCAGAGATACTTGTCTTTGTTCATTAATTAAAATATCCTTTAATTAATGTCTTTAATAAGGATACCAACATCTTCTAAGCGGAGATCAGAGATAATAAATATAAGATGCGCAGCCAATAAATATATTATTTAATGCTGGATTCTCCTTTGAGAGTATCTTCTGTATGTGACTAAATGAATCTTCTAAGCGCGTATGGTTTACTTAAATGAATTTGTCTTCTACATAAGAGTAAATATATTCATTAGAACTTCTAATATAAAAAGCTTTGTTATCATCAAAACACTTAGAGGTTCAGAACCATAATTGTTCTAACAGCATTGGCCTTTGTAATGTTATAATTAATATAAGTATCTAAACAACTAAAAAATTCATCATTTTTCTTTCCTTGAAAAGCACAAAAAGAAAAGAAAAGAAAAGAAGGTATCGAGTAACAACAACAAAACCATGAAATCTCTTACCTTAATCCTCACATTCTCCATCATCATTTCCTTCTCACGAGCAACACCAACATGTATCACTCGACTTCAACCTCAAATGAATCAATCTTCTGCATTTAACCTTACCCAACAACAAGTAATTAAATCTTATATTTTCAACAAAATTATTTAGTAAAACATATTCAATAATTTTTCTTAACTATATATATATTGTATCTTAAATAAAATTCAGGTCAATGAGTCTAAATTGGTGAAAACCTGCAGATACATGATCTTAATAAAGACAAGTTGCAATTCTCCGGCAATCTCAAAAGATATAGTCGGTATTTTATTTGGAGATGCTGTTGGCGATCAGGTTATTTTTTCTTTTTCAAAACATATAATTTATTGGATTAATTCCTATACATTCACGGTGTAAAAAATTTTATCCTGTCAATTCGTTGTTATAATCAGTTTGCATTACTTTATTTGTTTTTAAAATAAAAGTTAAAATTGTTCCAACATCCAACAGTTATGACTCACTGACAGTGTAAAACTATTTTACCTTATCAGTGAGTGCATTCCAATTAAATTTAAATTTATTTATTTTTTTAATTTTATCTAAAAAATAAATATCATTTTATATATTCATCCTAAATTTTAAATTAGATAAATAAATTACTTTTTACTTATATTATTTTTAAAAAACATAGAGTTGTTGATAGTGGACCGATTTGAAGGATAAATGGGAACCAGACAACTTTCAAAAATAACTTATAATTAATATGAAAATATAGTGTCTAATTTCTTTTAATGGAATCATGGAATTTATTGATTTGATAGTGTTATCTGTACTATTTGATATTTTATTTAATTGCAGCTTACAATTTTTAATAATGATGGTCCTGATATTCCTACGTTCGAACGGTGCAAGACAGTTAGTTTTGGGGTATTAGGAAATTGTATTGGCAAAATTTGCGAATTGTATGTAACTAGGGTTGGATCAGACGGTTGGATCCTAGAGTCTATCACAGCATACCATAGTGACTATCCTCCAATCACATTCAACTACAATTATCTCATTCTCGCTGATGAACATAAATATGGCTTCAATTATTGCCAACATCAAAATTAATATTACATCCTTAAAGTGTAATCCTGATTAAGGTAGTATTTAATTTAAGTGCCATTTAAGAGTTTAATTTGTGCTGCATTTGGTTTGACAACTCAGCTTTTGATTTTGTATAATTACTGAACAAAGTTCAGTTAGTAAAGTAAATTAGTTGTAACAGAATTTCAATTTCTGTGAGTGATGTTAGTTACATATTTACATTCTCCTTTTTCCATAATTATCTTCTTCATCTTCAATCTTATGCATAACAATTGGTATCTAGATTCCTGATTCAAATTCAGATTAGGAAACACAAGTGCACAAGATGCGTGTATAATTGATTTCGTTTATGAAATTCATAGTGAATTGTAATTCTAAATCTGTAAAGAAAAAAAAAACATTTCTTAATTCTTATGGTATGGGAAACACGTGTGTTAGTGAGATTTGAATGATTTTGCACAAGATCGAAGATGAACTGTGAAACGGTAGCTTGAACACAAAGCTTTTGATTTTTTTATGGAAAGAGTTGGAATCAATGGATGATTCAAATGCGTGTATTGTTTAGCACTCAAGATGTTCTTGAACTCGTCAATGACTGCTACGCAACGATTGAAACATATGTAACTAAAGCACCAAAAAAAACACGCATATAGAAACGAGGAACAAGGATCAGAAGGCCTTGTTCTACATCTATCAGTGTGTGGATGTGAATGTGTTTCACAAGATCGCTGATTCAACAATGATGAAGGCTACGTGGGACACACTAGTTCATTGCTATGGAGGTGATGCATCAGTGAAGAAGGTGAAACTTCAGTCTCTACTAAGTAGTATGAGAATCTCATCATGAAGAACAATGAGAAGGTACCCGATTATATCTCCAAAGTGATTCTGATCACAAATGAGATGAAATCTTGTGGAGAGACTATCTTTCAACAAGTAATAATTGAAAAATTATTAAGAACACTTACTCCTTAGTTTGATTACATTTTTGTAGCAAATGAACATTCTAAGGACCTTAGCACCATGAGATTTATAGAGTTGCAAAGTAGTCTAGAGGCACAAGATTGCGTCTGAGTGGGAGAACTTGTAAAACAGAGGTAGAGCAGGCTCTGTAGGCATCTTCTAATAAGAAGAATCAATAACACTTTTGGTCAAAGGCCAAGAAGAGACGTGGTGGTTGTAACACCCCCTTTCTATACCCCCAAATAATACATTAAATCATTTAGGCATAGATAAAATTTCGTCAGAGTATAATTTAAATCAAGCATAAAAAGGAGCATGCCGCATTACGTGAGATTAAAACATACAACACCTGCTCAAACAGATATGAAACAATGGGGTAGCTATCCACAAAGGAATTTCAATCCTTACACCCATATCTCAATCATAAATTGCACAGCGGAAAACCTTAATCATCAACAACTTCAACTTATATATTTATCAAAATATATCTACAAGTTAGAAGCGTACAAATATATCATGTTATACAAAACATGTCCACAACGAATACATATACGAATGTATCCCCAAAAAGGCACAAGGCCACCTAACTACCCGGTGTTACATATCAGAGTCGACCGATCAAAAGATATGAAGACAAGCTTCACAAAAACAACTCCGGCACACCTAATCTGCAATGCCTCGTAGAGCATCATAAAACAGCAGAAGGGTGAGAAACATTATCATAATAATATTGCATATAATTATATATCTCCACATATAACATATACATCATCATCTTCTCACCACAACATATCGTTCATATACCACATAAAGCATACTTATACGCATACTTATCATCATTTCATTCACATAACACAAATCATATTCAACCATGTTTACATAACTCACATACATCGCAATGTATCTTCATTTACCAATCAACATGTACAATCATTCACAAATTACCAATGCACATAAATCTTATATTATTTATGTCTATTCTTCATTTACATTCATTTTGCATAAACATACGACAAGCTATGTTTAAATCACACATATACATTCAATGTATAATTCACATACATATATACATATCAACATGCATATATATATATCCGCAAGTATGTCCTTAACACATATCAATCATTTCACAACATTCCAAATAAACATATACACAATCATGTTTATTTCAGCATATACATACAATGTATAAAATGCAACTCATAGAGACCGACATACGACTCTATGCAGATGCAATGCGGTACCGACTCAACATTCAGCAAGTTCACTCAGGAACCAAATAGAATCATCGCTCGTTACCTAAAGTAACTCCCCCTCGGGCATACGATGTTCCCCATTGCTCACACCCCACATGGGCACACTATGTTTCAGGATTGCTCACACCCCACACGGGCACACAATCCGATCGCTCACACCCCACACAGGCACACGATCAATGTGAATAAATCACCCATCGCTCACACCCCACACGGGTACACGATGTTTCCGGATTGCTCACACCCCACATGGGCACACAATCCGATCACTCACACCCCACATGGGCACACGATCTTGTTGTAGTCATCGCTCACACTCCACACGAGCACACGATGCTACAACGGATTCACAAAGAATCCCACATCACAAGAATGTATACATTATGCTTACATGCAAAATGACACACAACATTCTTGAAAATGCATACATATTCACAATATAGTTATGCATTCATCTCATACAATTAGCATACATTTGCATTTAATTCAAGAAATGTATCTATTTTCCAAACGGCCACAACACAACAATCAACCCACAATTCCATAATTAACATAATTACGTTTTATCGGAAAAGTCGAGTAAAAGTCGGCTAAAAATTACTCTTCTTAGCATCAATGGATTCTACATGTTTTTAATCGATATAAGGATCGCTAAAAACGAATACCTGAAACTCAAGCTACGGATTAAAACACATAATCCCTCAAAAACCTACAGGCTCGCTGAGCGCCCTCTTGCTCGCTGAGCGAAAATCGCCCTGGAACTTTCGCTGAGCGAGGAGTAGCTCACTGAGCGACCACTGCGATTTCAGCAAATTACCAGCTGCGAACAGTCTAACAAAATCACTCCAAAAGTTCTCTAAACTCATACAAACATGATCAATAGCATGTATCTAACATCATACTTCGATTATATCAAATTCTAACCGATTAATCCACCAATTTCTCACATTTTCTCTCAAACCCTAACTATTCATCTTCTCTAACTCTCACCAAAATCAACACTTAACCAATCAAACACATACATAATCATACACTATATTAAGATAACAATGCTTATCATCCTTACCCGATTATTCCGATTCCTTGGAGCAATCTTGAAGCTTTTCCAACTTTTCTCTCTTTTCTCTTCTTTCCTCTTTCTCTCCTCTTTCTTTCTTCTCTTTTTCTTTCTATCTTTTCTTTTCTTTCCTTTTCTCACAACTTATACTATTTTCTTTCTATTTCTATTTCTAATCTATTAATTCTATTTCTTTCCAACCAATTATCATTTTCTCACAAAATACCAATTTTACTAATTCTAACTTATCACTAATTATCAAAAGTCTAAAATACCCTTTTATCTAATTTTACCCGGAAATCCACAAAACGGTAAAATCTCAAAACACAATACATCACATTAATTCATCAACACATCTTATCATCATATTAATTTCACAAACAAAATAATAATTACTCAATTAAAATAAAAGACTCCAACACAGTGGGAATTATCGAATCGGGGCGTTACAACTCTCCCCCACTTTAGAAATTTTCGTCGTCGAAAATATTACCTGATTCAAACAACTCCGAATACGACTCGTGCATCCCACTCTCCAATTCCCAAGTCATATTGCCTTCCGCAGCGCCTCCCCACGCCACTTTCACAAGCCTAATATCCTTGCCTCTTAGCTTCTTGATTTCACGGTCCAAAATCCTAACCGGCAAAGCTTCCACCGTAAGGTTATCTCTCACCTCAACCTCGTCCATAGGAATAACATGTGACGGATCCGAAACATACTTCCGAAGTTGCGAAACATGGAACACATCATGCAAATTCGAAAGGTTCGGGGGCAACACCACACGATATGCCACAACACTAACTCTTGCAGTAATCTGATACGGCCCAATAAAACGAGAAGTCAACTTCTTCGACTTCAAAGCACGACCCACACCCGTAACCTGTGTAACTCTCAAAAACACATGGTCTCCTTCTTGAAACTCAAGATCCTTCTGTCTCTTATCATGATAACTCTTTTGTCTACTTTGAGAAGCTCTCATCTTCTCCCGAATAAACTTCACCTTTTCCGTAGTTTGTTGTACCATCTCCGGTCCAACTACCGTTCTCTCTCCGGTTTCATGCCAACACAAAGGTGTTCGACATCACCGACCATATAAAGCCTCAAATGGTGCCATACCAATACTCGAATGAAAACTGTTATTATAGGTGAATTCAATCAATGTTAAATAACTATCCCAAATACCACCTTGTTCTAGCACACAAGCACGCAACAAGTCCTCTAACGATTGAATCGTCCTCTCGGTTTGACTGTCCGTTTGCGGATGGTAAGCCGAACTCAATCTTAGCTTAGAACCCAAAGCCTTTTGCAAACTTTCCCAAAACCTCGATATAAATCTAGGATCTCTATCTGATACAATACTCTTAGGAACTCCATGTAACTTCACAATCACGGAAACATAAATCTCGGCTAGCTTCTCCAAAGAATAACTAATATCCATCGGAATAAAGTGAGCAGATTTAGTAAGCCTATCAACAATCACCCAAATAGCATTATGACCTCTTTGCGTATTCGGAAAACCCGTAACAAAATCCATCGATATATTATCCCATTTCTATTCCGGAATATCCAACGGTTGCATCAAACCACTTAGCTTCTGATGTTCCACCTTCGACTTCTGACAAGTCAAACACGCATACACAAAATGAGGCACATCTCTCTTCAATCCAAACCACCAAAAGATCTTCTTCAAATCTTGATACATATTGTTCTCTACCGGATGAATACTCAAATTACTCTGGTGTCCTTCCTCTAAAATCATCTTTTTCAACTCTACATCATCGGGAATACAAATACGTCCACGAAATCTCAAAACTCCAAAATTATCAACCTTGAAATCCTCAATCTCATTCATCATCAAATCAACAAATTTCAAATCCAACTTTTGCTTTTCACAAACGGTTGCAAGAAAATCATTCGTAACATGAAGCATACCAAGTCTCACACTTCTCGGCGTCATCTCGCAAACCAAACTCAAATCTCTAAAATCTTCCAAAAGTTCCCATTCTTTCACCATCAAAGCGGACATATGTAACAACTTACGACTTAACGCATCGGCCACCACATTCGCCTTACCCGGATGGTAATTCAAACCAAAGTCATAATCCTTCAAAAGTTCTAACCATCTTTGTTGCCTCATATTCAACTCTTTCTGATCAAACAAATACCTCAAACTCTTGTGATCACTAAAAACTTCAAATCTCGCACCAAAAAAATAATGCCTCCAAATCTTTAGAGCAAACACCACAGCCGCTAATTCCAAATCGTGCGTAGGATAATTCTTTTCATGCACTCTCAATTGCCTCGAAGCATAAGCCACAACTTTTCCATCTTGCATCAAAACACCACCTAGTCCAAATAAAGAAGCATCACAAAACACCACAAATGGTTCCGTAGGATTCGGCAAAACCAAAATCGGAGCCGTAGTCAACCTTCTCTTAAGCTCCATAAAACTTTCTTCACAATGAATATCCCAAATGAAAGCCTTTCCTTTACACGTCAACTGCGTTAACGGAAGTGCCAACTTTGAAAATCCTTCAATAAAACTCCGATAATAACCCGCCAAGCCTAAAAAGCTTTGAATCTCCGTAACCGATCTAGGAACTTCCCACTGCATCACAACATCAATCTTAGATGGATCCACACTAATACCACCATCAGAAATAACATGACCAAGAAAACTCACCTTCGTCAACCAAAACTCACACTTTGACAACTTAGCATACAATTGTTTCTCTCTCAAAATCTGTAACATAATCCATAAATGTTCTTCATGCTCTTATTGAGACTTAGAATAAATCAAAATGTCGTCGATGAACACAAGCACAAAACGACCCAACTGTTCATGAAAAGGGAAACATTGACAAAATACTGAGGCAAGTCCAATCCAATATCCCTTTTCCTAGAGGAGCTTCCGGGCGGTTCCCCCAACTCGAGCATCCCGCTACTGATCAGGGCCAAGATGGCTCACTTCGACGTCCGATGCATCCTGTTCGACCAAGGCAGTTCGGTGGACATCATGTACATCCACCTTTTCAAAACCCTAAAGTTGGACAAAACCAACCTATCTCCCTACGTCGGATCCAACCTCCAAGGGTTCAACGGGGCCACAATAAAGTCATGGGGTTACGTCGAACTCCTCGTCACCTTCGGAGAGAAAGAGATGGCCAGAGAAATCAAGATCCAGTTACTGGTCATAGAATGCCCCTCTCTTTACAACTGCATCCTCGGTCGCCCGACTCTAGCGGAGCTAATAGCGGTCTCATCCACCGTTCACCTGAAGATGAAATATTACACCAAACTGCGCCGCGTGGTCATAATCCACGGCAACATCGAAGCCGCCCGAAGGTGTTACGATGCCGCAGTAAAGGGAGAGGCCACAATCAACACAAAGATTAACAAAAATTCCAGGGTCAAAGAACCTCCCCCCATGGAATCAACGCCATCGACCTCGATTGCCGCATCGGCGAGGACGAAGCTGAAGAATAGAGACCCGTCGAGGGATAGGCTCCCCCTCATCCGTTCTGCCCAGTCCCAGACGGAGAGTTCGAAATCGTCCCACTGGGCGATGTCCCCGACAGGGCGGTGAAGATAGGCATGAGGCTGCCCGAGGAAACGAGGAAGTAGCTCGCGATATGCCTCAGGGAGAACGCTGACCTCTTCGCATGGAACGCCGCAGAGATGCCCAGCCTAGACCCTGAGGTCGCATGTCACCAATTAGCTTTAGACCGGGCGATCAATCCCGTAGCACAACGTAGGCGCAAACAGTCCCCCGAGAAAGCGGAGGCTGCCGAGCGAGCTATAAAAGACTTCCTAGAGGAAAATTTTATTTCTAAAGCCCAGTACACAACCTGGCTCTCTAATGTAGTCCTCGTTAAGAAAAATAATGGAAAATGGCGCATGTGTGTTGATTATACTGATCTTAATAGGGCTTGCCCCAAAGATGCTTTTCCTCTCCCTAACATAGACAAACTCGTCGACAATTCTGCAGGTTTCAAACTCTTGTCCTTCATGGACGCATACATCGGATACAATCAAATCCCTATGTCGGACATGGACAAGAGACACACGACATTCATGACCCCGACCGACAATTACTATTAGAACGTAATGCCCTTCGGGCTAAAGAATGTCGGGGCCACGTACCAGCGCATGATGAACAATGTCTTCTGAGGAGAAATCGTGGATATGCTCGAGGTATACATGGACGACATGATCGTCAAATCACACGAGGAGATTGACCATGCACGACACCTCCGCAAGGTGTTCGAGCAGGCGAGACAATGAAAAATGAGGTTTAACCCTGAGAAATACACGTTCGGTGTCCGAGCAGGAAAATTCCTAGGCTTCTACCTCACTGAGCGGGGAATCAAGGCCAATCCCGACAAATGCCGAGCGTTCTCAGAGTTCCTGACCCCGAAGTCTAAAAAATCCATTCAATCCCTCAACGGGGTGCTCGCCTCGCTCTCCCGTTTCATCGCCAAACTCGCTCAACACGCGTTACCTTTCTTTAAACTCCTCCGAAAAGAGGCCACCTTCGAGTGGACCGACGAATGCGAACGGGAACTACTCCATCTGAAGAAGGCACTCTCCGAACCCCCAGTCCTGTCACGACCACTGGAAAGGGAGACCCTATACCTAAATATGTCTGTGGCAACCGAGGCCATCAGCGCCGCTCTTATCAGAGAAACCGACGTGGGACAAAAGCCCATCTACTTCACGAGCAAAGCACTCCAAGGCCCCGAGCTCAGATACCAACAAATCGAAAAGGTCGGATTAGCCCTCATAAACACCGCAAGAAGATTACGTCACTACTTCCTCGCTCACATGGTCAAGGTAAGAACCGATCAACCAATAAAACAACTCCTTGGTCGACCAGACATGGCCGGCAGAATGTTGAAATGGTCGCTGGAACTTTATGAATTCGACATACAATACGAGAACAAGAAAGCTTTGAAGGCCCAGGCGCTGGCTGACTTCGTCGCAGAAATAACGCACAACCCAAAGCCAACGGACGGCGCCCACAAATGGACGATCTTCGTCGACGGCGCCTCTAGCTCGACAGGAAGCGGTGCCGGAATCATCCTCGAAAACGAGGACGGAATCTTGATCGAGGTCTCACTGGCATTAGCCTTCCCAACCTCCAACAACCAAGCCGAATACAAAGCTTTCATCGCTGGTCTAAGATTGGCCGAAGACCTAGGAGCAAAGGAAGTAAAGATATCGACAGACTTCCAACTCGTGGCATCACAAGTACGGGGAGAGTACCTAACCAAGAACAACAACCTCATCAAATATTTAGCATTGGTCAAGGAAAGACTCGAAAAATTCGAGAAGTGGGAGGTTCAACATGTGCCCCGCGAACATAACACGTGAGCGGACATCCTGTCAAAACTCGCTAGTACGAGGAAGAAAGGCGGAAACAAATCAGTAATCCAGGAAATCCTTCCTCGACCTAGCACCGAAAGGCCACCACCTCCGCTCGAGGTAAACGTGACCGGAGACACTCATTGTTGGATTACACCCATCTATAACTATCTCACAAAGGGTGAACTCCCCGTAGACCCCAAAGAGGCGGCCACTACCAAGTGGAGGGCATGCTCATACGTCCTCCTCGAAGGGAAACTCTACCATAGAGGACTCTCCATCCTGTTACTCAAATGCGTCGAGGAGGAGAAAGTCCCCGACATACTGGGGGGAAATTCACCGAGGAATCAACGCTCAACATCCCGACGGACGATCACTGGCACGCAAGGCTCTTCGAGCGGGTTACTATTGGCCGACTATGCAAAATGACTCCAAAGAGCACGTCAAAAAATGCGACAAATGCCAACGACACGCCGACATGCACCTCGCACCCCCAAACGAGCTAAAAACGCTTTCTTCCCCTTGGCCCTTCGCATGGTGGGGCATGGACATCCTCGGCCCATTCGTAACTGGTTCTTACCAAAACAAATACCTCATTGTAGGGGTAAACTATTTCACCAAGTGGATCGAAGCAGAAGCACTGGCCAAATAACGGCGCAGAACATTCTTCGATTTTTCAAACGAAATATCCTCGCTCGATTCGGCATACCCCAGGCCCTCATCACGGACAACGGAACGCAATTCACAGACGAAGGATTTCAGGACTTCGTGGCCAGCCTAGGCACTAAACAACACTTCACATTCATCGAACACCCTCAAACCAACGGAAAAGCGGAGGCAGCCAACAGGGTAATCCTGCGTGGACTAAAGCACAGACTCGACGAGGCAAATAGGGCATGGGTCGAGGAACTACACAGCGTCCTGTGGGCATACCGCACGACGCCACACTCCACGATCGGGGAGAACCCGTTAAGACTAGCATACGGCACCGAAGCAGTCATCCCGGTAGAAATACGGGAGCCGACGAGACGCATAGAGGAGCCCCTCGACGAAGAGATGAACAACGAGGCACTTCGAGCCGAGCTGGATCTCGTCGATGAAATCCGCTCCGAAGTAGCCCTTATGGAAATATCCCTCAAACAAAAAATAGCCTTACGCCACGACGCGAAGGTCATAAAAAGAGAGTTCCAGGTGGGCAGCCTGGTCCTCAGAAGAAACAAAAAAAAACCAAGAGAGGGTAAACTGGCCGCCAACTGGGAAGGCCCCTACCGCGTCTGCGACAAGACGAGCAACGGGGCCTATTATCTGGAAAACCTACAAGGTGAAGAACTCGCTTGACCATGGAACGCAGAAAAACATAGACAATATTATAGCTAAATATAACCCGAGGAGACATGGGAGGTACGACCACGCTCTTCACCACCAAAACAACAGGGAGGATCTACGCTCCCCAGGGGCGAACACAACCCTACCCGACATTGGGCACCTCAAACGAGCCCCAATGTCGCAGTACCACAAATGGAAGGGCACCTAGCTCGCGATGGGAAAGCCCAAACCCCGAGGTCAGAGTTCTCTGATCGCAAACTCTACCTCGATTTCAGGCGAGCACAACGCTCACCACCTCGTCGATTCCTTAAACCAACGAGACCAACATTGTCGAGCACAAACAGTTCAAATATATAACAAAACTAGCGAGATCGACGTTGGGCACAAACAATAAAAATAAACAAATAGAGCAAATTAAACAACATTCATTAAACACGGCCGCAGCCGACCAAGGAAAATACAAAATGAGCCTGAAGGCCAATATTCATACAGGCACAAAAGGCCATTATACACAGGCACGCATGCCCGACAAAATAACAACAAAACAAATTCTAAGACTCCGCCCGGAGTTACTCTTCATCTTCCAGCTCCTCCTCAGCTTCGAAGGGGCACACAATCTCCCCGTCAGCCACACAGTAATTGTGGGCCGACCCCTCCATCACCAACCCAAGGTTCAACACCTTCAGCTGCTCGGTGTCGTTGTCAAATCCTTCCTTGAACATTCCCACCAGGCCTCTGTTGAGAGCGCGGATGTGTCCGACCAACTCACCCCGGGTACGGAGGGCAAGCTCCTCCTCAGTTTCATCCTCCCGGGGGCGGATTGTACCCTCAAGCAGAGCCATCCGGGCACGGAGCTGCACATTTTCTTCGTCCACCTTCTTGTGCCCAACAACTTGATCTTTCAGGCTTTCTTTCTCCGCCTTCAGCGTATCCCGTTCAAGCTTCATTTCCTCCAACTCCTTCTTCATCCCCTCCTGTAACAGATGCTTCTCCTTGTAGTCAGATATATCCTTAGACAATTTATCCTTCTCAATGCGGGAATTCAGAAGAGCATCCTCCAAAGAAGTTGTGGAAACGACAGTCTCTGACAGGACCATTACAGTCTCCATCACCCGGATAACTGCGGCCAGATCCCCAGCCAGCTACCTTCATCGGACATCCGCATCCTGGCTTAAGATGGCCTTTTCCTCGGGCGTTGCCACTACGACAGCACCTTCGGCCTTAAAACATTCCTGCTCCAGATAGCAGGGAGGAAGCAGATAACTCCCAGGGGCACCCGAATTATTGCCCCCCACTGCAGCAGACCGGGCAAAAGTCTCGTCCAGACGCTTCCGTTTGAGCAGAGGAGAGGTGGAAGGAGGGGGGATGTCCTGTATCTGGATCGGGGAGGTTTGTTGAGCGGGCGGAGGAGAAGTGGACACCGGGCTAGCAGTATTAGAGGTACCTTCCCCGAGGTCAGCGGCCACCTCCTGAACTCGGGGTGCCACTTTCTTCTTCTTCTTAGAGACCTTGTTCGGGGCCCCGATCTAGTTTTCCAGCTTCAGAACATGTTCACGAAGGGAGGACATAGTTCCTGCAAAACTAAAACACAAGTTAGTTGGAAAGACGCGACCGAGAAAAATAAGCAAGTAAAAGAAAACCTACGCAGTAGCTCCATGGCCTCCTCATCCGTATCACACTCGAGTAGAGCCCTCGTGTTTATAAGACGGGGTTCGAAGATCAGCATCCCAGCCTCATCGACATAGGGAGCACCTTTTCGATCAACCCAAACCGCCAGGTTGAAACTCTGTACATACTCTACCAGCCTCTTATAAGCCAGCCTATCCTCGACCCCCAGGCTCGAGAACTTCACCCGGTAGTGACTGGTCGAGAGATTGAAGTGGTCGGGTTGCAACCTCAAGGGTATCCTCGACATAAGTTTCTCCTTCCCAGTAGCATTCCGCTTGTAATAGTAAAGGGAGTTTAAGGCGAAACGGGTGATCGACTTCACCGTATACCACCGCCCTTTAAAATGTAGGGCATAATCCACGTAGGTCTTGAATAGACTCATCGGCTGCTTTAGGGACACCCAGCTATGACGTCCTCGGGAACCAGACCTTTGCAGATGGAAGATATGGAAGAAGAGGGGCAGAGTGCACCCAACGCCTAGGAAACGGAAGATTAACTCGAACGCCCGCATAAAAGCAATGGCGTTTGGATGCAGTTGTGACAGAGCCAGTCAGAGCCACCTGAAAACCCCCATCTGAAAAGCGTTGAAGGGAAACCTGACCCTCGCTTCTCGGAAGGCGAACTCGTACATGGCGAACTGCTTACCCGGGAAGCGGTGACATATCCGGTCCGCATCTTGAGGAGCAAGACATTTCCAATTCCCAGGCTCCTCGGGACTGAGGTTTTCCACCACGGCGTATGCATGGGTCGTCTCGTCACAGAAATATGATTCTTCCTCCAAAGGTTCGTCCGCAACCCACGATAGGTCATTACGCTCGGACGAGGAAACATGCTCATTATCTTCCCTGGCATTCCCTTCCTCGACGTTTTGATATGCGACCTCCCCTTCATCAATTGGTCGCGATTCGGCATCCCCTTCCCTAACCTGCAGATGCTCGGTCGTACCTGAAACACAGACAGAAAAAGTGAATTCGACGTCGCATCAAATCCACCCTTCCACCGCAAGTCAAGTGAAAGGGCGAAAAGCTAAAACGCAACGCCCCAAAGTCTGACTACTAGCCTAGGCCGACGAATGGGCAACCCTCGCAAGCAGACGGGCACGTAAAGTTCCGATCTACAAATTCATACTGACGTAAACTCTACGCCCGGGGCATGCTAGCCTTGCCCAAAAATATTCACACGCGTATGAGTTTTACGCCCGAGCAATGCTAAACTTGCCCGGGATATTCATGCGCATATGAATTTTACGCCCGAAGCATGCTAAACTTGCCCAGGATATTCATGCGCATATGAATTTTTCGCCCGTGATATGCTAAACATACCCGGCTTATCCAAGCGCGTATGAAGTTTTTTCCCGGGACATTCTAATCTTACCGAAAATTTTCATACCTAAAACCTAAAAGACTATCCCCAGACTAGATCTATCTACTTTACGCAAATATATCATGCAAATTTCTAGCTACTAAATGAAAAAGCACGCAAAACAGGGAATTTGAATTGGTACCTGATATATTTGAAGCGAAGAGTAAACGGTGGCGCGCGGGTAGAGACGGCGGTACAGACGGCAAAGACGGGCGGAGAAAGACTTTTTTCCAGAGCTTCCGGTCAAACGTCAGAGCGAAAAAGTCCAAATGAAGTGGATCATCCCCTTTATATAGCCATAAGCGCGTGGACGGACACGCCGAATAACCATTACCTAGTGTCTATGCCCCCGTTTGCACAGGAAATGAAGCGACACACCATTAATGCTAAGACACGTCAATCCACAAGAATCTTGGACGATGTCGAGCGAATGTAAACCTGCCCGACTATAGGAAACATCCTCGACTCTGTTAATGCCACATGCCCGACAATAAATGTAGCACGCGCATCAGTTTGACTAACACCATGCTCGACACAGTTACACGCCCGACTCCTTTTCCAATGCGCCTACGCCCGACTATACCATAATACGTCGCTCCGACTCGGAGACTCGACTTGGGGGGCTCCTGTTCTGGATTGGGCCTCAAGGTTGTATTGGGCTACGACCCGATATGTCGAGCAGAGGACCATATGCTCGGGCAGGCATGTCTGGCAGACGGATAGAGGTGCTTAACGGTCGGGCAAGCATCCTATACGTCGGGCATGCACTCAGTACGGGCAAGGAACACGTCTGTCAGTCCACTTGCCACGTCACTCAACTGTGCCCCATTATCTCCTAAAAGATAGGAGCAGTTGAACCAAGGACCAGACCACTCAACTAGGTCTTCACGCTCCTCACGTGTTCTTTGGCAGTTCTTCCTTGGGCCTAGCTGATCCAGCCCAAGGAAGGACCTTGGCCTAGCTCTGGGGGCTCTCTATAAATACCCTTTTTCACTAAAGGGTCAGGTATTCTGATTCACTCTACTAACTCACCTATTTTACTGTACCTCTATTGACTTTGGCATCGGAGTGCCTTGCAGGTACACCCCCTTTTTTTCACCATCCACTTGATGTCCCCCCAATTGTTGGAAGTCCCTCCTGATCAGGTAAGATCAGATAGTAATGATAATGTAAGAAATAGTAATATTATTATTATGGTCACTATTATTATATTATTATTATTATTATTATTATTTTAGTAATTAAAAATATGATTTTTATTTATAATGAGGTTAGTGGAGGAAAATAAGGGAGAATAGGTTATAAGTGGACTTAATGGAGAGTTTAACCAAGGAGGGAGAAAATTTTCACGTAAGAGCAAGGTATGAAAGAACAAGGGAGAGCAAGGACAATTCTGAAGAAAGGGTTTTCCGCATGAATTTTCTGAGTAAATTCGATGTAAGGGGGAGACTCTATTTCATAATGGGTGATAATATCATGAGAGGGTAGTGAGGAGTCTTTATCCTCGTAGGAATTATATATATATATATATATATATATATATATATATATATATATATTGTATGTGAATTGTGAATCAAATATTGGTGTACTGATGTTATTTTGGTATGAATTGATTGATGATTTTATGAAATGGCGTTATACTGTTATGAATTGGTGGGAGATACTGTCGTTGCTGTGATGATATGAACGTGGGTATGCAGGTTGGGTTTTGGGTGGAAACATAGGCTACCAATAGATTTATGAATATTGAATTATGTTGTAATAATAAGGCTAGATGTAATATGAAATAATAGGATTGAAAATTAATATATAATGATTTGTAGGACTGAATCAGAGTGGAAAAGGGAGGAAATCGTAGAAACTGGTGTGGAAACTAAGTTTTCACGCATTAAGAGGTGTGGCAAGGGCCACATGAGGGTGTCAACCGTCACAATGTAGTGACGATCGACATGAGGGTGTGGCGATTGTCACACAACTCTGCTTTGAGTTTTCCTTTTGTTTTCGTGATTTTTAAACTAGCTCTTCTCCATTCCTTTAGCTGAGCAGTTGAGTTAGGGGCCAAGATCTTTAAGAACTAAGGCCAATAGTAGGAGTAATTTAAGAATTGAGCTTTGGTGAAATAATTGATTAATTAATTAATTAATTATGAATGCTTTTGGCACTGTGTATGTATGTGCGTATGTAGGATTGTTTGACAGGTGGGGTAATACCTTTGTGCATTATAGTGAGTATGAAACTCACATGTGATTAGGACGATCGTGTGCATGTATGTTATTATTATACATGTGTCTGTTTATATTATTGTCATACATTCATGGTGTATATGGGGAGGAGGGATCATTGCTCAGAAGGATTGTATGTGATCCGTAGGTGTGATAAATCATTGCCAAGTAGAGGTGTATTTGATTTATCGGGTTCGATTGAATGAACCAATGGGTGTATTGGTACCATATGCATAGTGTCGTTTGTGTGTCACATTTCATTATTATTACATGTTGATTGATTTGGTGTGATTGTGTGAGTGCTACTCTTATTATGTATTATACGTTGTTAATTATTGAATCTAGTTCTCACCCCTTTGTTGTTTTGTTGTGTTTGTGCTTCTTCGGAAGTATAGATAATCCAAGTACTTGAGTTGTACATGGAGTGTGTGTTGCATGATCGAGTCATAGGAGTCGTTCTGATACGTAACACGGGATACGGGGATTTTTATTATTTGTTTTTCTTTTGTTTTGATTTGTTACTTATCACTATTAGTTTTCAAAACATTGTGGACCATGGGTTTAGGTGGATATTTGGTTATGTTGGCAAATTGTCGTGATTTTGAATAAATTATTGATTTCCGCTATTTTCATTCATTTATGAGTAAAGAGGTTAATGAAGTAATTGAATTTCCATGGTTTGTTTTACTATGTAGCATTCCACTTGTGATGTTAAACTCTGATTATATGTATTATATGGTATTTTTCTTAAATGGCAAAAGTGGGGTTTTACACCGGTGGTATATCAAATCTGGCTGTTTAAATCACTTAACTGTAAATAAATAATGCTTGGTCAATTTTGTCTTTAGAAAGAGGACAAACACCATATAGATGTGTTGATGATAAGTATTTGAATGATGAAGTAATGGGAAAAGTCATGGTCAGGGTGAAGAATGACAAAGTTGTTTTGATCAAGGATGTTTGGTATGTTCCTTGCATGAAGAGCAATATGATGGGTGTAGGTCAGCTAATTGAGAAAGGTTTCTTAGTTACTATAAAGGACAATCTCTTGAAGTTATATGATTCTGATCAGAAGCTAACTATGACGTCTGAACAGGGAAGCAACAGAGCATTCAAGGTGAATGCAGAAACAACTAAAATTAAACGCCTTAGTGCGTAAGGCGCTGAAGGTGACAGTGGGCTATGGCTTAAGAGTTTGGGGCATCTGAACTTCAGAAGCTTAGGGCATATGAGTTCTAAGAAACTGGTACATGGAATTTCTAAGATTGTAAATCCTAAGAAGTCATGTGATATATGCATGAAAGGCAAGTACCTAAGATTTCCATTTGCATCAAAAGTGGCTCAAAGAGAACAAATATGTTTTAGGATTGGTGCAATCTGATGTGTGTGGACCATTTGAAGTGTATCATACCCCAATTTTTCTCCTCATTCAATAAATTGATACACTCATCATGACATTCGCATCATCTGCATAACATAATATGCACCTCATCTCGCATAACGCCTAAAATGTCAACCATAATAATTTTTTGGATATACAGACAGACCGATTGGACTAATTCTAAAATGTACGCAAAATTAATAGAGGAAAATTTCAAAATCGAGCTTGTAGATATCAATTTTATTAATCTATAGTTCACATAGTTTAACCTAACGTGCTTATTTTATTTTTTTGACTACTTTTTTAGTCGCATTTTGATCAAACTAAGCCTTTTAATCATTCATTTTTATTTCAAAATTTGTATGTTTTCGAGAAATTTATTTCACTTTAATCATTTTTATGTATTCATTTTTATTTTTTGAACTTTTTTCCACTCGATTTTTATTTATTTTGAGCCCTTTTATTTTTAATCCTTTGTCAAAGTGTTTGAAATAAATAAATAGGATTCTCGTACCCCAAAATTTTACCACCCTTCATATGCTTTCTAGTGCCACTTTATTTTGAATAAATAAAATGACACAATCGATAGAATAACACGTGTAAGAAGTTACAAGGGAATGAATCACACTTTCCACACTTTTAGAGTTTTTTTTTTCTCTTCTTTATGATTTTAGTTTCTTTTACATTATTTTGTAATTTAAGATTTCACATTTTTATTTTTTATTTATTATTTTTTCTTATTTTTTATTTATTATTTTTTAATAATTATTATAATATTGATTTTTCATGTATTTTACTATAAAAATCAAGGAAATCAATATAAAATATAAAACAATCATAGTATTTTGATTATTATCATTATTACATGTATTTTCATTATTAAAATAAAATATTTTTATTTAAATTCACAAAGCCATGAATCCATCTAGATTCATTGGGTTAACCTTTAAGAAAAAGATAAAATCAGATTAAATGAAATCATTCCAAAAATAGACAAATCACATTACATTTTTAACTTAATTTTTATACATAAATAACACAGAGTTTTTCATATTATTTTCATCCACAATTTACAAACTCTAGTATTCTAAAGTTGTTGCTCTTCACACTAGAGAAAAAACAATACCAAAACCTAAATCCTCAAACTTTTCAAAAGGAGCAAAAGCGTGAAGAATGAGATATCAAAAACAAGACCTTTTGCCTCTTTGCTTATTAGGGACAAACTCCTTCCCATAGATTGGTTTTCCTTTTACCCTCATATTTATGGCTTGCATGTGACTTTTTATTGAAATTTGAATTGCTCGATATTTTTTGGTTGATACTTGATATATAAAGTGGATTATTGTGGCGAATAATTACTTAACTAGGTAGTCAATATTTTATTTTATTTTTGTTAATTCAAACAACCATTGTTCTTTTCTTTTTCTTAATCTACATAATTTAATCTCTTGTAACAATATTTATGTAAATGGTGTTTTTTTAATCAAATTTCAATAATAATATACACAGAACTCTCCGGAAAAAATATATTTAGGAAAGTCTTCAGGTTCAAATTAAACTTTTGACCTGAACATATTGTCACTCAACCATATATAGTCCACACTACAATTTCAACTATTCTAGAAATTTTCAAACCTTGCACAACACAAATACAAAGTAGCAGGAACTGGAAATCCAGGAATCCAAAAACACATCTTCATAGTCACCAATACAACCATAAATTCAACATTTTTTTGTTAACAACAAATTGAAAATAGATAAAACTATAGAGAATTGAGGTTTACAATGTACCCTGAATCAGAACTACATTAGGAACTTGTTGAAATTGGAATTTAACTTTCAACGAACAAAAAAAACACCAAGAAAAATTAAATAAATTGGGTAACAACAACTACTACATTGCATTCTCTTCATACCCACAACAACTACAACCCGAACATCCACTCCTTCAAACATATGATAACTTAGAAACCAACAATTTAACCTAAAAAACACTTAAAGAACAACATCACACCACTTTATCCTGCGAGACAGAATCAGAATAAACATAAGCCAAAAGAAATACGAGATCGAAAACAACAACTCCAACCAATGCGAGTCAGAGCAAAATGGTTTTACCATACTAACCAACCTTTTCAACTTTAATCTCTAACTACCCTACCTTTCAAATTAGTTCTCAATCTATCTCACTTTTTTAAAAAAATGAATTCGCAGGTAAATCCATTTACCTACGGATTTTCTTGCAGATTTAACATTACATGTGGATTTACTTATATTCGTAGGTAAAATTCGCAAGTAAATCCATAGGTAATCTCAAATCTGCAGGTAACGGAAATTAAAAAAAAAATTGTTAATTCAATTCGCGACTCCCCTTTAATTCTTTTTTTAAGTGAGATAGATTGAGAATTAATTTGAAAGGTAGGATAGTTAGGGATTAAAGTTGAAAATTTTGGTTAGTTTGGTAAAATTTTCGTCAGATCACACCACCATTTTCGACATCTTGTGATAATCACCATACCGCACCTTGTTGTAACTTTGAAACTCTGAATTGAACCAAACCTCGAGCTCTCAGAATAGAACTAATTACGAAGCCTAACCCTTAGTCAAGAACCTTGAAAGAAATAAAGTTTGACGTTTTCCTTAAAATTTTGGCCAAGGTGAAACCGAGTGGTATCATTGAAATCCATTGATTTTCAAACAAGAGTGAAGAGAGGAGTAACCGAGCGAGCATGGCGTGAAAAGAAGACACATTGGTCGGCCGCATTTCGATGCGAGGGAGAGATTATAACCAAGCAACTTAACCTATATACACAATCCACTTTCCTTAATTAGTCTTAGCTTAATCCTAATAGATAGTTAATATTTTAGCTTGTTAATCGGATTTGTCTTAGTTTTAACCTTCGGGTTGCTAATTATAATTGATGTGATTTGAATTTTATTTAATTATTTTAGTTAGTAATGGAAAATACAAATATAATAAAAAACAATAAAAATAATTGAAATAGTTTACCGGAGAATGGGATGCGAACATCGAGGATACGAAGGGTGCATTCCTCCTGTGATTTTATTTGACTTTGGAGCATCGAGAAATGGCAATGCATTGTAGTTCGAGGAGGAGAATCATAATCAAAGAGTCTCCAACAGGGAAATTTTGGAGATTTGAACCCCGTCGGAGCACCGCTATTTTGGTGAACCGTCAAGCAAGTGGATGATTCACCATCAACAAAGGGGAATGTGGTGGAAAGAAGAAACCCTAACACAAAGAATATATAATTTGATGAAATCCTTCTAATCAGGTTTGAGATTCAAGTGACAAGTTTCTTTTTAAAGATTTCAATTCTATTTACAGTCATATTTTCCAATTACACAAAAGCATATAGTTAGGTCAGGGTCAAAGAAAGAAGGTCATGATGGCGCGTAAAAGAAAGATATCAAGGAAGAAGATATACGAATTCCAGTTTTATTACTCGAAATATTTTATTAATTAAAACAATTTTTTTCATATAAATTATGGGAAGAAAGTTTCTATAAATAAAAAAGGAAAAATGAAAATAAAAGATGGAAAATTTTGGGTGTAATTTTTTTTTTAATTTAAGGTTCCAGGTTCAATTTCCTCATTGTACATATTAAAATTTAATGTGTTAGAATTAAATTAAATTTCTTAGGTTAGGTGGGCAATACCTGACTTAATAAATAGATTTCTTAAGTCAATTAGTAAACACATGTGACTTAATAAATTTAATGAGAATTATATATATTTTTATTTAATCTTTGTTAAGTCCGTTTTAATGCATCTGACCTAACTAAGTTATAAGTATCTAAAGAATTATCACTGCGTCGTTTCTTAAATCAGGTGGCAGGTGAACTGGTTTAACAATCTCTACTAAAAAGATATTTTCGTACTAGTATATCCAACAAAAATGTGGAAAAATATCGTAGAAACTATTATCATAACTAACATCTAACCAATATGATATGTATATAAATTGAGACTTTTGTAATGATTTCTTGTAAAATAAGTGAATAAGTGTCCTAACTATACAATAAAAAATCTACCTTTGTTCGTCAAGAAACAAAACTATATTTAAATGCCTAAATCATCCTAACTTCATGAAGAAATAAAACCATATTTGTTGATAGTATTGTAAATAAAAACCATGTTGCGACTTGGAGGCATATATGGTTTAGTACTCTTATGCAGTAGATTGACATTATCCAGAACCTTTGAAGCAGAAACTTTATGAGAAACATAATTTGTGTGAAGGCATAAAGAATCTTTAAATACTTTTGTTAAACAATATACAATATTGAAAGATGGCACGTAAGTAATAGCAAAGAGATAATCAAATAATACTATATATTTAGTTCACTATAAGGTGAGGGTAGGAGATAAGGTGAACCTTCATACACACTGAACAAGAAAATAGAGTTACAAATTAAACAATCTATACATAAACAATACACAATCTCTTGAAAAACATAATGAGGAAGAGAAGGTTTGTTGTTACAAAGTCCAAGACATTGCAACCTAAATTTCCCTTGATAATTTCAGCGTTCTCTAACTACCAGCTTTAGCTTTGGCGGGAAATTTCCCAGTTACGAAATGTAAGAAAATTAACTAGTAAAATAAATAGTAACAAACTAATAATAGAACACCGTAATATATGCAGTAAAATGAAAAATAAAAAATAGATTTAATCAGATCAACAATTTAACAATACAATTCTTTTACACAATAGTTAACAATACTAAAAAGTAATATCGACCAAAAAAAGATAATGATTAAAATAATAACAAACTCAAAAACAAAACATGATTAAAGCATAATGAAAATCAAAACGGTTAATTACTCAAAAATTAAGATAATAATCAGAAGTGAAATTTACTTGTTAGAATCTTCGGAAGCCGGCGATGTTAAGAGTTGTGCATATCGATTTTTCTTACTCATTTTGGCGGGAAATTTCACTCACGAAATGCAAGAATTCTTGAAGCAAAGAAACTCAGAATACATTTTACAAGAGCAAGAAAAAGAAGGTTTTAAACCCTAATATCAAGAATGCAATGAAAATGTATATCTATATCATCTAAGATTTATGGAAAAAAGAAAAATAGAAATTGTAAGAACAATGAATTAGATGGGAAGAAAGTTTATAGAAAAAAAGGGAAAAAAAATAAGATGGAAAATTTTCGGAGTAATTTTATTTTTGACCATATGGTATCAGATTTGATTCCCTTATTTTACATATTGGAATTTAATGTGTTGGAATTAAATAAAATTTCTTAGGTCAGGTGCACAATACATGATTTAATAAATAGATTTTTTAAGTCAATTAGTAAACATATGCGACTTAAGAAATTTAATGAGAATTATATATATTTTTATTTAATCTTTGTTAAATCAATTTTTAATGCGCCCGACCTATCTAAGTTATGAATAATTAAAGAATTGTCATCGCATCTTCTTAAATCAGGTGGCAGGTTAACTGATTTAACAATATCTCTATTAAAAAAATACTTTTGTACTAGTATATCAACCAAAAATATGGAAAACGATCGTAGAAACTATTATCATAACTAACATCAAACCAATATGATATGTATATAAATTAAGACTTTTGTAAAGATTTATTGTAAAATAGGTGAATAAGTATCCTAACTATACAATTAAAATCACTTATTTTAGGCACTTATTAAAACTCATTAACCCCTTCTCTTCAATCAGTTTTAGAGCATTTTTTGATATTTTTTGACTAAATTAACTACATGGTCCTTTAAGTTATTTAATTGTAATAATATAGTCTTTTATGTTTTCTTGCTACAAGTAGGTCCTTTAAATTACTTTAAAATATCAAGTTAGTTCCTTAAGTTTTTTTTTGTAACGCTTTGGTCCCTTTTAAAAAAAATTCTGTTAAAATAAATTGCAAATTCATATACCATTTGAATTGGTTTTTCGCGCTGATCACAAATATTTAATTAGTTTTGCGTTTGATTGTATATTTTGGTCGGATCGGTGAATTTTTCATTATGTCTTTCGTCCATTTTTACTAAATTCTCATAAACCGTATTTCATTATGTATTTCGTCCATTTATACTTGATTATCATGAATTGTAACTTGTTTGATAAATTTGATTGCATATTCGTAGTCAGAGCGAAAAGACAGTTCAAATGGTATATGAGAATTTGCAATTTATTGTAATGGAGATTTTTAAAAAGGACTAAAGTGTTAAACAAAATTAAGGGATTAATTTGATATTTTAAAATAACATAAAAGATATACTCGTAGAAAAAAATATAAAATAATCACATTGTTACAATTAAATAACTTAAAGGACCAAATAAATAATTTAAACTGTTTTTTCTTAAGAATCTTTTGAATAGAATTTACCACATTATGTCATACATATGCAACACATAGATATTTTGCTATATGTACATATTCAAAAATACAAAACTCAAAAAAAATAAAAAAGAATTTTCACCATATCCAAAAATACACAGTAATCTTTTGAATAGAATTTACCACTATCATGTATAATTCTTATTGACAAATAAATGAATTTTTATCATGAAACATTATGCTCTTTTAACATGACCATTATTCTTTCATCCATGAAATTAAACCTCCACAAAATGCAAATATGTATCCTAAACAAATGAATTAAATATTAAAAACAAAAAAGAATATTTTAATCTACAATATATGTGTGTCAAGTCATATATAATATATTATTGTAATCAAATTCATGTAATGTTTTTTAATTTAATCTTTGATACTCTATCTCCTCTTTTGAGATCTAAATATGTGTATAGCTCTAAAACAATATATATAAATAAATGTTTAGAATAGCCACACATGATAATTAAAAAGCACATACAAATAAATAGTTTTGATACATTAATATAAATGTACTAACCATATTCTTCATTTTTTAATGAATTGTATGATCATCAAGTGATGACAATCAACACCTAATGTTCTCGATAAAATAATATTATAGTTTAAATAAAAAATAGTTTATACAAAAAGAGAAAAGTATAATAAAATAAGTTAAAATAAAAATCCATCGCAATATTATATCATAAATAAACAATTTTAATATCCAAAAGTCCCCAACTATATATTCTTTAACTCGGTTTAGATATTTTTCAAGTAAGAAATTAGATATACGTTCAGATATTAGAAAAAATAATTTAAAATAATATTTTTTTATATCATTTTATATATATATATATATATATATATATATATATATATATATATATATATATATATATATATATATATATATAATAATAATAATATTTTACTATTTATCAATACGGTGAACAGTGAAATAGGGTGTAGGTGTAAAATTATGGTGTAAGAATATTGATCTTACCTAATGATCCGAACTTCAATGGCTGCTGACGTGGATCTTCGAGTCTGCTCGTGCGATCAAGAGAATGAGGGGTGGGGTGTGCCTGCAAGGTACTGCGATGCCAAAGTAAGAATGGGTATAAGAGCTGGCAAGTACGAATAAAGTGTTTGAGGAGAGAATATTCAATACCTGGCCCTCTCAAATGAGAGAGTTTATATAGAGAGCCCCCAGCGCGTGGCCAACGGTCCTTATTTCTGGGCCTGGATCGCGGATCCCCCAAAAATAGGTAACTGTTAGGAAGGGAGCGATGACGAGCATCGTGCTCGGGAGACATTAGTGTCGGGCACAGAGCCCTAACCGAGGTTTGTCCTGGTCGATCCTGGATGGTCCCTGTCATAGTCGAGCAGGGGCCGTGAACGAGGAGGAAAGGACGGGCACCATGGAGATGGGTCCCCTGGATGATGAGTTAAAGGGCCGTTTCTGGGCTGAAACGGGTTGACCCATACTTACTCGTTGGTCACGTCCAGAACAGGAGCCTCCCAAGTCATTTCTTCTGGCCAAAGAAGTGATGACTTAAGGGTGCCTTATTATCGTCATGATGGAAAGATGTTTCAGCTTATTTCATAACCACAGTCGTTGATGGAACCGATCGTGACATCTTGGTCGTTATAGGTGAGGATTCCAAACGCTTGGAGATACTGAAGTGACACGAGTGTGTCTTGGAACTTGTGCGCATTTAATGCATAATGATGGCTAACCTACGGCCGTCCCTAGGCAATGAGTGTATCGTTTATAGGTTTGCAGATCGCACGTGCTCGCGCACGTGTTGGATGGGTCTATAAATAGAGCGTCTGGCCTTATTTCCACACTTTTCGCTTCTCAATTTTATGAACGCTCAAGCAAGCTGCTCACTTCCGCCGTCAATAATCGTCTGCCTCCGTGATTATTGAGCACGATCATCGACCTGTAGACATGGATTTTCGACGCCATGAAATCAGAATACAAAAATAGCATTTCGATTAGGGAATAAAATGTGTTCAGGGGTTAAGTTCGACTAAAGAAATGTGAAGGACATTTTTGACGTCTTCGACAAAGATATGAAGTGAAGATGTTTCGAAAACTTCAATGAGGTTAGTTAAAAGTGGCAAAGGCTGGTCTTCAACGGGTTCAACAGCTTTGAAGAGACGTGTTGTTTCGACGCAGATGCTGGAATTTGAAATTCAAAGATGAAAGACGTTTTGCAGAAGGGACATGTGGAATCATTTGATAGAAAAATACATGTCGAAGGCCAAGTGTTACAATTGTAGAATTTGTCCTTTAGAGATAGTTATTTAGTTGTGTATAAATAGAGCAAGTCTTGTTAGATTTATGTGTGTGATATTGTGTACAAATTCTTGTTTAAAATTACTCAAAATGAATACCTAAAGATGAATACCTAGCGAGTATTGACTCATGCAAGCATAACCTTCATGGAAGAATAATCTGGCCAAAAGTAACTTCTCCTCTTAAAATCGATGCCTTGAGAAATAAGCTTCTAAGCTCTTGGAAGGGTCTCAAGAAATGGGGAATCATTTCTTTGGGAAAAGGTTTCTTTGAGTTTTCTTTTCCATCGCTTGAGGATATGCAAAAGGTTCGTGCTTCAGGGTCTTGGAACCTCAACCCGGGATTGCTCAAGCACTTTGCGTGGACGAGAGATTTCAATTCACACATTCAACATCAAACTTCAGCCCAGGTTTGGGTTCGTATTTTTGGTTTAGCTCAAAAGTACTGGAGACCTAAGATTCTATTCGCCATTGCCAGTAGTATTGGCACTCCAATTTGTACTGATTCAACCACTAACAAATATGCTTTTGATAGAAACTTTGGTCACTTTTCTAGGGTTTTAGTGGATATTAATCTTCAGAAAGATCTAAGGCATACTATGCTTTTGGAAAGAAAGGGTTTTGCCTTTTTTGTTGATTTAGAGTATGAGAATATCCATGATTTATGTGACAAGTGTAAAATCATAGGTCATTGTAGCTCCAGTTGTAAAAAAATTCCTCCGCCTAGGGAGGGTAATGACATTCCAAAGATCAAGAACCACGACCTTAAGGGGGATGAGGGCTCTTCCAAGCAGCCACTGAATAAAGTTTTTGTCCCTATTAATACTAAAAGAGATGTTTATATCAATATTAATTCCCTTAATGATATATTGGGCATGAAAATGTTGTTAATGATACTGACCAAGTTGATTCTCTACCTGAAAACAATGAAAACTTGGACTCAATCGAGAGAGTTGAGTCCCCTGCTTCAAATAATTTTGTAGAATAGTTTTCTAACACTAATGAAAACTTGCAGGACTTAACTGATTTAAATCAGTCCAAGAATGTTTTGATAGGTCCCATACTTACTCTTATCTTGGAAAACCTTGACAACTCTAAAAATTCTGAAGATTTAGATTTTGTGGATGCTACTCAACCCATGGATGGAGCCCTTGTTATAACTCAAAATATTGACAATAATATTTTTCTCCAAAACTTTTAGGCTGCTATGACAGAAGTGGATGATATTGAAGATCCTGATTTTGATTTTCAACTGTGTTGCCAAGGGCTAGGAAAAAAGATTCTAAAAGAACCAAGGCCTCTTCTAGTAAAAGTCCCTACACCACAAGGCCAATGGTGTAATTTTCAAAATCTACCCAATGATTTATTTATTTTGGAATGCTAGAGGGTTGGCTAACTCCCCCAAAAAGTTAGTTCTTAAAAGGCTTATCATTAAACACAAACCTGACTTTGTGTTTATTGCTGAATCTTGGATGGAAGATGAGTATTTTTCCTCTAGGTGGCTCAATAATCTTTCTTTAAAAATATTTGTTGTCAACAACAGAAACTCTCTTTCCCCTAACTTGTGGTGCTTGTGCTTGAACACATATTATCCTACTGTTGTAAACAAATATGATCAACAAGTTTCTTTCATTATGGACAACCAGGGTCTGCAGCTTCATATGTCTGTCATTTATGCCTCTACAAATTACATCAAGGGGAGGGAGTTATGGGATAAGCTCAGGATCATCCATGATGCTCATCCTAGTCCTTGGTGTGCCATTGGTGACTTCAATGTTGTCCTTGGCGCTCATGTGCATAAAGGAAGACATTTTCCTCCTTCTGGTCCCATGGAGGAGTTCAGAGTTTGGTCTGATTCTATAAATCTCCATTACCTCCCTACTCTTGGCAACAATTTCACTTGGAGAAATGGTAAAAAAGGAATCAACAACACTCAAAAAATGTTGGATCGTTGCATTTGCAATTTTGACTTAATTAACTCTTGTTCCTCTATATTTGTTTCCACTCTTGCCAAGAGTAAATCTGGTCATTTGCAGGTTCTGAATTCTGGCTACAGATTCTCTTCTTCCTTCAGATTTTTCAAAATGTGGAACTCTCATCCTGATTGCAAAAGGATTATCATGAACAGCTAGAACTCTACAATTGTTGGGTGCCATATGTTTATTCTGACTTCAAAGTTAAATATTCTCAAAAGGAATCTTAAAGAGTGGAACAAAAGTACCTTTGGCAATGTTAATAATAACATTAAAATTGTTGAAGCCAAGCTTGATACTGTGCAATCCCATTTGGACTCTGAGGGTTCCTCTGACTTTTATGTGGAACAGGAAATACTTGTTATGCTTAAGCTGGATCAATCCCTTGAGATGAAGGAGATTTTCTGGAAAGAAAAATCCAGAATTAAATGGACTCTTGAGGGAGACAAAAACACCAATTATTTTCACAAACTAACTAAGTTTCATCACTCTACTAAGAAACTTTCTGCTCTTAGAGTGAATGATAGCATTCTCACTAACCCTTTAGATATAGTTGATCATGTTGTGAATCATTTTTCTAATCTCTTCAATGTATCTAATCTTTTGCAGGATAATGATTTACTTCAAAAGGTTATGCCTCATGTCATCACTGATGAGGTCAACTTGATGTTGTCCATGATTCCATCTACCTTGGAGATAAAGAATGTTATCTTTGCCCTAAGTTCCTCTAGAGATCCTGCCCCTGATGGATTTGGTGGCTACTTTTTTCAAACTCATTGGGATATCATTCATGTGGATGTCGTCAATGTTGTCTTGGAATTTTTCACCACAAATTGGATTCTTCCAAACTACAACTCAAACATTTTGGTCCTCATTCCCAAAATTGACAATGCTGATAGAGTGGAGCAGTTCAGACCTATTGCCATGGCCAACTTCAAGTTTAAGATCATATCTAAAATTCTGGCGGATAGGATTGGTTCCATCATGCTTACTTTCATTTCTAAGGAGCAAAAGGGGTTCATACATGGGAGACATATAAAAGACTGCATTGCAACCACTTCTGAAGCCTTCAATATTCTGCCTAAAAAATATTGTAATGGGAAACTTTGCCTCAAAATTGACATGGCCAAAGCTTTTGATACTTTGGATTGGAGCTTTATCCTTAATGTCCTAAAGCAATTTGGTTTCTACAACACTTTCTGTAACTAGATCAACACAATTATGCACTCTGTTAAGCTCTCTATTTCTATAAATGGTTCCCTCCCTGGTCATTTTTCTTGCAACAGGGGTGTTAGACAGGGGGAACCTTTGTCCCCTCTTCTCTTTTGCATTACTGAAGAGGTTCTCAGCAGAGGTTTATCTTGGCTGGTGGAACATGGCAGGTTAGATTTGATTCAAGGTTGTAGATCCATGAAAGTGCCTTCTCATTCTCTTTATGCAGATGATGTTGTAATTTTTTGTAAAGGAAAGCATTCCAACATTGAGGCTCTCCAGGATCTTTTCAGGGACTATGCTAATATTTCTGGCCAACATGTCAACCCCTTGAAATCTTTTGATTATGACAGATCCATTTCTTTAACCAGACTGTTACTTATTTCTCAAAAGATAGGGTTTCAGATTGGTGGTACTTCTTTCATCTACTTAGTTTTCCCTATTTTTAGGGGTAAACCTAATACTAGGCATCTGGCTCTCATTGCTGATAAGATTAAAAACAAACTATCTGCTTGGAAAGCCTATCTTCTCTCTATTGCTGGACGATCTCAACTTATCAACAATGTCATCCATGGAATGATTCTTCACAGCATATTAATCTACTCATGTCCAATTGGGCTTATTAAACAAATTGAGCAATGGACCAGAAATTTCATCTGGAGTGGTGATATAAGCAAGATAATACTTGTGACAGTTGCTTGGCATAAGCTTTGCAAATCCTTTAAGGAGGGAGGCCTTGGTATAAGAAATTTTTCCAAACTCAATGAGGCCTCTGATTTGAAATTGGGATGGGACTGGTTGCATTCTAATGAGGATTTCGGCAATTTTGTTGAGGCATAGAGTCCTTAGAAACACGAGTACCATCAAGCACCATATTTACTCCTCTCTTTGGAGTAGTTTTAAAAGTAAATTCAACTTACTCATGGAAAACTCTTCTTGGCTTCTTGGTAATGGTACTAAAATTCTTTTCTGGCTTGACAATTGGTGTGAGAAATTGCTTCTTGATGGCCTCACCCTTTCTTCGCATCCCATGGATGTTTCTGTCAAAGTGAAACAATTCATTGTTAATGGCAGATGGTGTCTTCCTCCGGATTGGTATCAATATTTCCCGCAGATGGTGGCAGCTATAAACATCACTCATATTCCTTTGGAGAACAAAGAGGATGCCCTTATTTGGAAGCAAACTCCTTCTGGTTCCTTGACCCTTAAAGAGGCTTACCAGTTTTTTGCGCCCACGGGTCAGACTCTCTCTTGTTGTAAGTCTATTTGGAACTCTTCCATCCCTCATTCTAAGGTTATTCTCACTTGGCCGATTATGCACAACAAGGTCCTTTGTGATGTTAATCTTATGACAAGGGGGTGTCATGGTCCCTCCATGTGCAACTTATGCAAAAGGCATGAAGACTCCTATGATCACATCTTCTTCAATTGTCAATTTGCTCGGGATATTTGGGCTTGGTTTTCGGGTATCATCAAATTACCCTTCTTTCCCTCTGACCCTACTACCATTTGATCTCTCATTGATGATTCTTAGAGTCCTCAGTGTCTCTTAGTCATCAAGGCCACTGTTACTTTTATCCTTAATGTTATTTGGTTTAATAGAAATCAAGCGCGTTTTAAGGATGCTTTGCCTAGTACTCATATGGCTATCAGATGGATTATCTCGAATTCGAACATTGTTGGCAACCACACTAATCTTGTCTCCAATCCCTCTGTTAGAGATTTTGTTTTGCTAAAGGCTTTCCACATTAATATTCACCCCCTAGGTGTGCTCGGGTCAAAGAAATTTTTTTGGAATACTCCTGTTGGTTCTTGGATTAAATGCAACACAAATGGTGCCGCAATTGGTTGCCCGGGCAGATCCGCTTGTGCTGGTGTGTTTCGCAACAACTGTGGTCTTTTCCTTGGTGGTTTCTCTGTGAATCTGGGCACTTCCAATTCGTTGGAGGAGGAGTTGAATGATGTCATGTTTTCCATTGAGAAATTAGTGGAGAAAGGGTAGAATTATCTTTGGGTTGAAATTGATTCATTACTTGTCATTTTTTCTTACAATTCCCCTTTAAAGGTTCCGTGGAGACTGCGTAATAGATGGGATAACTACTTGGCTCTTTCAAGAAACCTCAATTTCACTATCTCTCACTCCTTTTGGGAAGGCAATAGGGTTGCGGATAAGCTGGAAAAGTTTGGTCTATCTCTTGATAGGTTTAATTGGTTTAATTCAATTCCCTCTTGTTGTTTGAATGTTTTTAATCATGATAGATTGGGCTTACCTTTGTTTAGATGCTTTTTTGTTTGATGGGTTTGGTCTTCCTCCCCCATCCTTTTTTTCCTTTCTCTTAATATATGAGCTTATTAAAAAAATCAATGTTGTACATCATTTCATACCTAGTAAGGTATATGATGTACGATTCAACTGTCGCTTTTAAAAAAATTGTTTTCATGAATTTTTCAAAAATAGGTCCATAAAAGCAACTTCAAAGAAGTGCTTCCAAAAATCAAAAGATGCACTTGACTAGTTTGTCTAGACCATCTCATAACACAAAAATTTAAAAGTGTATATTTAGATCCCTAATCTTTCGTGCACCCACCTTAATGTCTTACCTTTCATCCTTTCTGAAAAAAGTGACACTATCCTACATCTGAATGGCCCGGGGATGGCAAAATGGGTTCGATCCGTTAAACATGCATGTTTTACTTGCAGTATCGTGTGGGGGTGGACCAATGATTTATTCCTCACACTATAATGTACTCCATTCTATTTAGGATTAAAAGGTCCAATGCTCATAGGCTCATCCTGCCCACCCTAAATTTTTGCAGGACGGGCCTAGGTTTTAGTTTCACCTCTCAACTATGTCATCTTCGTCCCACTCGTTTTTTTGCAGGTTTTTATAGAATGGTCCTAAACAGGATGAACATGCCTGTTTGTCACTTCTTACCAGCACCAATGTCTCTTGCATGTGTACATTCTCTTAAAAACAATGATGAAATCCTAATTATAGGCCACATGTGCCTTCTACAAACAGACATGAGTTCTCTCATGTATTTTTATTTTTTTCTTAAATTTTTTTATTCCAATTTACATTTATCTATTAAAAAATAAAATACGACTACCAACCTAATTAAATACGTGGATTTCCCTGATACACACTCTAATTTATTCAACTTGAGCTTTTTGAGTAAGAATATAAATTTTTTATATTAAAAATTATTGATTTAAAATTATCAACTTGTTTACATTAGTATATAGTGAGAAATAAATAAAAAATGTTGTTTCTAAGTATTGAACATGAACCAACAACTTACACTCATCTTGTTGGACAAGTGACTTCAAACACAAGAGGGGATGAATTATGAGATTCAAGATTCATGATTAATTTAAACTTTTTCTATTAAGATTGTATTAGTAAAGTTTTAGGTGAATAATTTTAGCGGACACAACATATTAAAGTAAATTGCAAAACGTAAAGAGATTGCACCAAAGATTTATACAGGTTTGGACGAGACCTGGCCTAGTCATGTCCGAAACAGGTTTTCTTGAGAGTTTCACTATAAAATTTAAGTTTTGAAGGTTATGACCACAGACCTTTAATATAGACTTATCCTCAGTCAAATGACAACTTTTAACTCAGGCTACGCTATCGAACCATTTTGAGATTTATGGTTGATCTCAATAACTAAAATAAAACATTTTCCGGTAAAATATAATAAAATAGTAGAGATTTTATAAAGGTTGATCTGAAGAACCAAACTTAGTCTCTTAAAGATATCTTACACTTACAAAAGTATCTTCCTCACAAGTAAAACTCCACTTAGTAACACTAAGGCGATTTGAAGTGAATAGAAATATTTTTCGAAAAGAGAGAAAGAGATAAATTACAAAGAAATATGAAAACGTTGGAAAGTGGCGTGATTTGAAGTGAGGGAGACTCTCCCTTATATGGTAGTTAGAAACACCAAGAAAGGAAACGATCCATGGGCCACATTTATTATCGAATTCATTATCAACATGCTTTAATCGATTAGAAAACTCAAATATAATCGATTATGAAGCCCAATTAGGAAGGTTTGGAAATAGAGTTGTTACAAGTCCCTAATGTGTTATTCTTTCTGATTGTATCATTGATTATCATCCTTCTAATCAGACATACAAGTGTCCAAGTCGATTAGATAGATAAAAAGTTTAGAGAATCAATTGGCACATCTTCTCAATCAATTAGATGGTTAAAAATTTTGAATAGCTTTTTAATCACTTGGTTCTGGCTCTAGAAAATCATTTTCAAGATTGAAAAATATTTTGAAGCATGTGTGAGCTGGCTTAGTACTCTTAAGGTACTGCCTTACTCTTACATTACTTGGTTCACTCAGACAGACATACAAACACGATTTGCCGGACTTTCACACCTTTCATTGAAGTAGCTTCAAGACTTTGCTAGATAGTATTTGTATAAACATTTGATCTTAAGCTCCCTTATAAGATGCTTTGGTTATCATCAATGTTGAGGATATTATCATGCGTATGATCGTCATCAAAACTTCAGATATAGATATTTATACCCTACAAACACATAGATCTACACATCTAACTTTATTAATGGATCTCTTTTGAGGCACTCACCTGCCCTCAATAAATATATAACTAAAACTTAATAAAACGGGTATAATGAGTGAACATAAAATTTAGTTTAATCACATTACTAATATTTTTAGACATATTACATTTTGTAGTGTTATTATTCGAACTCGAAATCTTCCACTTTATATATGTGAGCTTACAATGGTACTTATTTTGTCTAAATACTTAAATAATAATAATAATAATAATAATAATAATAAAAAAATAGACCTAATCAACAATTAAGAGGTTATCTTTAGAATGAACTATATTGAATTAGCTCTCACAACCTTTGATTCCTCCATGAAACCAATATAGATTTTTTTTTTATGAATGAAGTCATTAAGTTCTTAGAAGCGATATCCCATATAATTTAATATGATATGTCAAATTTTATTAAAATTATAATAAAATATTAAAAATAGTGTATTGTAATTATTTCATTATAGGGTAGTTTTCTCTATGGTGAAACAATATATAGTGTAGTTAAATATTGGCATTGGCCTTTATATTGTTATAATTAATATAGACTCAGAGTATCAAAACAATTAAGAAATTCCCTTGAAAAGCACAAAAAATTCATGAAAACTCTTACCTTAATCCTCACATTCTCCATGATCATTGTTTTCTCACATGCAAAAGCAACATTTATCACCCAACTTCAACCTCAAATGAATCAATCTTCTGCATTTAATCTTACCCAACGTCAAGTAAATTATTATGAAAAGATATTCAATAGCTTTTCTTAACTATATTGTATCTTAAATAAAATTGTATATTTATTCATGTTTCAGATTAAAGAGACAAAACTGGTGAAAACCTGCTCTATCATGATCTCAGTAAAAACAAGTTGCAATTCTCCACCAAACTCAAAAGATACCGTTGGTATTTTATTAGGAGACGCAGATGGCAATGAGGTTTAATTTTTAAGACATATAATTTATTTATTTCTTTATTTCTTTGAATGGATTCATGGAATGTATTTATATAATTGCAGATTACAATGTTAAATGTGGATAGTCCTGATATTCATACGTTCGAAAGGTGCAAGATACTTAATTTTGAGGTATTCGGAAATTGTATAGGCAAAATTTGCAAACTGTATGTAGCTAGGATTGGATCAGACGGTTGGATCCCAGAGTATATCACTGCATACCATAGTAACTATCCTCCAATCACATTCAACTTCAATTATTTCATTCCTGATGATGAAAATCGATATGGATTCGATTATTGCCCACATCAAGCTTAATATTACATCCTTAAATAATCGTCTTTCTTTTCTTTAACAAAATATATACTTTTTGCATTTTCTTAAAGATCAAATTGTCAAGAAACATATTTATTTAATAAATAAAATAATTTCTTTTAGTTACATTAATCCTCACACTACTACTAAATATGTATCTTCTTGCCTCATAAAATTGCACGGATACAAATTGGTCATTCAACTAATGTAATTGAATCATAATCTACTAACAATAGAGTTGATTGATGCAAAATCAAATCTATATGGACTTCGAAATTATTGCATAAAGTGTTGATTGAATCATAATCCAACAACTTAAAGTGCATTCCTTTAAAATAATTTTGAATAAGAGACTAAGAGATTATAATATAAAGTTTACCGAGTAAAAATAAATCCATACAACCATTTTGCTAGATATTTGAGATGAAATGGAAGGTGGTTATGAAGAGAAAAGAGAAAATACAATTGTTTAATGAGCTTCAAAAATTACCATTATATTCTTTTTTCCTTTTATTGGTTGAGAGTGTAAATCTTTGTGTCAAAGTACCATTTCGATAGAGTCTGATGTGGAAATATTAGTGGTTCAAATTAATTTGATTTAAGGGTTGTGATTGTTAACATGCATTATAGATTCATTGTAGTGTATAAATATCTGATGTATTGTCACTTGTACTCTTATCCAAAATGAATAATATTAGTCATATATATTTTGAGATCATTTTGATTCTATCTCTTTACATTTTCAGTTACTTTTCAGTTGCTATTCGGTTACATTTCTGTTACTATCTTCTTTTTCTTCATCAAACTTTCAACCATGGCTTTTCTATTCAATATCTCAACATGGTATTATTGAGCCTGTACATCCATGGCTCCTCCTCTGCGTAACAACGTGTCATATCCCAAATTTTACCCCTAACTGCTCGCATCATACATTACATTTAAAAGAAGACTCCAATTTTTTTTTTTGTTGCTTCCACCTCATTTTCAAGTTATTTTCTAAATCTAATTTAACTTTTATTCACTTTCAAGCTTTTTTTATTTAATTCCTATTTTCCACTTCTAACTTATAAATTTGTTTTCATGTTAGTTTCTATTTCTTTTTCTTATTCTATTTTTTAGGCTTTTTTATTATTCTTTTTCAATTCTTCTATTTCTAATTTTTGTTTCAATTTCTATTTTTAATTTTTGAATTCATTCTTAAATTTAAAAAAAAAACTTAAATTTTTATTTCCATTTCATTTTTCAAAGTTTTTTTTATTTCCTAATTCAATTTTATTTTTATTTCCAATTTTCAACTTCATTTTTTTTAAAGTTCTGTTTCTAAATGTAATTTTATATTTTTTTAGCTGTTATTCTTAATTCACCTTTTTTTCATTTTTATTTCTAGTTAAATTTTAATTTCTATTTTATTTTCTAATTTACTTAAAAAAGAGAAGTTTCTATTCAAATTTGATTTCTATTTCCATTTTTTTAAGTCTAAATTTTATCTTCAATTTTCAATCCTATTTTCAAAGTTCCTATGCTAAATTTGATGCCAATTTAATTTTCAATTTCATCCAATTCCTTAGTTTCAAGTTTATTTCTAAGTCATTTTCAAGTTCAATTTTTTTTCATATTTTACATTTTTTTAACTTCTAAGTTTTCTTTTCAAAGTCTATTTCAAGTCATCATTTCCAAAGTTCGTTTCAAATTTTGTATCCATCCAAATTCAAGTATAGCTACAATTTCATTTTCAAATATCAACTCAATTCAAATTAAATTATCTAGTTTCATTTTTTCTAGCTCAAACCCATAACCTCTCCAAATTCATCTTCAAGTTGCCAGGATTTATTTTTAATTAGAATTCATTTCAAGGCTATATTTCCATTTTTCAAAGGTACAACCCCATTCACATCATCCAAGGATCATTCAAGAATTAAGAAATTCAATTGGCAAATGGATTACAAGGTTCCACTTATTTCAAGGCAAGGTTCCAAGATTATTTGGTCTACAAGAAGCAAAAATTACAATTGAGATACAATGCAAGAGGCCCTAAGATACAAGTCTTAAAGAGCATTGTAATTTTACATGTTATGCAAAGCCTAAGCTTAAGAAAGGCCAAATTTATCCATAAACTAATTTCAAGTGCAAACATCATCATTCCCTTTACATTCCATGCCAAACTTCATGCTCCAATGCTAATTTCTCTCCTACAAAAGGAATTAGAAGCCAGGTTAAAATCCAAAAAAAGCAAGTTAAAGTACTAATCTTTCATATTCAAATCAATTCATTCAAGTGAAAATTTGTTCGTATGTACACTTATCCATAACAAGTTCTAATCCCTCCAACATTCAACCCATCGATTTTCATATTCGCATTCATATTCATTCAAGTTTCACATAAGCATAATCATACATATTCATACTCCACTCATATCATGTTACAACATTGTTATTCACATTTTTTAGTATTCAAGAAACTAGTCACAAAAACAGATTTTCATAAAAATAATTTAACACAGATATGGGGGCTATTTCCTTTCACAAATGTGCAAATGTAGACAAAATAAAAAAACTCAGTTCAGCATCATATAGGGTAATAACAGGACCTTTTCCTCTTCACAAGCAAACAAAAATTGCAGTCAAAACACATCAATAACCTGCTGCATTTTCAGACCCCTGCCCTCACACATCACTTTCAAAAAATGCAGAATTTTTCCCTCCCAAAACTTAGCCAGCAAGCTTCTCTACAAATTCAAATCCTAAACCCTAATTCCATGATATATATACATTCACCTTTTTATTCAAAGGGGGGCAGCCACAACTATAGCAAAATAACTCACAAACGGAACATCAAAAAACCAACAGCCTTCAAAAAGCCTAACCGCATACTACAAAAAAAGAAAGACAAAAAAAAAAATCAAGCAATCATCAAGTAACCATCAAGCAACCAACAAACCTACAATAAAAAAAACCATCAAACACCTCATACCAAAAAATCTGTAAAATATCAAAGAAAATTCATAGTAAGAGGGAAGAGAGATTTTGGGAGGAAGCTGAAAGTTTGAGGTAGAGAAATCTCAACCAAAAAACGCAAAAAAGCAAAAAAAAAAACGAAAAAAGCTTCAAAGACGAAAACGTTCACGAACCTGAGAGATCCTAAAACCTCCCCACCACACAAACCGCGCTTCAAATTGTGCCACGACCTCAAACCATCCTCTTCTTCCGCCGAACATCAATACCGCTCACCTCCATCGCTGCACCAACCACTTTCAACCTTCAACCTCCGAACTCACCGAACACAAACCGCCAATATCAGAACGCCTCCGCTAAACACCGAAACTGTACGAACGAACCAACCTTCGCCAACTCTCTCCCAAAATCGCGCAAAATGCAGAGAAGAATTCGTGACTGAGACAGAAACGACGTCGGAGATCCACCACGGGCTTTGGAAAGCAAATATGAAAGCATCATTTGACTGAGGTAATCATTGGTTCGGTTTAAATCGGGGTATGGATTTTTGCGGGGATGAGGTTTTGTTCATGGTCGTTATCGTTTTGCTCGTTTCAATCATTTACTTAGGGTAATAAAAAAATCGTGAAAGTGAGAGTTTTCCAGCAAGATTACAAGCGCCGCGTTTTGTGCCCTCTAGGGTTATGTTTTCTTTTCTCTCACACTAGGGCAAACAGGGTCGCGGGTTAGACCCGACCCGTTCTCCACTGCCCGCGGATCTTCCCCTTATGGGCCTTCATGCTGGACTTTCCAGCACCTCGTTTTTTGGTTTTATTTTCACTAAGTCCTTTTAGTTATTTTTATGTTGTATGTTTTAATTCTTTTAAGTTTTATTTTCTCTAAATTTTTCTTTTAAAGACAAACTTTAAAAAGTACTTTGTATTAACTATTTATGTTAACTATTTTTATTTAATTAGTTTATTAATTAACTTTGGTAAATAATTATTTAAATTAGTTTGGTTTTATTTAATTATTATATTTATAAGGTGTTTTCTTATTTCCTTTTCTTGCTCATCATTTGGTCGCACAGTGATAATGTATGACTTGTATAACATGAATCTTGTCCTCGATTTCCTATCGTAATTTGTTAAGTGAGACAATATCTCAAAATAAATAATAAGTCATTTCAAAAATAATTAATTTTTTTGGTCCAACGCCAAGTAAATCATTCTCGCCTACACTTCGCACACACGTAAGTCGATCACTATATGATCGCCGCCTGCACGACTTATTGCAACACAATTAATTAAAAAGGAACTGAGCTTCGAAATCTAGCATTCTACGGGTCTTTAATGAATCACACCTGGGCTAGCCCCACGCGTAGTGTTTCATTTACTCATTCGTTATTAAAAATACGTTAACCCTAAAAAACGTCTAAAAATCAAAATATCCAACTTATTTTATCAAATTTAAATACGAAAAACAGAGCTCCGGAGTCTAGCACTCCGCACGTTCTGGAATGGACCGCTCCTTGGCTAGCCCCACGCGACGTGTTTCATTCACCTTTTTCGTATTCGAAATATCTTAATCGTACAAATTAATTCGCGAAAGAATAGAACTCTGGAGTCTAGCATTCCACACGTTCTAGAATGAATCACTCATGGGCTAGCCCCACGCGACGTGTTTCAATCGCTCTTTCGTACTTAAAATAAATTAAAACTTACCAACCATTTCAAATCATTTTTACAATTAATCAACGGAAGAACTGAACCCTGGAGTCTAGTACTCCACACGTTCTTGAATGCAATCACTCCTGGGCTAGCCCCACGCGACGTGTTTTATTTTCCCTTTCGTTTAAAACACCTTAATAAAGGTCAAACATTTTCTCTAAACAAACCTTGTTTAAATCTTTCTATCTCGCAAACAAGCTAGCGCTTCAGCCTCCACCGCGAGTATAATCCAACGCTTAGCAGTAGAATGCGTCTTAAACAATCATTCAATAGAAACCACCAACCATAGTCGCACGAACTACGAAGCTCTGACTTTCCCATTGCACAAGGGAATACGTAGGCACAGGGATTTTAATCCTTCGCGAGCACAATAAGAAAAAACTTTAATCTTTTTCTCCGTCATCTTAATATTAATAATATTTAAAACTTTATTTTCCTTCCTTTAAAACAAACATATTAATAACTAGTTAGAAGACAAAGACATTAATCAAACTTTTAATCGCATATTTAGCTAAGAGGTTCCTGTTGAGTACAACGGACGTGAGGGGTGCTAATACCTTCCCCTTGGGTAACCGACTCCCGAACTTAGAATTTGGTTTCGTTGACCATTTCTTATCCTTCCTTTAGGTTGTATCTATATCTCCCTTTTCTTTAATTAGAATAAATAGAATTAGGTGGCGACTCTGTTGTTTCTTTCTGCGTCCCATCGCGAGGATCGCATTTTTTTCGAGGTACGACAGCTTGGCGACTCTGCTGGGGAATAGCTCCATGCTAGAGAGGGTCGAGCCTAACTTAGTTTTGTGTGTTTATCGGTTTGATGTTGTCTTTTTTCTTCTCTATGTTTGCTATTTATGTTTTGTTTATTTGTTCTTTTATTCACTTTCTTTTATTACTTATTATACTTGACTGTGGGATCTGGGGGTCACTTTGCAAGTAAAAATGAGTTATGGAAAAAGAAGAGGGAACACCTAAGATTAGAATTGGATGTTATTAGTGTTAGTCTCTGAGGAATCGCTCCTTTCAATCCTAGCATGAAAGCCCCCCGAATAATTATACTTTTCGTAGGTCTTTTCGCAACGCAACTAGCCTATCGTGTGACTGGATTTATGGGAGGGCTGGGATTCTGGGACCCCCTAGAACCTGTTTCAATTTTGGTAATTGTGTAATGTTATGCTCCGAGGGCTCGCCCCTTTATCGGCCTAGCATGAGAACTCCACTCAAGGTAGACCTTATTGTCATTATCGTCACAATGCAGCTAGCCTGCGGCGGGGCGTTAGTAAGATAAACGTCTGTGACCTTGAGTTTCCTTAAACTATCACCGTAGAAACCATTATGTGAGTGGGATTTATGGGCAGAGAAACATAGAACCAATCTCTTACAGCCCACCTATTAAGAAGGTTTCAGTTTTGATTGTGACACCTCGCATCCTTGCATCCTTGTATCCCTGCATCTTTGCATCTCAGCATCATATGCATCATTTTAGTAAGAGCTTCAAGGAACAAAAAGATGTTTGTTGCAACCATCATATATTTTACCATGAATGGGCTTCAGTTTATTAGTTCTTGAAAAATAATAAGAAAGCTTTACCCATTGTGATGCTTTGCAATAACTTCTTAAGTCCCTTGAAGCATTTGTATTTTTTTTACTCATGAGTGCATCTCCACATTTGCATTTTGTCAAAAAACTCATTCCTGTCACCTCCTTTCCAGGCTGTCACACGGAGGATCTCACGCAAATACTCCACTCAAGCTCAGGTGTCACACCCCAAATTTTACCCCTAACTGCTCGCATCATACATTCATCGCATTTAGCAGGGATTTTTCCCGATTTATTTTATGTTTATTTCTTCTCATTTTCTAGCTATTTATATTTTTGATTCTTAATGTCTTTCACCTATAAGCTTCCATTTTAATTTAATTTCATTTTCTTATTTATAACTTTTTAATTCATTTTGTGTTTCAATTTTAATTTCTATTTTCGTTTCTATTATTAAGTTCCTATTTTAAAATTTTTATTTCTAATCTTTAGCTCAATTTTCAATTTTTTCTAAATTTATTTGTTATTTCTTTTCATTTTCAAGTTCGCATTTTTAAATTAATTTTTTATTTCATTTTCAAGTTTTATTTTTTTGAATTTATTTTCTATTCTTCAATTTTTAATTTTATTTCATTTTCAAGTTGTTATTTCTAAATCTAATGTCAATTTCAATCCATGTTTATTTTCTAAATTCCAAATTTGTTTCTTTAGTTCTAAGTTAATTTTAATTCCAAGTTTATTTATTTAAGTTTATAAGTTATTTTCAATTTTAAGTTTAATTCTTTTTAATTCGCTTCTAATTTAAGTTTATGTTTAGATTTTAATTTAAAGTTCTCATTTTCAATATTAAGTGTTAATTTCAAGTTATAATCCCAAATGTAAATAATCAACTTTTTATTCCATAATATTGTTATATTACAAAAAGAAAGAAAATTGTACAAAAAAATTCAGCACAAAAATACAAAATGCAGCAGCACAAATTCAGTCCCAAAACTCAGCATGCAGCCACCAACAACCTGCATTTCCTGCTCCACTCCCTCCACAAAATTCAGGCCTTGTCCCTTTTTTTTGAGACCCTTCACCTACAAGTTTCACAGTACAAAAATCAGAACAGCTCTAAAAAACTCAGCCACAAAACAGCCATCAAATAGTCCCAAACTCAGCATAAAAACACACACTGTTTACATTAGAAATTCAGCCACTAAGCATACTACAAAAACACAGCCCTCAACAACACTGTTACAGCCCAAGATACAAAAAAACTCAGCACTCAAAAAACTATACAAATCTGCCACAAACACTACTGAAACAGCCTTCAAAAATACACCCAAGTTAACCCCAAAGTCACACAAAAATAGTTCCAAACAGCCCTCCAGCACACAAAAAAACAGCCATCAAAAAAATCACAAAAAAAGCCAAGAACAACTTCAAAAATCAGCAAAAACAACAATCAAAGGAAGGAGGCTTACTTGTGGATTCTTCACCCCGATAACGTTCGGGTCGGTATATTTCTATTTCTTTCATCTCTTTTTGCATTTTGTTCATGTTTCTTCTTTAAATTCTTTTCGTTGCTCCCCATTCTGCATACACAAAACAAAACCTTATATTAAAACTTCACAAAAAAAAAACTTCATATTAAAAAAGCTTCAAAAACTTAAAACCAGCCAGCACATACTTTTTTTTTAGACCCTAAGCCTCCATACTTATTCAAGCAACACAAATAAACCGCCAGTTCACCACCTTCAAAACCCCTCGCTGTGAACCAAATCCAAGATCACTCACTTTCCATAGCCACCCTCCTTCATCTTTCATGAACACAGACCAAAACACACGAAAAATCCCATTCACGAAATACACATCCCTCGAATTAACACAGCTGCAAAAACGCAACACCAAAACCATCCATACACACAAAGAACCAACAATCCGAATCCTCCACCGAAATCCAATCATGTGTAAAACAAACAACCAGCCATCTAAAAAACCTTCAATCAACACAAACCGTCGCCTCTCCGCAAGCCCCCACAAAATACCAAAATCCGTAACTGCTTCACATCACACCACCATAAATCCTGGAAAATAGAAGAAAAAACAGAAAAGGAAATAGGATGAAAACAGAACTATTCGAAACAAACTCGAACAAAACTATAATAAATCCAAACCTGTCAAAACCTTCCTTCCAAACTTTTCACAAGCCAAAAGCCAACGCGAGAAGCATCTGTGAGCGGGAAGCAGCGAGGTAGGAGTGAGACGGATCTGAACTGAGAGAGCTGGAGTGATTTGACGAACATTGACCAAGCCACCAAACTGCAAACAATCCAAATCGTCATCCTCACAACAAACCCTTGCCCAAACCTCTAAACCCGAAACCAGAAATGCCCAAACTAGAAAACCCACCGCGCCGCTGAGCACCGAAGAAGCTGATGAGCTGAAGCCGAGAGCGTGAGACGCGAGTGAGAGACGGAGGGATCCAGATTGACGGAGACCTTGAGAGAAACAACCGGGTAGCCACCGCGATTCAGGCTGAGAGGCACGATTTGAGTGAGGCATCGCGAGCTGAGAGAGAGAGGCTGTCATGGAAGAGAGCCGCGAGAGATCCGTGAGAAACCGGCGTGGGTTTTTTGTGTTTGGGGGTGAATGTTGCTGATTTTCGTTTTCCTTTTCTATTTTTTCCTAATCTGACTTCTTTCTCTTTTTTTCATTTTTTTTATATCATTATTTATTTTATATTACTTTATATTTCTTCAGTTTAAATATTTTTTAGGTTTAACCATTTATTTATTTCATAAATTTATTAGTTAGAAAATTATTATATACAAAATAAATAAATAAAAACGTTTTAAATTAAAAATTTTCTTTTCTATTATTATTTATTTTTAGTTAAAAAAAAAATCCATATACCTATACAAAAAAAAGGGTCTTTTTAATTTCAAATTCTCTTTTCTATTATATTTAGTTAAAAAAAAATCTATGTACCTATAAAATAAAAAAAATCTTTCTAATTTCAATTCTCTTTTCCATTATTATATTTTTTATATACATATGAAATAAATAAAAAAAAAACTTTTATTCAATTTTTGTTATTGCACTTAGTTAGAAAAACAATAAAAAAAACTTTTAAAATTTTCTTTTCTATTTTCTTTTTTTATATTTAGTTAGATATTTATGTATACATATAAAAAAAATATACAACAAAATAATATTTCAAATTCAATTTCTCCTTTTCTATTTTGTTTTAGTACATACTTAATTAATCATATTTATTCTTTTATATAAAGTTCAAAAAATTTTGTTTAGTTCTTCTTCGTTTAAGATAGAGATTCGTTTTAGCTTAGTATTAGATCCTATTAGTGTGAGAGTTTTAGATTTAGGTCCATCTCTTAGTGTGAGTTTTTAATCTTCCGATTGTCTTGTTTGTATGCATACTATGTTTATATTTATTTTGCATCATGACCATATACCTGTTAAAATAAATTGAAAATGCACATTAATTTCAAAGATAATAATTCCTTGGTCCAACGCCAAGTGAACTTCACTTCACATACACTCACACACGTAAGTCGGTCGTTTACGATCGCCATCTGCCCAGTTCCTTACACTGCACAGCTTTTTAATTTAAGCAAATTGGCGCACTGCGCTTGTTTTCCACCCCCGCATTCTCGATCCATATATCGAGCCATAGCCGGTTACTAAGCCCTTTATCCTGCATTTCTATTTTCTTTATCCAATTTATTTTTGCAAGTCGCAACCCATGCTTTAGACTTAGGAGCTTGCACCCTCTTTTATTTACTTTCTGTTTTCGCATTCGTATCCAAAAGGGAAAGAACTCCTGCAGTTGACTCAATGTCATAGGAAGTTTAGCCATCCCTAGTTACCATTTTGACCTTAGCAATTAGGTCCTTCTTTTTCTTTGTCCTTAGCAATTAGGTCCCTCATCCTTAGGTCCTTAGCCATTAGGTCCTTAGCTTTTATTTTATAACTTTTTGTGACTTTGTTAAGTCACGTGAGTGTTTGCCATAACACTTACCTCCCCCGCGAACCTTGAGCGTAACCAAGCGTTCGTTAATCCTTAGGAGAACTACGAGTGCTCTGATTCTACACCCGATACGTAGGCATCAATGCGATGTTGTGCGAGCACCATTAGAAATAAAAACCTTAGGTTCCCATAATTTTAGCAAGCAATAAACAACAATAATACAAATATTAACAAGAGGTTCCCGTATGATACTGTGGATGCTTAGGATGCTAACACCTTCCCTAGGTATAATCAACCCCCGAACCTAGTTTCTCCTCATTTAGGGTTTTTACGATCTTTTTCCCTTTTCCCTTTGGATTAAATTAAAGTCGGTGGTGAACATAAATGTTTTGCGATTCAAGCTCACTTAATAGCTTGGTATCCGATTCTCACCGCGATAGAAATGGCGACTTCACTGGGGAGACTATTTTTGAGGGTTAAGCCCACCTTGTATATTTGTATATTTGTTGTTGTATTGCTTGTTATTATTTGGGATTTTTGTTGGGTGTTCCATGTGTGGTGAGATAAGTCCTAACCCGGACTTGAGTGCAAAATAAGTTAGGACGGTGGTATATTCAAGAAGGCTTGTAGGGAGTTGAGTCCCGACCAAGTTGACTTGAGACACCACCACTCAGCGGAGGCCTCCTTGGATGTAGTTTTGTTGATCGAGTTCAGTCGTGAAAACATTACTATATTCGACTTGAGAGCCATTAATGCTGAGGACCTTAGAACATTTACCCCCACTTGGCCTTTTTAGGGATGTAGTGCGATGACTATGAGGGTGCAAATCCGAAATAGTTGATACGCGATACTACACTCGGATGAGACTCTCTTGAGAATATTACTGATTACCAAGTCGAGTTGGGAAGTCGGTAATATCCGAAAGATGGGACAGTGATTCTGGGAACCTTTAGAACCCGTTGTACATGTACAAATAAACTCATAGTACATACCTTTTGGGAGGGTTGAACCTTCGACCTCATGCAAGCTTTGAACCTAAGCCTTGTTTGTGTTTGTGTTTGTTGCATTCACGCATCATGAAGCATCATTTTACCATTTATTCAAGGAACTCAGAAACTCTATCTTTGCAAATATCATAGGTATCATCATGGATTTTGGAAGAAGAAAGACTGTCAAGTACACGTTCAAAACTCCCAAACTCGAAGACCTAAGGAAATTAAGAGATTTGGTTCTGGATCAAGAAGCCTTCATGGAGAAGCATAGGAGACTTTTAGCTTTGCTTAAGACTGATTGGGATGGAAGGTTGCTCTCTGTGATGCTCCAGTTTTATGATCCTCTTTACCACTGTTTTACGTTCCCTGATTACCAATTGGCGCCTACCTTGGAAGAGTATTCAGTTCTGGTGGGATCGCGTGTTAAGGATGAGTTTCCATTCCCTGTTCTAGAGAAGGACCCTGAAGAAGCGGAGATTGCAAAGGCGACGTATTTGAGTGTTCCTGAGGTCAAGGCAAATATGACCTATAAAGGAAAGATTTTTGGATTCCCTACAAAGTTTCTGTTAGAAAAGGCCAAGAATTTTGTTGATGTGAAGGATATGAAAGCTTTCGAGGCGACCTTTATTCTGCTAATATATGGAGTGTTACTTTTCCCAAGCTTTGAAGACTTTGTCGACCTGAACGCCATCAAAATCTTTCTGAAGAAGAACCCGGTCCCTACTTTGCTCGGAGACACGTACCATTCCATACATCTGAGGAATCTCCATAAGGGAGGGATGATTACTTGTTGTGTTTCATTGCTGTATGAGTGGTTTATTTCGCACTTGCCTAAGTCATCTTCATTTTGGAACCTTAAGGATGGTTTGTGGTGGTCACAAAGGATCATGTCTCTTACCCACTCTGACATTAGCTGGTACAATCGTGCTTATGATGGAATATTGATTATTGATAGCTGTGGTGATTTTGCAAATGTGCCTCTTCTTGGCACTAAGGGAGGAATCAGCTATAATCCGGTTTTGGCTCGCCGCCAACTCGGGTATCCATTGAAGGACAAGCCTAAGGGTGTTGAAGTGGAAGGAATTTTCTTTAAGGATGACGAAGAACCAGAGCTCAAGAAACAGATTGTGCAAGCTTGGAAGTACATCCATCGGAAGGGGAGGAGTAGCTTGGGAAATCCGAATTGTGTTTCTATGGAACCCTATCTCCAATGGGTACGAGATAGGGCAATCAGTCTGAAGATGCCTTACCCTCTCCAGGATCCTATGACCTTCAAGAAACCCATTCTAATCTTTATGGATGATGCAGAGAAGCTGAAGATTGATTTGGAGAAAGAGATTCGAGAAAAGAATGCATGGAAGAATCGACATCAGATCATCAGTAGTGAGAATGAAGGACTTAGAAGACAACTGAAGATGAAGGAAGAAGAAGAGCTCTCCAGCAAGAAAAGGAAAGCACCAGAGGATTTATTTTCCTCCAGCACTCAAGAGGACACTTCTTGGAAGTCGATCATGGATCAATTTATGCTTGAAAGGGCTCAGATGAAGGCACAAATCGAGAAGCTCAACTTGAGGCTTTTAGGAGAATCTCCTTAGGACTTTGTCTTTGTCTTTATTAAGCTTTGTTTGGGATTTTTGAAGATGTACTCAAGACTTTGTATCAATTTTTGAATTTAATGAAATCATATCCTTTTGATTATTATGTGTTCCTTGGTATTTGCAAAGTGTTTCTTAAGTTCCGTGAATAATTTCATTTTTGCATTGCACTCATACATTTGGCATTGCATTTGCATTTTTTTCATAAAACTCATTCCCGTCATCTGCTCTCAATTCAGCTTTCACACTGAGGCTCTCACGCAAATACTACACTCGAGCTCAAGCCAGAAAGAGGATGGCTGAAAGAGACATAGAGATGGACAGAGTTAACGAAGAGCTTACTGAGATTCGTGGAGATATGGGTCAGATGATGGAAATGGTGCAGGTTATTCGAGCGAAGATGGATACCCAGCAGACTGTGGTGTCAGAAATTGTCACTGCAACGACTGAAATTGTCACTGCAATGACCCAGCCTACGTCATCAGTCACTACCCCTGTGACCTGGTCTCCTTTTGGGTTTCCTCCTGGATTTTTCCCTCCTTCTCAAGGTTTTGCTGCTCAGGGTTTTATTCCTTCTTCTCAAGGACTGGCTACTCAGGGTTTCTTCCCTCCCTCCCAAGGGTTTGCTTCTCAAAGTTTTATACCTTCTTCCCAAGGATTTGCTGCTCAGGGTTTCTTCCCTCCTTCACAAGGGTTTGCTTCTCAAAGTGTTTTTCCTTCTTCCCAAGGACTTGCTGCTCAGGGTTTCTTCCCTCCTTCTCAAGGTTTTGCTACTCAAAGTGTTATTCCTCCTTCCCAAGGACTTGCTGCCCAGGGTTTCTTCCCTCCGTCCCAAGGCTTAGCTTCTCAAAGTTTCGCACCTCCTTCTCAGGGCATGGCATTTCCTTTCCAAGGTTTTGTGCCTCCTCCTCAAGGATTCGCTGCTCAACAAACTGTTCCTGTGACTAATGAAGAGAATCATGCAGTTGCTAATTTTACACAAGACATTGTGCACACCCGTGCTCAACCGTACTTTAATGACCATCAGGGGTATGAAGCGCCAGATATGTCTGAAAACGGAGATGAGAAACATGTGAAGATGCAGGAGAATTTTGATACCCTTGAAAAAAGGTTAAGAGCGATTGAAGGTGACCAGATCTTTGGGGCTGCTGCCAGAGAGATGTGTCTGGTATCTGGATTGGTAATACCTCCAAAGTTCAAGATACCCACGTTTGATATGTATGAGGGTGCAACTTGTCCTAAGAACCATCTTTTGATGTACTATCGAAGGATGGCTGCGCAGGTGGACAATGATAAATTAATGATCCATTGCTTCCAGGATAGTCTGAAGGGAATCTCCTCTAAATGGTATCTGACGCTTGACCAGTCGAAGATTCGCAGTTTCCAAGACTTGGCAGATGCTTTCATCCAGCAATACAAGTATAACATGGACCTTGCTCCCGATAGGAGGCAACTGTTGAGTATGTCACAAAAAGATTCTGAATCCTTTAAAGAGTATGCTCAGAGGTGGAGAGGGACCGCTTCTCAAGTAGAGCCCCCATTGACTGAAAAAGAATTAGCTGACTGGTTTGTTGACACTGTGCGACCAGAATTCTATGAGAGGATGGTGGGAAGCATAACTGCTAGCTTCTCTGATTTAGTGGCTGTGGGAATCAAGGTAGAACTCGGTTTGAAAAGTGGAAAGATGAGTGGCGCATCTGGCGGTTCCAGCAGTGGTAGTGGAAATATTGGCAAGAAATTTACCAGCAACTTCCACAAGAAGAAAGAGGGTGAGACAAATGCGATATTGGCAAGTCAAAGAAGAAATCCGCTTTGGCAGAGACCTCCACCTACGGCTCAACGGCAGTATGTTCATCAACAACAGTATGCCCAACATCCTTATGTAGCGGCGGTCCAACCGTCATTTAATCCACAAGTCCCGATGTATCGGCCAACTCAAGCAGCACCGATGTATCAACAAGCGGCTCCGATGATTCAACCTTATCAACCAATGCTCAACAATCCAGGCTATCAACAAGCGCCCAATGCTTCAGCCTATCAGCAGAGGACTCCAGCTCCTCATCCAAATCCCAACTTTCAGAATTGAAGACCAGGTGGAAGGCCTCCTAATCCTCGAATCCCTATAACTTATACTGAGTTATATCCTTCACTGCTGAAGAAGGGTTTGGTTACTCCAAGGCCTTTGGGTCCTCCACCAAATCCGCTCCCACCAAATTACAACTCAAATGCTCACTGTTTATTCCATGAAGGTGCCCCAGGGCACGATTTGGAGGGTTGTTATGCTTTGAAGTACATCGTGAAAGATTTGATGGAGAAGAACATTCTGTCATTTGGGAATACTGGTCCGAATGTCAAAGATAATCCTTTACCCAAGCATGGGTCCATAAATGCTATTGTTGATGAGTCCGAAGAAGGTTTGATTTTCAATGCCACAGAGATCAAGACCCCACTTCGAGACTTCCATGCAAAATTAGTGGGGGCGGGTATGTTGAAGAGCTGTCATCAGAATTGTGAAGGTTGTGTTGATAGTCCAAGGGGATGTGAATTGGTCTTGAAAGATGTTCAAGATTTGATTGATGAAGGTGTCTTACAAGTAATCGGTCATATGAAGAGGAATGAAGTGGCAGTGATTGAACCCATTTTCAACTTACCTGAATCTGATTCTACCTGGGTGCCAGTGTTCAACCTGCCTGAATCTTCAGGAGCTCAACCTATCTTCAATACTCCAGAATCTGTGGTGCCAATTTTCAATATACCTGAGCCAAGATTTGAACAAAGGAGTAACCCTTTCCTTTATAAAGACACTAAAGCAGTTCCATGGAGGTATGATACAGGGAAAGTTCATCAGAAGATTGATAAAGCTAGTCAGAAGGAAGGTTCGAAAGTTGCAAGTGCTGACATAGCGGGTGCAGGTCGTTTGACTCGCAGTGGTCGTGTTTACACTCAGCAAGCCCATACGGCTCCGCCTAAAGAAGTCATTCCAGCTGTTGTCAACCAGGACAAAGGGGTAGTTTTGGGAGAAGAGGATGCAGAATTTCTCAGAATCATTAAGAAGAGTGATTATAAGGTGATTGATCAGCTACATCAAACGCCTTCCAAAATATCTATCCTATCACTTCTTATGCATTCTCCGGCTCATCGAAGTGCGCTTCAGAAATTGCTAGCTCAAGCTCATGTTACGCATGACATAACAGTAAATCAGTTTGATGGGGTCATTGCCAATATCACTGCGTGTAACAACCTCAGTTTCAGTACGGAGGATCTTACAAAGGAGGGCTTGGACCACAACCGTGCTCTCCACATATCCGTGAAATGTCAAGAGGATACTTTAGCAAGGGTTCTTGTGGATACAGGATCTTCATTGAATGTTTTGCCGAAAAGAACACTTGCTAAGTTATCTTATCAAGGGGCAGAGATGATGCCCAGTGCACTGATTGTGAAAGCTTTTGATGGGTCAAGGAGGACTGTTATCGGAGAAGTAGACCTACCGATCTTGATTGGCCCACAGGTCTTCAAAATCACTTTCCAGGTTATGGACATCAATCCTAATTACAGTTGCTTGCTGGGAAGACCTTGGATTCATGCCGCTGGGGCAGTCACTTCTACCCTACATCAGAAGATGAAGTTTGTGGTCGATAACAAGCTGGTAACCGTGTCTGGGGAAGAAGATCTCATGGTTAGCAACCTTTGATCCTTTAGTTATATTGAGGCTGATGAAGATGCTTTGGAAACTTCTTTCCAAGCTCTTGAAATAGCCAATGCTGTCCTTTTGGAAGTAGAGGAACCAAAAGGGAAGGGTATCCCATCTTTCGCATCGCTGAAGAGTACCATTTCCACCATTGAAGAAAGAAGCCATGAAGGTTGGGGTGATGTCATTGAAGTCAAGCAGAAGCTAGATCGTTGCGGGTTGGGTTACAAACCAACTCATGTGGAGGAAGGAGCGTCAACCTCCGTTAAAGGACGTCTGAAGACCATTCAAGAAGTGTTTTCAAGTGCTGGTTATCAGGTCAATGCAATTGATGGAGTTTCTGAAGATGAAGATGTGAATCATTTGGTGTATCAGTGTGAGGAAGCCTTGGACAATTGGGAGGCAGTCGAGATCCCAGAGTTTTTTCCATTGTCAAAGTAATTTATTGTTTTTTTAAGTGTTTTCAAAGTTCCCTAGCTCTGCCCAAGGCTATGGGAGTATTTTGTAGGGCCCCTTCTCATTTTTAAAGTTATTATCAATGAAGACATTTTGTTAAACTCTTATTTTGATCATTTACTGTTTTTCTCTCTTTTCACTTTTAAAAGAAAATGGCAATCTTTCAAAACCAATAAAATTAAAAAAGCTTTTTCTCTTGCATTTCTCTATTTTCCACTTTTAATAAAAGCAAATCATTATCATATGCAGAATAAACGAAAACCCTGTTGAATCCAATGACTCTACATTCTCTCCTAACTTTGATTCGCCCATCTACCAAGCGGAAGATGAAAGTGAGGAAGATTGTGACATTTCCGAAGAACTGGCAAGATTAGTTGAGAATGAGCACACAGATCTTCAGCCACATAAGGAGCAGGTTGAGACCATCAATCTTGGCACTGATGAAGACAAGAAGGAAGTCAAGATTGGTACAACGCTTGGGGCAGACATCAGAGAAAGATTGGTCAAGCTTCTCAGAGAGTATGTAGATGTGTTTGCATGGTCATATCAGGATATGCCTGGTTTAAACACAGACATAGTGGTCCACAAGTTACCTCTTCGACCAGATTGTCCTCCTGTAAAGCAAAAGCTTCGAAGAACAAGACCAGACATGGCTCTGAAGATTCGAGAAGAGGTCAAAAGACAGTTTGATGCTGGATTCCTCGCAGTTGCAAAATACCCTGAGTGGGTAGCTAATATTGTGCCAGTTCCTAAAAAGGATGGCAAAGTCAGGATGTGTGTGGACTATAGGGATTTGAACAAAGCCAGTCCGAAGGACGATTTCCCTCTTCCGCATATTGATACTTTGGTTGACAACACTGCTAAATTTGCTGTTTTCTCCTTCATGGATGGGTTTTCAGGATACAACCAGATCAAGATGGATCCTGACGATATGGAAAAGACTACATTCATCACACCATGGGGCACTTATTGTTACAAGGTTATGCCATTTGGTCTCAGAAATGCAGGAGCCACTTATCAGAGGGCAATGGTCACCCTATTCCATGATATGATGCATAAAGAGATAGAAGTTTATGTGGATGATATGATTGCCAAATCACAGAGTGAGGAGGATCATTTGAATCATCTCTTGAAGTTATTTGAGCGTCTCAGAAAGTTCCAACTGCGTCTGAATCCAGCTAAGTGTACTTTTGGTGTCCGATCAGGAAAGTTACTTGGTTTTATTGTTAGTCAGCAAGGTATTGAAGTAGATCCGGACAAGGTCAGAGCAATTCAAGAGATGCCAGCTCCCAAGACAGAAAATCAAGTCAGAGGTTTCCTTGGAAGATTGAACTACATCTCCAGATTTATTTCCAACATGACTGCTACTTGTGAGCCTTTATTCAAGTTACTCCGGAAGAATCAAGCAATTGAGTGGAGTCCTGATTGTCAAATAGCTTTTGAGAAGATTAAGGTTTATCTACAAGAACCTCCTATCTTGATCCCACCTACTCCAGGGAAGCCTCTTTTCATGTATCTGACTGTGCTCAAGGGATCTATGGGTTGCGTATTAGGCCAACAAGACGAAACTGGTCGTAAGGAGCACGCCATTTATTATTTAAGCAAGAAGTTCACAGACTGTGAAAGCAGATATTCACTCTTAGAGAAGACTTGTTGTGCTTTGGCGTGGGCGGCCAGACGCCTCAGGCAGTACATGATTTGTCACACTACTTTGTTGATCTCGAAAATGGATCCAATAAAGTACATCTTTGAGAAGCCTGCTTTGACTGGAAGACTCGCCCGTTGGCACATGTTGTTATCCGAATATGATATCCAGTATGTAACCCAGAAGTCTATTAAAGGCAGTGTTTTATCTGAATACCTTGCTGATCATCCTGTCGAAGATTATGAACCTTTGAAATTCGATTTCCCGGACGAGGACATTATGTTTATAAAGGACTGTAAAGTTCCAGGTCCAGATGAAGGTCCCAAGCCAGGTTCTCGTTGGAAGATGATGTTTGATGGTTCCTCTAACTACATGGTGCATGGTGTAGGAGTTGTCTTGATGAATCCCGATGGTGGTTATACTCCCTTCACGGCTAGATTGTGTTTTGAATGTACAAACAACATTGCTGAGTATGAAGCGTGTGTTTTAGGTATCGAAGCTGCAATCGATACCAGAATCAAGATTCTTGATGTATATGGAGACTCAGCTTTGGTAATATACCAAGTTAAGGGTGAATGGGAGACTCGTGATGAGAAGTTAATCCCATACCGTGCTCACATTGTGGAATTGATCAAATACTTTGATGAAGTCACTTTCCATCATGTTCCAAGGGCAGAAAATCAAATTGCAGATGCTTTGGCAATGTTGGCATCTATGTTTCAAGTCAGATTTCTTAATGAAGCTCCACTCATTACAATCGAGCGAAGAACTGCACCAGCCTACTGTCTACTGGTCGAAGAGGAAACTGATGAGAAACCGTGGTTCTATGACATCAAGAACTATTTGCAGAATCAAGAGTACCCAGTTGATGCAACAAATATAGACAAGAAGACTCTGAGAAGATTGGCGTCCAAGTTCTTCCTCAGTAACAATGTGCTCTACAAGAGAAATCATGATATGGTTCTGCTCAGATGTGTGGACAAGCGCGAAGCAGACTTATTGATCAGGGAAATCCATGAAGGATCATTTGGAACACATGCCAATGGACATGCCATGTCCCGGAAGATTTTGAGAGCTGGATACTTCTGGTTGACCATGGAATCAGATTGTTTCAAGTATGCCAGGAAGTGTCATAAATGCCAGATTTATGCCGACAAGGTGCACGTACCTCCAACACTTTTGAATGTTCTGTCATCGCCTTGGCCTTTCTCAATGTGGGGCATTGACATGATAGGGGCAATTGAGCCTAAAGCTTCCAATGGTCATCGGTTTATCTTGGTCGCAATCGATTACTTCACCAAATGGGTAGAAGCAGCTTCCTACGCCAATGTGACAAAGCAAGTGGTTGCCCGCTTCATCAAGAACCAAATTATCTGCCGTTATGGGATCCCAAGCCGAATCATCACAGATAATGGGACCAATTTGAACAACAAAACAATGAAAGAGTTGTGTGAGACATTCAAGATTGAACATCATAACTCTTCTCCGTATCGTCCGAAGATGAATGGAGCTGTTGAAGCTGCAAACAAGAACATCAAAAAGATTCTGCAGAAGATGGTAAAAACTTACAAAGATTGGCACGAGATGTTACCATATGCTTTGCACGGATACAGAACATCGGTCCGCACTTCAACAGGGGCAACCCCCTTCTCTCTGGTGTATGGGATGGATGCAGTTCTCCCTATTGAAGTAGAGATACCATCTTTGAGAATATTGATGGAAACCGAACTGGAGGAAGCTGAATGGGTCCAGAACAGGTTTGACCAACTGAACCTTATTGACGAGAAGAGAATGACCGCCATGTGCCATGGCCAGATGTACCAGAAGCGCATCAAGAGAGCATTCAACAAGAAAGTCCGTCTCCGAGAATTCAAAGAAGGAGATCTTGTACTCAAGAAAATCTTGCCAGTCCACAAAGACATGCATGGAAAATGGAGTCCTAACTATGAAGGCCCATATGTGGTGAAGGTGGCATTCTCCGGAGGTTCCTTAATCCTTACAAATATGGATGGTGAACAGCTGAAACACCCGGTGAATTCTGACGCAGTCAAAAAATATTATGCCTAAATAAAACCCGATAGGTCGAAAACCAGAAATGGCGACCTATGCAAAAAATGGGTATCCCGGTGGATCAAAACCTATGAAGGAGATCCAGGCAAAAGTTAGGGATAAAAATGAAAGAATAAGAGCTCGCTAAGTTGAAAACCCGAAAGGGCGGCTTAGGCAAAATAGAGCGTCCCGGTGGATTGAAAACCCGAAAGGGCGGTCCAGGCAAAAGTTAGGGACAAAGGCATTTGACTGTGTCAGATGGTGCTTACCATTACTGAAGAATCATACTGGAAGATCGATCCATTTGCTCTTGTCAGAAGCAAGGTGTCGGGCAGTCTTAGTTATTAGGGATTGTAGTGGTCGTTGGATTCAATGTAGACCTTTCCCCATTGCCATTTTCAAACTGTAATTTCCCATGGAGTTTTTGCCATTGGCAAGCTACCATTCTTGAATAAATACAAACTTTGTCATGAATTTTGTTGTTCAGCTTCTTATTTTCTTTTGTTATGCAAAATGCCATCACTTGATTACAATTTAACTCTGAAAATGACCAGTTTTTTTAAGGAAATGTTTTTTGAAAACATGCTGAAAAACTTTTAAATTCTTTGACTTTGGGAAAATTGGAAAAACCTTCGGTTTCCCCAAGAAGTCCTGGTTTGCAACAACACTTTTGTACTATTATTTCAGAAACCCCCATGGAAGTTCAAAACTGATAACACTCTTGGATGGATCCTTGGACCAAGCATGATTTCCAAGTTCGAAGACATCTCCCCAGTGTTTTGCTTATTGCTCATCTGAGTATTGGTGTTGAGAGCCTACTCCTCTTTGAGTCTTGTCAAACTCTTTGTCTCTTTAGAGTCAACATTTGCATATCATGATCATTCACATCATGCTCAATCATGCGCATTTGACATTAGCATTTGTCTCTCCCCAGTTGGCGTCTGTCTAACTCCAAGTCCAGATATCATTAGTGCTCAATTTGAGAATTCATTGTGTTGGTACCCGAAGTTTGGTTTACCATTTGTTTTGTCCCTAGTAATTGCTGGTGTTCCCCGTGGAATTCTAATTGTGGTTGGCATTTGTCTTTATGACCACCAATGTCTCCTTGAAGTCCAATTGTCATTGGCACAAATCTTTTAAGCAGGTCCTGAAACCTTTGTTTTATATCCAAGTCAACTTGATTTTGTACATACTTGTACCCTTTCTCCTGATGGTTCCTGAAGGAATTTCCAGAGGTTGGATGTCTTATCTTATTTGAAAACTCCAACATATTTTGTTGTTACTTTTTTCGTGTTAGCCGGTCGCTTAGAGCCGTTGGTCTATCTTTGGGTGATTTTCATTCTATTCCCAATGTTAGTTGGTCGCATAGAGCCGCTACTAAATCATTGTGATTTCCTTCCTTATCCTCAGTGTTAGCAGTTACATTTGAACCTGCTAATTTACCATTTTGAATACTTTGACTACTTTGCCTTTATCATTCTTAGTGTCAACCGGGTTTTTTTTAACTTGTTGCGCATTCACTTTGAGTGTATCTTGGCTTTCTTTTGTAGTGTCAATAGGTTTCGAACCTATTGCGCTTCCATTTCGATTATTTTTGTTGTTAGTCATGGTGTCAGTCGGTCGTTTACGATCGCCATCTGCGCATTCACCTTGAATAAGCTTGTTGTCATTCTCAGTGACAGTTGGTCGCATCGAGCCGCTGTGCATTCACTTTGATTGTTTATTTTTTTTTATTTTTTTTTTGTTGATTATTCTCAGTGACAGTTGGTCGCATCGAGCTGCTGTGCATTCACTTTGAATTTTTATTTTTTGTTGATTATTTCTTGGTGTCAGTTGGTCGCATCGAGCCGCTGCGCATTCACCTTGAATAAGCCTTCTGTTATTCTTAGTGTCAGTTGGTCGCATCGAGCCGCTGCGCATTCACTTTGAATTTTGTGCCATTTCTATTCTTAGTATCATTTGGTCGCATCGAGCCACTGCGCATTCATTTTGAATATTTTTGTTGATTATTCTTAGTGTCAGTTGGTCGCATCGAGCCGCTACGCATTCACTTTGAATATTATGTTTATCATTTCCGGTGACAGTTGGTCGCATTGAGCCACTGCACATTCTTTTTGGATGTTTAGTTTGTTGTATTCTTAGTGTCAGTTGGTCGCATCGAGCCGCTGCGCATTCACTTCGAATATTATGATTATCATTTTCAGTGACAGTTGGTCGCATTGAGCCGCTGCACTTTCCCTTTGAATGTTTATTTTGTTGTATTCTTGGTGTCAGTCGGTCGCATCGAGCCGCTGCGCATTCACTTTGAATATGTTGTTGCTTTTTACTTCTCAAAGTCAATTTGGTCGCATAGAGCCATTGGTCAACCATTTCGATTTATTTCCTTGTCTTATTTGTATTCTTGGTGTCAGTTGGTCGCATCGGGCCACTGTGCAGTCACTTTGAATTTTATTTTGTTTTGTCTGTGTTCGTTGATCCAACGCTTTGGATTTCCTTTTGTTCCCGTCTTTTGTTATTCTTAGTGTCGACAGTTACACTTGAACCTGTTGATTTATCACTTTGAATATTTCCCGTTTTCGTTTCTTTATCCCCAGTGTTTGTCGTCCCCAGTGAGTTTGGCTTGTGTTCGTCGGTATTATCATCCTGGTCATTCATATCATAATCATCATTTCATTGCATAAGAGTTGCAGAGTTAGATAGTTTGTAGTCCAGCATAACATTGCATTTAGGGGAAAAATTTCCGGTTATTTCTGTATTTAAATACCTTTCACCATGATCTCGTGAGTGTCTATCGTCATTCACGCCATCTGGTAAAGTTATTTAAATAGGGGCAACTGTCACACCCCAAATTTTACCCCTAACTGCTCGCATCATACATTCATCGCATTTAGCAGGGATTTTTCCCGATTTATTTTCTGTTTATTTCTTCTCATTTTCTAGCTATTTATATTTTTGATTCTTAATGTCTTTCACCTATAAGCTTCCATTTTAATTTAATTTCATTTTCTTATTTATAACTTTTTAATTCATTTTGTGTTTCAATTTTAATTTCTATTTTCGTTTCTATTATTAAGTTCCTATTTTAAAATTTCTATTTCTAATCTTTAGCTCAATTTTCAATTTTTTCTAAATTTATTTGTTATTTCTTTTCATTTTCAAGTTCGCATTTTTAAATTAATTTTTTATTTCATTTTCAAGTTTTATTTTTTTGAATTTATTTTCTATTCTTCAATTTTTAATTTTATTTCATTTTCAAGTTGTTATTTCTAAATCTAATGTCAATTTCAATCCATGTTTATTTTCTAAATTCCAAATTTGTTTCTTTAGTTCTAAGTTAATTTTAATTCCAAGTTTATTTATTTAAGTTTATAAGTTATTTTCAATTTTAAGTTTAATTCTTTTTAATTCGCTTCTAATTTAAGTTTATGTTTAGATTTTAATTTAAAGTTCTCATTTTCAATATTAAGTGTTAATTTCAAGTTATAATCCCAAATGTAAATAATCAACTTTTTATTCCATAATATTGTTATATTACAAAAAGAAAGAAAATTGTACAAAAAAATTCAGCACAAAAATACAAAATGCAGCAGCACAAATTCAGTCCCAAAACTCAGCATGCAGCCACCAACAACCTGCATTTCCTGCTCCACTCCCTCCACAAAATTCAGGCCTTGTCCCTTTTTTTTGAGACCCTTCACCTACAAGTTTCACAGTACAAAAATCAGAACAGCTCTAAAAAACTCAGCCACAAAACAGCCATCAAATAGTCCCAAACTCAGCATAAAAACACACACTGTTTACATTAGAAATTCAGCCACTAAGCATACTACAAAAACACAGCCCTCAACAACACTGTTACAGCCCAAGATACAAAAAAACTCAGCACTCAAAAAACTATACAAATCTGCCACAAACACTACTGAAACAGCCTTCAAAAATACACCCAAGTTAACCCCAAAGTCACACAAAAATAGTTCCAAACAGCCCTCCAGCACACAAAAAAACAGCCATCAAAAAAATCACAAAAAAAGCCAAGAACAACTTCAAAAATCAGCAAAAACAACAATCAAAGGAAGGAGGCTTACTTGTGGATTCTTCACCCCGATAACGTTCGGGTCGGTATATTTATATTTCTTTCATCTCTTTTTGCATTTTGTTCATGTTTCTTCTTTAAATTCTTTTCGTTGCTCCCCATTCTGCATACACAAAACAAAACCTTATATTAAAACTTCACAAAAAAAAAACTTCATATTAAAAAAGCTTCAAAAACTTAAAACCAGCCAGCACATACTTTTTTTTTAGACCCTAAGCCTCCATACTTATTCAAGCAACACAAATAAACCGCCAGTTCACCACCTTCAAAACCCCTCGCTGTGAACCAAATCCAAGATCACTCACTTTCCATAGCCACCCTCCTTCATCTTTCATGAACACAGACCAAAACACACGAAAAATCCCATTCACGAAATACACATCCCTCGAATCAACACAGCTGCAAAAACGCAACACCAAAACCATCCATACACACAAAGAACCAACAATCCGAATCCTCCACCGAAATCCAATCATGTGTAAAACAAACAACCAGCCATCTAAAAAACCTTCAATCAACACAAACCGTCGCCTCTCCGCAAGCCCCCACAAAATACCAAAATCCGTAACTGCTTCACATCACACCACCATAAATCCTGGAAAATAGAAGAAAAAACAGAAAAGGAAATAGGATGAAAACAGAACTATTCGAAACAAACTCGAACAAAACTATAATAAATCCAAACCTGTCAAAACCTTCCTTCCAAACTTTTCACAAGCCAAAAGCCAACGCGAGAAGCATCTGTGAGCGGGAAGCAGCGAGGTAGGAGTGAGACGGATCTGAACTGAGAGAGCTGGAGTGATTTGACGAACATTGACCAAGCCACCAAACTGCAAACAATCCAAATCGTCATCCTCACAACAAACCCTTGCCCAAACCTCTAAACCCGAAACCAGAAATGCCCAAACTAGAAAACCCACCGCGCCGCTGAGCACCGAAGAAGCTGATGAGCTGAAGCCGAGAGCGTGAGACGCGAGTGAGAGACGGAGGGATCCGGATTGACGGAGACCTTGAGAGAAACAACCGGGTAGCCACCGCGATTCAGGCTGAGAGGCACGATTTGAGTGAGGCATCGCGAGCTGAGAGAGAGAGGCTGTCATGGAAGAGAGCCGCGAGAGATCCGTGAGAAACCGGCGTGGGTTTTTTGTGTTTGGGGGTGAATGTTGCTGATTTTCGTTTTCCTTTTCTATTTTTTCCTAATCTGACTTCTTTCTCTTTTTTTTCATTTTTTTTATATCATTATTTATTTTATATTACTTTATATTTCTTCAGTTTAAATATTTTTTAGGTTTAACCATTTATTTATTTCATAAATTTATTAGTTAGAAAATTATTATATACAAAATAAATAAATAAAAACGTTTTAAATTAAAAAATTTCTTTTCTATTATTATTTATTTTTAGTTAAAAAAAAATCCATATACCTATACAAAAAAAAGGGTCTTTTTAATTTCAAATTCTCTTTTCTATTATATTTAGTTAAAAAAAAATCTATGTACCTATAAAATAAAAAAAATCTTTCTAATTTCAATTCTCTTTTCCATTATTATATTTTTTATATACATATGAAATAAATAAAAAAAACTTTTATTCAATTTTTGTTATTGCACTTAGTTAGAAAAACAATAAAAAAAACTTTTAAAATTTTCTTTTCTATTTTCTTTTTTTATATTTAGTTAGATATTTATGTATACATATAAAAAAAATATACAACAAAATAATATTTCAAATTCAATTTCTCCTTTTCTATTTTGTTTTAGTACATACTTAATTAATCATATTTATTCTTTTATATAAAGTTCAAAAAATTTTGTTTAGTTCTTCTTCGTTTAAGATAGAGATTCGTTTTAGCTTAGTATTAGATCCTATTAGTGTGAGAGTTTTAGATTTAGGTCCATCTCTTAGTGTGAGTTTTTAATCTTCCGATTGTCTTGTTTGTATGCATACTATGTTTATATTTATTTTGCATCATGACCATATACCTGTTAAAATAAATTGAAAACGCACATTAATTTCAAAGATAATAATTCCTTGGTCCAACGCCAAGTGAACTTCACTTCACATACACTCACACACGTAAGTCGGTCGTTTACGATCGCCATCTGCCCAGTTCCTTACACTGCACAGCTTTTTAATTTAAGCAAATTGACGCACTGCGCTTGTTTTCCACCCCCGCATTCTCGATCCATATATCGAGCCATAGCCGGTTACTAAGCTTTTTATCCTGCATTTCTATTTTCTTTATCCAATTTATTTTTGCAAGTCGCAACCCATGCTTTAGACTTAGGAGCTTGCACCCTCTTTTATTTACTTTCTGTTTTCGCATTCGTATCCAAAAGGGAAAGAACTCCTGCAGTTGACTCAATGTCATAGGAAGTTTAGCCATCCCTAGTTACCATTTTGACCTTAACAATTAGGTCCTTCTTTTTCTTTGCCCTTAGCAATTAGGTCCCTCATCCTTAGGTCCTTAGCCATTAGGTCCTTAGCTTTTATTTTATAACTTTTTGTGACTTTGTTAAGTCACGTGAGTGTTTGCCATAACACTTACCTCCCCCGCGAACCTTGAGCGTAACCAAGCGTTCGTTAATCCTTAGGAGAACTACGAGTGCTCTGATTCTACACCCGATACGTAGGCATCGATGCGATGTTGTGCGAGCACCATTAGAAATAAAAACCTTAGGTTCCCATAATTTTAGCAAGCAATAAACAACAATAATACAAATATTAACAAGAGGTTCCCGTAGGATACTGCGGATGCTTAGGATGCTAACACCTTCCCTAGGTATAATCAACCCCCGAACCTAGTTTCTCCTTATTTAGGGTTTTTACGATCTTTTTCCCTTTTCCCTTTGGATTAAATTAAAGTCGGTGGTGAACATAAATGTTTTGCGATTCAAGCTCACTTAATAGCTTGGTATCCGATTCTCACCGCGACATCAGGCCAAGAAGAAGATGGCTGACAGAGACCCAGAAATGGACAAAGTTAATGAGGAGCTTACTGACCTTCGTGGAAATGTGGGCCAGATTATGGAGATGCTACAAGTCCTTCGAGCAAAGATGGATACCCAACAGACTGTGGTTTCTGAGATTGTCACTGCAACGACTGAGCCTACGCCATCAGTCACTACCCCTGTAACCTGGCCTTCTTTTGGGCTTCCTCACGGGTTTGTACCTCCTCCTCAGGGTTATACTTCTCAAAGTTTTATTCCTCCTTGCCAAGGATTCACTACTCAGGGTTTCTTCCCTCCTTCCCAAGGATTTGTTACTCAGGGTTTCTTCCCTCCTTCCCAAGGTTTTGTTTCTCAAGGTTTCGCACCTTCTTCTCAAGGGTTTGCATTTCCTTCCCAAGGTTTTGTGTCTCTAGGTTTCGCGCCTCCTTATAAAGGGTTTTCATTTCCTTCCCAAGGTTTTGTGCCTCCCTCCCAAGGATTTACCACTCAGCAAACTATTCCTTTGACTACTGAAGAGAACCAAGTGGTTACTAATTTTACACCAGATATTGTGCACACCCATGTACAACCATACTTTAACGATCCTCAGGTATATGATGTGCCAGACATGTCTGAAAACAGTAATGATAAACATGAGAAGATGCAAGAGAATTTTGACACTCTTGAAAAGAGATTGAGGGCAATTGAAGGTGACCAAATCTTTGGTGCTGCTGCCAGAGAGATGTGCCTCGTGTCTGGACTAGTGATACCTCCCAAGTTCAAGACACCCACCTTTGATATGTATGAAGGCACAACGTTTCCTAAGAGCCATCTTTTAATGTACTATCGGAGAATGGCAGCGCAAGTCGACAATGACAAACTGATGATCCATTGCTTCCAGGATAGTCTGAAAGGAATTTCCTCCAAGTGGTATCTGACTCTAGATCAATCAAAAATTCGTTGTTTCCAAGATTTGACTGATGCTTTCATCCAACAATACAAGTACAATATGGACCTTGCTCCCGATAGGAGGCAGCTGCTGAGTATGTCTCAGAAGGATTCTGAGTCTTTTAAAGAATATGCTCAAAGATGGAGAGGAACCGCTTCTCAAGTAGATCCCCTATTGACTGAGAGAGAATTAGTGTCATACCCCAAATTTGTCCTATTCATATAATCTTTTTTTATATTATTTGTAGTTTCATTAATAGCTATTGTTATTCAGAAAAATTCAAAAAAAAAGAAGAAGAATATATATGGATTGTTAGTTTCATTTTTTTTTTATTTTTATCATCAAAGATTGGCTATAGTTCAATCAAGTTTGTCAAGATCAAGTTGAATTGAATTCAAATGTGTCAGAGATTTGAGAATTATCAAGTGATGCAGATCAATTTTATTTGAGCCATTCCCAATATTTTTGAATAGAGGCATGAACAAAATTCACTTGGGCTCCTATTTAGAAAATGTACCATTAATGCAATTTAAGCTCGAGATTTTGAATTGTGACATAGGTTGTGTCCAAGATTATTTGTTTGAGTCCAGGTCATGATCATTTGTCTCAAAGGGATTACAAGCTAGTTGCTAAGCTAGCCATGTTTGTTGTGCTATAAGGTGCTAAGCCTAGATTAAAGTGATCATTAAATTCATGGCAGGTTGGGAGTTGAGCGGTTACATGATGTAGGATTAACTGAGGGATTGTTTTACTTGTACAATTACTGCGTTGGCGGTACTCTTGTTTCAATTTGAATCAAATGCCCAAGATTATAACAAGTCTCATTTATTATGTCAAATCATCACATTACAAGCAGTTACAATAATACAGATGTAGAGAATTGGAAAAAGGTCGGTCTTGAACAAAAATGAAGACTAGGTTTCTATAGCAGACATAAAGTTGCAGATTGTGATTACAAGATACAATACTTATTTGAAGCTGATGGTTGTTAATGTTTATACAAGTTATTTCAAGACAACGGCACGATTATTTTGCAAAGTCCTCGCCATCCATATCCAAGTTTGCTACAGAATGCCTGCATAAGAGTGTATTACCGCCAGCCATACAAATTCCACATCCAAACATTTGCAGGTATGAGATGTGAAAGAAACAGAGTAGTACAAGCCTATACTATTCAGAATGATCCTTCTCCAAGTTACCTAGCCAAAACAAGTTGAAGGATGACAATCAAAATGCTCCACCGTTACAGGAAAACGGTTATCCGACACTGCTTTCTTCTGTTGTCGCAGCATATGTTTTGTATTCTAGTTGCGTTGTTGCAAAGTTTTTGGAAACAACTTTGGACTTTTGCTACCGCCCCGATGCATTCAAGCCTCATGCCAATTGCTGCAATGGCCTTCTTCACCAAAGGTCATGGTTGTTAAAATATTTCATGCACCAGTTACCACCCTACACCACAATTAGCTGCTCAAAATCCATCATGTCAGATGCACATCAAGGAAGCATGACTACACAGGCCGTGACAATACACCAGATTGTAAACTTTGAGTTTCCATTATTCTTCATGACATCAGGTTCCATAGCAAACCTGCAGTTCAAGAAAACCTATAATCTCAAACACATGAAAATCAGAGTTCATTCAACAAATGTAGCAGAAAATTCACAAGACATATATGTTCATAATTGTCAAATTTTAATTACCTCTGAAGCATGGCAATACTCTTCCACCTTATGGGGAGTTGATACCTAATTCTAATGATTCGGAAGATAATGATAATGACGATTCTAGAGATGATTTTGATAAGTAGGTTGAAGCAACTTTTCTCAGGGCCGTGCATGAAAACATACAAGAAATCAACTCTTTGAAGTTGTCGTACAATAAGATAGCTGCTGATTGTGCGGGAGCTTTGTTTTATGCGATGATGAAGAGATTCGAGTCTAGCACCAGAGACTTGCACGACAATCTTTCTCATTCAAAACCAAATCTCACATTGACCAGACCCAAAGAATCCGAATTTGAGACAGCGGGCTCGCCCAGCTAGAGTGAAGGTTGCTGTTAAGCTTGAAGAAGAAATGATGACTGAAATTCCCAAATTCAAGTCTCGGCCCATAAATAAGAAGATTCTGCAAGCTTCAACTTTTCCTCCCTTACCAAGCAGTGTTTATGCAGCCAACTCAAACACATTGAAGAGCCATCTCTTGGTGTTTTCTCCGTACCCTCGTTTGGTTGGTGCGGCGAAACTCAAAATGAGAAAACCAAATATTGTCAACAGTTTCTCTGCTTCTCCTGAACTTTCTCATATTGACAGAGGAGATATTGTTAATTCGAGCTTAAAAGAACAACGAAGACCACTGCCACAGAATGCTGGAGCTAAGTACGGCGAAACAATTCCAATCCAAAGCTTCTCTTTCAAGGGAACAAATTTCCTCCAATGCTAAACCTGCAGCCCAGTTTCAGTTTTAGAAAGCAGCGGTTATTTTTCAGTCGAGAACTCCAGCTTTGAGTTACTAGTGATTCCGGCAAAGTGTCCTCGCAGTAAACGTCGGCGCCTCTCAAGCTTTAACAAATTCTTCATACCAAGTCTCTCACCAATTCCCTCATCAAGTCTTCCAAATGATCTGCAACATACAGCAATAAACAAGCAGTGAAAATTTGTTTTACTAACAGTGAAAATAAAGGCAGTAAAAAATGAAGTTTGCACTCAAAATTTGCAGTGGGTCCACAAGCATTCTAGAAGGAAACCACCTCACTACAAACAAATTTCAGTTGTCACAATCACTCGGTCCCCACACAATCCTCACCAAATTTCATAGAAGATTCGTCCAGCTCACAGCTCAGCCAAATTCCTCAAAAAAAAATCACGTAGTATCCTCTGATTTTTGTATATATAAGCAGACCATTCACCTTGCAAAGGAGACGAAAAATCCTAAGGTCACTCAACAACAATCCTCAGAAAACCCTAGCTACACCAAAAAACACAAAACCAGAAAAACCAGAGAGTGACATGAAATGATATTCAAACCGCATAAACCTCTCACGCTTAATCCATAAACCAACTACCCACTCTAAACTATTTGTCAGACCAAATACAGAGAGAAAGAATCGCATAACTGAGAAAGATTTGAGTTAAACCGCGAGAACTCACTAACCGTTAATCTGAGGAAAACCGAACGAGCTGTGAATCCGCTTGAAGCTAAAACCAACAGGACGGAGGTGTTGTCGCGAAAACTGGAACCGCCGTGATACGTCACAAGCCGTGAAAACCCACCGCGATCGGAGCTCACTGTGTAGCGAAGCCAGATCGTGTTTAAGAGAGACCCAGTCCACCGTGGAAGCTTGTCGCCGTTGATATTTCGCGGTGTGAGTTTTTTTTCGTTCTCGTGATTCTGAAATACAGACCACCCTTGATCTCACTGAGCTGCTTTGGTTTAGGATAATTTATTCTGTTTGTGATTTTTAAAAGGGGGGTTATTTTCTCCTTTATTCAATTTGTTGTTTGGTTCCTTTTAAAGAGAGAGAGGCTCATAGGAGTCATTGCAGTTGTTGTGGTTGGTTTGGGTTCAGCCCAACTAGGATTCACCGATCCTGAATCTCATGGCACACTCTCCTTTTTATTGTTTCTTTTTTATCATTCTTGTTATTTTGTTTATTGTTTTTTATTTATTTAGAATTTTCTGAATTTTGTAGTTAATTTTGACTTCTTTGTCGAATGAGATTTGATTCATAATTTTCACTTTATTTTTATTCTTTTATTTTATTCGGTCAATGATATAACCGCGTTTCCTTGATATTCGGTTTACCGACGTTATCGGAATCGTTATGAGACCATTTTGTCTATATTAATTCGTAAGTATTTTATATACTCATTTTTATTATTTATATTCATTTTATTATTGGCCGATGATATAATTATGGTATCGATATTCAATCATTTTTTGATTCGCCGTTATCGATACCGGTATGAGGCAATTTTCTTTATTTTTCGCTATTATTTTAATCGATTATTCGATTTATTCGGTTAATGATAAAATGTGATATTCGATTATTTTAATCGAAGTTATCCATTAAATTGAGACCGATTTCACTATTTTCTCATTATATTATATTTATTATTTTGGGCCTATGATAAAAAATATGATTTATCGACATTCCACTTTGCGACGTTGTCTAAATAAATTTGAGGCCGACTTTTATCCATTTATTATTTTATCAATTTATTGATTTATTCATATTGTGGTCTATGATATTATTATCCGATTTGTGACATTCCACTTTGCGACGTTGTCCGAATTGATATGAGACCGTTTCCTATTATTTCTTATGGTTTCTAATTAATTTTAGATCCATTATTATTTACCGACTTTATTATTATTCGGCCAATGATAAGTGGTGATATTCGATTTCTAATAAATCGACGTTATCCCCTAATTTGAGGCCACACTTTTATTTTTCTTATTATTTCTCATTATCTCAATTTATTTTATTCTGGCCGATGAATAAATATTTAAATATTCGATTTCAAATAAATCGACGTTATTTAAATTAAATATGAGGCCAAACTATTATTTTATTATTATTTCGACTTTATTTTATTTTATGGTCGATGATATAACAAACAACTTAAATATTCGATTTCAATAAATCGACGTTGTTTAAGTCAATATGAGACTAATTGTATTTTTTATCGCATTTCTTTTATTTAAATAATTATTTGATTATAAAGTAACACTCGACTTCTCATAGAATGATTCTAACTTTGAATCGATTCTAAGATAGTTAAAGAGCTATATTTTGACGCTTTCGGTTTAATTCGACCTCCAACGGCTCCGCCTTAGCTTAAGACTAAGATTCAATCTCGTGTAATCGTTTAACTCTTAACCTCCATTTTGCACTCACCCTTCGCGATCGCTTTATGCCTCGCAATCGACCTACCAAAATGTTTCTTTAAATCCAAACCCTTGATCCAACGTCAAGTGGTATTAGGTATTAAAACACTTTAATAATATGAGAGAAATTGTACGCCACGAGCCTTAAGTGGTAGAAAGGAGGATTACGAGCTCTCGTTATTCGCTCCGATTATTCCGTCGCAAGACACTTGGCTTGTTGGTTCGGAATAAACTATCCATAGTCTTTAGTGCAATTCGACTCCTAAAGAAAGATAAATAAAATTTGAATCCTTTTCCTCCTTTAGCAAGTAATTCATTAGGCATAGACATACTTTCGCGCGTGACAACTTAGAAGGTTCCCATCGAGTACGATGGATGTAGGGGGTGCTAATACCTTCCCCCTGCATAACCGACTTCCGAACCCCGACAATGGTTACGACGACCTTGTCTTTATCCTTTCTTCCCGGGTTTTATCTATATTTTCCCTTTCCCTCTTCGGGAATAAATCAAAATTAGGTGGCGACTCTCAAGTCAGCCCAGCCGCGACCGCATTCGCGAGGAACGTATTTTTCGAGGTACGACAATTAGCTTACTGGTTTGTTGACATTGTACGACCATAATTCTTTGAGAGAATGGTGGGAAGCATAACTGCAAGTTTCTCTGATCTTGTGGCTGTGGGAATCAAGGTTGAACTTGGTCTAAAGAATGGTAAGATGAGTGGTGCATCCAGTAGCTCCAACAACAATAGTGGGAACAATGTTAAGAAGTTTACCCACAATTTCCACAAAAAGAAAGAAGGCGAAACAAATGCAGTGATGACGGGTCAAAGGAGAAATCATCTTTGGCAGAGACTTCCACCTGTGGCTCAACAACAGTATGCCTATCCACCACAATACATTCAACATCCTTATATAGAGGCAGTTCAACAATCATATAATCAACAAGTTCCAATGTATTGGCTAACTCAAGCATTAACGATGTATCAACAAGCAGCTCCAGTGGTTCCAGCCTATCAACCAATTCTCAACAATCCAGGCTATCAACAAGCACCCAAAGCTTCAGCCTATCAGCAGAGGACTCCAGCTCCTCATCTGAATTCTAACTTTCAGAATAGAAGACCGGGAGGAAGGCCTCCTAATCCTCGGATCCCTATGACCTATACTGAATTATATCCCTCACTGCTGAAGAGAGGCTTGGTTACTCCAAGCCCTTTGGGTCCTCCACCAGACCCACTCCCACCAAGTTACAACTCAAGCGCCTACTATTTATTCCATGAAGGTGCTCCAGGGTACGATTTGGAAAGTTTTATTGCTTTGAAGTATGCTGTGAAGGATTTGATGGATAAAAACATTTTGTCATTTGGAAATACTAGTCCGAATGTTAAAGATAATCCTATACACAAACATGGGTCCATAAATGCCATTGTTGATGAGTCTGACAAAGATTTGATTTTCGATGCCACAGAGATCAAAACCCCGCTTAGAGACTTCCATGCGAAGTTAGTAGAGGTGGGTATGCTGAAGAACTGTCATAAGAATTGTGAAGCTTGTGCTGATAATCCAAAGGGATGCGAACTGGTTTTGAGAGATGTTCAAAGTTTGATTAATCTTGGTGTTTTGCAAGTAAGCGGTCGTGTGAAGAGGAATGAAGTGGCAATAATTGAACCCATCTTCAACTTTCCTGAATCTGATTCTACCATAGCCCCAGTATTGAACATGCTTGAATCCCCGGGAGTTCAACCCATCTTCAATATGCCAGAACCTGTGGTGCCCATTTTCCATTTACCAGAACCAAGGATTAAGCAAAGAAGTAACCCTTTCCTTTATGGGAATACCAAAGCAGACCCATGGAAGTATGATGCAGGGAAAGTCCATCAGAGGATTGAACAGGTTGGTCAGAAGGAAAGTTTAAAAGTGGCGAGTGCTGACATCAGGTGCAAGTCGATTAACTCGCAGTGGTCGTGTTTACATTCAGCAAGTCAATACAGTTCCACTGGTTCCACCTAAAGAAGTCATTCCCACTATTGCCAACAAGGATAAAGGGTTGGTCTTGGAAGAGGAGGATGTAGAATTTCTCAGAATCATCAAAAAGAGTGATTATAAGGTTATTGATCAGCTACATCAAACACCTTCCAAAATATCTATCTTATCACTTCTTATGCATTCGCCGGCCCATCGAGGTTCTCTCCAGAAATTGCTAGCACAAGTGCATGTTACGCATGATATAACTGTGAATCAGTTTGACGGTGTCATTTCCAATATCACCGCATGTAACAATCTCAGCTTTAGTATGGAGGATCTTCCAAAAGATGGCTTGGACCATAACCGTGCTCTTTATATATCTGTGAATTCCAGGAGGATACTTTAGCGAGATTTCTTGTGGATACGGGATCTTCATTGAATGTTGTGCCGAAAAGAACACTTGCTAAGTTATCTTATCAAGAGGCAGAGATGAGGCCCAGTGCACTGATTGTGAAAGCTTTTGATGGGTCAAAGAGGATTTTTATTGGAGAAGTGGACCTACCAATCTTGATTGGACCACAGGTGTTCAAAGTCACTTTTCAGGTTATGGACATTAATCCTAATTACAGTTGTTTGCTGGGAAGTGTAGCGGTAAAATCGTGAGTGTAAGCTATTGATTAACTTAACTCGATTAACACAGAGTCGCCACCGCGCTTTTCTTTATTTCCGAAAGGAAAAAGGTAAAAGAACGAATAAAAACCTAGGATTCTAAAAGCAAGGCTAAAAGAAATAAACAGAGATTGGGTAAGGGGATTGGTTATGAACCGGGAAGGTTTTAGGCACCCGACTCATCCGTGGTACTCCACGGGAGCCCTTTGAAATACTTATTGCTTTTGGTCTGAAATTGGTTTGTTTAAAATGATGGAAGAGATGAGGAGAAGAATATTTTTTAATGATTTTGTGTTTGATAAGGTTTTAAAGCCTTATGCCTACGTACCCACAAAGTGCAATGCGAGATCAAAACCTCGTAGTTCGTGGTACAAAATTCGGAAAGAAACAAATGGGTTGAATTGATTTTAAAATGTAGAGATAAGTCTTCATCCCTTAGCGAATAATTCCGCTAGAAGGGATGAATCATATCTAAACATGGGAAAAAGAAAAAAAGGTGCACAAGGCACAAAAACAATTGAATGGGTTTGTATTTTTTAAAGTATATGAAAAAATGGTTTTAATATATTTACGTGGATTAATATTTGATTAAGAAAATAAAAGGAAAAGATTAAAAATCGCTTGACCTAAATCAAGGTTTGTTTATGAAAGTGTTTGAAGTTTAGAAAACAAGAAGGTTTTGAAATAGGAAGAAGTTTTGAAAATTAAAGAATGGGGAGGAGATGAAGAGACTAGTCCTAAAGCTTGAATTAAAAGATAAAGAAAGAATTTACCAAACTATAATATGCACAATTCTTCAAAGATCGGAATTTCCATCTTCAAAGGTTAATGACATAATCTTGAGGCCGAAGTTCCTAATCCATTCCAACTTGAGCAAAGGGAGATCCTAGAAGTCTAAGTCCATTCTCCAAAAGCAAAGGGATAGTAACCATAAGTCCAATGTTAGAAGTCACAAGTTTTTTAAGAGTTTAATCCTTTATTAAGTATTTTGATGTCCAAATGGACAAAATAAAAACAAGCACAATATGAATATCAACAAACACAATATGAATATAAACAATGATATATGATATAATATGGCAAAATATAATAAGGAGATAAGGGAGCGAGAGATTTAAAATAAAAGGATAAGGTGCAAGAGATTAAATTTAAACAATTATATTCACATTATTATATTATTTGCAATATAAGGTGGTATGATGAACTTAATCAAGCACAACCACAACAAGGAAAATAAAATGAGGCAAACGGATCCAAGTGGATCTTTAATCAAATCGGGACAAATGTAGGTCTATGTTAAGCAATCGCCGAGTAATTTACGGAGTAATTACCCTACAAATGAGGCCGGCCACCACTAATTAAAGTGGAAAATATTCGTGTTAATACATGTTAGAGAAACGATATAATGGATCGTTCTCCGAAAACATGCCACACTAAAAGAAAAAGGAAGGTCTAATCTTAGTCGAGATTATCGTTGAATTTCTCGATTAGCAACCTATCACGATCTCAAAGTATGGAGAATGATCCAAATGATCATTCATCCATAGATTTGAAATAATGAAGATTAAGCTTAATCGGAAATCAACAATCTCGAATCGGAAGATTGTCATCGACCAAAATTTAAAAAAAAAAGAGATGAAGAATAATGGATCTAAAAATAGATCCAATAAAAGGAATCAAAACATTTTAAAAATCCTTTTCTAAACTCTTTCTAAAAATCTTTTTTAAGAAAATCTTTTCTAAACATCTTTCTAAAATACTTTTTCCTAAAATTTTCTAAAAAAACTATTTCTTAAAAGAATTATTTTAATAATATTCTAAAAAAATATTATTAAAATAATTCTTTATTTTTAAACCTCTTTGAACAAAATGAATGAAATAAACAAAAATTAAGCCAAAGTAGGGGGTACAACCCGCGGGCTAGGTGGTGAAAGAAGTGGATCCAAGGATCCAAGCCCAACTCATAGTCCTTTTGCCTTTTAAAAAATTGGAAAAAATAAGTTACAATAAATAAATAAAAAAAACAAAAGAAGTCAAAGACTTCTTCTTCTTCTTCACGGTAAAAGCAACGCAAACAGGGCAACAAAAGTCACGGCGGCGGAACGAACAGGGAAAGGAAACGAAAACAAATCGCAGCCAAATCGTCCTCACCTTCAGTGATCAAACACTAAAATCTCTCTTCTCCTTCTCGCGTTTTCGATTCAAATTTCCTTCTTCTCCTTCAATTTGATTTCCGGATTCAATTTGGTTTTGGTGTTTAGGGTTTTTGAATTGGGAATTAAGATTGAGAGAGGGGTTTTCAATTTGGTAGAGTTTCAGAGTGCTATTGAAGCTTGTTGATTGAAGAGGAGGAAGGTTCTGTTTTATAGCAGAATTTGAAGATTGATTCGATGCCGTTTTGCAAGGATTTGCCGCGTTTTGGAAAGCTCACGGTATTCTCGTGTCAATTTCGTTTTTGGTTTTCATTTATTTGCCTTTTGTTTTTCTGATTTGATTGCGTGACGAAGCTGCCGTTTCACTCATTAACAGGCTGCGTTTTGATGCTGTTTTGGAGAGGTGAGGGTACCGCGTGTCCATTTGCGTTTTAATTCTCAGCTTTTGATTCTTATTGTTGCTGCGTTTTGACTGTGATTTCAAGTGACGAAATGCGTTTTGATTATTTGGTTTATCAGGTGTTTGGCTCGTGACGGCATGTGCGAGATGCGTGAGTTATTTGTGCTGAGGCCTTGCGTTTGCGTTGATGCTGTTGCAGCTGGCTTGTGCGCTGGGAAGCTGTGGGCCAGGCCTTGGCAAGTTATTTTGGCTGCAGTTTGTTTTGAATTGAAGCTGGCGCACGGTTTTTGCGTGCTGGGGTTGGCTGATGTGAGCTGGGTAATATTTGGCGTATTGCTTTGGCTTGAGAATGAGGCTTGATGGCTGAAGGCAAAGTGTTTTGATGTTTTGATGGGCTATAGCTAGTGTGATGCGAGGCTTTGAGAATAAGTTGCTGGAAATTGCTTGTAAGGCAATGAATGGGCCAAAGGCCTTTATTATTATGAGACATAAAAAAAAGAATGGGTTATGTATAGAAGGAAAAAAACGGCTTTATGATATAATTGTTTTTTTTGAATTTTGGTATTATAATGAAAGAAAATAAGAACAAAAGTTGGAACAATAAAAAATGGAAGTGAGAATAAAATTTGGAAATTGACTTATGGAACTTGATTAATTTTTTTAATGAACAATAGGCTAAAAAATTGGGACAGAAAATTTGGGTAATAAAAAAAATGGATAATGGATAATCGAACTAAAAAAAATCTAGAAATTGGAGGATGGATGAAATTTGATTTTCAAGCCCACAACAAAACCTCGATTATTTCAACAAGCCTCTGAACACAACCCAAATACCTTGCAACTTGCCAACTGAAAACTGTTTGATTATTATCTGATAAACCGAATTCATACTGAGGAAAATAAATCCTCAAATGAATCGTTGATGAACTGATGAATCGATGAACTGATAAACACTGAAGATTCAAACCGCAACACACTGCCTGATAACTGATGAACAAACCGAACTTTGCACAGAAAACAACTGTCTGATAACTGATGAACCAAACAAACATTGTCACACAATTCAACTTGTACTTTGAAAACGCATTGCCTGATGCATGAATTATTGGCACACACAACTGGCAGTCGAAACAATTTATCTGATAGTTTGACCAATATTAGGTCAAACATCCACTTGAAATCGAATTGTGACTGAACAAACGCATCTGAATGAAATTACTGTCTCATCTTCGCAAACCTGCAACACAGAGAAGAAGAAGAACACTGCAACATATTTTTTTGTATTTTGGTTAGAAGACAGTAAATATAAATAAATATAAAGTAGTAAAAATAATGGTGATCCCCTGCGAAGCATAGACCCTAGATCTGAGGAGAAACTCGAAACCTGTGCGATCTTGTTTGTTAGCAAAATGCAGATGATATGCGAAACAATCTTAGGGCAAAAATTAGGGTGTTACAGGAAGACCTTGGATTCATGCCGCTGGGGCAGTTACTTCTACCCTACATCAAAATATGAAGTTTGTGGTTGACAACAAGCTGGTAACTGTGTCTGGGGAAGAAGATCTCATGGTTATAAACCTTTCCTCCTTTAGCTACATTGAGGCTGATGAATGTCGCTCCCAAAGATTTGCATCCCGGTACAAGCGCGAACGGTCGGCGAAAGGAACAATGAGAACACACAGCAGTGAACTCACTGGAAAAGAAAAGAGTCGCCAGCTAGGCATTTTTATCCCGAAGGAAAGGTAATGCTGCATAGACCTAGAAAGATATGGATAAGGCGGTTGCGAACCAGAGAGACTGAGAAAGGGGGTCGGTTACAACCTGGGAAGGTATTAGCACCCAGATTGTCCGTCGTACTCGACGGGATCCACGCTTAAAAAGATTTGTGTTTAAAGGGGCAGTGTCAGTGCAATCTGTGTATAAAGAGCTGGAAAAAGATATGCAGGTGTCAGTGTAAAAGAAAATGAAGTGTAATAAGTGAAGTGTCAGAGTGAGATCAGGAATGAAATGCTCATGACCATGAGGCTTAATGAATAAAGCTAGAAAGAGGGGGAATATACAGAGACTTTTGTTCGATAACTGTTAAGTTATGCCTACGTATCCTCTCGTGCAATGAGGAAGTCAGAACACCGTAGTTCGACCCAAAGAGACTGAAAGATGAATTGACTTGTGAACTGCTTACTTGTCTATGCTCAAGTGTATGACCTGTCTGGCTCAGGTGCAAGCTGTCTTGCATTAGACGGAAGAAGCAAGTTCTCGTTTATGAGTGAATAAGATGAGAAAAGAATCCCGGAGGAGACGATTATTATTTGTTTTTGAGTTTTCAGTCTTTTATTGCTTTTTGAAGTTTGTCATAAGATAATGAGCTTAAGCCTAAACCAATGGATTTAGTAAACTCATCACATCTTCCCTCTGATTAGGGGTAATGAGAATACCTTAAGTGTGAAGTCAGCTTCTCACACTTAATCACCTTTGATGCAGGATTAATATCATTAACCTACTTGTGATTATTTAGATGTTTTTGTGGTTTTTGTTTAGTGTTGAGTAATGAGGTTAAGCCATAATCAAGGATTAAACAGACTCATTACACCATCCTAATAGAAGGATAATAGATGAGAATGTTTAAGCTGAGGAAAGCTCCTCAACTTAATCCATGATTAGGGATTAAACTCACGACAAAACAAGCCTTTGATTAAGTGGATTTTACTTAATGATAAGATGATGAAGTGAGTTTTATGGTTTGTAAGACAACTTGAGGGGGACTTGTCCATTAACACTGGGGTTAGTCCTTCTTAACCAATTAAGGAAGAATTAGAACCCTAATGCAAGGCCCAAGTTACAAGTGTGATGTCTTGATGATTATTAAGTGAATTGATTAAGAGATTTAAACACATTAAGGGTTTAACACTTAGGATTAAAGTTATACACTCCATCCTAATAGAAGGATGCAGGCATAAGCTTAATCGCAAAGCCTTAAAACCTTTAGGGTTTAGTCCCTGATTATGAGGTGAGAAGAGAAGACTCAATGAGACACAAAGGTAAAAGCTAAGTGGGGGACTAATCAATATTCACATGCTCGGATGGTCCTAGGTTAGTGAGGCTCACTATCCTAAAGAAGAAAGAAAGAAGAAGAGAAAGATGAAAGGAGAAGCTCCATGGTGGCCTAGGCACACCTCAAGCAAGGCGAAAGATAAAGAAGACACGGAGATAAGATAAAGAGATGAAAGTGAGATATGGAGGTGAGATAAATAATGCGCAAACAGAGCCTACACCAGTAGGACTTCCAGATGCAACGGTATGCAATAAGTATAATCGGCCTCACTGTTACCTAACGGAGAAGGTCCGTTGCCTCTTCAATAAGCACAAGAGAAAACTCAGGAAGAAAATTCAAGTCTAAAGCGGATTCAACAGTTCAAGCACAAATTGTCAAATATCAGGGCATCAGACCGAAGTCAAGTATAAACATCCATCCTCCAGAATTAAAGTCGAGAATCAATCCGCGCAGCCACAAAGTCTAAGTTCAAACTGCGTCCGAAGATTCTACTTGCCCGAACAAAATTATGAAAAAGCAAATAGTCACATAGTCATTTCCACGCTTTATCCTTCATCATCGAATTCGAACAATTGACCTACAAAATAACGAGCGCAAACTACGACCAAAACTGAACACAATTATATTCAATTAAACTCAAATAAACTGAAACAAGAACTAAAATCAAAGCTATGTTAATATTAAAAATCGGAGCTAGCCAAAATAATATCTAAAATTCTATTCACTTAAATAAAATTAATCAAAATTAAACACAATTAAATTAAAATTACCAACAGAATTTAAATGAAACTAAAAAAATATTCTAGATTAATAAACTCTTAACAAATAGAAAAATTATAAATAGAAAAATGTTAATAATCTCAATAAAAAAGAAACAAAGAAAATGAAATAACTAAAGATGAGGGGGGAGGCCGCTGTTGGGTGGATGATGTTTAGAAAAATATGCTGGCCCAAGCCCAACACATCAGCAGCAGCAAGTCTGAAATGGGGGTGTGAATATGAATTTGATGGGCTGAGCTAAGCCCATTTACAGCAACCAAAAACTTTTCCTGAAATAATAAAAAACGAAAATGTGAGCATAAAAAAATCAGATATCATGGTCCCCTGTTTCCAAGAAAACACAAATCCCTTCTTCTTCATCACACCGCGCCGCCATCTCTTTCTCTTCGTCTCCTTCATGGCCCATGACTTCGTTCTCTTCAGCAAACGACGATGATGATTTCACCTTCGTCGAGAGTTCTGACGCCGCTGCTTTGTTCGCGTCGCCGACTTCGGATTCGGCTCCCCTCACTCGCGATCGCCTTCCCTTCAAGACCCTTCATCATCGACAACTCCCTCCGTTCGTCGTCTCAAAATGCCGGCCAACGAACATGTCAACATACTTCGTTCAGATCTCGGTTCTCTCTTTGAACATCTCTTCATCTTCTTCTTTGTCTTTGTTTTGATTTTGAGATCTGAATATTGTTGTTGTGTATCGTTGATGAAGGTTGGTTGAGCGGCGGTGTTGGTTTTGCAGAAGTCGAGGGTTTGCGTAATTCTTAGGTCTGTTATCCGTTGTTGTTGGTGTGATGTTGATGAGTGTTTCGGTGTTGTGTTGAAGAAAATGCTTGGTGCTGTGTTTTGAGGGTAAGGCCGAAGGTGAATGCGGTGCGGGTTGATGGTGATTTGGGCGCGCGATTCGGTTTGGTGAGAGTTGTGGTTTGTGAAATGGTTTTATGTGTTTTTGCTTTGGTTCAAGAAGCAGAGGTTGCTGTGAAGAGTGATGAAGATTATTTGGTGTGTTAAAGGAGGTTTTGTGATGAAGGGTGATGAAAATGGTTGATGGAGGACGAAGTAGGGAGAAGAGGTTTTTCGGTTTTGTGTTATTGTGGAGGAAATGTGTTGGCTGGTGTAGTGTTGAAGGCGGGTCTGAAGTTTAGCATAGGGTTGAAGGATGACGGATTGTTGAAGGTGAGGTGAGTTGTTGGTTCTTGAAAGGTTTGAAAAAAATGTTGTTCTGCGGTTGCCGTTGAAATTGAGGATGAAGCCGAAGGGTTTACTGTCAATGGCGGTGAAGGTCTGTTTGTGGTGTATGGAAGAATTTGAGGTGAAGGAGGTTTGTTGTTGTGATCGAAGGGAGATGGAAGGGTTCTGGATCTGTGCTGTTGTGGATTTGATGGAAGGTTTTAGTGAGATGTGAAGGAGGTCCCCCTTTGATTTGGATCGGTCCGCTGGATGTTAACGAGGTTTTTTCCTTTTGCGGCTACCCTGCTATACTCTTTCTGCATCAAAAAGCTCTTTTTGCCAACTTTATGAAACTTCTCAGTTCTGTAACCTCTGCTAGCATTTTTGTCTGTTTGTATCTTGTTACTGCACTAACCTTTGACTTGGTTCCAAATGAACTAAACAAGTTGGGTTTGGATTAAACCAATTAAATACTAAATTCAATTAAAATTAAACAAAAATAATAGAAACAGTAATTAATACCTTAAATTTGAATAAATATATAAAAGAGTAACAAAACTAACTAATAAAATTATGAATTTAAATTAAATTTAAACTGACTAATAAAAATTTAAAACAAAAATTTAAAATCATACTTAAATTAAAAATAAATAAATTTAAATGAATAATAACTAATTAAAAGAATATTCTAAGTTTAAAACAATAAAATTTCTAAGTCTACACATTAAATTTAAAGTTCCAAGATTACCAATAAAGTTAAACAAATTCTAACATCATCTGAAATGAAATTATTTTATAAAGTAAACAAAAGTAATTACAAATTATAAAATAAAATAAAAAAGACGTTGAACGGTGGAAAAAAGAAAATGCATGATTTATGATTAATAGATAAAAAAATGCAAAAATGACTGATAACCTAATCCTCAGAAAATAGCGATCCCATGTCTTAGGAGCTTATGCAAATGGTATGCAAAATGCGTATGAATGCAAAATGAAAAGCCAGAAAACCAGAGGGCAAATTTGGGGTGTCTACAGCTGCCCCTATTCAAACATGAGTTAGCTGTGTAGGATGTAAGCTACGGCTTAACAGGCAAACAAGATAACTTGTGGTTGAATACCAAAGACAGTCCAAAATTTGCACTCACAGAATGAAGAAGAAAAGGGATATAGATTGTAAAAGAAAGTAAAGTATATTGTAAAGTATGGGCGACGGAGGACGACCGTCGAGCAGAGGACGACTGCTGGGGAAAGAGCAATGACGGGGACGGCCGACATGCTGGGAAAAGTGCGGGAAATAAAGCAATGACGGGGACGGCCGACATGTTGGGGATAGTAAGGATTATGATGGGGACGGCCATCAAGTAAAGCTGTAAGATTCTCTGGGGGTTAATGAAAAATGATGGGGACGGCCATCAAGTTCACAAAGTAAAGTAACCAACGATGGGGACGGCCATCGGGCTAAATCAAAAAGGAAAAGGGACCACGACGGGGACGGCCATCGGGTTAAAGAATAAATGAAATAATGATGAGGGACGGTCATCAAAGGTGAAGGACGATCACCTGGCAGGGTACGGCTGCCGAAAATATCGCGACATAGGACGAATGCCGGATAGAAGGTCAACGATGGGGACGACCATCGGACGAGCATGATGGAGGACGACCATCAAGAGGTGGAGGACGACCACCTAGCAGGGGACGGCTGCTCTCAAGGTTTATCATGACGTAGGACGAACGCCAGATAAACAAAATCAACAATGGGGACGGCCATTGGATAAAAATGATGAAGGACGATCATCAAAAGGTGAAGGACGATCACCTAGCAGGGGACGACTGCTAAAATATCATGACATAGGACGAATGTCGGATAGAGAAAGTCAACGATGGGGACAGCCATCGGACGAGCATGATGGAGGACGACCATCAAGAGGCGGAGGACGACCACCTAGCAGGGTACGGCTGCTCTCAGGGTTTATCATGACATAGGACAATGTCAGATAAAAAGGAAATTGCTTTGTTGGCGATCTACTGGGGAATAGTAAACACGGAAGAGTGTTCATATCCTAGAAATAAAAGGTATAGGTGTTTGGACGCTGTGTATAGATTAAAGATGCGGACGAGCATCCTTAAGACTATGATACGGACGAGTATCGGGTAGAAACAAATACTGACACGTGTTCAGAGATGATGATACGGACGAGTATCAGCTGGTTAACAAGGAACACAGACGAGTGTTGATTCTGAGGGGACTCTTCTGGGGAATAGTAGACACAGACGAGTGCCTATATTCAAGAAGACATGAGTGTTTGACACGTGTATGGATTAAAGATGCGGACGAGCATCCCTAAGACTATGATACAGACGAGTATCAGGTAGAAACAAACGCTTGACACATGTTCTGAGATGATGGTATGGACGAGTACCAACCGGTTAACAAAGAACACGGACGAGTGTCGAATCTGCGGGGATATAAATGGTGTATACAAGATACGGACGAGTATCTGGTAGAGTGAAAACAGGAGTAAAAGTATGAGTGGTGTATAGATGAGTATTTAACTTGCTGGGAGAGTGACACAGACGAGTGTCGAGAAGAGGAAAATATAGTATAAACAAGTATCTGATATACAAAGTGTTTATGTAATTATGCTGAGGAAAGTGACACGGACGGATGTCAAGAAAATTATATATATACAAGTATCTGTGAGTGCAAAGGGGACGCTTTGGCTTTCTACTGGGGGTATGACACGGACGGGTTCCACAAGGAGTATATACTGATATTTGAATGTGAGGCAACTGTTTTAGCTTTAACTCTCCGCTGGGGAATCTGGGAAGCATTCTGTATACTGCTGACGGGTTGAAAGCTTTTACTCTGATGGGAACAAAGTGTTGGCAACCTGATGCTTGTTGGAGAGGTTTTCACTGGAGGAAAGACGACTCTGCATGAGGTATACTTCGTTTAACTGCTTTGAACATCTGCTGAGGATCTGATCACCCTGCTCGTACTCCACTGGGGAGAATTTCTTCTTGCTCTGCCGGGGAAATCCCTTGGAAACGAGAATCCCGATGACTCTATGGGGAAAGATCATCGTTAGACTTGGCTAGGGAAAGATGCTTGATCACACAATCCTGCTGAGGAGGGAATTCTGATAATTCTAACTTTGTGGGGAAGCAAGGCCTTCAGCTGCCTGTTGGGAACACTTCACTGTAGAAAGATAAGTCCGCTTGGGGACGAGAACGATTCAATTAGCCTTGAAGTTCTGTTGGGGTTATCATCTGTTCCAACTCAGCTAGGGATGTCAACCTTCATGGTTGAGAAAAAAATTTGGCAATGCTCTGCTGAGGAGAGACTTTGCTGGAGAATCAAGTAAGTCAAAATATGCCCCCAAGTATAGTATGACGACTGTGTTGGGAAGATATGCCAATGAAAATTGGACTTTGACTGAATGAATAACCAACTCCTCATGAGGGAATCTTGTCGGCTGAAAGAAGATCTTTATGCTCGGGGAAGAAATAAACTTCCAACGCCCTGCTGGTAAAATAAATATCAGACATTCCCTGAGAATTAACACAGTGCTTCAAACTTCTGAGCTCAACAAAAGCATTACTGATCATCCTGAGTGAACTATCATTCCCTTAACTCCTCAATTATACCATACTGCATCATCCATAAAAAGATCGTCTTCAGAGGATTTTACAGAAGACTTGGCATCCAGAATTGCCCCAGTGTCTTCAAACTCTCGTAGAAATTCAACAAGTCTTGAGATAACTGCCCCAGATTACGTCTTGAAACGATTCTTGCCCCACATCAGAGCTAAAACAGAAACCATGCGGTATGAAGATGCAATGCAAATGATGTACAATGCAGACGTATGCTCATAACCAAAGATATGAAACAAAGATGGTTGGGCGCTAGGGCCAGGTTGATAGATATATATTTTTTGGTTGCCAAGCAATTGGACTTTTGAAGGTGAATTACCAGACGAGAACTGGTTTATTGAAATTAGGCCAACAGATGAGAACTGATGGGCAAAGAATAGGTCGTCAGACGAGAACTGACTCCTTGGGTTCATTGTCAAACGAGAATTGACTCTGAAAAAAGAATGACTACCAGACGAGAACTGGCGTTCAATGGGTCGAATGAAAAGGTGACCAGACGAGAACTGGCTAAAAGATTCGCCTACCAGACGAGAACTGGTATTTGAAGTTGGTTTGCCAGACGAGAACTGGACTTTGGGTTTGTCTGCCAGACGTGGACTAGACTTTGGATTGGTTTGCCAGACGAGAACTGGACTTTGAGTTTGTCTGCCGGACGAGGACTAGACTTTGGATTGGTTTGCCAGACGAGAACTAGACTTTGAGTTTGTCTGCCGGACGAGGACTAGACTTTAAAAGGGTTTGCCAGACGAGAACTGGACTTTGAAATGTTTTGCCAGACGAGAACTGGACTTAGAACGGTTTGCCAGACGAGAACTGGACTTTGAAAAGTTAATAAGCTGTTGGGGTTACGGGGCCCTGGATGTAAGATCTGATGTTGCGGGGGTTATGCTCAATGCAATGATGATGCATATGCTCTATATGCGACATGAATAATGTATGCCAATGATTTATGCAATGATTATGAAAAGCTAGAAAAACTCCCAAGGATGGGAAGAAAGGTCCTATGACAAGGCTTCTGGTTGAGAAGGGTGACAAAGGCGACGGTGGGTAGCATGATTTCCCGACACTCATCTTGAACTCTGAGATTACTGATACACTTGCTCTGCATAGCTAAAGTTTTCCCCTGTTGGGTGAGTCTCTGAACAGACTGTTGCTGATTATCCAATTTCTGGAATAGCAAACTTGGATGTTCTCTCGAGGAGAGTTGCACTTAGTGATCTCTGGAAGTGTCCTTCCCCGGTATGAGCGTGTAAGCGACTTGATTCATTCTGACTGAGCATTGGAAGATTTCATCCCTGGACAACAGAAATGTCGGGTGGCCTGCCCCTGTTTGGCAGATTCAGCTCTGATCAACTGACTTTGAATGACGTTCCTCGATCAACTGATGCTTGGGAACTCTCTTTACCCTGACAGATTCCTTGGTCAACAAAACCACTGGATAACATGCCCCTGATTCATAGGCCTGCACGATGCGCTTGATTCTGGTCATCATTGTTGAGTGATCAAGTTCCCTCGCGATTGCTCTTTGTAGGAACTTTCCTGATGACACAGGCTAACTTGCAATTAAAACTGTTCATTTACAAATGGTAATTTTAATGCAGTACACATGCAAGTTTTTTTGAAAATTTATTTATTTTGATGCTGCGATAGTGTGTGACGAATGGACGATTAGTCCAAACGTAGTGTTGAATTAGCAAACCTTTAGGAGTCAGTTTACGCAACCTTGTCGTAGTATGCTTTCAGAATTGAACCTGATTCAATTAGGACTTTCAAGGGTTATGACGTGGTCTAGTTCACGGTTTTTAGAAAGAAGGATTTATGACTCAAAGTTTATTTGTGCCCACCCATTCTTCTTGATGTTCTCCAGTCCTATGTTCAGCTAATTCGACTTAAGCGCTCGCTTCTCACAAGGGTTTTGTAATGATTGAGGAACCAATGACGTTGATGGTTTATGCACCAATGAGGTTTCTTGGAGTAACAGTCACCCATTCTGACTTTGTGTCTGGTCACACGACTTTGTTCTCATGGAAGATTCTCTTTCATTTTTTTTTACTCCCTAACTTTCGCCTGGACTGGTTCTTTTTTTTTTTGAATTTTTCGATTCTGAAGTCCAGCGGGATGCCCTAACTTTTGCCTAAGTCATATGTTTTCACACATTTTTTTCCGACTTAGCGGGCTTTATTTCTTTTCTTTTTTTTATTTTTGTTGAACAAATCGTGTGACACTGGCTTGTCATGACTTGCTGAAAGGGTTGACTGCCTCATTCCTTTGTTGGTGAGGGATAACCATTGTGGTTCCACGTCCCTTGACCTCTTGAGGTGTAATGAATAAAGGTAATGGATCCTCGGATGCACACTCCTTTGGAAATTTGAACGCTCAGTCAAATTAACTGATAACTACCCTGCCCCGGGTTAGATGTGAGGTTTTTTTTTTTTTTTTTTTTTAGAAAAGAAACTCCTACTTCAAGGCTCAAAGGGGGTGACGAGGGTTTATCTCCCTTATATCTCCGGTGTTTGGGAATTGAAGCAATGCCTATACATCGTCAGCAGGTTCTACTCTGAAAGCATACCTTCAACAATTATGGGTATTCAGTTGTCATCATCCTCCCTCAAACCTGCTAAACAACAGTGAAATAAATAGGAGGTATATGGATGCAATTTTTTTTTATTTTTTGTTTTTGATGCAAGAAAAGAAAAAAAAAAGAGCGAATGCGACATAATTGATTCAAAAATGCAAGATCACTTCATTAACATTACCATTCAAAAATAACATTGCTTAAAAGACAAGTAGCTGCTAACAGGAAAGAAACTACAATGCAAATGATAAAAGGATACAGCGATCACCAACTCTGATGACATACTGTTGTCTGAGTCACTGAAATCAAGATACGCTTCTTCTGAAGTCTTTGAACTCAATCAGGTGAAAGGTTGACGTGCACAACCAAGCATCCTTCTGGAAAGGAGATGTAGCCCTTGTCGATCAACTGTTGTACCTTGGCTTGAAAAGCTTTGCAATCTTCAGTTGAATGCCCCACTGATCCACCATGATACCCGCACTGCTCATGAGGATTGTACCCTGGAGGGTACGGCCCTGGTAACGGCTTGAGAGGCTTAGGAACCACCAAAGAGCTCTGAATTAGATGCGGCAAGAGTTCACTGTATGCCATGGGGACTGGATGAAGAGGAGCAATCCTTCTTTCCATATTGTTACGAGGCTTAGGCTGGCTCTGAAGTTGATTCTGAGGTCTCCGACCATGAGCTTGCAGATTTGGACGAGGAGGAGTCCAGGACTTCTGATATGGTGTTCTAAGCATTGTCGAATGTCCGTAAGAGTAATCAGATTCAGGAAAAGATGATCTCTTAGAAGATGTTGTTCTAGAATATTCGATATTTGCCATGACTGCACTGACGTCATCCCATTCTTCCTCTTGGGAGCTAACAACAGACTCAACTTCACTAGCTGGGATATTCGAAAAGTCCTGGATCTTTCCACTTTTGAGCAGGCTCTCAATGCGTACTCCAACTATCATCAAATCAGAGAAGCTTGCCATCCCAATGCTACTCATTCTTTCCAAGTATGGACCCTGCAAGGTGCCTACGAACAGGTCAATTAATTCTCTGTCTGAAAGTGGTGGTTGCACTTGGGCTGCCAATTCTCTCCACCGCTGTGCATATTCTCTGAAAGATTCACCACTTCTCTGGGATAGGCTCTGCAAGTGCGTGCAATTGGGCGCCACGTCCATATTGTACTGGTATTGCTTTACGAAAGCTCTGGATAAATCATTCCAAGATCGGATATGACTGCTTTCCAAATCCACGTACCAACTTAAAGATGCCCCACTTAAACTGTCCTGAAAACAGTGAATCATCAACTTATCATTGCAGACGTAAGAAGTCATTTTTCTACAGAACATCACCAAATGACGCTTCGGGCAACTGACACCAGTGTATTTCTCAAACTTCGGAGTCTTGAAATCTGGAGGAATGACAAGACCAGGCACCAAACACAGGTTTAGAGCATCAAAACCAAAGGCATCAGGATCTGCTAAGGCTTTGAGTTGCTCGTCCAACATACGAAACCTTTCATCAGGATCAAAAGCTGGTGGATCCTTGGTTTTCACAAGAGGATTGCCCCTTGGAAGTCTGGCATAGGGAAGGCAAAACTCTGATAATCTGTAGAATCAGAAGGAGATGAAGGTCCACCTCGGACAGCAGATGGTTCAGGTACATTCTGATTCACGATCGGGGTCTGTACAGGCTGAGCTTGAGCAAGATTGTTCACTTGTGGAAGATCTTCATCAGGAGAAAGACCATACAGTGGATTGGTCACCGAAGTGAAACCAGGTGGAAACTCAACATTCTGACGGTTGTTCTCTGACATAGCTACTGACGGCTTTCAAACTGACCCTTCTTAACTCTTGACACTGCTCAATCTTCCTTCACACACTCTGTCGTCTTCTAACTGCGACCACTTGTTCAAACTGAGTACCGGGAAATCAACTGGCTAACATGGACAAAAAAGAGGAAGGATGAGCTCTCTGGAGGAGGAAAATGCAATGCAGATGCAAATGCAAAATGCAATATGATGATGCAAAAGATGCAAAGACATGGGATCACAGCTGGAAGCTGCCTGGAATCTGGAATGCCGGACCAAGAATCGAGTGTCTGTAACCACAAGATCTGCATAATAACCCATAATAGTAACCGAAAAACAGAGGTCAATAACTTCAGGATCATAGTGACCGGATCAAACAATTGTACTGGTAATGAGGGTATGTTGAGGTCAAGGGTTCCTGCAAACCTGTAAACAGCCCAACCCCCTCACAGGTAGTGTTCTAAAACAAAGATCCTCAGACTTGGATCAGTTATGAGAAGTGTAAACACTTCTAACCCGGAGGTACAGTGTTTACAATAACCATAAAAATCCTCCTCTAATTCTCCTCAGTTTCTGAAGGTCATAATAAAGGTCATCCAGACTTAGAAGGCTTCCCAGATAGCCCTAGCACTACAGGAAATCCGTAGCACAGAGTTCTCAAGAAGAAACCCATATCTGAATCGTGCTTCATATTCCCGCACCAAACCGAAATAGAATGGGAAAGAACATGAACCACTCTAGCCTAGGCGTCACTCAGGTCCCAGGTATAGGACCTTAACTCTCAATAGAACCCCACCCACCAAAACAACCAAACAGATCCATCCAGCACAGTATGACAATATGATATATGCAAAACTATAAAGAAAGCAATAAAGTAACTGTACATAAAGCCAAAATAAAACAAATACAAACACAAATAACACATAACACCCCAGTAAACACAAATCAAACAAGCGCTAGGAGGAACCCACAAAAAGAACCAGAAGCCCTGGTTACAATATGAGGCCTCCCCAGTAGAGTCGCCAAGCTGTCGCTCCCAAAGATTTGCATCCCGGTACAAGCGCGAACGGTCGGCGAAAGGAACAATGAGAACACACAGCAGTGAACTCACTGGAAAAGAAAAGAGTCGCCAGCTAGGCATTTTTATCCCGAAGGAAAGGTAATGCTGCATAGACCTAGAAAGATATGGATAAGGCGGTTGCGAACCAGAGAGACTGAGAAAGGGGGTCGGTTACAACCTGGGAAGGTATTAGCACCCAGATTGTCCGTCGTACTCGACGGGATCCACGCTTAAAAAGATTTGTGTTTAAAGGGGTAGTGTCAGTGCAATCTGTGTATAAAGAGCTGGAAAAAGATATGCAGGTGTCAGTGTAAAAGAAAATGAAGTGTAATAAGTGAAGTGTCAGTGTGAGATAAGGAATGAAATGCTCATGACCATGAGGCTTAATGAATAAAGCTAGAAAGAGGGGGAATATACAGAGACTTTTGTTCGATAACTGTTAAGTTATGCCTACGTATCCTCTCGTGCAATGAGGAAGTCAGAACACCGTAGTTCGACCCAAAGAGACTGAAAGATGAATTGACTTGTGAACTGCTTACTTGTCTATGCTCAAGTGTATGACCTGTCTGGCTCAGGTGCAAGCTGTCTTGCATTAGACGGAAGAAGCAAGTTCTCGTTTATGAGTGAATAAGATGAGAAAAGAATCCCGGAGGAGACGATTATTATTTGTTTTTGAGTTTTCAGTCTTTTATTGCTTTTTGAAGTTTGTCATAAGATAATGAGCTTAAGCCTAAACCAATGGATTTAGTAAACTCATCACATCTTCCCTATGATTAGGGGTAATGAGAATACCTTAAGTGTGAAGTCAGCTTCTCACACTTAATCACCTTTGATGCAGGATTAATATCATTAACCTACTTGTGATTATTTAGATGTTTTTGTGGTTTTTGTTTAGTGTTGAGTAATGAGGTTAAGCCATAATCAAGGATTAAACAGACTCATTACACCATCCTAATAGAAGGATAATAGATGAGAATGTTTAAGCTGAGGAAAGCTCCTCAACTTAATCCATGATTAGGGATTAAACTAACGACAAAACAAGCCTTTTATTAAGTGGATTTTACTTAATGATAAGATGATGAAGTGAGTTTTATGGTTTGTAAGACAACTTGAGGGGGACTTGTCCATTAACACTGGGGTTAGTCCTTCTTAACCAATTAAGGAAGAATTAGAACCCTAATGCAAGGCCCAAGTTACAAGTGTGATGTCTTGATGATTATTAAGTGAATTGATTAAGAGATTTAAACACATTAAGGGTTTAACACTTAGGATTAAAGTTATACACTCCATCCTAATAGAAGGATGCAGGCATAAGCTTAATCACAAAGCCTTAAAACCTTTAGGGTTTAGTCCCTGATTATGAGGTGAGAAGAGAAGACTCAATGAGACACAAAGGTAAAAGCTAAGTGGGGGACTAATCAATATTCACATGCTCGGATGGTCCTAGGTTAGTGAGGCTCACTATCCTAAAGAAGAAAGAAAGAAGAAGAGAAAGATGAAAGGAGAAGCTCCATGGTGGCCTAGGCACACCTCAAGCAAGGCGAAAGATAAAGAAGACACGGAGATAAGATAAAGAGATGAAAGTGAGATATGGAGGTGAGATAAATAATGCGCAAACAGAGCCTACACCAGTAGGACTTCCAGATGCAACGGTATGCAATAAGTATAATCGGCCTCACTGTTACCTAACGGAGAAGGTCCGTTGCCTCTTCAATAAGCACAAGAGAAAACTCAGGAAGAAAATTCAAGTCTAAAGCGGATTCAACAGTTCAAGCACAAATTGTCAAATATCAGGGCATCAGACCGAAGTCAAGTATAAACATCCATCCTCCAGAATTAAAGTCGAGAATCAATCCGCGCAGCCACAAAGTCTAAGTTCAAACTGCGTCCGAAGATTCTACTTGCCCGAACAAAATTATGAAAAAGCAAATAGTCACATAGTCATTTCCACGCTTTATCCTTCATCATCGAATTCGAACAATTTACCTACAAAATAACGAGCGCAAACTACGACCAAAACTGAACACAATTATATTCAATTAAACTCAAATAAACTGAAACAAGAACTAAAATCAAAGCTATGTTAATATTAAAAATCGGAGCTAGCCAAAATAATATCTAAAATTCTATTCACTTAAATAAAATTAATCAAAATTAAACACAATTAAATTAAAATTACCAACAGAATTTAAATGAAACTAAAAAAATATTCTAGATTAATAAACTCTTAACAAATAGAAAAATTATAAATAGAAAAATGTTAATAATCTCAATAAAAAAGAAACAAAGAAAATGAAATAACTAAAGATGAGGGGGGAGGCCGCTGTTGGGTGGATGATGTTTAGAAAAATATGCTGGCCCAAGCCCAACACATCAGCAGCAGCAAGTCTGAAATGGGGGTGTGAATATGAATTTGATGGGCTGAGCTAAGCCCATTTACAGCAACCAAAAACTTTTCCTGAAATAATAAAAAACGAAAAATGTGAGCATAAAAAAATCAGATATCATGGTCCCATGTTTCCAAGAAAACACAAATCCCTTCTTCTTCATCACACCGCGCCGCCATCTCTTTCTCTTCGTCTCCTTCATGGCCCATGACTTCGTTCTCTTCAGCAAACGACGATGATGATTTCACCTTCGTCGAGAGTTCTGACGCCGCTGCTTTGTTCGCGTCGCCGACTTCGGATTCAGCTCCCCTCACTCGCGATCGCCTTCCCTTCAAGACCCTTCATCATCGACAACTCCCTCCGTTCGTCGTCTCAAAATGCCGGCCAACGAACATGTCAACATACTTCGTTCAGATCTCGGTTCTCTCTTTGAACATCTCTTCATCTTCTTCTTTGTCTTTGTTTTGATTTTGAGATCTGAATATTGTTGTTGTGTATCGTTGATGAAGGTTGGTTGAGCGGCGGTGTTGGTTTTGCAGAAGTCGAGGGTTTGCGTAATTCTTAGGTCTGTTATCCGTTGTTGTTGGTGTGATGTTGATGAGTGTTTCGGTGTTGTGTTGAAGAAAATGCTTGGTGTTGTGTTTTGAGGGTAAGGCCGAAGGTGAATGCGGTGCGGGTTGATGGTGATTTGGGCGCGCGATTCGGTTTGGTGAGAGTTGTGGTTTGTGAAATGGTTTTATGTGTTTTTGCTTTGGTTCAAGAAGCAGAGGTTGCTGTGAAGAGTGATGAAGATTATTTGGTGTGTTAAAGGAGGTTTTGTGATGAAGGGTGATGAAAATGGTTGATGGAGGTCGAAGTAGGGAGAAGAGGTTTTTCGGTTTTGTGTTATTGTGGAGGAAATGTGTTGGCTGGTGTAGTGTTGAAGGCGGGTCTGAAGTTTAGCAGAGGGTTGAAGGATGACGGATTGTTGAAGGTGAGGTGAGTTGTTGGTTCTTGAAAGGTTTGAAAAAAATGTTGTTCTGCGGTTGCCGTTGAAATTGAGGATGAAGCCGAAGGGTTTACTGTCAATGGCGGTGAAGGTCTGTTTGTGGTGTATGGAAGAATTTGAGGTGAAGGAGGTTTGTTGTTGTGATCGAAGGGAGATGGAAGGGTTCTGGATCTGTGCTGTTGTGGATTTGATGGAAGGTTTTAGTGAGATGTGAAGGAGGTCCCCCTTTGATTTGGATCGGTCCGCTGGATGTTAACGAGGTTTTTTCCTTTTGCGGCTACCCTGCTATACTCTTTCTGCATCAAAAAGCTCTTTTTGCCAACTTTATGAAACTTCTCAGTTCTGTAACCTCTGCTAGCATTTTTGTCTGTTTGTATCTTGTTACTGCACTAACCTTTGACTTGGTTCCAAATGAACTAAACAAGTTGGGTTTGGATTAAACCAATTAAATACTAAATTCAATTAAAATTAAACAAAAATAATAGAAACAGTAATTAATACCTTAAATTTGAATAAATATATAAAAGAGTAATAAAACTAACTAATAAAATTATGAATTTAAATTAAATTTAAACTGACTAATAAAAATTTAAAACAAAAATTTAAAATCATACTTAAATTAAAAATAAATAAATTTAAATGAATAATAACTAATTAAAAGAATATTCTAAGTTTAAAACAATAAAATTTCTAAGTCTACACATTAAATTTAAAGTTCCAAGATTACCAATAAAGTTAAACAAATTCTAACATCATCTGAAATGAAATTATTTTATAAAGTAAACAAAAGTAATTACAAATTATAAAATAAAATAAAAAAGACGTTGAACGGTGGAAAAAAGAAAATGCATGATTTATGATTAATAGATAAAAAAATGCAAAAATGACTGATAACCTAATCCTCAGAAAATAGCGATCCCATGTCTTAGGAGCTTATGCAAATGGTATGCAAAATGCGTATGAATGCAAAATGAAAAGCCAGAAAACCAGAGGGCAAATTTGGGGTGTCTACAATGAAGATTCTTTGGAAATTGCTTTCCAAGCTCTTGAGATAGCCAACGTTGTCCTTATGGAAGTAGAGGAACCGAAGGGGAGGGGTATTCCATCTTTTGCGTCGCTGAAGAGTACCATTTCCATTATCGAAGAAGGAAGCCATGAAGGTTGGGGTGATGTCATTGAATTCAAACAGAAGCTAGATCGCTATGGGTTGGGTTACAAACCAACTCATGTGAAAGAAAGAGCGTCAACCTCCATTAAAGGACGTCCAAAGACCATTCAAGGGGTGTTTTCCAGTTCCGGCTATCAGATCAATGCAATTAATGGGGATGCTGAAGATGAAGATGTGGATCATTTGGTTTATCAGTGTGAAGCAGCTTTGGGCAATTGGGAGGCAATTGAGATCCCATAAATTTTTCCACTGTCAAAGTAATTTATTGTGTTTCTTTAAGTGTTTTCAAAGTTCACTAGCTCTACCCAAGGCTATGGGATCATTTTGTAGGGCCCCTTCTCATTTTCAAGTTAAAAAAATCAATGAATGCATTTTGTTAAATTCTTACGTTGTTTTATTTACTGTTTCTCTCTTTTCACCTTTAAAAGAAAATGGCGATCTTTCAAAACCAATAAAAAGTTTTTTCTTGCATCTCTCTATTTTCACTTTTAATAAAAGCAAATCATTCCCATATGCAGCACAAATGAAACCCCTGTTGAATCCAATGACTCTATATTCCATCCTAACTTCGATTCGCCCATCTACCAAGCGGAGGATGAAAGTGAGGAAGATTGTGACGTTCCCGAAGAACTAGCAAGATTGGTTGAGTATGAGTACACAGATCTTCAGCCACATAAGGAGCGGGTAGAGACCATCAACCTTGGCACCGATGAAGACAAGAAAGAAGTCAAGATTGTTATAACACTTGGGGCAGACATCAGAGAAAGATTATTTAAGCTTATCAAAGAGTATGTGAATGTGTTTGCATGGTCGTATCAAGATATGCCCGGTTTAGACACAGACATAGTGGTCCACAAGTTGCCTCTTCGACCAGATTGTCCTCCGGTAAAGCAAAAGCTCCGAAGAACAAGACCAGACATGGCTCTGAAGATTCGAGAAGAGGTCAAAACACTGTTTGATGTTGGGTTCCTCGCAATTGCAAAGTACCCTGAATGGGTAGCTAACATAGTGCCAGTCCCTAAAAAGGATGGCAAGGTTAGAATGTGCGTGGACTATAGGGATTTGAACAAAGCCAGTCCAAAGGACGATTTCCCTCTTCCGCATATTGATACATTGGTTGACAACACTGCTAAGTTTGTTGTTTTCTCCTTCTTGGATGGATTTTCAGGATATAACCAGATCAAGATGGATCCTGATGACATGGAAAAGACTACTTTCATCACACCATGGGGCACTTATTGTTACAAGGTTATGCCATTTGGTCTCAGAAATGTAGGAGCCACTTATCAGAGGGCAATGTCACCCTTTTCCATGATATGATGCATAAAAAGATAGAAGTTTATGTGGATGATATGATTTCCAAATCACAGAGTAAGGAGGATCATTTAAATCATCACTTGAAGTTATTTGAGCGCCTCAGAAAGTTCCAACTGCATCTGAATCCAGCTAAGTGTACCTTTGGGGTCCGATCAGGAAAGTTACTTGGTTTTATTATTAGTCAGCAAGGAATTGAAGTAGATCCAGACAAGGTCAGAGCGATCTAAGAGATGTCATCTCCAAAAACAGAAAAGCAAGTCAGAGGTTTTCTCGAAAGATGGAACTACATCTCCAGATTTATCTCCAACATGACAGCTACATGTGAGCCTTTATTCAAGTTTCTCCGAAAGGATCAAGCAATTGAGTGGAATTCTGATTGTCAACAGGCTTTTGAGAAGACTAAGGTTTACCTACAGGAACCCCCTATCTTGATCCCGCCTACTCCAGGGAAACCTCTCTTCATGTATCTGAATGTACTTGAGGGATCTATGGGTTGCGTATTAGGCCAGCAGGACGAACTGGTCGTAAGGAGCATACCATTTATTACTTAAGCTAGAAGTTTACAAATTGTGAAAGCAGATATTCACTTTTAGAAAAGACTTGTTGTGCTTTAGCATGGGCCGCCAGATGCCTCAGGTAAAATATGATTTGTCACACTACTTTATTGATCTCGAAAATGGATCCAATAAAGTACATTTTCAAGAAGCCTTCCTTGATTGGAAGGCTTGCCCGTTGGCACATGTTATTATCTGAATACGACATCCAATATGTAACCCAAAAGTCTATCAAGGGAAATGTTTTGTCTGATTACCTTGCTGATCAACCCGTTGAAGATTATGAACCTTTGAAATTCGATTTCCCAGACGAGGACATTATGTTGATAAAGGACTGTGAAGTTCTAGGTCCAGAGCCAGGATCTCATTGGAAGATGATGTTTGATGGTTCCTCTAATTACATGGGGCACGGTGTGGGAGCTGTTTTGATGAATCCTGATGGTGGTTATACTCCTTTCACAACCAGATTATGTTTTGAATGTACAAACAACATTGCAAAGTATGAAGCATGTGTTCTGGGTATCGAAGCTGCCATTGATACCAGAATAAAGATCCTTGAAGTATATGGAGACTCAGCTTTGGTGATCTACCAAGTCAAAGGTGAATGGGAGACCCGTGATGAGAAGTTGATCTCGTACCGTGCCCACATTGTGGAGTTAATCAAATACTTTGACAAAGTCACTTTCCATCACGTTCCAAGGGCAGAGAATCAAATAGCAGACGCTTTGGCTATGTTGGCCTCTATGTTTCAAGTCAGATTTCTTAATGAAACCCCACTCATTACAATCGAGCGAAGAACTACACCAGCCTACTGTCTACTGGTCAAAGAAAAACCGATGAGAAAACCTTGGTTCTATGAAATCAAGAACTACTTGCAAAATCACGAGTACCCAGCAGATGCAACAAATTTAGACAAGAAGACTCTAAGAAGATTGGCATCCAAGTTCTTCCTCAACAACAATGTGCTTTACAAGATAAATCACGATATGGTTCTGTTTAGATGTGTGGACAAATGCGAGGCAGGCTTATTGATTAGAGAAATCCATGAAGGATCATTTGGAACACATGCCAATGGACATGCCATGTCCAGGAAGATTTTGAGAGTTGGATACTTCTGGTTGACCATTGAATCAGATTGTTTCAAATATGCCATGAAGTGTCATAAATGCCAGATTTATGTCGACAAGGTGCATGTACCTCCGACCCTTTTGAATGTTCTATCATCACCCTGGCATTTCTCATTGTGGGGCATTGATTATGATAGGGGAAATTGAGCCTAAAGCTTCTAATGGTCACCGATTTATCTTGGTTGCAATCGATTACTTTACCAAGTGGGTTGAAGTAGCTTCCTATGCCAATGTGACCAAGCAAGTGGTTGCCCGTTTCATCAAGAACCAAATTATCTGTCGTTATGGGATCCCAAGCCGAATCATCACAGATAATGGGACCAATTTGAACAACAAGATGATGAAAGAGTTGTGTGAGACATTCAAGATTGAACACCATAACTCTTCTCCTTACCATCCGAAGATGAATGGAGTTGTTACAGCTGCGAACAAGAATATCAAGAAGATTCTGCAAAAGATGGTGAAGACTTACAATGACTGACATGAGATGTTACCGTATGCCTTACACGGATACAGAACATCAGTTCGCACTTCAACAGGGGCAACCCCTTTCTCTTTGGTGTACGGGATGGATGCAGTTCTCCCTATCGAAGTAGAGATACCATCTTTGAGGATATTGATGGAAACCAAACTGGAGGAAGCTGAGTGGGTCCAGTACATATATGACCAAATAAAACTCATTGATGAAAAGAGAATGACCGCCATGTGACATGGCCAGCTGTACCAGAAGCGCATCAAGAGAGCATTTGACAAGAAAGTTCGTCTCCGAGAATTCAAAGAAGAAGATCTTGTACTCAAGAAACTCTTACCAGACCATAAAGACATGCGTGGAAAATGGAGCCCTAACTATGAAGGCCCGTATGTTGTGAAGGTACCATTCTCCGGAGGTTCCCTAATCCTCACAACTATGGATGGTGAACAACTGAAACACCCGGTGAATTCTGATGCAGTAAAAAAATATTATACCTAAATGAAGCCCGATAGGTCGAAAACCAGAAATAGCGACCTAGGCAAAAATGGGTATCCCGGTGGACCATAACCTATGAAGGAGATCCAGGCAAAAATTAGGGATAAAAAAAATGAGAGCTCGCTAAGTTGAAAACCTGAAAGGGTGGCTTAGGCAAAAAAGAGCGTTCCGGTGGATTGAAAACCCGAAAGGGCGGTCCATGCAAAAATTAGGGACAAATGCATTTGACTGTATCAGATGGTGTTTACCATTATTGAAGATCATTACTTGAAGACCAATCTAGTTGCTCTTGTCAGAAGCAAAGTGTTGGGCAGTCTTAGTTATTAGGGATTGTAGCGGTCGTTTGGATTCAATGTAGACCTTTCCCCATTTCCATTTTCAAATTGTAATTTTCCATGGAGCTTTTGCTATTGGTAAGCTATCATTCTTGAATGAAATACAACCTTTGCCTTTAAACTTTGTCTTTTAGCTTCTTATTTTCTTTGTTATGAAAAATGTCTTTACTGAATTACAATTTAACTCTGAAAATGACAAAAAATTTAGAAACAATTTTTTTTTAAACATACTGGAAAAACTTTCAAGTTTCTTTGACTTTAGAATGATTAAAAGATCTTTTGTCTTCTACAAAACCCTCTGGCTTGCGGCAACACTCTCATGCCATTATTACAGAATTCCCCATCGAGGATTAAGAGCTGGCAGCACTCCTGGATGGATCCTTGAACCAAGTATTGAATTACAAGTTTGAAGACATCTCCCCAAAATCTTTCATATTGCTCGTCTAAGTAGTTGGCATTGAGATCCTACTCTCCCCTGCTTTGTCAAAACTCCATGTCTCCCCAAAGTCATCATTTGCATATCATGATCATTCACATCATGCTCAATCATACGCATTTAACATAATCATTTGTCATTCCCCAGTTGTCGTCTGTCTGACTCCAGGTCCAGATTACTGTCAATTTTCATTTTGAAATTTGTTGTTGTTGGTACCCTGAAGCGTAGTAAGTCAAGGTCTTTTCCCAATAACACTGATATCCCCTGCAGAGGCCTTTCTTGATATGTGCTTTAGTACCACCAATATTTCTTTTAAGCCCAATTATCATTGGCATAAATTCTTTAAGCCGTTCGCTTAAGATTTAAGGCCGTTTAATTCGACACGCATCTGTGTTCTCCTGATAATTCCTAAAAGTTATTCTTTGAACTCTTCATTTAAGGAATTTCCAGAGATTGGTCGTTTATCTCGTTGAAAACTCCAACATTTATTCATATTTTCCAGCTGGTCGCTTAGAGTGGTTGGATTCATCTTTAAGTGATTCGCATTCTACTCCCAGTGTCAGTTGTTTGCACAGAGCCACTGCCCAAACACTGTGTTCGTTTTTGTTTATCCTCGGTATCAACAGTTACACTTGAACCTGTTGATTTATCACTTTGGATTATATGTTTGTTTATTTATTTCGCCAACCGTCGTGTCGATGTCTGTCATTTTATATTTTACGACCGACGTGTCGAGATCTAATTATTTATTTCTTCAACCGTCGTGTTGAATTTTATTCCCGACCGCTGTGTCGATGTCTGTTATTTCATATTCCCGACCGCTGTGTCGATGTCTGTTATTTTATTTCCCGACCGCCGTGTCGATGCCTGCTATTTTATTTCCCGACCTCCGTGTCGATATCTGTTATTCTATTTCCCGGTCGCCGTGTCGATGTCCGCTATTTTATTTCTCGACCGTCGTGTCGATGTTTGTTAAGTTATTTCCCGATTGTCGTGTCGACGTCTGTTATCTTATTTTCCGACCGCCGTGTCGATGTCTGCTATTTTATTTCCCGACCGCCGTGTCGATGTCTGTTATTTCATTTTCTCGACCGCTGTTTCAATGTCTGTTATTTCGTTTTTTTCGGTCTCCGTGTCGATGTCTGTTATTTATTTTCCTCAATCGCTGTGTTGAGTTTGCATTCCCGACCGCCGTGTCAACATCTGTTATTTATTTTCCCATCTGCCGTGATGAGTTTGTTTTCCCGACCGTCGTGTCGACGTATGTTATCTTATTTCCCAATCGTCGTGTCAATGTCTGTTATTTTTACTTCCCGACTGCCATGTCGATGTCTGCTATTTTATTTCCTGACCGCTGCGTCGATGTCTGTTATTGTATTTCCCGACCACCGTGTCGAGATTTAATTATTTATTTCCCCAATCACCGTGTTGAGTTTTGACCGCCAAGTTGTTGTATTGGGGTCCCCAACAGTCATCCTTGAACTTGTTAGCTCATCACTTCAGATAGTTTGTTCTCGTTCAATGTGTCATTTGGGCGCATCAAGTCGTTGCCTTTTACTTTAAACTTTTTTTTTGCTATCCTAAGTGTCAGACTATTTTTAATCTTATGTTCCGGATTTTTGTTTTGTCTCCCGTCTTTTGTTATTCTTAGTGCCAGCAGTTACACTTGAACCTGCTAATTTATCACTTTGAATACATCATGTTTCCGTCTTGCCATCCCCAGCATATTGTTATCCCAGAGAGTCTTCACCCTCATTTGCGTTTCTGTGGATCACCGTTGCATTTATCTTCATCATACCATATTCAGCATATTCATCATTAAAAAAAAAGCATGCTAGATTTCATGGCATCTCGCATATCATATCCCAACAAAAGAAGTCCTTCATAAGTTCATAGCATACCATTGCATTTAGGGGCAAAATTTTCGGTTATTTCTATATTTAAATACCTTTCACTCCGATTTTATGAGGATTAACATCACTCATTCTATCTGGTAAAGTTATTTAAATAGGGGCAACTGTCATACCCCAAATTTTACCCCTAACTACTCGCATCATACATTACATTTAAAAGAAGACTCCAAGTTTTTTTTTGTTGCTTCCACCTCATTTTCAAGTTATTTTTTAAATCTAATTTAACTTTTATTCATTTTCAAGCTTTTTTTATTTAATTTCTATTTTCCACTTCTAACTTTTAAATTTGTTTTCATGTTAGTTTCTATTTCTTTTTCTTATTCTATTTTTTAGGCTTTTTTATTATTCTTTTTCAATTCTTCTACTTCTAATCTTTGTTTCAATTTCTATTTTTAATTTTTGAAATCATTCTTAAATTTAAAAAAAAAAAAACTTAAATTTTATTTCCATTTCATTTTCCTTTTTTTTCATTTTTATTTCTAGTTAAATTTTAATTTCTATTTTATTTTCTAATTTACTTAAAAAAGAGAAGTTTCTATTCAAATTTGATTTCTATTTCCATTTTTTTTAAGTCTAAATTTTATCATCAATTTTCAATCCTATTTTCAAAGTTCCTATGCTAAATTTGATGCCAATTAAATATCCAATTTCATCCAATTCCTTAGTTTCAAGTTTATTTCTAAGTCATTTTCAAGTTCAAATTTATTTCATATTTTATATTTTTTTAACTTCTAAGTTTTCTTTTCAAAGTCTATTTCAAGTCATCATTTCCAAAGTCCGTTTCAAATTTTGTATCCATCCAAATTCAAGTCTAGCTACAATTTCATTTTCAAATATCAACTCAATTCAAATTAAATTATCTAGTTTCATTTTTTCTAGCTCAAACCCATAACCTCTCCAAATTCATCTTCAAGTTTCCAATCTTAGGATTTATTTTTAATTGAAATTCATTTCAAGGCTATATTTCCATTTTTCAAAGGTACAACCCCATAACATCATCCAAGGATCATTCAAGAATTAAGAAATTCAATTGGCAAATGGATTACAAGGTTCCACTTATTTCAAGGCAACGTTCCAAGATTATTTGGTTTACAAGAAGCAAAAATCACAATTGAGATACAATTCAAGAGGCCCTACGATACAAGTCTTAAAGAGCATTGTAATTTTACATGTTATGCAAAGCCTAAGCTTAAGAAAGACCAAATTTATCCATAAACTAATTTCAAGTGCAAACATAATCATTCCCTTTACATTCCATGCCAAACTTCATGCTCCAATGCTAATTTCTCTCCTACAAAAGGAATTAGAAGCCAAGTTAAAATCCAAAAAAAAAGCAAGTTCAAGTACTAATCTTTCATATTCAAATCAATTCATTCAAGTGGAAATTTGTTCATATGTACACTTATCCATAACAAGTTCTAATCCCTCCAACATTCAACCCATCGATTTTCATATTCGCATTCATATTCATTCAAGTTTCACATAAGCATAATCATACATATTCATACTCCACTCATATCATGTTACAACATTGTTATTCACATTTTTTAGTATTCAAGAAACTAGTCACAAAAACAGATTTTCATAAAAATAATTTAACACAGATATGGGGGCTATTTCCTTTCACAAATGTGCAAATGTAGACAAAATAAAAAAACTCAGTTCAGCATCATATAGGGTAATAACAGGACCTTTTCCTCTTCACAAGCAAACAAAAATTGCAGTCAAAACACATCAATAACCTGCTGCATTTTCAGACCCCTGCCCTCACACATCACTTTCAAAAAATGCAGAATTTTCCCCTCCCAAAACTTAGCCAGCAAGCTTCTCTACAAATTCAAATCCTAAACCCTAATTCCATGATATTATACATTCACCTTTTTATTCAAAGGGGGGCAGCCACAACTATAGCAAAATAACTCACAAACGGAACATCAAAAAACCAACAGCCTTCAAAAAGCCTAACCGCATACTACAAAAAAAGAAAGACAAAAAAAAAATCAAGCAATCATCAAGTAACCATCAAGCAACCAACAAACCTACAATAAAAAAAACCATCAAACACCTCATACCAAAAAATCTGTAAAATATCAAAGAAAATTCATAGTAAGAGGGAAGAGAAATTTTGGGAGGAAGCTGGAAGTTTGAGGTAGAGAAATCTCAACCAAAAAACGCAAAAAAGCAAAAAAAAAACGAAAAAAGCTTCAAAGACGAAAACGTTCACGAACCTGAGAGATCCTAAAACCTCCCCACCACACAAACCGCGCTTCAAATTGTGCCACGACCTCAAACCATCCTCTTCTTCCGCCGAACATCAACACCGCTCACCTCCATCGCTGCACCAACCACTTTCAACCTTCAACCTCCGAACTGACCGAACACAAACCGCCAATATCAGAACGCCTCCGCTAAACACCGAAACTGTACGAACGAACCAACCTTCGCCAACTCTCGCCCAAAATCGCGCAAAATGCAGAGAAGAATTCGTGACTGAGACAGAAACGACGTCGGAGATCCACCACGGGCTTTGGAAAGCAAATATGAAAGCATCATTTGACTGAGGTAATCATTGGTTCGGTTTAAATCGGGGTATGGATTTTTGCGGGGATGAGGTTTTGTTCATGGTCGTTATCGTTTTGCTCGTTTCAATCATTTACTTAGGGTAATAAAAAAATCGTGAAAGTGAGAGTTTTCCAGCAAGATTACAAGCGCCGCGTTTTGTGCCCTCTAGGGTTATGTTTTCTTTTCTCTCACACTAGGGCAAACAGGGTCGCGGGTTAGACCCGACCCGTTCTCCACTGCCCGCGGATCTTCCCCTTATGGGCCTTCATGCTGGACTTTCCAGCACCTCGTTTTTTGGTTTTATTTTCACTAAGTCCTTTTAGTTATTTTTATGTTGTATGTTTTAATTCTTTTAAGTTTTATTTTCTCTAAATTTTTCTTTTAAAGACAAACTTTAAAAAGTACTTTGTATTAACTATTTATGTTAACTATTTTTATTTAATTAGTTTATTAATTAACTTTGGTAAATAATTATTTAAATTAGTTTGGTTTTATTTAATTATTATATTTATAAGGTGTTTTCTTATTTCCTTTTCTTGCTCATCATTTGGTCGCACAGTGATAATGTATGACTTGTATAACATGAATCTTGTCCTCGATTTCCTATCGTAATTTGTTAAGTGAGACAATATCTCAAAATAAATAATAAGTCATTTCAAAAATAATTAATTTTTTTGGTCCAACGCCAAGTAAATCATTCTCGCCTACACTTCGCACACACGTAAGTCGATCACTATATGATCGCCGCCTGCACGACTTATTGCAACACAATTAATTAAAAAGGAACTGAGCTTCGAAATCTAGCATTCTACGGGTCTTTAATGAATCACACCTGGGCTAGCCCCACGCGTAGTGTTTCATTTACTCATTCGTTATTAAAAATACGTTAACCCTAAAAAACGTCTAAAAATCAAAATATCCAACTTATTTTATCAAATTTAAATACGAAAAACAGAGCTCCGGAGTCTAGCACTCCGCACGTTCTGGAATGGACCGCTCCTTGGCTAGCCCCACGCGACGTGCTTCATTCACCTTTTTCGTATTCGAAATATCTTAATCGTACAAATTAATTCGCGAAAGAATAGAACTCTGGAGTCTAGCATTCCACACGTTCTAGAATGAATCACTCATGGGCTAGCCCCACGCGACGTGTTTCAATCGCTCTTTTGTACTTAAAACAAATTAAAACTTACCAACCATTTCAAATCATTTTTACAATTAATCAACGGAAGAACTGAACCCTGGAGTCTAGCACTCCACACGTTCTTGAATGCAATCACTCTTGGGCTAGCCCCACGCGACGTGTTTTATTTTCCCTTTCGTTTAAAACACCTTAATAAAGGTCAAACATTTTCTCTAAACAAACCTTGTTTAAATCTTTCTATCTCGCAAACAAGCTAGCGCTTCAGCCTCCACCGCGAGTATAATCCAACGCTTAGCAGTAGAATGCGTCTTAAACAATCATTCAATAGAAACCACCAACCATAGTCGCACGAACTACGAAGCTCTGACTTTCCCATTGCACAAGGGAATACGTAGGCACAGGGATTTTAATCCTTCGCGAGCACAATAAGAAAAAACTTTAATCTTTTTCTCCGTCATCTTAATATTAATAATATTTAAAACTTTATTTTCCTTCCTTTAAAACAAACATATTAATAACTAGTTAGAAGACAAAGACATTAATCAAACTTTTAATCGCATATTTAGCTAAGAGGTTCCTGTTGAGTACAACGGACGTGAGGGGTGCTAATACCTTCCCCTTCAGTAACCGACTCCCGAACTTAGAATTTGGTTTCGTTGACCATTTCTTATCCTTCCTTTAGGTTGTATCTATATCTCCCTTTTCTTTAATTAGAATAAATAGAATTAGGTGGCGACTCTGTTGTTTCTTTCTGCGTCCCATCGCGAGGATCGCATTTTTTTCGAGGTACGACAGCTTGGCGACTCTGCTGGGGAATAGCTCCATGCTAGAGAGGGTCGAGCCTAACTTAGTTTTGTGTGTTTATCGGTTTGATGTTGTCTTTTTTCTTCTCTATGTTTGCTATTTATGTTTTGTTTATTTGTTCTTTTATTCACTTTCTTTTATTACTTATTATACTTGACTGTGGGATCTGGGGGTCACTTTGCAAGTAAAAATGAGTTATGGAAAAAGAAGAGGGAACACCTAAGATTAGAATTGGATGTTATTAGTGTTAGTCTCTGAGGAATCGCTCCTTTCAATCCTAGCATGAAAGCCCCCCGAATAATTATACTTTTCGTAGGTCTTTTCGCAACGCAACTAGCCTATCGTGTGACTGGATTTATGGGAGGGCTGGGATTCTGGGACCCCCTAGAACCTGTTTCAATTTTGGTAATTGTGTAATGTTATGCTCCGAGGGCTCGCCCCTTTATCGGCCTAGCATGAGAACTCCACTCAAGGTAGACCTTATTGTCATTATCGTCACAATGCAGCTAGCCTGCGGCGGGGCGTTAGTAAGATAAACGTCTGTGACCTTGAGTTTCCTTAAACTATCACCGTAGAAACCATTATGTGAGTGGGATTTATGGGCAGAGAAACATAGAACCAATCTCTTACAGCCCACCTATTAAGAAGGTTTCAGTTTTGATTGTGACACCTCGCATCCTTGCATCCTTGTATCCCTGCATCTTTGCATCTCAGCATCATATGCATCATTTTAGTAAGAGCTTCAAGGAACAAAAAGATGTTTGTTGCAACCATCATATATTTTACCATGAATGGGCTTCAGTTTATTAGTTCTTGAAAAATAATAAGAAAGCTTTACCCATTGTGATGCTTTGCAATAACTTCTTAAGTCCCTTGAAGCATTTGTATTTTTTTTACTCATGAGTGCATCTCCACATTTGCATTTTGTCAAAAAACTCATTCCTGTCACCTCCTTTCCAGGCTGTCACACGGAGGATCTCACGCAAATACTCCACTCAAGCTCAGGTGTCACACCCCAAATTTTACCCCTAACTGCTCGCATCATACATTCATCGCATTTAGCAGGGATTTTTCCCGATTTATTTTCTGTTTATTTCTTCTCATTTTCTAGCTATTTATATTTTTGATTCTTAATGTCTTTCACCTATAAGCTTCCATTTTAATTTAATTTCATTTTCTTATTTATAACTTTTTAATTCATTTTGTGTTTCAATTTTAATTTCTATTTTCGTTTCTATTATTAAGTTCCTATTTTAAAATTTCTATTTCTAATCTTTAGCTCAATTTTCAATTTTTTCTAAATTTATTTGTTATTTCTTTTCATTTTCAAGTTCGCATTTTTAAATTAATTTTTTATTTCATTTTCAAGTTTTATTTTTTTGAATTTATTTTCTATTCTTCAATTTTTAATTTTATTTCATTTTCAAGTTGTTATTTCTAAATCTAATGTCAATTTCAATCCATGTTTATTTTCTAAATTCCAAATTTGTTTCTTTAGTTCTAAGTTAATTTTAATTCCAAGTTTATTTATTTAAGTTTATAAGTTATTTTCAATTTTAAGTTTAATTCTTTTTAATTCGCTTCTAATTTAAGTTTATGTTTAGATTTTAATTTAAAGTTCTCATTTTCAATATTAAGTGTTAATTTCAAGTTATAATCCCAAATGTAAATAATCAACTTTTTATTCCATAATATTGTTATATTACAAAAAGAAAGAAAATTGTACAAAAAAATTCAGCACAAAAATACAAAATGCAGCAGCACAAATTCAGTCCCAAAACTCAGCATGCAGCCACCAACAACCTGCATTTCCTGCTCCACTCCCTCCACAAAATTCAGGCCTTGTCCCTTTTTTTTGAGACCCTTCACCTACAAGTTTCACAGTACAAAAATCAGAACAGCTCTAAAAAACTCAGCCACAAAACAGCCATCAAATAGTCCCAAACTCAGCATAAAAACACACACTGTTTACATTAGAAATTCAGCCACTAAGCATACTACAAAAACACAGTCCTCAACAACACTGTTACAGCCCAAGATACAAAAAAACTCAGCACTCAAAAAACTATACAAATCTGCCACAAACACTACTGAAACAGCCTTCAAAAATACACCCAAGTTAACCCCAAAGTCACACAAAAATAGTTCCAAACAGCCCTCCAGCACACAAAAAAACAGCCATCAAAAAAATCACAAAAAAAGCCAAGAACAACTTCAAAAATCAGCAAAAACAACAATCAAAGGAAGGAGGCTTACTTGTGGATTCTTCACCCCGATAACGTTCGGGTCGGTATATTTCTATTTCTTTCATCTCTTTTTGCATTTTGTTCATGTTTCTTCTTTAAATTCTTTTCGTTGCTCCCCATTCTGCATACACAAAACAAAACCTTATATTAAAACTTCACAAAAAAAAAACTTCATATTAAAAAAGCTTCAAAAACTTAAAACCAGCCAGCACATACTTTTTTTTTAGACCCTAAGCCTCCATACTTATTCAAGCAACACAAATAAACCGCCAGTTCACCACCTTCAAAACCCCTCGCTGTGAACCAAATCCAAGATCACTCACTTTCCATAGCCACCCTCCTTCATCTTTCATGAACACAGACCAAAACACACGAAAAATCCCATTCACGAAATACACATCCCTCGAATCAACACAGCTGCAAAAACGCAACACCAAAACCATCCATACACACAAAGAACCAACAATCCGAATCCTCCACCGAAATCCAATCCTGTGTAAAACAAACAACCAGCCATCTAAAAAACCTTCAATCAACACAAACCGTCGCCTCTCCGCAAGCCCCCACAAAATACCAAAATCCGTAACTGCTTCACATCACACCACCATAAATCCTGGAAAATAGAAGAAAAAACAGAAAAGGAAATAGGATGAAAACAGAACTATTCGAAACAAACTCGAACAAAACTATAATAAATCCAAACCTGTCAAAACCTTCCTTCCAAACTTTTCACAAGCCAAAAGCCAACGCGAGAAGCATCTGTGAGCGGGAAGCAGCGAGGTAGGAGTGAGACGGATCTGAACTGAGAGAGCTGGAGTGATTTGATGAACATTGACCAAGCCATCAAACTGCAAACAATCCAAATCGTCATCCTCACAACAAACCCTTGCCCAAACCTCTAAACCCGAAACCAGAAATGCCCAAACTAGAAAACCCACCGCGCCGCTGAGCACCGAAGAAGCTGATGAGCTGAAGCCGAGAGCGTGAGACGCGAGTGAGAGACGGAGGGATCCGGATTGACGGAGACCTTGAGAGAAACAACCGGGTAGCCACCGCGATTCAGGCTGAGAGGCACGATTTGAGTGAGGCATCGCGAGCTGAGAGAGAGAGGCTGTCATGGAAGAGAGCCGCGAGAGATCCGTGAGAAACCGGCGTGGGTTTTTTGTGTTTGGGGGTGAATGTTGCTGATTTTCGTTTTCCTTTTCTATTTTTTCCTAATCTGACTTCTTTCTCTTTTTTTTCATTTTTTTTATATCATTATTTATTTTATATTACTTTATATTTCTTCAGTTTAAATATTTTTTAGGTTTAACCATTTATTTATTTCATAAATTTATTAGTTAGAAAATTATTATATACAAAATAAATAAATAAAAACGTTTTAAATTAAAAAATTTCTTTTCTATTATTATTTATTTTTAGTTAAAAAAAAATCCATATACCTATACAAAAAAAAGGGTCTTTTTAATTTCAAATTCTCTTTTCTATTATATTTAGTTTAAAAAAAATCTATGTACCTATAAAATAAAAAAAATCTTTCTAATTTCAATTCTCTTTTCCATTATTATATTTTTTATATACATATGAAATAAATAAAAAAAACTTTTATTCAATTTTTGTTATTGCACTTAGTTAGAAAAACAATAAAAAAAACTTTTAAAATTTTCTTTTCTATTTTCTTTTTTTATATTTAGTTAGATATTTATGTATACATATAAAAAAAATATACAACAAAATAATATTTCAAATTCAATTTCTCCTTTTCTATTTTGTTTTAGTACATACTTAATTAATCATATTTATTCTTTTATATAAAGTTCAAAAAATTTTGTTTAGTTCTTCTTCGTTTAAGATAGAGATTCGTTTTAGCTTAGTATTAGATCCTATTAGTGTGAGAGTTTTAGATTTAGGTCCATCTCTTAGTGTGAGTTTTTAATCTTCCGATTGTCTTGTTTGTATGCATACTATGTTTATATTTATTTTGCATCATGACCATATACCTGTTAAAATAAATTGAAAATGCACATTAATTTCAAAGATAATAATTCCTTGGTCCAACGCCAAGTGAACTTCACTTCACATACACTCACACACGTAAGTCGGTCGTTTACGATCGCCATCTGCCCAGTTCCTTACACTGCACAGCTTTTTAATTTAAGCAAATTGACGCACTGCGCTTGTTTTCCACCCCCGCATTCTCGATCCATATATCGAGCCATAGCCGGTTACTAAGCCCTTTATCCTGCATTTCTATTTTCTTTATCCAATTTATTTTTGCAAGTCGCAACCCATGCTTTAGACTTAGGAGCTTGCACCCTCTTTTATTTACTTTCTGTTTTCGCATTCGTATCCAAAAGGGAAAGAACTCCTGCAGTTGACTCAATGTCATAGGAAGTTTAGCCATCCCTAGTTACCATTTTGACCTTAGCAATTAGGTCCTTCTTTTTCTTTGTCCTTAGCAATTAGGTCCCTCATCCTTAGGTCCTTAGCCATTAGGTCCTTAGCTTTTATTTTATAACTTTTTGTGACTTTGTTAAGTCACGTGAGTGTTTGCCATAACACTTACCTCCCCAGCGAACCTTGAGCGTAACCAAGCGTTCGTTAATCCTTAGGAGAACTACGAGTGCTCTGATTCTACACCCGATACGTAAGCATCGATGCGATGTTGTGCGAGCACCATTAGAAATAAAAACCTTAGGTTCCCATAATTTTAGCAAGCAATAAACAACAATAATACAAATATTAACAAGAGGTTCCCGTAGGATACTGCGGATGCTTAGGATGCTAACACCTTCCCTAGGTATAATCAACCCCCGAACCTAGTTTCTCCTCATTTAGGGTTTTTACGATCTTTTTCCCTTTTCCCTTTGGATTAAATTAAAGTCGGTGGTGAACATAAATGTTTTGCGATTCAAGCTCACTTAATAGCTTGGTATCCGATTCTCACCGCGACAGAAATGGCGACTTCACTGGGGAGACTATTTTTTAGGGTTAAGCCCACCTTGTATATTTGTATATTTGTTGTTGTATTGCTTGTTATTATTTGGGATTTTTGTTGGGTGTTCCATGTGTGGTGAGATAAGTCCTAACCCGGACTTGAGTGCAAAATAAGTTAGGACGGTGGTATATTCAAGAAGGCTTGTAGGGAGTTGAGTCCCGACCAAGTTGACTTGAGACACCACCACTCAGCGGAGGCCTCCTTGGATGTAGTTTTGTTGATCGAGTTCAGTCGTGAAAACATTACTATATTCGACTTGAGAGCCATTAATGCTGAGGACCTTAGAACATTTACCCCCACTTGGCCTTTTTAGGGATGTAGTGCGATGACTATGAGGGTGCAAATCCGAAATAGTTGATACGCGATACTACACTCGGATGAGACTCTCTTGAGAATATTACTGATTACCAAGTCGAGTTGGGAAGTCGGTAATATCCGAAAGATGGGACAGTGATTCTGGGAACCTTTAGAACCCGTTGTACATGTACAAATAAACTCATAGTACATACCTTTTGGGAGGGTTGAACCTTCGACCTCATGCAAGCTTTGAACCTAAGCCTTGTTTGTGTTTGTGTTTGTTGCATTCACGCATCATGAAGCATCATTTTACCATTTATTTAAGGAACTCAGAAACTCTATCTTTGCAAATATCATAGGTATCATCATGGATTTTGGAAGAAGAAAGACTGTCAAGTACACGTTCAAAACTCCCAAACTCGAAGACCTAAGGAAATTAAGAGATTTGGTTCTGGATCAAGAAGCCTTCATGGAGAAGCATAGGAGACTTTTAGCTTTGCTTAAGACTGATTGGGATGGAAGGTTGCTCTCTGTGATGCTCCAGTTTTATGATCCTCTTTACCACTGTTTTACGTTCCCTGATTACCAATTGGCGCCTACCTTGGAAGAGTATTCAGTTCTGGTGGGATCGCGTGTTAAGGATGAGTTTCCATTCCCTGTTCTAGAGAAGGACCCTGAAGAAGAGGAGATTGCAAAGGCAACGTATTTGAGTGTTCCTGAGGTCAAGGCAAATATGACCTATAAAGGAAAGATTTTTGGATTCCCTACAAAGTTTCTGTTAGAAAAGGCCAAGAATTTTGTTGATGTGAAGGATATGAAAGCTTTCGAGGCGACCTTTATTCTGCTAATATATGGAGTGTTACTTTTCCCAAGCTTTGAAGACTTTGTCGACCTGAACGCCATCAAAATCTTTCTGAAGAAGAACCCGGTCCCTACTTTGCTCGGAGACACGTACCATTCCATACATCTGAGGAATCTCCATAAGGGAGGGATGATTACTTGTTGTGTTTCATTGTTGTATGAGTGGTTTATTTCGCACTTGCCTAAGTCATCTTCATTTTGGAACCTTAAGGATGGTTTGTGGTGGTCATAAAGGATCATGTCTCTTACCCACTCTGACATTAGCTGGTACAATCGTGCTTATGATGGAATATTGATTATTGATAGCTGTGGTGATTTTGCAAATGTGCCTCTTCTTGGCACTAAGGGAGGAATCAGCTATAATCCGGTTTTGGCTCGCCGCCAACTCGGGTATCCATTGAAGGACAAGCCTAAGGGTGTTGAAGTGGAAGGAATTTTCTTTAAGGATGACGAAGAACCAGAGCTCAAGAAACAGATTGTGCAAGCTTGGAAGTACATCCATCGGAAGGGGAGGAGTAGCTTGGGAAATCCGAATTGTGTTTCTATGGAACCCTATCTCCAATGGGTACGAGATAGGGCAATCAGTCTGAAGATGCCTTACCCTCTCCAGGATCCTATGACCTTCAAGAAACCCATTCTAATCTTTATGGATGATGCAGAGAAGCTGAAGATTGATTTGGAGAAAGAGATTCGAGAAAAGAATGCATGGAAGAATCGACATCAGATCATCAGTAGTGAGAATGAAGGACTTAGAAGACAACTGAAGATGAAGGAAGAAGAAGAGCTCTCCAGCAAGAAAAGGAAAGCACCAGAGGATTTATTTTCCTCCAGCACTCAAGAGGACACTTCTTGGAAGTCGATCGTGGATCAACTTATGCTTGAAAGGGCTCAGATGAAGGCACAAATCGAGAAGCTCAACTTGAGGCTTTTAGGAGAATCTCCTTAGGACTTTGTCTTTGTCTTTATTAAGCTTTGTTTGGGATTTTTGAAGATGTACTCAAGACTTTGTATCAATTTTTGAATTTAATGAAATCATATCCTTTTGATTATTATGTGTTCCTTGGTATTTGCAAAGTGTTTCTTAAGTTCCGTGAATAATTTCATTTTTGCATTGCACTCATACATTTGGCATTGCATTTGCATTTTTTTCATAAAACTCATTCCCGTCATCTGCTCTCAATTCAGCTTTCACACTGAGGCTCTCACGCAAATACTACACTCGAGCTCAAGCCAGAAAGAGGATGGCTGAAAGAGACATAGAGATGGACAGAGTTAACGAAGAGCTTACTGAGATTCGTGGAGATATGGGTCAGATGATGGAAATATTGCAGGTTATTCGAGCGAAGATGGATACCCAGCAGACTGTGGTGTCAGAAATTGTCACTGCAACGACTGAAATTGTCACTGCAATGACCCAGCCTACGTCATCAGTCACTACCCCTGTGACCTGGTCTCCTTTTGGGTTTCCTCCTGGATTTTTCCCTCCTTCTCAAGGTTTTGCTGCTCAGGGTTTTATTCCTTCTTCTCAAGGACTGGCTACTCAGGGTTTCTTCCCTCCCTCCCAAGGGTTTGCTTCTCAAAGTTTTATACCTTCTTCCCAAGGATTTGCTGCTCAGGGTTTCTTCCCTCCTTCACAAGGGTTTGCTTCTCAAAGTGTTTTTCCTTCTTCCCAAGGACTTGCTGCTCAGGGTTTCTTCCCTCCTTCTCAAGGTTTTGCTACTCAAAGTGTTATTCCTCCTTCCCAAGGACTTGCTGCCCATGGTTTCTTCCCTCCGTCCCAAGGCTTAGCTTCTCAAAGTTTCGCACCTCCTTCTCAGGGCATGGCATTTCCTTTCCAAGGTTTTGTGCCTCCTCCTCAAGGATTCGCTGCTCAACAAACTGTTCCTGTGACTAATGAAGAGAATCATGCAGTTGCTAATTTTACACAAGACATTGTGCACACCCGTGCTCAACCGTACTTTAATGACCATCAGGGGTATGAAGCGCCAGATATGTCTGAAAACGGAGATGAGAAACATGTGAAGATGCAGGAGAATTTTGATACCCTTGAAAAAAGGTTAAGAGCGATTGAAGGTGACCAGATCTTTGGGGCTGCTGCCAGAGAGATGTGTCTGGTATCTGGATTGGTAATACCTCCAAAGTTCAAGATACCCACGTTTGATATGTATGAGGGTGCAACTTGTCCTAAGAACCATCTTTTGATGTACTATCGAAGGATGGCTGCGCAGGTGGACAATGATAAATTAATGATCCATTGCTTCCAGGATAGTCTGAAGGGAATCTCCTCTAAATGGTATCTGACGCTTGACCAGTCGAAGATTCGCAGTTTCCAAGACTTGGCAGATGCTTTCATCCAGCAATACAAGTATAACATGGACCTTGCTCCCGATAGGAGGCAACTGTTGAGTATGTCACAAAAAGATTCTGAATCCTTTAAAGAGTATGCTCAGAGGTGGAGAGGGACCGCTTCTCAAGTAGAGCCCCCATTGACTGAAAAAGAATTAGCTGACTGGTTTGTTGACACTGTGCGACCAGAATTCTATGAGAGGATGGTGGGAAGCATAACTGCTAGCTTCTCTGATTTAGTGGCTGTGGGAATCAAGGTAGAACTCGGTTTGAAAAGTGGAAAGATGAGTGGCGCATCTGGCGGTTCCAGCAGTGGTAGTGGAAATATTGGCAAGAAATTTACCAGCAACTTCCACAAGAAGAAAGAGGGTGAGACAAATGCGATATTGGCAAGTCAAAGAAGAAATCCGCTTTGGCAGAGACCTCCACCTACGGCTCAACGGCAGTATGTTCATCAACAACAGTATGCCCAACATCCTTATGTAGCGGCGGTCCAACCGTCATTTAATCCACAAGTCCCGATGTATCGGCCAACTCAAGCAGCACCGATGTATCAACAAGCGGCTCCGATGATTCAACCTTATCAACCAATGCTCAACAATCCAGGCTATCAACAAGCGCCCAATGCTTCAGCCTATCAGCAGAGGACTCCAGCTCCTCATCCAAATCCCAACTTTCAGAATAGAAGACCAGGTGGAAGGCCTCCTAATCCTCGAATCCCTATAACTTATACTGAGTTATATCCTTCACTGCTGAAGAAGGGTTTGGTTACTCCAAGGCCTTTGGGTCCTCCACCAAATCCGCTCCCACCAAATTACAACTCAAATGCTCACTGTTTATTCCATGAAGGTGCCCCAGGGCACGATTTGGAGGGTTGTTATGCTTTGAAGTACATCGTGAAAGATTTGATGGAGAAGAACATTCTGTCATTTGGGAATACTGGTCCGAATGTCAAAGATAATCCTTTACCCAAGCATGGGTCCATAAATGCTATTGTTGATGAGTCCGAAGAAGGTTTGATTTTCAATGCCACAGAGATCAAGACCCCACTTCGAGACTTCCATGCAAAATTAGTGGGGGCGGGTATGTTGAAGAGCTGTCATCAGAATTGTGAAGGTTGTGTTGATAGTCCAAGGGGATGTGAATTGGTCTTGAAAGATGTTCAAGATTTGATTGATGAAGGTGTCTTACAAGTAAGCGGTCATATGAAGAGGAATGAAGTGGCAGTGATTGAACCCATTTTCAACTTACCTGAATCTGATTCTACCTGGGTGCCAGTGTTCAACCTGCCTGAATCTTCAGGAGCTCAACCTATCTTCAATACTCCAGAATCTGTGGTGCCAATTTTCAATATACCTGAGCCAAGATTTGAACAAAGGAGTAACCCTTTCCTTTATAAAGACACTAAAGCAGTTCCATGGAGGTATGATACAGGGAAAGTTCATCAGAAGATTGATAAAGCTAGTCAGAAGGAAGGTTCGAAAGTTGCAAGTGCTGACATAGCGGGTGCAGGTCGTTTGACTCGCAGTGGTCGTGTTTACACTCAGCAAGCCCATACGGCTCCGCCTAAAGAAGTCATTCCAGCTGTTGTCAACCAGGACAAAGGGGTAGTTTTGGGAGAAGAGGATGCAGAATTTCTCAGAATCATTAAGAAGAGTGATTATAAGGTGATTGATCAGCTACATCAAACGCCTTCCAAAATATCTATCCTATCACTTCTTATGCATTCTCCGGCTCATCGAAGTGCGCTTCAGAAATTGCTAGCTCAAGCTCATGTTACGCATGACATAACAGTAAATCAGTTTGATGGGGTCATTGCCAATATCACTGCGTGTAACAACCTCAGTTTCAGTACGGAGGATCTTACAAAGGAGGGCTTGGACCACAACCGTGCTCTCCACATATCCGTGAAATGTCAAGAGGATACTTTAGCAAGGGTTCTTGTGGATACAGGATCTTCATTGAATGTTTTGCCGAAAAGAACACTTGCTAAGTTATCTTATCAAGGGGCAGAGATGATGCCCAGTGCACTGATTGTGAAAGCTTTTGATGGGTCAAGGAGGACTGTTATCGGAGAAGTAGACCTACCGATCTTGATTGGCCCACAGGTCTTCAAAATCACTTTCCAGGTTATGGACATCAATCCTAATTACAGTTGCTTGCTGGGAAGACCTTGGATTCATGCCGCTGGGGCAGTCACTTCTACCCTACATCAGAAGATGAAGTTTGTGGTCGATAACAAGCTGGTAACCGTGTCTGGGGAAGAAGATCTCATGGTTAGCAACCTTTGATCCTTTAGTTATATTGAGGCTGATGAAGATGCTTTGGAAACTTCTTTCCAAGCTCTTGAAATAGCCAATGCTGTCCTTTTGGAAGTAGAGGAACCAAAAGGGAAGGGTATCCCATCTTTCGCATCGCTGAAGAGTACCATTTCCACCATTGAAGAAAGAAGCCATGAAGGTTGGGGTGATGTCATTGAAGTCAAGCAGAAGCTAGATCGTTGCGGGTTGGGTTACAAACCAACTCATGTGGAGGAAGGAGCGTCAACCTCCGTTAAAGGACGTCTGAAGACCATTCAAGAAGTGTTTTCAAGTGCTGGTTATCAGGTCAATGCAATTGATGGAGTTTCTGAAGATGAAGATGTGAATCATTTGGTGTATCAGTGTGAGGAAGCCTTGGACAATTGGGAGGCAGTCGAGATCCCAGAGTTTTTTCCATTGTCAAAGTAATTTATTGTTTTTTTAAGTGTTTTCAAAGTTCCCTAGCTCTGCCCAAGGCTATGGGAGTATTTTGTAGGGCCCCTTCTCATTTTTAAAGTTATTATCAATGAAGACATTTTGTTAAACTCTTATTTTTATCATTTACTGTTTTTCTCTCTTTTCACTTTTAAAAGAAAATGGCAATCTTTCAAAACCAATAAAATTAAAAAAGCTTTTTCTCTTGCATTTCTCTATTTTCCACTTTTAATAAAAGCAAATCATTATCATATGCAGAATAAACGAAAACCCTGTTGAATCCAATGACTCTACATTCTCTCCTAACTTTGATTCGCCCATCTACCAAGCGGAAGATGAAAGTGAGGAAGATTGTGACATTTCCGAAGAACTGGCAAGATTAGTTGAGAATGAGCACACAGATCTTCAGCCACATAAGGAGCAGGTTGAGACCATCAATCTTGGCACTGATGAAGACAAGAAGGAAGTCAAGATTGGTACAACGCTTGGGGCAGACATCAGAGAAAGATTGGTCAAGCTTCTCAGAGAGTATGTAGATGTGTTTGCATGGTCATATCAGGATATGCCTGGTTTAAACACAGACATAGTGGTCCACAAGTTACCTCTTCGACCAGATTGTCCTCCTGTAAAGCAAAAGCTTCGAAGAACAAGACCAGACATGGCTCTGAAGATTCGAGAAGAGGTCAAAAGACAGTTTGATGCTGGATTCCTCGCAGTTGCAAAATACCCTGAGTGGGTAGCTAATATTGTGCCAGTTCCTAAAAAGGATGGCAAAGTCAGGATGTGTGTGGACTATAGGGATTTGAACAAAGCCAGTCCGAAGGACGATTTCCCTCTTCCGCATATTGATACTTTGGTTGACAACACTGCTAAATTTGCTGTTTTCTCCTTCATGGATGGGTTTTCAGGATACAACCAGATCAAGATGGATCCTGACGATATGGAAAAGACTACATTCATCACACCATGGGGCACTTATTGTTACAAGGTTATGCCATTTGGTCTCAGAAATGCAGGAGCCACTTATCAGAGGGCAATGGTCACCCTATTCCATGATATGATGCATAAAGAGATAGAAGTTTATGTGGATGATATGATTGCCAAATCACAGAGTGAGGAGGATCATTTGAATCATCTCTTGAAGTTATTTGAGCGTCTCAGAAAGTTCCAACTGCGTCTGAATCCAGCTAAGTGTACTTTTGGTGTCCGATCAGGAAAGTTACTTGGTTTTATTGTTAGTCAGCAAGGTATTGAAGTAGATCCGGACAAGGTCAGAGCAATTCAAGAGATGCCAGCTCCCAAGACAGAAAATCAAGTCAGAGGTTTCCTTGGAAGATTGAACTACATCTCCAGATTTATTTCCAACATGACTGCTACTTGTGAGCCTTTATTCAAGTTACTCCGGAAGAATCAAGCAATTGAGTGGAGTCCTGATTGTCAAATAGCTTTTGAGAAGATTAAGGTTTATCTACAAGAACCTCCTATCTTGATCCCACCTACTCCAGGGAAGCCTCTTTTCATGTATCTGACTGTGCTCGAGGGATCTATGGGTTGCGTATTAGGCCAACAAGACGAAACTGGTCGTAGCACGCCATTTATTATTTAAGCAAGAAGTTCACAGACTGTGAAAGCAGATATTCACTCTTAGAGAAGACTTGTTGTGCTTTGGCGTGGGCGGCCAGACGCCTCAGGCAGTACATGATTTGTCACACTACTTTGTTGATCTCGAAAATGGATCCAATAAAGTACATCTTTGAGAAGCCTGCTTTGACTGGAAGACTCGCCCGTTGGCACATGTTGTTATCCGAATATGATATCCAGTATGTAACCTAGAAGTCTATTAAAGGCAGTGTTTTATCTGAATACCTTGCTGATCATCCTGTCGAAGATTATGAACCTTTGAAATTCGATTTCCCGGACGAGGACATTATGTTGATAAAGGACTGTAAAGTTCCAGGTCCAGATGAAGGTCCCAAGCCAGGTTCTCGTTGGAAGATGATGTTTGATGGTTCCTCTAACTACATGGGGCATGGTGTAGGAGTTGTCTTGATGAATCCCGATGGTGGTTATACTCCCTTCACGGCTAGATTGTGTTTTGAATGTACAAACAACATTGCTGAGTATGAAGCGTGTGTTTTAGGTATCGAAGCTGCAATCGATACCAGAATCAAGATTCTTGATGTATATGGAGACTCAGCTTTGGTAATATACCAAGTTAAGGGTGAATGGGAGACTCGTGATGAGAAGTTAATCCCATACCGTGCTCACATTGTGGAATTGATCAAATACTTTGATGAAGTCACTTTCCATCATGTTCCAAGGGCAGAAAATCAAATTGCAGATGCTTTGGCAATGTTGGCATCTATGTTTCAAGTCAGATTTCTTAATGAAGCTCCACTCATTACAATCGAGCGAAGAACTGCACCAGCCTACTGTCTACTGGTCGAAGAGGAAACTGATGAGAAACCGTGGTTCTATGACATCAAGAACTATTTGCAGAATCAAGAGTACCCAGTTGATGCAACAAATCTAGACAAGAAGACTCTGAGAAGATTGGCGTCCAAGTTCTTCCTCAGTAACAATGTGCTCTACAAGAGAAATCATGATATGGTTCTGCTCAGATGTGTGGACAAGCGCGAAGCAGACTTATTGATCAGGGAAATCCATGAAGGATCATTTGGAACACATGCCAATGGACATGCCATGTCCCGGAAGATTTTGAGAGCTGGATACTTCTGGTTGACCATGGAATCAGATTGTTTCAAGTATGCCAGGAAGTGTCATAAATGCCAGATTTATGCCGACAAGGTGCACGTACCTCCAACACTTTTGAATGTTCTGTCATCGCCTTGGCCTTTCTCAATGTGGGGCATTGACATGATAGGGGCAATTGAGCCTAAAGCTTCCAATGGTCATCGGTTTATCTTGGTCGCAATCGATTACTTCACCAAATGGGTAGAAGCAGCTTCCTACGCCAATGTGACAAAGCAAGTGGTTGCCCGCTTCATCAAGAACCAAATTATCTGCCGTTATGGGATCCCAAGCCGAATCATCACAGATAATGGGACCAATTTGAACAACAAAACAATGAAAGAGTTGTGTGAGACATTCAAGATTGAACATCATAACTCTTCTCCGTATCGTCCGAAGATGAATGGAGCTGTTGAAGCTGCAAACAAGAACATCAAAAAGATTCTGCAGAAGATGGTAAAAACTTACAAAGATTGGCACGAGATGTTACCATATGCTTTGCACGGATACAGAACATCGGTCCGCACTTCAACAGGGGCAACCCCCTTCTCTCTGGTGTATGGGATGGATGCAGTTCTCCCTATTGAAGTAGAGATACCATCTTTGAGAATATTGATGGAAACCGAACTGGAGGAAGCTGAATGGGTCCAGAACAGGTTTGACCAACTGAACCTTATTGACGAGAAGAGAATGACCGCCATGTGCCATGGCCAGATGTACCAGAAGTGCATCAAGAGAGCATTCGACAAGAAAGTCCGTCTCCGAGAATTCAAAGAAGGAGATCTTGTACTCAAGAAAATCTTGCCAGTCCACAAAGACATGCGTGGAAAATGGAGTCCTAACTATGAAGGCCCATATGTGGTGAAGGTGGCATTCTCCGGAGGTTCCTTAATCCTTACAAATATGGATGGTGAACAGCTGAAACACCCGGTGAATTCTGACGCAGTCAAAAAATATTATGCCTAAATAAAACCCGATAGGTCGAAAACCAGAAATGGCGACCTATGCAAAAAATGGGTATCCCGGTGGATCAAAACCTATGAAGGAGATCCAAGCAAAAGTTAGGGATAAAAATGAAAGAATAAGAGCTCGCTAAGTTGAAAACCCGAAAGGGCGGCTTAGGCAAAATAGAGCGTCCCGGTGGATTGAAAACCCGAAAGGGCGGTCCAGGCAAAAGTTAGGGACAAAGGCATTTGACTGTGTCAGATGGTGCTTACCATTACTGAAGAATCATACTGGAAGATCGATCCATTTGCTCTTGTCAGAAGCAAGGTGTCGGGCAGTCTTAGTTATTAGGGATTGTAGTGGTCGTTGGATTCAATGTAGACCTTTCCCCATTGCCATTTTCAAACTGTAATTTCCCATGGAGTTTTTGCCATTGGCAAGCTACCATTCTTGAATAAATACAAACTTTGTCATGAATTTTGTTGTTCAGCTTCTTATTTTCTTTTGTTATGCAAAATGCCATCACTTGATTACAATTTAACTCTGAAAATGACCAGTTTTTTTAAGGAAATGTTTTTTGAAAACATGCTGAAAAACTTTTAAATTCTTTGACTTTGGGAAAATTGGAAAAACCTTCGGTTTCCCCAAGAAGTCCTGGTTTGCAACAACACTTTTGTACTATTATTTCAGAAACCCCCATGGAAGTTCAAAACTGATAACACTCTTGGATGGATCCTTGGACCAAGCATGATTTCCAAGTTCGAAGACATCTCCCCAGTGTTTTTCTTATTGCTCATCTGAGTATTGGTGTTGAGAGCCTACTCCTCTTTGAGTCTTGTCAAACTCTTTGTCTCTTTAGAGTCAACATTTGCATATCATGATCATTCGCATCATGCTCAATCATGCGCATTTGACATTAGCATTTGTCTCTCCCCAGTTGGCGTCTGTCTAACTCCAAGTCCAGATATCATTAGTGCTCAATTTGAGAATTCATTGTGTTGGTACCCGAAGTTTGGTTTACCATTTGTTTTGTCCCTAGTAATTGCTGGTGTTCCCCGTGGAATTCTAATTGTGGTTGGCATTTGTCTTTATGACCACCAATGTCTCCTTGAAGTCCAATTGTCATTGGCACAAATCTTTTAAGCAGGTCCTGAAACCTTTGTTTTATATCCAAGTCAACTTGATTTTGTACATACTTGTACCCTTTCTCCTGATGGTTCCTGAAGGAATTTCCAGAGGTTGGATGTCTTATCTTATTTGAAAACTCCAACATATTTTGTTGTTACTTTTTTCGTGTTAGCCGGTCGCTTAGAGCCGTTGGTCTATCTTTGGGTGATTTTCATTCTATTCCCAATGTTAGTTGGTCGCATAGAGCCGCTACTAAATCATTGTGATTTCCTTCCTTATCCTCAGTGTTAGCAGTTACATTTGAACCTGCTAATTTACCATTTTGAATACTTTGACTACTTTGCCTTTATCATTCTTAGTGTCAACCGGGTTTTTTTTAACTTGTTGCGCATTCACTTTGAGTGTATCTTGGCTTTCTTTTGTAGTGTCAATAGGTTTCGAACCTATTGCGCTTCCATTTCGATTATTTTTGTTGTTAGTCATGGTGTCAGTCGGTCGTTTACGATCGCCATCTGCGCATTCACCTTGAATAAGCTTGTTGTCATTCTCAGTGACAGTTGGTCGCATCGAGCCGCTGTGCATTCACTTTGATTGTTTATTTTTTTTTATTTTTTATTTGTTGATTATTCTCAGTGACAGTTGGTCGCATCGAGCTGCTGTGCATTCACTTTGAATTTTTATTTTTTGTTGATTATTTCTTGGTGTCAGTTGGTCGCATCGAGCTGCTGCGCATTCACCTTGAATAAGCCTTCTGTTATTCTTAGTGTCAGTTGGTCGCATCGAGCCGCTGCGCATTCACTTTGAATTTTGTGCCATTTCTATTCTTAGTATCATTTGGTCGCATCGAGCCACTGCGCATTCATTTTGAATATTTTTGTTGATTATTCTTAGTGTCAGTTGGTCGCATCGAGCCGCTGCGCATTCACTTTGAATATTATGTTTATCATTTCCGGTGACAGTTGGTCGCATTGAGCCACTGCACATTCTTTTTGGATGTTTAGTTTGTTGTATTCTTAGTGTCAGTTGGTCGCATCGAGCCGCTGCGCATTCACTTCGAATATTATGATTATCATTTTCAGTGACAGTTGGTCGCATTGAGCCGCTGCACTTTCCCTTTGAATGTTTATTTTGTTGTATTCTTGGTGTCAGTCGGTCGCATCGAGCCGCTGCGCATTCACTTTGAATATGTTGTTGCTTTTTACTTCTCAAAGTCAATTTGGTCGCATAGAGCCATTGGTCAACCATTTCGATTTATTTCCTTGTCTTATTTGTATTCTTGGTGTCAGTTGGTCGCATCGGGCCACTGTGCAGTCACTTTGAATTTTATTTTGTTTTGTCTGTGTTCGTTGATCCAACGCTTTGGATTTCCTTTTGTTCCCGTCTTTTGTTATTCTTAGTGTCGACAGTTACACTTGAACCTGTTGATTTATCACTTTGAATATTTCCCGTTTTCGTTTCTTTATCCCCAGGGTTTGTCGTCCCCAGTGAGTTTGGCTTGTGATCGTCGGTATTATCATCCTGGTCATTCATATCATAATCATCATTTCATTGCATAAGAGTTGCAGAGTTAGATAGTTTGTAGTCCAGCATAACATTGCATTTAGGGGCAAAATTTCCGGTTATTTCTGTATTTAAATACCTTTCACCATGATCTCGTGAGTGCCTATCGTCATTCACGCCATCTGGTAAAGTTATTTAAATAGGGGCAACTGTCACACCCCAAATTTTACCCCTAACTGCTCGCATCATACATTCATCGCATTTAGCAGGGATTTTTCCCGATTTATTTTCTGTTTATTTCTTCTCATTTTCTAGCTATTTATATTTTTGATTCTTAATGTCTTTCACCTATAAGCTTCCATTTTAATTTAATTTCATTTTCTTATTTATAACTTTTTAATTCATTTTGTGTTTCAATTTTAATTTCTATTTTCGTTTCTATTATTAAGTTCCTATTTTAAAATTTCTATTTCTAATCTTTAGCTCAATTTTCAATTTTTTCTAAATTTATTTGTTATTTCTTTTCATTTTCAAGTTCGCATTTTTAAATTAATTTTTTATTTCATTTTCAAGTTTTATTTTTTTGAATTTATTTTCTATTCTTCAATTTTTAATTTTATTTCATTTTCAAGTTGTTATTTCTAAATCTAATGTCAATTTCAATCCATGTTTATTTTCTAAATTCCAAATTTGTTTCTTTAGTTCTAAGTTAATTTTAATTCCAAGTTTATTTATTTAAGTTTATAAGTTATTTTCAATTTTAAGTTTAATTCTTTTTAATTCGCTTCTAATTTAAGTTTATGTTTAGATTTTAATTTAAAGTTCTCATTTTCAATATTAAGTGTTAATTTCAAGTTATAATCCCAAATGTAAATAATCAACTTTTTATTCCATAATATTGTTATATTACAAAAAGAAAGAAAATTGTACAAAAAAATTCAGCACAAAAATACAAAATGCAGCAGCACAAATTCAGTCCCAAAACTCAGCATGCAGCCACCAACAACCTGCATTTCCTGCTCCACTCCCTCCACAAAATTCAGGCCTTGTCCCTTTTTTTTGAGACCCTTCACCTACAAGTTTCACAGTACAAAAATCAGAACAGCTCTAAAAAACTCAGCCACAAAACAGCCATCAAATAGTCCCAAACTCAGCATAAAAACACACACTGTTTACATTAGAAATTCAGCCACTAAGCATACTACAAAAACACAGCCCTCAACAACACTGTTACAGCCCAAGATACAAAAAAACTCAGCACTCAAAAAACTATACAAATCTGCCACAAACACTACTGAAACAGCCTTCAAAAATACACCCAAGTTAACCCCAAAGTCACACAAAAATAGTTCCAAACAGCCCTCCAGCACACAAAAAAACAGCCATCAAAAAAATCACAAAAAAAGCCAAGAACAACTTCAAAAATCAGCAAAAACAACAATCAAAGGAAGGAGGCTTACTTGTGGATTCTTCACCCCGATAACGTTCGGGTCGGTATATTTCTATTTCTTTCATCTCTTTTTGCATTTTGTTCATGTTTCTTCTTTAAATTCTTTTCGTTGCTCCCCATTCTGCATACACAAAACAAAACCTTATATTAAAACTTCACAAAAAAAAAACTTCATATTAAAAAAGCTTCAAAAACTTAAAACCAGCCAGCACATACTTTTTTTTTAGACCCTAAGCCTCCATACTTATTCAAGCAACACAAATAAACCGCCAGTTCACCACCTTCAAAACCCCTCGCTGTGAACCAAATCCAAGATCACTCACTTTCCATAGCCACCCTCCTTCATCTTTCATGAACACAGACCAAAACACACGAAAAATCCCATTCACGAAATACACATCCCTCGAATCAACACAGCTGCAAAAACGCAACACCAAAACCATCCATACACACAAAGAACCAACAATCCGAATCCTCCACCGAAATCCAATCCTGTGTAAAACAAACAACCAGCCATCTAAAAAACCTTCAATCAACACAAACCGTCGCCTCTCCGCAAGCCCCCACAAAATACCAAAATCCGTAACTGCTTCACATCACACCACCATAAATCCTGGAAAATAGAAGAAAAAACAGAAAAGGAAATAGGATGAAAACAGAACTATTCGAAACAAACTCGAACAAAACTATAATAAATCCAAACCTGTCAAAACCTTCCTTCCAAACTTTTCACAAGCCAAAAGCCAACGCGAGAAGCATCTGTGAGCGGGAAGTAGCGAGGTAGGAGTGAGACGGATCTGAACTGAGAGAGCTGGAGTGATTTGACGAACATTGACCAAGCCACCAAACTGCAAACAATCCAAATCGTCATCCTCACAACAAACCCTTGCCCAAACCACTAAACCCGAAACCAGAAATGCCCAAACTAGAAAACCCACCGCGCCGCTGAGCACCGAAGAAGCTGATGAGCTGAAGCCGAGAGCGTGAGACGCGAGTGAGAGACGGAGGGATCCGGATTGACGGAGACCTTGAGAGAAACAACCGGGTAGCCACCGCGATTCAGGCTGAGAGGCATGATTTGAGTGAGGCATCGCGAGCTGAGAGAGAGAGGCTGTCATGGAAGAGAGCCGCGAGAGATCCGTGAGAAACCGGCGTGGGTTTTTTGTGTTTGGGGGTGAATGTTGCTGATTTTCGTTTTCCTTTTCTATTTTTTCCTAATCTGACTTCTTTCTCTTTTTTTTCATTTTTTTTATATCATTATTTATTTTATATTACTTTATATTTCTTCAGTTTAAATATTTTTTAGGTTTAACCATTTATTTATTTCATAAATTTATTAGTTAGAAAATTATTATATACAAAATAAATAAATAAAAACGTTTTAAATTAAAAATTTTCTTTTCTATTATTATTTATTTTTAGTTAAAAAAAAATCCATATACCTATACAAAAAAAAGGGTCTTTTTAATTTCAAATTCTCTTTTCTATTATATTTAGTTAAAAAAAAATTTATGTACCTATAAAATAAAAAAAATCTTTCTAATTTCAATTCTCTTTTCCATTATTATATTTTTTATATACATATGAAATAAATAAAAAAACTTTTATTCAATTTTTGTTATTGCACTTAGTTAGAAAAACAATAAAAAAAACTTTTAAAATTTTCTTTTCTATTTTCTTTTTTTATATTTAGTTAGATATTTATGTATACATATAAAAAAAATATACAACAAAATAATATTTCAAATTCAATTTCTCCTTTTCTATTTTGTTTTAGTACATACTTAATTAATCATATTTATTCTTTTATATAAAGTTCAAAAAATTTTGTTTAGTTCTTCTTCGTTTAAGATAGAGATTCGTTTTAGCTTAGTATTAGATCCTATTAGTGTGAGAGTTTTAGATTTAGGTCCATCTCTTAGTGTGAGTTTTTAATCTTCCGATTGTCTTGTTTGTATGCATACTATGTTTATATTTATTTTGCATCATGACCATATACCTGTTAAAATAAATTGAAAACGCACATTAATTTCAAAGATAATAATTCCTTGGTCCAACGCCAAGTGAACTTCACTTCACATACACTCACACACGTAAGTCGGTCGTTTACGATCGCCATCTGCCCAGTTCCTTACACTGCACAGCTTTTTAATTTAAGCAAATTGACGCACTGCGCTTGTTTTCCACCCCCGCATTCTCGATCCATATATCGAGCCATAGCCGGTTACTAAGCTTTTTATCCTGCATTTCTATTTTCTTTATCCAATTTATTTTTGCAAGTCGCAACCCATGCTTTAGACTTAGGAGCTTGCACCCTCTTTTATTTACTTTCTGTTTTCGCATTCGTATCCAAAAGGGAAAGAACTCCTGCAGTTGACTCAATGTCATAGGAAGTTTATCCATCCCTAGTTACCATTTTGACCTTAGCAATTAGGTCCTTCTTTTTCTTTGCCCTTAGCAATTAGGTCCCTCATCCTTAGGTCCTTAGCCATTAGGTCCTTAGCTTTTATTTTATAACTTTTTGTGACTTTGTTAAGTCACGTGAGTGTTTGCCATAACACTTACCTCCCCCGCGAACCTTGAGCGTAACCAAGCGTTCGTTAATCCTTAGGAGAACTACGAGTGCTCTGATTCTACACCCGATACGTAGGCATCGATGCGATGTTGTGCGAGCACCATTAGAAATAAAAACCTTAGGTTCCCATAATTTTAGCAAGCAATAAACAACAATAATACAAATATTAACAAGAGGTTCCCGTAGGATACTGCGGATGCTTAGGATGCTAACACCTTCCCTAGGTATAATCAACCCCCGAACCTAGTTTCTCCTCATTTAGGGTTTTTACGATCTTTTTCCCTTTTCCCTTTGGATTAAATTAAAGTCGGTGGTGAACATAAATGTTTTGCGATTCAAGCTCACTTAATAGCTTGGTATCCGATTCTCACCGCGACATCAGGCCAAGAAGAAGATGGCTGACAGAGACCCAGAAATGGACAAAGTTAATGAGGAGCTTACTGACCTTCGTGGAAATGTGGGCCAGATTATGGAGATGCTACAAGTCCTTCGAGCAAAGATGGATACCCAACAGACTGTGGTTTCTGAGATTGTCACTGCAATGACTGAGCCTACGCCATCAGTCACTACCCCTGTAACCTGGCCTTCTTTTGGGCTTCCTCACGGGTTTGTACCTCCTCCTCAGGGTTATGCTTCTCAAAGTTTTATTCCTCCTTGCCAAGGATTCACTACTCAGGGTTTCTTCCCTCCTTCCCAAGGATTTGTTACTCAGGGTTTCTTCCCTCCTTCCCAAGGTTTTGTTTCTCAAGGTTTCGCACCTTCTTCTCAAGGGTTTGCATTTCCTTCCCAAGGTTTTGTGTCTCTAGGTTTCGCGCCTCCTTATAAAGGGTTTGCATTTCCTTCCCAAGGTTTTGTGCCTCCCTCCCAAGGATTTACCACTCAGCAAACTATTCCTTTGACTACTGAAGAGAACCAAGTGGTTACTAATTTTACACCAGATATTGTGCACACCCATGTACAACCATACTTTAACGATCCTCAGGTATATGATGTGCCAGACATGTCTGAAAACAGTAATGATAAACATGAGAAGATGCAAGAGAATTTTGACACTCTTGAAAAGAGATTGAGGGCAATTGAAGGTGACCAAATCTTTGGTGCTGCTGCCAGAGAGATGTGCCTCGTGTCTGGACTAGTGATACCTCCCAAGTTCAAGACACCCACCTTTGATATGTATGAAGGCACAACGTTTCCTAAGAGCCATCTTTTAATGTACTATCGGAGAATGGCAGCGCAAGTCGACAATGACAAACTGATGATCCATTGCTTCCAGGATAGTCTGAAAGGAATTTCCTCCAAGTGGTATCTGACTCTAGATCAATCAAAAATTCGTTGTTTCCAAGATTTGACTGATGCTTTCATCCAACAATACAAGTACAATATGGACCTTGCTCCCGATAGGAGGCAGCTGCTGAGTATGTCTCAGAAGGATTCTGAGTCTTTTAAAGAATATGCTCAAAGATGGAGAGGAACCGCTTCTCAAGTAGATCCCCTATTGACTGAGAGAGAATTAGTGTCATACCCCAAATTTGTCCTATTCATATAATCTTTTTTTATATTATTTGTAGTTTCATTAATAGCTATTGTTATTCAGAAAAATTCAAAAAAAAAGAAGAAGAATATATATGGATTGTTAGTTTCATTTTTTTTTTATTTTAATCATCAAAGATTGGCTATAGTTCAATCAAGTTTGTCAAGATCAAGTTGAATTGAATTCAAATGTGTCAGAGATTTGAGAATTATCAAGTGATGCAGATCAATTTTATTTGAGCCATTCCCAATATTTTTGAATAGAGGCATGAACAAAATTCACTTGGGCTCCTATTTAGAAAATGTACCATTAATGCAATTTAAGCTCGAGATTTTGAATTGTGACATAGGTTGTGTCCAAGATTATTTGTTTGAGTCCAGGTCATGATCATTTGTCTCAAAGGGATTACAAGCTAGTTGCTAAGCTAGCCATGTTTGTTGTGCTATAAGGTGCTAAGCCTAGATTAAAGTGATCATTAAATTCATGGCAGGTTGGGAGTTGAGCGGTTACATGATGTAGGATTAACTGAGGGATTGTTTTACTTGTACAATTACTGCGTTGGCGGTACTCTTGTTTCAATTTGAATCAAATGCCCAAGATTATAACAAGTCTCATTTATTATGTCAAATCATCACATTACAAGCAGTTACAATAATACAGATGTAGAGAATTGGAAAAAGGTCGGTCTTGAACAAAAATGAAGACTAGGTTTCTATAGCAGACATAAAGTTGCAGATTGTGATTACAAGATACAATACTTATTTGAAGCTGATGGTTGTTAATGTTTATACAAGTTATTTCAAGACAACGGCACGATTATTTTGCAAAGTCCTCGCCATCCATATCCAAGTTTGCTACAGAATGCCTGCATAAGAGTGTATTACCGCCAGCCATACAAATTCCACATCCAAACATTTGCAGGTATGAGATGTGAAAGAAACAGAGTAGTACAAGCCTATACTATTCAGAATGATCCTTCTCCAAGTTACCTAGCCAAAACAAGTTGAAGGATGACAATAAAAATGCTCCACCGTTACAGGAAAACGGTTATCCGACACTGCTTTCTTCTGTTGTCGCAGCATACGTTTTGTATTCTAGTTGCGTTGTTGCAAAGTTTTTGGAAACAACTTTGGACTTTTGCTACCGCCCCGATGCATTCAAGCCTCATGCCAATTGCTGCAATGGCCTTCTTCACCAAAGGTCATGGTTGTTAAAATATTTCATGCACCAGTTACCACCCTACACCACAATTAGCTGCTCAAAATCCATCATGTCAGATGCACATCAAGGAAGCATGACTACACAGGCCGTGACAATACACCAGATTGTAAACTTTGAGTTTCCATTATTCTTCATGACATCAGGTTCCATAGCAAACATGCAGTTCAAGAAAACCTATAATCTCAAACACATGAAAATCAGAGTTCATTCAACAAATGTAGCAGAAAATTCACAAGACATATATGTTCATAATTGTCAAATTTTAATTACCTCTGAAGCATGGCAATACTCTTCCACCTTATGGGGAGTTGATACCTAATTCTAATGATTCGGAAGATAATGATAATGACGATTCTAGAGATGATTTTGATAAGTAAGTTGAAGCAACTTTTCTCAGGGCCGTGCATGAAAACATACAAGAAATCAACTCTTTGAAGTTGTCGTACAATAAGATAGCTGCTGATTGTGCGGGAGCTTTGTTTTATGCGATGATGAAGAGATTCGAGTCTAGCACCAGAGACTTGCACGACAATCTTTCTCATTCAAAACCAAAACTCACATTGACCAGACCCAAAGAATCCGAATTTGAGACAGCGGGCTCGCCCAGCTAGAGTGAAGGTTGCTGTTAAGCTTGAAGAAGAAATGATGACTGAAATTCCCAAATTCAAGTCTCGGCCCATAAATAAGAAGATTCTGCAAGCTTCAACTTTTCCTCCCTTACCAAGCAGTGTTTATGCAGCCAACTCAAACACATTGAAGAGCCATCTCTTGGTGTTTTCTCCGTACCCTCGTTTGGTTGGTGCGGCGAAACTCAAAATGAGAAAACCAAATATTGTCAACAGTTTCTCTGCTTCTCCTGAACTTTCTCATATTGACAGAGGAGATATTGTTAATTCGAGCTTAAAAGAACAACGAAGACCACTGCCACAGAATGCTGGAGCTAAGTACGGCGAAACAATTCCAATCCAAAGCTTCTCTTTCAAGGGAACAAATTTCCTCCAATGCTAAACCTGCAGCCCAGTTTCAGTTTTAGAAAGCAGCGGTTATTTTTCAGTCGAGAACTCCAGCTTTGAGTTACTAGTGATTCCGGCAAAGTGTCCTCGCAGTAAACGTCGGCGCCTCTCAAGCTTTAACAAATTCTTCATACCAAGTCTCTCACCAATTCCCTCATCAAGTCTTCCAAATGATCTGCAACATACAGCAATAAACAAGCAGTGAAAATTTGTTTTACTAACAGTGAAAATAAAGGCAGTAAAAAATGAAGTTTGCACTCAAAATTTGCAGTGGGTCCACAAGCATTCTAGAAGGAAACCACCTCACTACAAACAAATTTCAGCTGTCACAATCACTCGGTCCCCACACAATCCTCACCAAATTTCATAGAAGATTCGTCCAGCTCACAGCTCAGCCAAATTCCTCAAAAAAAAATCACGTAGTATCCTCTGATTTCTGTATATATAAGCAAACCATTCACCTTGCAAAGGAGACGAAAAATCCTAAGGTCACTCAACAACAATCCTCAGAAAACCCTAGCTACACCAAAAAACACAAAACCAGAAAAACCAGAGAGTGACATGAAATGATATTCAAACCGCATAAACCTCTCACGCTTAATCCATAAACCAACTACCCACTCTAAACTATTTGTCAGACCAAATACAGAGAGAAAGAATCGCATAACTGAGAAAGATTTGAGTTAAACCGCGAGAACTCACTAACCGTTAATCTGAGGAAAACCGAACGAGCTGTGAATCCGCTTGAAGCTAAAACCAACAGGACGGAGGTGTTGTCGCGAAAACTGGAACCGTCGTGATACGTCACAAGCCGTGAAAACCCACCGCGATCGGAGCTCACTGTGTAGCGAAGCCAGATCGTGTTTAAGAGAGACCCAGTCCACCGTGGAAGCTTGTCGCCGTTGATATTTCGCGGTGTGAGTTTTTTTTCGTTCTCGTGATTCTGAAATACAGACCACCCTTGATCTCACTGAGCTGCTTTGGTTTAGGATAATTTATTCTGTTTGTGATTTTTAAAAGGGGGGTTATTTTCTCCTTTATTCAATTTGTTGTTTGGTTCCTTTTAAAGAGAGAGAGGCTCATAGGAGTCATTGCAGTTGTTGTGGTTGGTTTGGGTTCAGCCCAACTAGGATTCACCGATCCTGAATCTCATGGCACACTCTCCTTTTTATTGTTTCTTTTTTATCATTCTTGTTATTTTGTTTATTGTTTTTTATTTATTTAGAATTTTCTGAATTTTGTAGTTAATTTTGACTTCTTTGTCGAATGAGATTTGATTCATAATTTTCACTTTATTTTTATTCTTTTATTTTATTCGGTCAATGATATAACCGCGTTTCCTTGATATTCGGTTTACCGACGTTATCGGAATCGTTATGAGACCATTTTGTCTATATTAATTCGTAAGTATTTTATATACTCATTTTTATTATTTATATTCATTTTATTATTGGCCGATGATATAATTATGGTATCGATATTCAATCATTTTTTGATTCGCCGTTATCGATACCGGTATGAGTCAATTTTCTTTATTTTTCGCTATTATTTTAATCGATTATTCGATTTATTCGGTTAATGATAAAATGTGATATTCGATTATTTTAATCGAAGTTATCCATTAAATTGAGACCGATTTCACTATTTTCTCATTATATTATATTTATTATTTTGGGCCTATGATAAAAAATATGATTTATCGACATTCCACTTTGCGACGTTGTCTAAATCAATTTGAGGCCGACTTTTATCCATTTATTATTTTATCAATTTATTGATTTATTCATATTGTGGTCTATGATATTATTATCCGATTTGTGACATTCCACTTTGCGACGTTGTCCGAATTGATATGAGACCGTTTCCTATTATTTCTTATGGTTTCTAATTAATTTTAGATCCATTATTATTTACCGACTTTATTATTATTCGGCCAATGATAAGTGGTGATATTCGATTTCTAATAAATCGACGTTATCCCCTAATTTGAGGCCACACTTTTATTTTTCTTATTATTTCTCATTATCTCAATTTATTTTATTCTGGCCGATGAATAAATATTTAAATATTCGATTTCAAATAAATCGACGTTATTTAAATTAAATATGAGGCCAAACTATTATTTTATTATTATTTCGACTTTATTTTATTTTATGGTCGATGATATAACAAACAACTTAAATATTCGATTTCAATAAATCGACGTTGTTTAAGTCAATATGAGACTAATTGTATTTTTTATCGCATTTCTTTTATTTAAATAATTATTTGATTATAAAGTAACACTCGACTTCTCATAGAATGATTCTAACTTTGAATCGATTCTAAGATAGTTAAAGAGCTATATTTTGACGCTTTCGGTTTAATTCGACCTCCAACGGCTCCGCCTTAGCTTAAGACTAAGATTCAATCTCGTGTAATCGTTTAACTCTTAACCTCCATTTTGCACTCACCCTTCGCGATCGCTTTATGCCTCGCAATCGACCTACCAAAATGTTTCTTTAAATCCAAACCCTTGATCCAACGTCAAGTGGTATTAGGTATTAAAACACTTTAATAATATGAGAGAAATTGTACGCCACGAGCCTTAAGTGGTAGAAAGGAGGATTACGAGCTCTCGTTATTCGCTCCGATTATTCCGTCGCAAGACACTTGGCTTGTTGGTTCGGAATAAACTATCCATAGTCTTTAGTGCAATTCGACTCCTAAAGAAAGATAAATAAAATTTTAATCCTTTTCCTCCTTTAGCAAGTAATTCATTAGGCATAGACATACTTTCGCGCGTGACAACTTAGAAGGTTCCCATCGAGTACGATGGATGTAGGGGGTGCTAATACCTTCCCCCTGCATAACCGACTTCCGAACCCCGACAATGGTTACGACGACCTTGTCTTTATCCTTTCTTCCCGGGTTTTATCTATATTTTCCCTTTCCCTCTTCGGGAATAAATCAAAATTAGGTGGCGACTCTCAAGTCAGCCCAGCCGCGACCGCATTCGCGAGGAACGTATTTTTCGAGGTACGACAATTAGCTTACTGGTTTGTTGACATTGTACGACCATAATTCTTTGAGAGAATGGTGGGAAGCATAACTGCAAGTTTCTCTGATCTTGTGGCTGTGGGAATCAAGGTTGAACTTGGTCTAAAGAATGGTAAGATGAGTGGTGCATCCAGTAGCTCCAACAACAATAGTGGGAACAATGTTAAGAAGTTTACCCATAATTTCCACAAAAAGAAAGAAGGCGAAACAAATGCAGTGATGACGGGTCAAAGGAGAAATCATCTTTGGCAGAGACTTCCACCTGTGGCTCAACAACAGTATGCCTATCCACCACAATACATTCAACATCCTTATATAGAGGCAGTTCAACAATCATATAATCAACAAGTTCCAATGTATTGGCTAACTCAAGCATTAACGATGTATCAACAAGCAGCTCCAGTGGTTCCAGCCTATCAACCAATTCTCAACAATCCAGGCTATCAACAAGCACCCAAAGCTTCAGCCTATCAGCAGAGGACTCCAGCTCCTCATCTGAATTCCAACTTTCAGAATAGAAGACCGGGAGGAAGGCCTCCTAATCCTCGGATCCCTATGACCTATACTGAATTATATCCCTCACTGCTGAAGAGAGGCTTGGTTACTCCAAGCCCTTTGGGTCCTCCACCAGACCCACTCCCACCAAGTTACAACTCAAGCGCCTACTATTTATTCCATGAAGGTGCTCCAGGGTACGATTTGGAAAGTTTTATTGCTTTGAAGTATGCTGTGAAGGATTTGATGGATAAAAACATTTTGTCATTTGGAAATACTAGTCCGAATGTTAAAGATAATCCTATACACAAACATGGGTCCATAAATGCCATTGTTGATGAGTCTGACAAAGATTTGATTTTCGATGCCACAGAGATCAAAACCCCGCTTAGAGACTTCCATGCGAAGTTAGTAGAGGTGGGTATGCTGAAGAACTGTCATAAGAATTGTGAAGCTTGTGCTGATAATCCAAAGGGATGCGAACTGGTTTTGAGAGATGTTCAAAGTTTGATTAATCTTGGTGTTTTGCAAGTAAGCGGTCGTGTGAAGAGGAATGAAGTGGCAATAATTGAACCCATCTTCAACTTTCCTGAATCTGATTCTACCATAGCCCCAGTATTGAACATGCTTGAATCCCCGGGAGTTCAACCCATCTTCAATATGCCAGAACCTGTGGTGCCCATTTTCCATTTACCAGAACCAAGGATTAAGCAAAGAAGTAACCCTTTCCTTTATGGGAATACCAAAGCAGATCCATGGAAGTATGATGCAGGGAAAGTCCATCAGAGGATTGAACAGGTTGGTCAGAAGGAAAGTTTAAAAGTGGCGAGTGCTGACATCAGGTGCAAGTCGATTAACTCGCAGTGGTCGTGTTTACATTCAGCAAGTCAATACAGTTCCACTGGTTCCACCTAAAGAAGTCATTCCCACTATTGCCAACAAGGATAAAGGGTTGGTCTTGGAAGAGGAGGATGTAGAATTTCTCAGAATCATCAAAAAGAGTGATTATAAGGTTATTGATCAGCTACATCAAACACCTTCCAAAATATCTATCTTATCACTTCTTATGCATTCGCCGGCCCATCGAGGTTCTCTCCAGAAATTGCTAGCACAAGTGCATGTTACGCATGATATAACTGTGAATCAGTTTGACGGTGTCATTTCCAATATCACCGCATGTAACAATCTCAGCTTTAGTATGGAGGATCTTCCAAAAGATGGCTTGGACCATAACCGTGCTCTTTATATATCTGTGAATTCCAGGAGGATACTTTAGCGAGATTTCTTGTGGATACGGGATCTTCATTGAATGTTGTGCCGAAAAGAACACTTGCTAAGTTATCTTATCAAGGGGCAGAGATGAGGCCCAGTGCACTGATTGTGAAAGCTTTTGATGGGTCAAAGAGGATTTTTATTGGAGAAGTGGACCTACCAATCTTGATTGGACCACAGGTGTTCAAAGTCACTTTTCAGGTTATGGACATTAATCCTAATTACAGTTGTTTGCTGGGAAGTGTAGCGGTAAAATCGTGAGTGTAAGCTATTGATTAACTTAACTCGATTAACACAGAGTCGCCACCGCGCTTTTCTTTATTTCCGAAAGGAAAAAGGTAAAAGAACGAATAAAAACCTAGGATTCTAAAAGCAAGGCTAAAAGAAATAAACAGAGATTGGGTAAGGGGATTGGTTATGAACCGGGAAGGTTTTAGGCACCCGACTCATCCGTGGTACTCCACGGGAGCCCTTTGAAATACTTATTGCTTTTGGTCTGAAATTGGTTTGTTTAAAATGATGGAAGAGATGAGGAGAAGAATATTTTTTAATGATTTTGTGTTTGATAAGGTTTTAAAGCCTTATGCCTACGTACCCACAAAGTGCAATGCGAGATCAAAACCTCGTAGTTCGTGGTACAAAATTCGGAAAGAAACAAATGGGTTGAATTGATTTTAAAATGTAGAGATAAGTCTTCATCCCTTAGCGAATAATTCCGCTAGAAGGGATGAATCATATCTAAACATGGGAAAAAGAAAAAAAGGTGCACAAGGCACAAAAACAATTGAATGGGTTTGTATTTTTTAAAGTATATGAAAAAATGGTTTTAATATATTTACATGGATTAATATTTGATTAAGAAAATAAAAGGAAAAGATTAAAAATCGCTTGACCTAAATCAAGGTTTGTTTATGAAAGTGTTTGAAGTTTAGAAAACAAGAAGGTTTTGAAATAGGAAGAAGTTTTGAAAATTAAAGAATGGGGAGGAGATGAAGAGACTAGTCCTAAAGCTTGAATTAAAAGATAAAGAAAGAATTTACCAAACTATAATATGCACAATTCTTCAAAGATCGGAATTTCCATCTTCAAAGGTTAATGACATAATCTTGAGGCCGAAGTTCCTAATCCATTCCAACTTGAGCAAAGGGAGATCCTAGAAGTCTAAGTCCATTCTCCAAAAGCAAAGGGATAGTAACCATAAGTCCAATGTTAGAAGTCACAAGTTTTTTAAGAGTTTAATCCTTTATTAAGTATTTTGATGTCCAAATGGACAAAATAAAAACAAGCACAATATGAATATCAACAAACACAATATGAATATAAACAATGATATATGATATAATATGGCAAAATATAATAAGGAGATAAGGGAGCGAGAGATTTAAAATAAAAGGATAAGGTGCAAGAGATTAAATTTAAACAATTATATTCACATTATTATATTATTTGCAATATAAGGTGGTATGATGAACTTAATCAAGCACAACCACAACAAGGAAAATAAAATGAGGCAAACGGATCCAAGTGGATCTTTAATCGAATCGGGACAAATGTAGGTCTATGTTAAGCAATCGCCGAGTAATTTACGGAGTAATTACCCTACAAATGAGGCCGGCCACCACTAATTAAAGTGGAAAATATTCGTGTTAATACATGTTAGAGAAACGATATAATGGATCGTTCTCCGAAAACATGCCACACTAAAAGAAAAAGGAAGGTCTAATCTTAGTCGAGATTATCGTTGAATTTCTCGATTAGCAACCTATCACGATCTCAAAGTATGGAGAATGATCCAAATGATCATTCATCCATAGATTTGAAATAATGAAGATTAAGCTTAATCGGAAATCAACAATCTCGAATCGGAAGATTGTCATCGACCAAAATTTAAAAAAAAAGAGATGAAGAATAATGGATCTAAAAATAGATCCAATAAAAGGAATCAAAACATTTTAAAAATCCTTTTCTAAACTCTTTCTAAAAATCTTTTTTAAGAAAATCTTTTCTAAACATCTTTCTAAAATACTTTTTCCTAAAATTTTCTAAAAAAACTATTTCTTAAAAGAATTATTTTAATAATATTCTAAAAAAATATTATTAAAATAATTCTTTATTTTTAAACCTCTTTGAACAAAATGAATGAAATAAACAAAAATTAAGCCAAAGTAGGGGGTACAACCCGCGGGCTAGGTGGTGAAAGAAGTGGATCCAAGGATCCAAGCCCAACTCATAGTCCTTTTGCCTTTTAAAAAATTGGAAAAAATAAGTTACAATAAATAAATAAAAAAAACAAAAGAAGTCAAAGACTTCTTCTTCTTCTTCACGGTAAAAGCAACGCAAACAGGGCAACAAAAGTCACGGCGGCGGAACGAACAGGGAAAGGAAACGAAAACAAATCGCAGCCAAATCGTCCTCACCTTCAGTGATCAAACACTAAAATCTCTCTTCTCCTTCTCGCGTTTCCGATTCAAATTTCCTTCTTCTCCTTCAATTTGATTTCCGGATTCAATTTGGTTTTGGTGTTTAGGGTTTTTGAATTGGGAATTAAGATTGAGAGAGGGGTTTTCAATTTGGTAGAGTTTCAGAGTGCTATTGAAGCTTGTTGATTGAAGAGGAGGAAGGTTCTGTTTTATAGCAGAATTTGAAGATTGATTCGATGCCGTTTTGCAAGGATTTGCCGCGTTTTGGAAAGCTCACGGTATTCTCGTGTCAATTTCGTTTTTGGTTTTCATTTATTTGCCTTTTGTTTTTCTGATTTGATTGCATGACGAAGCTGCCGTTTCACTCATTAACAGGCTGCGTTTTGATGCTGTTTTGGAGAGGTGAGGGTACCGCGTGTCCATTTGCGTTTTAATTCTCAGCTTTTGATTCTTATTGTTGCTGCGTTTTGACTGTGATTTCAAGTGACGAAATGCGTTTTGATTATTTGGTTTATCAGGTGTTTGGCTCGTGACGGCATGTGCGAGATGCGTGAGTTATTTGTGCTGAGGCCTTGCGTTTGCGTTGATGCTGTTGCAGCTGGCTTGTGCGCTGGGAAGCTGTGGGCCAGGCCTTGGCAAGTTATTTTGGCTGCAGTTTGTTTTGAATTGAAGCTGGCGCACGATTTTTGCGTGCTGGGGTTGGCTGATGTGAGCTGGGTAATATTTGGCGTATTGCTTCGGCTTGAGAATGAGGCTTGATGGCTGAAGGCAAAGTGTTTTGATGTTTTGATGGGCTATAGCTAGTGTGATGCGAGGCTTTGAGAATAAGTTGCTGGAAATTGCTTGTAAGGCAATGAATGGGCCAAAGGCCTTTATTATTATGAGACATAAAAAAAAGAATGGGTTATGTATAGAAGAAAAAAAACGGCTTTATGATATAATTGTTTTTTTTGAATTTTGGTATTATAATGAAAGAAAATAAGAACAAAAGTTGGAACAATAAAAAATGGAAGTGAGAATAAAATTTGGAAATTGACTTATGGAACTTGATTAATTTTTTTAATGAACAATAGGCTAAAAAATTGGGACAGAAAATTTGGGTAATAAAAAAAATGGATAATGGATAATCGAACTAAAAAAAATCTAGAAATTGGAGGATGGATGAAATTTGATTTTCAAGCCCACAACAAAACCTCGATTATTTCAACAAGCCTCTGAACACAGCCCAAATACCTTGCAACTTGCCAACTGAAAACTGTTTGATTATTATTTGATAAACCGAATTCATACTGAGGAAAATAAATCCTCAGATGAATCGTTGATGAACTGATGAATCGATGAACTGATAAACACTGAAGATTCAAACCGCAACACACTGCCTGATAACTGATGAACAAACCGAACTTTGCACAGAAAACAACTGTCTGATAACTGATGAACCAAACAAACATTGTCACACAATTCAACTTGTACTTTGAAAACGCATTGCCTGATGCATGAATTATTGGCACACACAACTGGCAGTCGAAACAATTTATCTGATAGTTTGACCAATATTAGGTCAAACATCCACTTGAAATCGAATTGTGACTGAACAAACGCATCTGAATGAAATTACTGTCTCATCTTCGCAAACCTGCAACACAGAGAAGAAGAAGAACACTGCAACATATTTTGTTGTATTTTGGTTAGAAGACAGTAAATATAAATAAATATAAAGTAGTAAAAATAATGGTGATCCCCTGCGAAGCATAGACCCTAGATCTGAGGAGAAACTCGAAACCTGTGCGATCTTGTTTGTTAGCAAAATGCAGATGATATGCGAAACAATCTTAGGGCAAAAATTAGGGTGTTACAGGAAGACCTTGGATTCATGTCGCTGGGGCAGTTACTTCTACCCTACATCAAAATATGAAGTTTGTGGTTGACAACAAGCTGGTAACTGTGTCTGGGGAAGAAGATCTCATGGTTATAAACCTTTCCTCCTTTAGCTACATTGAGGCTGATGAATGTCGCTCCCAAAGATTTGCATCCCGGTACAAGCGCGAACGGTCGGCGAAAGGAACAATGAGAACACACAGCAGTGAACTCACTGGAAAAGAAAAGAGTCGCCAGCTAGGCATTTTTATCCCGAAGGAAAGGTAATGCTGCATAGACCTAGAAAGATATGGATAAGGCGGTTGCGAACCAGAGAGACTGAGAAAGGGGGTCGGTTACAACCTGGGAAGGTATTAGCACCCAGATTGTCCGTCGTACTCGACGGGATCCACGCTTAAAAAGATTTGTGTTTAAAGGGGCAGTGTCAGTGCAATCTGTGTATAAAGAGCTGGAAAAAGATATGCAGGTGTCAGTGTAAAAGAAAATGAAGTGTAATAAGTGAAGTGTCAGAGTGAGATCAGGAATGAAATGCTCATGACCATGAGGCTTAATGAATAAAGCTAGAAAGAGGGGGAATATACAGAGACTTTTGTTCGATAACTGTTAAGTTATGCCTACGTATCCTCTCGTGCAATGAGGAAGTCAGAACACCGTAGTTCGACCCAAAGAGACTGAAAGATGAATTGACTTGTGAACTGCTTACTTGTCTATGCTCAAGTGTATGACCTGTCTGGCTCAGGTGCAAGCTGTCTTGCATTAGACGGAAGAAGCAAGTTCTCGTTTATGAGTGAATAAGATGAGAAAAGAATCCCGGAGGAGACGATTATTATTTGTTTTTGAGTTTTCAGTCTTTTATTGCTTTTTGAAGTTTGTCATAAGATAATGAGCTTAAGCCTAAACCAATGGATTTAGTAAACTCATCACATCTTCCCTCTGATTAGGGGTAATGAGAATACCTTAAGTGTGAAGTCAGCTTCTCACACTTAATCACCTTTGATGCAGGATTAATATCATTAACCTACTTGTGATTATTTAGATGTTTTTGTGGTTTTTGTTTAGTGTTGAGTAATGAGGTTAAGCCATAATCAAGGATTAAACAGACTCATTACACCATCCTAATAGAAGGATAATAGATGAGAATGTTTAAGCTGAGGAAAGCTCCTCAACTTAATCCATGATTAGGGATTAAACTCACGACAAAACAAGCCTTTGATTAAGTGGATTTTACTTAATGATAAGATGATGAAGTGAGTTTTATGGTTTGTAAGACAACTTGAGGGGGACTTGTCCATTAACACTGGGGTTAGTCCTTCTTAACCAATTAAGGAAGAATTAGAACCCTAATGCAAGGCCCAAGTTACAAGTGTGATGTCTTGATGATTATTAAGTGAATTGATTAAGAGATTTAAACACATTAAGGGTTTAACACTTAGGATTAAAGTTATACACTCCATCCTAATAGAAGGATGCAGGCATAAGCTTAATCACAAAGCCTTAAAACCTTTAGGGTTTAGTCCCTGATTATGAGGTGAGAAGAGAAGACTCAATGAGACACAAAGGTAAAAGCTAAGTGGGGGACTAATCAATATTCACATGCTCGGATGGTCCTAGGTTAGTGAGGCTCACTATCCTAAAGAAGAAAGAAAGAAGAAGAGAAAGATGAAAGGAGAAGCTCCATGGTGGCCTAGGCACACCTCAAGCAAGGCGAAAGATAAAGAAGACACGGAGATAAGATAAAGAGATGAAAGTGCGATATGGAGGTGAGATAAATAATGCGCAAACAGAGCCTACACCAGTAGGACTTCCAGATGCAACGGTATGCAATAAGTATAATCGGCCTCACTGTTACCTAACGGAGAAGGTCTGTTGCCTCTTCAATAAGCACAAGAGAAAACTCAGGAAGAAAATTCAAGTCTAAAGCGGATTCAACAGTTCAAGCACAAATTGTCAAATATCAGGGCATCAGACCGAAGTCAAGTATAAACATCCATCCTCTAGAATTAAAGTCGAGAATCAATCCGCGCAGCCACAAAGTCTAAGTTCAAACTGCGTCCGAAGATTCTACTTGCCCGAACAAAATTATGAAAAAGCAAATAGTCACATAGTCATTTCCACGCTTTATCCTTCATCATCGAATTCGAACAATTGACCTACAAAATAACGAGCGCAAACTACGACCAAAACTGAACACAATTATATTCAATTAAACTCAAATAAACTGAAACAAGAACTAAAATCAAAGCTATGTTAATATTAAAAATCGGAGCTAGCCAAAATAATATCTAAAATTCTATTCACTTAAATAAAATTAATCAAAATTAAACACAATTAAATTAAAATTACCAACAGAATTTAAATGAAACTAAAAAAATATTCTAGATTAATAAACTCTTAACAAATAGAAAAATTATAAATAGAAAAATGTTAATAATCTCAATAAAAAAGAAACAAATAAAATGAAATAACTAAAGATGAGGGGGGAGGCCGCTGTTGGGTGGATGATGTTTAGAAAAATATGCTGGCCCAAGCCCAACACATCAGCAGCAGCAAGTCTGAAATGGGGGTGTGAATATGAATTTGATGGGCTGAGCTAAGCCCATTTACAGCAACCAAAAACTTTTCCTGAAATAATAAAAAATGAAAATGTGAGCATAAAAAAATCAGATATCATGGTCCCCTGTTTCCAAGAAAACACAAATCCCTTCTTCTTCATCACACCGCGCCGCCATCTCTTTCTCTTCGTCTCCTTCATGGCCCATGACTTCGTTCTCTTCAGCAAACGACGATGATGATTTCACCTTCGTCGAGAGTTCTGACGCCGCTGCTTTGTTCGCGTCGCCGACTTCGGATTCGGCTCCCCTCACTCGCGATCGCCTTCCCTTCAAGACCCTTCATCATCGACAACTCCCTCCGTTCGTCGTCTCAAAATGCCGGCCAACGAACATGTCAACATACTTCGTTCAGATCTCGGTTCTCTCTTTGAACATCTCTTCATCTTCTTCTTTGTCTTTGTTTTGATTTTGAGATCTGAATATTGTTGTTGTGTATCGTTGATGAAGGTTGGTTGAGCGGCGGTGTTGGTTTTGCAGAAGTCGAGGGTTTGCGTAATTCTTAGGTCTGTTATCCGTTGTTGTTGGTGTGATGTTGATGAGTGTTTCGGTGTTGTGTTGAAGAAAATGCTTGGTGCTGTGTTTTGAGGGTAAGGCCGAAGGTGAATGCGGTGCGGGTTGATGGTGATTTGGGCGCGCGATTCGGTTTGGTGAGAGTTGTGGTTTGTGAAATGGTTTTATGTGTTTTTGCTTTGGTTCAAGAAGCAGAGGTTGCTGTGAAGAGTGATGAAGATTATTTGGTGTGTTAAAGGAGGTTTTGTGATGAAGGGTGATGAAAATGGTTGATGGAGGTCGAAGTAGGGAGAAGAGGTTTTTCGGTTTTGTGTTATTGTGGAGGAAATGTGTTGGCTGGTGTAGTGTTGAAGGCGGGTCTGAAGTTTAGCAGAGGGTTGAAGGATGACGGATTGTTGAAGGTGAGGTGAGTTGTTGGTTCTTGAAAGGTTTGAAAAAAATGTTGTTCTGCGGTTGCCGTTGAAATTGAGGATGAAGCCGAAGGGTTTACTGTCAATGGCGGTGAAGGTCTGTTTGTGGTGTATGGAAGAATTTGAGGTGAAGGAGGTTTGTTGTTGTGATCGAAGGGAGATGGAAGGGTTCTGGATCTGTGCTGTTGTGGATTTGATGGAAGGTTTTAGTGAGATGTGAAGGAGGTCCCCCTTTGATTTGGATCGGTCCGCTGGATGTTAACGAGGTTTTTTCCTTTTGCGGCTACCCTGCTATACTCTTTCTGCATCAAAAAGCTCTTTTTGCCAACTTTATGAAACTTCTCAGTTCTGTAACCTCTGCTAGCATTTTTGTCTGTTTGTATCTTGTTACTGCACTAACCTTTGACTTGGTTCCAAATGAACTAAACAAGTTGGGTTTGGATTAAACCAATTAAATACTAAATTCAATTAAAATTAAACAAAAATAATAGAAACAGTAATTAATACCTTAAATTTGAATAAATATATAAAAGAGTAACAAAACTAACTAATAAAATTATGAATTTAAATTAAATTTAAACTGACTAATAAAAATTTAAAACAAAAATTTAAAATCATACTTAAATTAAAAATAAATAAATTTAAATGAATAATAACTAATTAAAAGAATATTCTAAGTTTAAAACAATAAAATTTCTAAGTCTACACATTAAATTTAAAGTTCCAAGATTACCAATAAAGTTAAACAAATTCTAACATCATCTGAAATGAAATTATTTTATAAAGTAAACAAAAGTAATTACAAATTATAAAATAAAATAAAAAAGACGTTGAACGGTGGAAAAAAAAAATGCATGATTTATGATTAATAGATAAAAAAATGCAAAAATGACTGATAACCTAATCCTCAGAAAATAGCGATCCCATGTCTTAGGAGCTTATGCAAATGGTATGCAAAATGCGTATGAATGCAAAATGAAAAGCCAGAAAACCAGAGGGCAAATTTGGGGTGTCTACAATGAAGATTCTTTGGAAATTGCTTTCCAAGCTCTTGAGATAGCCAACGTTGTCCTTATGGAAGTAGAGGAACCGAAGGGGAGGGGTATTCCATCTTTTGCGTCGCTGAAGAGTACCATTTCCATTATCGAAGAAGGAAGCCATGAAGGTTGGGGTGATGTCATTGAATTCAAACAGAAGCTAGATCGCTATGGGTTGGGTTACAAACCAACTCATGTGAAAGAAAGAGCGTCAACCTCCATTAAAGGACGTCCAAAGACCATTCAAGGGGTGTTTTCCAGTTCCGGCTATCAGATCAATGCAATTAATGGGGATGCTGAAGATGAAGATGTGGATCATTTGGTTTATCAGTGTGAAGCAGCTTTGGGCAATTGGGAGGCAATTGAGATCCCATAAATTTTTCCACTGTCAAAGTAATTTATTGTGTTTCTTTAAGTGTTTTCAAAGTTCACTAGCTCTACCCAAGGCTATGGGATCATTTTGTAGGGCCCCTTCTCATTTTCAAGTTAAAAAAATCAATGAATGCATTTTGTTAAATTCTTACGTTGTTTTATTTACTGTTTCTCTCTTTTCACCTTTAAAAGAAAATGGCGATCTTTCAAAACCAATAAAAAGTTTTTTCTTGCATCTCTCTATTTTCACTTTTAATAAAAGCAAATCATTCCCATATGCAGCACAAATGAAACCCCTGTTGAATCCAATGACTCTATATTCCATCCTAACTTCGATTCGCCCATCTACCAAGCGGAGGATGAAAGTGAGGAAGATTGTGACGTTCCCGAAGAACTAGCAAGATTGGTTGAGTATGAGTACACAGATCTTCAGCCACATAAGGAGCGGGTAGAGACCATCAACCTTGGCACCGATGAAGACAAGAAAGAAGTCAAGATTGTTATAACACTTGGGGTAGACATCAGAGAAAGATTATTTAAGCTTATCAAAGAGTATGTGAATGTGTTTGCATGGTCGTATCAAGATATGCCCGGTTTAGACACAGACATAGTGGTCCACAAGTTGCCTCTTCGACCAGATTGTCCTCCGGTAAAGCAAAAGCTCCGAAGAACAAGACCAGACATGGCTCTGAAGATTCGAGAAGAGGTCAAAACACTGTTTGATGTTGGGTTCCTCGCAATTGCAAAGTACCCTGAATGGGTAGCTAACATAGTGCCAGTCCCTAAAAAGGATGGCAAGGTTAGAATGTGCGTGGACTATAGGGATTTGAACAAAGCCAGTCCAAAGGACGATTTCCCTCTTCCGCATATTGATACATTGGTTGACAACACTGCTAAGTTTGTTGTTTTCTCCTTCTTGGATGGATTTTCAGGATATAACCAGATCAAGATGGATCCTGATGACATGGAAAAGACTACTTTCATCACACCATGGGGCACTTATTGTTACAAGGTTATGCCATTTGGTCTCAGAAATGTAGGAGCCACTTATCAGAGGGCAATGGTCACCCTTTTCCATGATATGATGCATAAAAAGATAGAAGTTTATGTGGATGATATGATTTCCAAATCACAGAGTAAGGAGGATCATTTGAATCATCACTTGAAGTTATTTGAGCGCCTCAGAAAGTTCCAACTGCATCTGAATCCAGCTAAGTGTACCTTTGGGGTCCGATCAGGAAAGTTACTTGGTTTTATTATTAGTCAGCAAGGAATTGAAGTAGATCCAGACAAGGTCAGAGCGATCTAAGAGATGTCATCTCCAAAAACAGAAAAGCAAGTCAGAGGTTTTCTCGAAAGATGGAACTACATCTCCAGATTTATCTCCAACATGACAGCTACATGTGAGCCTTTATTCAAGTTTCTCCGAAAGGATCAAGCAATTGAGTGGAATTCTGATTGTCAACAGGCTTTTGAGAAGACTAAGGTTTACCTACAGGAACCCCCTATCTTGATCCCGTCTACTCCAGGGAAACCTCTCTTCATGTATCTGAATGTACTTGAGGGATCTATGGGTTGCGTATTAGGCCAGCAGGACGAACTGGTCGTAAGGAGCATACCATTTATTACTTAAGCTAGAAGTTTACAAATTGTGAAAGCAGATATTCACTTTTAGAAAAGACTTGTTGTGCTTTAGCATGGGCCGCCAGATGCCTCAGGTAAAATATGATTTGTCACACTACTTTATTGATCTCGAAAATGGATCCAATAAAGTACATTTTCGAGAAGCCTTCCTTGATTGGAAGGCTTGCCCGTTGGCACATGTTGTTATCTGAATACGACATCCAATATGTAACCCAAAAGTCTATCAAGGGAAATGTTTTGTCTGATTACCTTGCTGATCAACCCGTTGAAGATTATGAACCTTTGAAATTCGATTTCCCAGACGAGGACATTATGTTGATAAAGGACTGTGAAGTTCTAGGTCCAGATGAAGGTCCAGAGCCAGGATCTCGTTGGAAGATGATGTTTGATGGTTCCTCTAATTACATGGGGCACGGTGTGGGAGCTGTTTTGATGAATCCTGATGGTGGTTATACTCCTTTCACAACCAGATTATGTTTTGAATGTACAAACAACATTGCAAAGTATGAAGCATGTGTTCTGGGTATCGAAGCTGCCATTGATACCAGAATAAAGATCCTTGAAGTATATGGAGACTCAGCTTTGGTGATCTACCAAGTCAAAGGTGAATGGGAGACCCGTGATGAGAAGTTGATCTCGTACCGTGCCCACATTGTGGAGTTAATCAAATACTTTGACAAAGTCACTTTCCATCACGTTCCAAGGGCAGAGAATCAAATAGCAGACGCTTTGGCTATGTTGGCCTCTATGTTTCAAGTCAGATTTCTTAATGAAACCCCACTCATTACAATCGAGCGAAGAACTACACCAGCCTACTGTCTACTGGTCAAAGAAAAACCGATGAGAAAACCTTGGTTCTATGAAATCAAGAACTACTTGCAAAATCACGAGTACCCAGCAGATGCAACAAATTTAGACAAGAAGACTCTAAGAAGATTGGCATCCAAGTTCTTCCTCAGCAACAATGTGCTTTACAAGATAAATCACGATATGGTTCTGTTTAGATGTGTGGACAAATGCGAGGCAGGCTTATTGATTAGAGAAATCCATGAAGGATCATTTGGAACACATGCCAATGGACATGCCATGTCCAGGAAGATTTTGAGAGCTGGATACTTCTGGTTGACCATTGAATCAGATTGTTTCAAATATGCCATGAAGTGTCATAAATGCCAGATTTATGTCGACAAGGTGCATGTACCTCCGACCCTTTTGAATGTTCTATCATCACCCTGGCATTTCTCATTGTGGGGCATTGATTATGATAGGGGAAATTGAGCCTAAAGCTTCTAATGGTCACCGATTTATCTTGGTTGCAATCGATTACTTTACCAAGTGGGTTGAAGTAGCTTCCTATGCCAATGTGACCAAGCAAGTGGTTGCCCGTTTCATCAAGAACCAAATTATCTGTCGTTATGGGATCCCAAGCCGAATCATCACAGATAATGGGACCAATTTGAACAACAAGATGATGAAAGAGTTGTGTGAGACATTCAAGATTGAACACCATAACTCTTCTCCTTACCATCCGAAGATGAATGGAGTTGTTACAGCTGCGAACAAGAATATCAAGAAGATTCTGCAAAAGATGGTGAAGACTTACAATGACTGACATGAGATGTTACCGTATGCCTTACACGGATACAGAACATCAGTTCGCACTTCAACAGGGGCAACCCCTTTCTCTTTGGTGTACGGGATGGATGCAGTTCTCCCTATCGAAGTAGAGATACCATCTTTGAGGATATTGATGGAAACCAAACTGGAGGAAGCTGAGTGGGTCCAGTACATATATGACCAAATAAAACTCATTGATGAAAAGAGAATGACCGCCATGTGACATGGCCAGCTGTACCAGAAGCGCATCAAGAGAGCATTTGACAAGAAAGTTCGTCTCCGAGAATTCAAAGAAGAAGATCTTGTACTCAAGAAACTCTTACCAGTCCATAAAAACATGCGTGGAAAATGGAGCCCTAACTATGAAGGCCCGTATGTTGTGAAGGTACCATTCTCCGGAGGTTCCCTAATCCTCACAACTATGTATGGTGAACAACTGAAACACCCGGTGAATTCTGATGTAGTAAAAAAATATTATACCTAAATGAAGCCCGATAGGTCGAAAACCAGAAATAGCGACCTAGGCAAAAATGGGTATCCCGGTGGACCATAACCTATGAAGGAGATCCAGGCAAAAATTAGGGATAAAAAAAATGAGAGCTCGCTAAGTTGAAAACCTGAAAGGGTGGCTTAGGCAAAAAAGAGCGTTCCGGTGGATTGAAAACCCGAAAGGGCGGTCCATACAAAAATTAGGGACAAATGCATTTGACTGTATCAGATGGTGTTTACCATTATTGAAGATCATTACTTGAAGACCAATCTAGTTGCTCTTGTCAGAAGCAAAGTGTTGGGCAGTCTTAGTTATTAGGGATTGTAGCGGTCGTTTGGATTCAATGTAGACCTTTCCCCATTTCCATTTTCAAATTGTAATTTTCCATGGAGCTTTTGCTATTGGTAAGCTATCATTCTTGAATGAAATACAACCTTTGCCTTTAAACTTTGTCTTTTAGCTTCTTATTTTCTTTGTTATGAAAAATGTCTTTACTGAATTACAATTTAACTCTGAAAATGACAAAAAATTTAGAAACAATTTTTTTTTAAACATACTGGAAAAACTTTCAAGTTTCTTTGACTTTAGAATGATTAAAAGATCTTTTGTCTTCTACAAAACCCTCTGGCTTGCGGCAACACTCTCATGCCATTATTACAGAATTCCCCATCGAGGATTAAGAGCTGGCAGCACTCCTGGATGGATCCTTGAACCAAGTATTGAATTCCAAGTTTGAAGACATCTCCCCAAAATCTTTCATATTGCTCGTCTAAGTAGTTGGCATTGAGATCCTACTCTCCCCTGCTTTGTCAAAACTCCATGTCTCCCCAAAGTCATCATTTGCATATCATGATCATTCACATCATGCTCAATCATACGCATTTAACATAATCATTTGTCATTCCCCAGTTGTCGTCTGTCTGACTCCAGGTCCAGATTACTGTCAATTTTCATTTTGAAATTTGTTGTTGTTGGTACCCTGAAGCGTAGTAAGTCAAGGTCTTTTCCCAATAACACTGATATCCCCTGCAGAGGCCTTTCTTGATATGTGCTTTAGTACCACCAATATTTCTTTTAAGCCCAATTATCATTGGCATAAATTCTTTAAGCCGTTCGCTTAAGATTTAAGGCCGTTTAATTCGACACGCATCTGTGTTCTCCTGATAATTCCTAAAAGTTATTCTTTGAACTCTTCATTTAAGGAATTTCCAGAGATTGGTCGTTTATCTCGTTGAAAACTCCAACATTTATTCATATTTTCCAGCTGGTCGCTTAGAGTGGTTGGATTCATCTTTAAGTGATTCGCATTCTACTCCCAGTGTCAGTTGTTTGCACAGAGCCACTGCCCAAACACTGTGTTCGTTTTTGTTTATCCTCGGTATCAACAGTTACACTTGAACCTGTTGATTTATCACTTTGGATTATATGTTTGTTTATTTATTTCGCCAACCGCCGTGTCGATGTCTGTCATTTTATATTTTACGACCGACGTGTCGAGATCTAATTATTTATTTCTTCAACCGTCGTGTTGAATTTTATTCCCGACCGCTGTGTCGATGTCTGTTATTTCATATTCCCGACCGCTGTGTCGATGTCTGTTATTTTATTTCCCGACCGCCGTGTCGATGCCTGCTATTTTATTTCCCGACCTCCGTGTCGATATCTGTTATTCTATTTCCCGGTCGCCGTGTCGATGTCCGCTATTTTATTTCTCGACCGTCGTGTCGATGTTTGTTAAGTTATTTCCCGATTGTCGTGTCGACGTCTGTTATCTTATTTTCCGACCGCCGTGTCGATGTCTGCTATTTTATTTCCCGACCGCCGTGTCGATGTCTGTTATTTCATTTTCTCGACCGCTGTTTCAATGTCTGTTATTTCGTTTTTTTCGGTCTCCGTGTCGATGTCTGTTATTTATTTTCCTCAATCGCTGTGTTGAGTTTGCATTCCCGACCGCCGTGTCAACATCTGTTATTTATTTTCCCATCTGCCGTGATGAGTTTGTTTTCCCGACCGTCGTGTCGACGTATGTTATCTTATTTCCCAATCGTCGTGTCAATGTCTGTTATTTTTACTTCCCGACTGCCATGTCGATGTCTGCTATTTTATTTCCTGACCGCTGCGTCGATGTCTGTTATTGTATTTCCCGACCACCGTGTCGAGATTTAATTATTTATTTCCCCAATCACCGTGTTGAGTTTTGACCGCCAAGTTGTTGTATTGGGGTCCCCAACAGTCATCCTTGAACTTGTTAGCTCATCACTTCAGATAGTTTGTTCTCGTTCAATGTGTCATTTGGGCGCATCAAGTCGTTGCCTTTTACTTTAAACTTTTTTTTTGCTATCCTAAGTGTCAGACTATTTTTAATCTTATGTTCCGGATTTTTGTTTTGTCTCCCGTCTTTTGTTATTCTTAGTGCCAGCAGTTACACTTGAACCTGCTAATTTATCACTTTGAATACATCATGTTTCCGTCTTGCCATCCCCAGCATATTGTTATCCCAGAGAGTCTTCACCCTCATTTGCGTTTCTGTGGATCACCGTTGCATTTATCTTCATCATACCATATTCAGCATATTCATCATAAAAAAAAAGCATGCTAGATTTCATGGCATCTCGCATATCATATCCCAACAAAAGAAGTCCTTCATAAGTTCATAGCATACCATTGCATTTAGGGGCAAAATTTTCGGTTATTTCTATATTTAAATACCTTTCACTCCGATTTTATGAGGATTAACATCACTCATTCTATCTGGTAAAGTTATTTAAATAGGGGCAACTGTCATACCCCAAATTTTACCCCTAACTACTCGCATCATACATTACATTTAAAAGAAGACTCCAAGTTTTTTTTTGTTGCTTCCACCTCATTTTCAAGTTATTTTTTAAATCTAATTTAACTTTTATTCATTTTCAAGCTTTTTTTATTTAATTTCTATTTTCCACTTCTAACTTTTAAATTTGTTTTCATGTTAGTTTCTATTTCTTTTTCTTATTCTATTTTTTAGGCTTTTTTATTATTCTTTTTCAATTCTTCTACTTCTAATCTTTGTTTCAATTTCTATTTTTAATTTTTGAAATCATTCTTAAATTTAAAAAAAAAAAAACTTAAATTTTATTTCCATTTCATTTTCCTTTTTTTTCATTTTTATTTCTAGTTAAATTTTAATTTCTATTTTATTTTCTAATTTACTTAAAAAAGAGAAGTTTCTATTCAAATTTGATTTCTATTTCCATTTTTTTTAAGTCTAAATTTTATCATCAATTTTCAATCCTATTTTCAAAGTTCCTATGCTAAATTTGATGCCAATTAAATATCCAATTTCATCCAATTCCTTAGTTTCAAGTTTATTTCTAAGTCATTTTCAAGTTCAAATTTATTTCATATTTTATATTTTTTTAACTTCTAAGTTTTCTTTTCAAAGTCTATTTCAAGTCATCATTTCCAAAGTCCGTTTCAAATTTTGTATCCATCCAAATTCAAGTCTAGCTACAATTTCATTTTCAAATATCAACTCAATTCAAATTAAATTATCTAGTTTCATTTTTTCTAGCTCAAACCCATAACCTCTCCAAATTCATCTTCAAGTTTCCAATCTTAGGATTTATTTTTAATTGAAATTCATTTCAAGGCTATATTTCCATTTTTCAAAGGTACAACCCCATAACATCATCCAAGGATCATTCAAGAATTAAGAAATTCAATTGGCAAATGGATTACAAGGTTCCACTTATTTCAAGGCAACGTTCCAAGATTATTTGGTTTACAAGAAGCAAAAATCACAATTGAGATACAATTCAAGAGGCCCTACGATACAAGTCTTAAAGAGCATTGTAATTTTACATGTTATGCAAAGCCTAAGCTTAAGAAAGACCAAATTTATCCATAAACTAATTTCAAGTGCAAACATAATCATTCCCTTTACATTCCATGCCAAACTTCATGCTCCAATGCTAATTTCTCTCCTACAAAAGGAATTAGAAGCCAAGTTAAAATCCAAAAAAAAGCAAGTTCAAGTACTAATCTTTCATATTCAAATCAATTCATTCAAGTGGAAATTTGTTCATATGTACACTTATCCATAACAAGTTCTAATCCCTCCAACATTCAACCCATCGATTTTCATATTCGCATTCATATTCATTCAAGTTTCACATAAGCATAATCATACATATTCATACTCCACTCATATCATGTTACAACATTGTTATTCACATTTTTTAGTATTCAAGAAGCTAGTCACAAAAACAGATTTTCATAAAAAAAATTTTAACACAAATATGGGGGCTATTTCCTTTCACAAATGAGCAAATGTAGACAAAATAAAAAACTCAGTTCAGCAGCATATAGGGTAATAAAAGGACCTTTTCCTTTTCACAAGCAAACAAAAATTGCAGTCAAAACACATCAATAACCTGCTGCATTTTCAGACCCCTGCCCTCACACATCACTTTCAAAAAATGCAGAATTTTTCCCTCCCAAAACTTAGCTAACAAGCTTCTCTACAAATTCAAATCCTAAACCCTAATCCCATGATATATATATATATATATATATATATATATATATATATATATATATATATATATATATATATATATATATATACATTCACTGTTTTATTCAAAGGGGGCAGCCACAACTATAGCAAACTAACTCACAAAACTAAACATCAAAAAAACCATCAGCCTTCAAAAAGCCTAACCGCATACTACAAAACAAGAAAGACAAAAAAAAATCAAGAAATCATCAAGCAACCATCAAGCAACCAACAAACCTACCATAAAAAAACCATCAAACACCTCATACCAAAAAATCTGTAAAATATCAAAGAAAATTCACAGTAAGAGGGAAGAGAGATTTCGGGAGGAAGCTGAGAGTTTGAGGTAGAGAAATCTCAACCAAAAAATGAAGAAAAGCAAAAAAAAATGAAAAAAACTTCAAAGACGAAAACGTTCACGAACCTGAGAGATCCTAAAACCTCCCCACCACACAAACCGCGCTTCAAATTGCGCCACGACCTCAAACCATCATCTTCTTCCGCCGAACATCAACACTGCTCACCTCCATCGCTGCACCAACCACTTTCAACCTTCAACCTCAGAACTCACCGAACACAAACCGCCGATATCAGAACGCCGCCGCTAAACACCGAAATCGTACGAACGAACCAACCTTCGCCAACTCTCGCCCAAAATCGCGCAAAATGCAGAGAAGAGTTCGTGACTGAGACAGAAACGGTGCCGGAGATCCACCGCGGGCTTTGGAAAGCGAAGCTGAAAGCATCATTTGACTGATGTAATCACTGGTTCGGTTGAAATCGGGGTATGGATTTTTGCGGGGATGAGGTTTTGTTCATGGCCATTATCGTTTTGCTCGTTTCAATCGTTTACTTAGGGTAATAAAAAATCGTGAAAGTGAGAGTTTTCCAGCAAGATTACAAGCGCCACGTTTTGTGACCTCTAGGGTTATGTTTTCTTTTCTCTCACACTAGGGAAAACCGGGTCGCGGGTGAGACCCGGCCCAGTCTCCACTGCCCGCGGATCTGCCCCTTATGGGCCTTCATGCTGGACTTTCCAGCACCTCCTTTTTTGGTTTTATTTTTACTAAGTCCTTTTAGTTATTTTTATGTTGTATGTTTTAATTCTTTTAAGTTTTTTTTTCTCTAAATTTTTCTTTTAAAGACACACTTTAAAAAGTACTTTGTATTAACTATTTATGTTAACTATTTCAATTTAATTAATTTATTAATTAACCTTGGTAAATAATTATTTAAATTAGTTTGGTTTTATTTATTTATAATATTTATAAGGTGTTTGCTTATTTCCTTTTCTTGCTCATCATTTGGTCGCACGGTGATAATGTATGACTTGTATAACATGAATCTTGTTCTCGATTTCCTATCATAATTTCTTAAGTGAGACAATATCTCAAAATAAATAATAAATCATTTCAAAAATAATTAATTTTCTTGGTCCAACGCCAAGTAAATCATTCTCGCCTACACTTCGCACACACGTAAGCCGATCACTATGCGATCGCCACATGCACGACTTATTGCGTCACGATTAATTAACAAGGAACTGAACTTCGGAATCTAGCATTTCGCGGGTCTTTAATGAACCACACCTGGGCTAGCCCCACGCGTAGTGTTTCATTTACTCCTTCGTTATTAAAAATACGTTAATCCTAAAAAAACGTCTAAAAATCAAAATATCCAACTTATTTTATTAAATTTAAATACGAAAAACAGAGCTCCGGAGTCTTGCACTCCGCACGTTCTGGAATGGATCGCTCCTGGGCTAGCCCCATGCGACGTGCTTCATTCACCTTTTTCGTATTCGAAATATCTTAATCGTACAAATTAATTCGCGAAAGAATAGAACTCTGGAGTCTAGCATTCCACACGTTTTAGAATGAATCACTCATGGGCTAGCCCCACGCGACGTGTTTCAATCGCTCTTTCGTACTTAAAACAACTTAAAACTTACTAACCCTTTCAAATCCTTTTTACAATTAATCAACGGAAGAAATGAACCCTGGAGTCTAACACTCCACACGTTCTTGAATGCAATCACTCCTGGGCTAGCCCCACGCGACGTGTTTCATTTGCCCTTTCGTTTAAAACACCTTAATAAAGGTAAAAAAAAATTCTCTAAACGAACGTTGTTTAAATCTTTCTATCTTGCAAACAGGCTAGCGCTTCAGCCTCCATCGCGAGTATAAGCCAACACTTAGCAGTAGAATGCGTCTTAAACAATCGTTCAATAAAAACCATCAACCGTAATCGCACGAACTACGAAGCTCTGACTTTCCCATTGCACAAGGGAATACGTAGGCACATGGATTTTAATCCTTCGCGAGCACAATAATAAAAAATTTTAATCTTTTTCTCCGTCATCTTAATATTAATAATATTTAAAACTTTATTTTCCTTTCTTTAAAACAAACATATTAATAACCAGTTAGAAGACAAAGACATTAATCAAACTTTTAATCGCATAGTTAGCTAAGAGGTTTCTGCTAAGTACAACGGACGTGAGGGGTGCTAATACCTTCCCCTTGCGTAACCGACTCCCGAACTTAGAATTTGGTTTCGTTGACCATTTCTTATCCTTCCTTTAGGTTGTATATATATCTCCCTTTTATTTAATTAGAATAAATAGAATTAGGTCGCGACTCTGTTGTTTCTTTCCGCGTCCCATCGCGAGGATCGTATTTTTTTCGAGGTACGACACAATGCTTCCTCATCCACTTCATCCGATCCAATTCTTGATCCCACCATCCTGTACTATGCACATCATAGTGACAGTCCTTCTTCGATTTCCATTACTCCAGTTCTCAATGGTTCAAACTACCATAGCTGGCTGAGATCGATGCGTCGGGCCCTCGACGGAAAGATGAAGTTTGATTTTGTTGATGGTATGATTCAAGTTCTGAATGATTCGTTTGATCCATCCTTTCGTGTTTGGACTTGTTGTAACATGTATGTGCATTCTTGGATCATGTGTGATGTATCTGATTCGATAGGGAAATCAATCATCTTCATGGAGAATACCATCGATGTTTGGAACAATATGAAAGAACGATTTGCCCATGGTGATTTGGTTCGGATGTCTGAATTGCAGCAAGAAATTTACACTTTGAAGCAGGACAATCGTACGGTAATGAATTTCTTTTCTCAACTCAAAATACTCTGGGAGGAATTAGAATTATACATGCCTATTCCTCATTGTTCATGTAGAGTTTGATGTTTTTGCGATGCTATGCATAGTGCTAGGAATAACCACAATTTGTTGCATGTTATACGATTTCTAACTGGCTTGAATGAAGATTTTAATGTGGTGAAATCACAAATCTTGGTTCTTGATCCATTACCTCCATTAAACAAGATTTTTTCTATGGTTATCCAACATAAACGTCAAGTTTTTCCTCCCCCACATATATTTGTTTCACCTGATGATGAGCCCAAGGCATTGATCAATGCTACTGATAGCAGAAAACCTCCATTCAAGAAACATGGACAAAGAATATGCACCTTCTATGGAAAGTCAGGCCATACCATAGATACTTGTTATCGCAAACATGGCGTACCTCCTCATTTACAATGCAATTCTAATTCCAATGCTCATAGTCTCACTACTGAACAACCTGCTGATGCTCCTAGTACAGAGACTCCCTGTGACTTTGATCATCAGTCCCCACCACAACTTACACATGAACAATATCAAACACTTATGACAATCCTCAAAGGCTCTAATGACAATAAACAATTGAGCATATTGAATCAGGTGAAAACATTTCATTCAGTGGTCAATACAGGTAACATCATTAATTCCTTGTGTTTAAATAGTTCCATTTTGAGTTCTTGGATTGTAGATTCTGGAGCAAGTGACCACATTTGTGGTTTTTCTAATTGGTTTGAATCTATACATAACATAAAACATGTTAACATCAGATAACCTAATAGTAATTATGCCATAGCTAATCAAATGGGCACCATCAGTTTTACTTCTCAATTGTCATTAAAAATGTCTTGTTTGTTCCTGAATTTTCCTTGAACTTAATATATGTGTCAAAACTTTTCCTTGAGTTACATTGTATTGTCAAGTTCACTAATTCACACTATTTGATTCAGGATCCTTAGTCACTGAAGATGATTGGTTCAACTGAGTTCATTGAAGGCTTGTATTACCTCAATCTACAAAATGAGAAGACATACCTTCCACCGGGTATTTTTGTTTCCCATGTTATTACCATACATGACCAAGCCTTGTGGCATTTTAGACTAGGCCACCTTTCTAGTGCTAGAATGAATTTACTTCAATCTGGTTTTCCTTTTGTTGTTATCGATCCAAAAGGAACATGTGATATTTGTCATTTAGCTAAACATAAAAATCTACCATACAATAGAAGTTTTAATAAAACTCTTCATGTTTTTGATTTGATACACTTTGTTATATGAAGACCTCTTTCAATAAAGTCTATTCATGGTTTTTCCTATTTCCTCACTGATGTTGATGATCATAGTAGATACACTTGGCTTACTTTAATGAAATCAAAATTAGAATCTAGGCAACACATAATGAATTTTGTAAATTTGATACACACATAACATAACACCAAGGTTAAGATCATTAGGACTATCAATGGTCAAGAATTTCTCATGCCTCATTTTTATGCCTCTAAAGGTGTTATTCACTAAACTAGTTGTGTTGAATCTCCATAACAAAATGGAAGAGTGGAGATAAACATCAACAAATTATCAATATAGGAAGCACTGTTTTATTTCATTTAAATTTACCCAAATCCTTTTGGTGTTATGTTGTGTCTCATGTTGTCTTTATCATGAATAGAGTAGCTAGTTCTATTATCAATAATAAATCACCCTATTTCATACTACATCAAATATTTCTAGATCTACACATTCTAAAAGTTTTTGGTTCCCTTGTCTACACCTCCATAATCCAATCCCATAGGACTAAACTTGATCCATGGGGTAGAACCTGTATTTGTCTTGGATTTAAACTTGGAGTTAAAGGATGTGTTGTGTATGATATTGACAATAAAGAAACCTTTATATCTAGACACACTAAGCATCACATAAATATCTGACCCTATAATCCACATTCCAAACCTGCAAATTGGCATTACCATTACCCTACAAATAATACATGTGACTATATAATGGTTAATTCACCCTCACAGGTACTAGTTTTTGTGCCACCTGTCATTTCTGGAAAGCCTGAACCTACTTGATGTGACCAATCTAAACATGGCCAACCTGTCTCTATACCTACTAATTCCTCAAAACCTATCCAAACCATCATACATGTTTCTAAACCAATGGACTTATCCATGCCTTTCCCTACTGGATAACCATTAAACCATCAAACAAACCAATATTCCAAACCCATAATACAAAAACACACCCCTTCTTATTTAGAAGATTATGTATGCAATGTTTCTAATAATTTAAATGAACCAACATCCTCATGTACATTATATCTTATCACTTATTTTCATTCTTTCTCACATTTATCTCCATCTCAACATGCTTTTTATGTTTCACTCACTCATAATATTGAACCAAAAACATACAAAGAAGCTAGTTTGTCTGAAAATTGGTTATTTGCTATTAAATCTGAACGGGATGCCCTTGAAAAGCTTGGAACTTGGATTATTATTGATCTTTCTCCTCATGTCAAGACTATAGGCAACAAATGGGTTTTCAAAATCAAACACAAAGCTAATAGTTCAGTAGAAAGGTATAAGGCACGATGAGTAGCCAAGGGTTACAACCAAATCGAGGGACTTGATTTTTTTGATAGTTTTAGTCTTATAGCAAAACTTACCACTGTCAGAATGTTACTTGCATTGACATCTATTTACAACTGGAATTTACATCAATTAGATGTAAACAATGCATTCCTTCATGGAGATTTACAGGAGGATGTCTATATGACCATACCCGATAGAGTCTCTTACAATAAACCTAATCAGGTTTGCAAGTTACTTAAGAGTATTTATGGTCTTAGACAATCCAGCAGAAAGTGGTATGAGAAGTTAACTACACTATTGATCTAGGAACGCTACACACAATCAACATCAGATTATTCTCTCTTCACACTAAAAATTCCCATTGACTTCACAACTCTATTGGTGTATATGGATGATGTAATATTGGTTGGGACTTCACTTAGTGAGTTTCAAAGGATCAAGAATACACTTGACAACCATTTTAAAATCAAAGATCTAGGAATTCTCAAATATTTTCTAGGCTTAGAGGTAGCATATTCCAAATCAGGGATCACTATTTCCCAAAGAAATTATTGCTTAGATCTTCTCAATGACTCTGGCCTATTAGGATCAAAACATGTAGCAACTCCTTTTGATCCTTCAATCAAATTACATCAAGATAGAGGTAAGCCATTTGAGGATGTAGCTACGTACAAGAGGCTCATTGGAGATTGTTGTATCTCAACACAACAAGGCCAAACATCACCTTTTCCACTCAACAACTAAGCCAGTTTCTCCATGCTCCAACCATGACTCACTTTAATGCGGCATGTTGAGTAATTAGGTATCTCAAACATAATCCTGGAAGAGGACTTCTATTTTCTCAAAATCCTGAAGCTCAACTCTTAGGGTACTCTGATTCTGACTGGGAAGGGTGTATAGATTCTCGCAAATCTATTTCTTGTTATTTCTTTTTTCTTGGTTATTCTTTGATTTCCTAGCGTGCCAAGAAACATCAGACAATTTCTAGATCTTCTTCTGAGGCTTAATATAGAGTTTCAATGGTTACTACACTTATTCAGAGATCTGCAAATCACCACTACCAGACAACCAATTCTTTATTATGACAGTCAGAGCGCAATTCACATTGCCTTTAATCCAGTGTTTCATGAGAGAACTAAACACTTGGATATTGATTGCCATTTAATTAGAGAAAAAGTGCAGCAAGGAGTTCTTAGACTTTTGCCTATTTCTTCACAAGAGCAATTGGCATATTTTTTAACCAAAGCATTGGCTGCTCCAAAGTTTAATAATTTCATATCCAAACTGAGCATGATTGACATTTATAATGCTCGGCTTGAGGGAGGCTATGGAAATATTAGTGTTTCAGATTAATTTGATCTAAGGGTTGTGATTAGAACATGCATTATAGTTTCATTGTAGTGTATAAATATCTTATGTATTGCCACTTGTACTCTTATCCAAAATGAATAATATCAGCCATATATTTTGAGATCATTTTGATTTTATCTCTTTACACTTTCAATTACTTTTCTATTGTTATTCAGTTACATTTATGTTACTATCTTCTTCTTCTTCATCAAGCTTTCAACATGGCTTCTCTATTCAATATCTCAACATCTATGGTTTTCGAAATGCTTCGTGAAAAAATTTGTATGGCTATCAAAATGTTTAAAAAGTGTGTATTCGACATAAGTTTAAGATTAGCTTTATTTTGTATTTTTAACTAAGTTAGGTTAGTTGGAGATTGTTTGGTGTGCAAGCAATCTCAGCCTATAACTAGAGAGGTATACTATCATTGTAAAAATGTAGTTGCATAGAAAAAAGATTAAATAAAACTCCAGTTTGAATGAAGAGAGAAACTTTGCAGAAAGGAATCATCTTGAAACCAATATGTGGTTAATTCACTCGAGTGAAGAGTGAAGAACAATCAGAGGAATCAATCAGAAGAACTAATTTTTGTTTATCAAGATTGAATCGGAATTCTCCAGGTTTTGGGGAAAATTCTAATATTAGGTATTAGTCAAAATTCCAACATCTGGTATCTAGATCATTGAATGTGTGATTCTTGGTAAGCATTACACAATGAATCATCCAAACATGCATTTTCCAGTAAGTCTTTCAATTTTGAATAGGTAAGAATTATGGTAATTGGTGTAAGCAGATAAAGATCATATTTTGTTATCAAGACATATGAGATCTAGTGAAGGAATGAGTAACACCACTTGCAGAAAACGCGATAGATGAAGAAAAGGTTGCACATAAATAATTGAAAAAGAAAGATTATAAATCTCTCTTCATAATTCATTAATGTGTTAATCTAAACAATTTTGAAAAGCTGAGTGATGTTGAATCAGGGAAAGAAGCATGAATTTTTTTGCAAAAATAGTTTGGAGGAGTTGATAAGGTAAAAGAGGTGAGGTTACAAACTCACAAAAGAACTTATGAATTGTTTCATATGAGAGAAAGTGAAAGCATAACTGATTTTTTCACTAGGGTTACAAAACTGTTGAATTAAATCAAGGTATATGGAGAAATGTTGACATCAAGATAAGTTCTTGCAATGATCTTAAGGTAATTGGATCCAAAATTAGATCTTGTGGTAGTAGCCATATAAGAATTGAAAGACTTCTCAACATTGACATAGGAAGAGCTTCAAGAGACGCTTAAATCTCATGAAAAAATAATGGTTGAAAGAGTTGCAAGACAGACGAATAGTGATGTGGCTTTGTAGGCACAATTAACAAGATAAAAGAAATGTAAAGGAAAGTGGTTTGACAACAAAGGTAGACGAGACTACAAATATTTAACTGGTAGTGGAAACTAGATAGAAGGAAACTCGTAGAATCAAAGAAGACCCTTATACCAAAGAAAGCACAATAATAGTGTTCCAAGTAGAGGAATAGGTGGTGGATGAAAACTTAATAAAAGTCAAATTCATTATTCCAATTGTCAGAAGTATGGTCACTACTCTAGTGATTGTTTTGAAAAACAAAAGAATAAAGAAAATGATGCAAAGTTGGAAAAGCATGACGAAGAAGAGATGTTGTTGATAGTCACAACAAGAGACGAAGAAATATTCAAGGATCAATGGTACTTGGACTATGGATGCTCATCACACATGACTGGTAGGAAATGTTGGTTTGTCAACATAAAACCCTTAATGAAGAACATGGTAAAATTTGCAAATGATAATACTCTAACAATTTAAGGTATTGGTGATGTTTTGATTATGAGGAAAAATCGCAAAAGGTCAATAATTTCCAATGTATTGTATATACCAAGCATGAAAAGTAATTTTTGAAAAGAATTACAAAGTGTCTATTGAAGACAAGATGATGAGAGTTCTCAACTTTGATGAAAGTTTAATCTTGAAGGCCCTCGTGTCTCAGAATAGAACTTTCAAGTTTGAACTTAATGTGATGGATCACAAGTTCATTGCAACTTCAACTAGTAGGGATGAATGGATATGATACTATATACTTGGCCATCTCAACTTCAAAGACATCAGAGATCTGAAAAGAATAAATATGATTTCAGGGTTACCAAAAACAAACCTTTCAAATGAAGTATGTGAGGAATGTGTATAGGAAAAGAAGCACAAGAATAACTTCATCAAGGATATAGGAAGCAAGTTGAAGGTAATTCTTGAAATCATATATAATGATGTATGTGGCCTTATTCAGGTGGGCTCGTTTGGAGGTAACAAATACTTTGTCACATTCATGGATGATTTTAGTTAAAAAATATTGACTAACCTGATCAAGAAGAAAATTGAAGTGACTGAGGTATTTGCAAAGTTTAAATCTATCGTCGAAAGACTTTGACATATTATGCGAGAAAGAAGGGATTGTGCATGAGGTCGTGCCACCCTACATTCCATGATAAAATGGAATTGTTGAAAGTAAGAATAAAACCATCATGAATATGGTGAGAAGTATGTGTAACACCCTAAAATTTTCCCTCTTATTTATTACCACTAATTGACTTTTTGCTTCACATTCATATGCATTTTATAGTAGGTCAAAACATTCATAATCATGCATAGATTTATTGTTGTAGCAAAAATATTGCAATGATGAGGTTGTAGTGATTTAGGAATTGAAGGATCTTGAAATGATGAGAAAAGAGGCGCTAAAAATCTCTCTTGAGGCACATAAGCAAAGAATGGAGGAGAGAAATTGTGATAAGGAAAAGATGGATATTGATTTGCAAGCTCGTTTTAACGAGAAAGACACGAAATCGAAAGGAAAATGTCCCATGAATAGTAAGGGGAAATTTTATAATTTTGATGGAAGATAATCCTAGAGTTCCAAGAAATTGACTTGTCAAAAGGGTGATAACAGTTGCAAAAAAAAGGTGGTCAAGGAAACTTTAGATTTGAAAGGAGAAGGATAGACAAGAGCCAGATGCAATGTTGTGTTTGTAAAAAATATGGTCATTTTTCAAGAGAGTGCAATGTGAACAAGAAGGAACCTCAAGTGGATGAAGCCATAATTGTAATACAAGAGTTTTTTTTAAAGAACACACTCTTGGTCATGATCACATAGGGGGATGTAGTAGCAATAGACTAAGGAAAAACAACAATAACAACATCCCTGAAAATGCTGCAGAACCATGTTGTAACTGGTTATGTAAATGTTGTAAGCAGTTACATACAAAATAAAATGCATTGGTGAATTTGAAAGAATCGGTGTAATGTAGCGATCAATCTTATTTGGACTTTGGATTTTTTACTCATATGACGGGGAGGAAAGATTGGTTTGTTGTAATGAATCATGTCATGAATAACAAAGTAAAGTTCACAGATGATACCACTCTAGCGGACGATGTGACCTGTGATGTTTTGATCATGAAAAGGGATTATGGACATTCCTTGATCAAAGACATGTTGTACATTTCAGGAATCAAGTGTAAGCTTTTAATTATTCGTCAATTGCTTTAGAAGGGTTACAATATTCACATGGAAAATAATGTGCTATGCGTTATGGATGTAAATGGTCCTAAAAGCTCATATGGATATTGTAACACAGTGGGAGAACTGACTTTAGTTAAATGTTGCGGATAGCAAGAGTCGCCACCGACTTTTATTTTATCCAAAGGAAAGGCATAAAAGAACAGGAAAGACCTTTTAAAAGATTTTTGGGTCCGGGGGGTAGGTTATGTAAAGGGAAGGTGTTAGCACCCTTTACATCCATGGTTATCCATGGGCTCTTAGTTACTTAGCTCACTTTAAAATGTTTTTGAAAATGTGAAGTGTGTGAATAGAAATTTTCATAAGAGTTTGATAATGATCCATGTACGGATGCGTAAAAAACCTTTGTTTTGAAAATTGTTTGAAAGTGTGAAGTGTTTGAAAAGTTTTGAAGAGTGAGCAAGTAACTATGAGGAACCTACTCTAAGTTTAAGTCTTTTCTGTTCTAGAATCCTTTAAATGGTAAGACTATCCCTATTATTAAGGAATAGGTAGTCATTACCTTGGATGTATGGGACAAGTGAAGGGACATCTGTTTAATGAAGGCAATTGTGGGGTGTATTAAGCAATTTTTGGAGGGACTGTCATCATTATTCGAAAGGGACAAGATCATTATAAAGGCAACCATTAAGGGACTTGATCTTTTATTGTTTAAGGGACTAGATGACTTTTCTTTGAGGGACTTTTGCTTTATACACCCTACTTGACCTTTTGATTAGGCAACAATGAGAGGTAACCCTAGAAAGTGAGATGGCGATCAAAGATCGACTTACGTGTGTGAGTGTTCAATTTAATATTTATCTTTTAATTTAAATGATCTAAATTAATTTTAAATTACATACATGTTACACTCCCTATTTTTACTAACCATAGCATAAAATAAATAATAAACATTGTTAATAAATATCACCAAGGAGCAATTACAATAATAATAATAAAGCAATTTAAATAAATAAGCAAAATATTAATAAGCAAAATAAAATAAGTAGTTATAATTGGGTTAGTAGAAGTAATAATAATAATAATTTAAAAATAAATGGGGTTAGTAATAATCATTTAAACATAATTGATAATAATAAGCAAAAATAGTATAATAAACAAAATTTAAAAGTTAGTAAGAAAATTCAAACAATCATATTAAAAATTAAATCAATTATGAACATATTATGAGAAATAAATTATAATTATTAAATTTGTAATTTTTAGAAATTATTTACATGTTATAAAGAAAAAAGGATTAATTATGATTATATTTACAAAATTTAATTATATTAAATAAAATATATACATGATTAAAAAATGTGATCATACAATTATATTTACAAATTTTAAGGATTATAATAAAATTTTATTTACTAATTAAAATTATAAACAAGAATTACAATTAGGGTTTTTTAGAAAAAATATTTTAGGGTTTACTAGTTTATAAAATAAAATTAGGGTTTTAGAAATTATTATGATTAAATTAGGGTTTGTAAAAAAATATATTTTTAGGGTTTATAAAAAAATAAATTGAGTTTTATATACAAAATATTAAATGTTAAATATTAATCTAATTAATCAAATTATAATATATACATATTAATAAAAGAAAACAATTTATTGTAAAAACATATTATTTGAATTAAATTAAAATTATAATAATAAAGCAAATAGAAAACAAACAAAAAAAGAAATAGAAAACTTACCTGGCTGGGGTTTGAACCCAGCACCTTTGGCTTGCCATCAGCAACACATACCACCAGGCTACCAGCGCGCAGGTGATAATGAGATGAGAGGAATTTGTTTTATGCCTCAAACCTGGAAATCAAGAAAAAGAGAAAGAAAACAAAAGGCCTGGGGGAATCGAACCCAGGACCTTTCAAGCAATACACAAACACGTTACCATTCCTGCTGGGTGAGCGCATCTGGAAATGTAATGGCTATAATGAATTATATATTAAACCTGCCAATTAAATGGAAAAAACAAGAAAAAATGTTGAACCCAGGATTCGATCCCTGGACCTTGGCTTCATACGCGCGTCCCCTTAACCAACTGAGCTATCATGCAACGTTGCTAAAACACAACCAACACAGAATAAAATATTATAACCATTTTCAAAAACAGAACTTGGCGCACAGGGAGTCATCTTCAACCTCTGGATATTTGAATTTGCTGCGAAAATTGCTACGAATTACCTGCGATTTTTCCTGCATTTAAAAAACCTACGAAATTCATAATATTTGATACACATACAATTTTGCCAAATTGATCATGCCAACATGATCAATACAGTTCATTCATGTTATTTATGTCCTTAGAAGGTATTTATATAGGCTAAATCGAAGAACCCCAATTTCAAGCTCAAAACCCTAACATGGCAGTTTACGGGTTATTCATGATTTCTTTGATTTCTTTGCCCAGAAACGTTCTATACAACATCACAAACATGATTAGCCAAACAAAATTCATCAAAATGCATTGAATAAATGAAATCGAAAAATTCATATTCAAGAACAAACATGATTCGGTTTATGCCATATGAGTGGTTTTGGATGCAAATAAGTATTGGTTTCAACTCAATGATGTCCAAGGATCATTGATGTGTCCTCAAATTACCTTCTAATGCCTTGTATGTGGAAATCCGAATTTGAGTTTGGAGAGGTTTTTTTGGTTTGTGAAACTTACTCTTGGGAGGCAGAAAATTCGTCTGTTTTTGTTAGGGTTATGTAATATATTTATAGTGTGATCAATTAGGTCAGAAAAAATCATTGCTTGTGTGAAGAATTTGATCTAAAAAGATTCAAAGAGATTATGCCTTAAAAATCAAATATCTTTGTATGAACACCTTCTATTTTAGGCAAATCAACATGATCTTCTTTCCACTTCAATACCAATCACTTTTATGATTTTCTAGAAGCTTAATCCATTTTAAATCTTAGACTTTTATATTTTATTTTAATTTAAAATGATTTTTAATGAATTAAATCAAAATAAATAAAAATAAAATGATAAAAAAATCTGATTTTTGTTGACTTGGGTCGTGCATGAAGTTATAGAATGGATTGGGTCATCACATGTCAAGCCCATTTGGAAGAAATTGGTTTTAGACCTCCATTTTCTTCATAAACCAACCAAAAATTTCCCAACTTTTCAAGGGCACATATCCTTCAATTTTAATGATATGAGGGTGTTATTGGACATTTTGGAAAGCTTGAAGAGTCCTCTAACCAACCCCACTGGTTTCATGTTCATATCATTCACCATTCTCAAGTTATGCCCTTTTGAAGTTGTTGACTTTTTGTTGACTTTCAAAAGGACCTATAATGTCTTAGCTCATACCTTCCAAATGAAGCATTTTTGGGCTTGGCTTGTGAGACACAAAGTTGTAGAGAATTCAATTTCCTTCAAATGAGCTTTGGATGGATACTTGGTGATGAAGCATGTGAAAGTTATGGCTGGTCAAAGTTCAGTTGACTTTTACTGAGGAAACCCTAATTTAGAAACTCCTGATTCTTGATGATCTGAAATATCCTTGATGAATCATGATCAACCCTTGATCAAATGATGAACTTTACTTCATATACTTGATGTTGGCAAAAAATCATGAAGTTTGACTTTGGTTTGACCACAGTTGACCTCAGTTTGACCTTTTAACTGCTTTGACTGATTTTGACTTATCTGATCATCTGACTGAGCAAACTTTTGAGAAAAGTCTTAAAACTTGTCATGGCGATTATTAAACTCATATAAGATGTTATGAAGCTCACTTGAAGTCTTGGAAGTTCCTTTAGCCTGATTAAAGTCAAAACCCTAGTTTTGGATGCACTGCTTAGGAGGTGCATTGTCTGAGGGAATTGTCAACTCTTCTGACCAATTGTGAACTTTGTGAACCTTGTGAACCATCATAAAATGTCTTGTGAACCTCATGGGAGGTCTTGTGAACCTTGTGAACCTTGTGAACCTCATAAAGTATCTTGTAGACTTCATGAACCTCATGAAAGGTCTTGTAAGCATTGTGAATCTTGTGAACCTTGTGAACCTCATAAAGTGACTTGTAGACTTTATGAACCTCATGAAAGGTCTTGTAAGTATTGTGAATCTTGTGAACCTTGTGAACCTTCTTTGCACACAAAGTCTTGTATTGTGAGGGCAAATTTTGGGGTGCAACAGCTGCCCCTGTTCAATTTTCTGAAACCTGAGGGGTTAGATTGGTACATTTGCCAGTCGTGACCTGGAAGGTTGAAGGGGATTGAACACAAAAGCCAAAAAATTTGCACTCACCAGTGCGTAGAGTGATACTGATGTTTGGGTTATATATGCTTGAGTGGGCTTAAAGATGCCACTTGGAGAAAAGTTCTTCACATACATTTCTTGGAGGATAAAGCAGTCCAAGATAAGAGGATAAAGCAATCCTGAGGTAGTAATATGCCTTCAGGAGGATAAAGCAATCCTGGGGTAGTAATATGCTTTCAGGAGGATAAAGCAATCCTGAGGTAGTAATATGCTTTCAGGAGGATAAAGCAATCCTGGGGTAGTAATATGCTTTCAGGAGGATAAAGCAATCCTGAGGTAGTAATATGCTTTCAGGAGGATAAAGCAATCTTGGGGTAGTAATATGCTTTCAGGAGGATAAAGCAATCTTGAGGTAGTAATATGCTTTCAGGAGGATAAAGCAATCCTGAGATAATAGTATGCTTTCAGGAGGATAAAGCAGTCCTGAGATAATAGTATGCTTTCAGGAGGATAAAGCAGTCCTGAGGTAATAATATGCTTTCAGGAGGATAAAGCAACCCTGAGGTAGTGATATGCTTTCAGGAGGATAAAGCAGTCCTGAGGTAATAATATGCTTTCAGGAGGATAAAGCAACCCTGAGGGATTGATGATAGCTTTCAGGAAAATAAACAACGTCCTGAGGGGATAATATGCTTTCAGGAAGATAACAACGTCCTGAGGTAATAATAGGAGGATAAAGCAGTCCTGAGGGAGTAAGCTTTCAGGAGGATAAAGCAGTCCTGAGGTGATGATATGCTTTCAGGAGGATAAAGCAGTCCTGAGGGAGTAAGCTTTCAGGAGGATAAAGCAATCCTGAGGTGATGATATGCTTTCAGGAGGATAAAGCAGTCCTGAGGGAGTAATAACTTTTGGGAAGATAAACAACGGCCCAATAGTCACAATTTGTTGATGAAATTTGTCTGCTGGAGAATTAACCTGAAAATAAGGTAACATCCTGTATGATAATATTAGTTTATGCATTATGTATGCATGTATAATATGATGCGCTTAAGTAATGTATTATGTATCTATGTATATGTATGGTATGGTATGATGTAAATGATGTATGATGATATGATATTGCCTGAAGCGCCTGGATATCTTCGTATAATAACTGCTGGCAAGGGAAAATAAATCCCGATTCGTTGTTGAAGAATATGGGGAATTCATTCCTGTCTTGTGTGATAAGAAGGTATACATAACCTCCTGTCTGCTGGGGATAGCAAGGTATACATAACCTTCCGTCTGCTGGGGATAGTAAGGTATATATAACCTTCCGTCTGCTGGGGATAGTAAGGTATATATAACCTCCCGTCTGCTGAGGATAGTAAGGTATACATAACCTTCTGTCTTCGTTCGATAGTAGGGTATACATAACCTCCCGTCTTCGTTCGTCGTGCTCTTATTGGAAAGTAAATTCCCGAATATCCGTATGAGGATAAAAGAGATGGATATAAATTCCAGGGGAGATGTGACTTGAAGTATTTTATGAAGATGGATTTGCCCTACTGAGGGTTTGTAACTGTCTTGTAAAGATGAACCGGCGAAGCTTCGTTGAAATCCTTCCCTCGTTCGTCCTTAGTAAATACTATTACTGCATTTTCATGCATTTCTGGTAAACATCAATCATATTCAAAAGCATAATACATTCAAACACAACCAATGGACATTTTGCTTATGTAAATAGGGTAAAAGTAAATCAGGATTCAGAGGGAAAAGTAAAGCTGAACTTGAAAACATAACCGTTTCAACTTCGAGAGTGTATAACCAATTGGATTTAGAGCTCCTGAGATTCTTAACTTTCCTGAATACCTTCCCAGAAATCCTCATAGCTGGATATGATACCGACACCATCTGATACTACTGGCGTAGATAATTAATTTCCACAATGGCTTCTGCTGAGAATCCAATATCAAGGTAATACAATGAGAGGAACGTGTCTTCAAATTGTGATGGACCATATACACTCCGGGTATTAGATTTGAAAATAAAGCATTGCCCCTTTGGTTGATGATGAATTGTCCCATAATGGAAGTATCTGAAATGAGCTACCTCAAGAAAAACAAACAAAATGCCCCATAAGCATATGCCCCTGGTATTGTGAACTCTGTAATGTCACCTTTGGTGATTCAACTGTATGAGGAAAAATTCCCCTGGCTATTAAGCACGGTTGAATCTGGACCTAATTTCCCCAAATGAATTGAACAGTAACTTGGTATGCCTCTTGACTGGGAAACAGTGACTATGCCCCTGGCATTATGAACTTTGTAATGTTACCCTTGGCACTTCAGATAGATGAAGAGATCTGCCTCTAGCTGTTTAAACATAGTTGAATCTTGTCCTGATTGCCCCAAATGAGTTAGGAAGTATCATGGCCTGCCCCCTTGATTGGGAGATAATGACTATGCCCCTTTGTATACATGGACTTTGATCCAGGAAGCAACTTTGTTTATCGGAAGGACTTTGGTTCATTGAACATTCGTCCTGTAAGTTTCTCCATTTGTCAAACACTCAGGTATCTGCAAACAAATATATTCAAAAATGCGATGCTTATGTCTGTCTTGAAGTTTTGAAACAAGTTATTTTAGAAAAAACGTTTTTTTTTTTTTTTTTGAAAACTGTGTTATTAACTCAAGTTTTATAATAATCCCTAAAGGAGTCAGGATACCTTTTTGTAGCAGTATGCTTTCGAACTAACCATGCTTCAGTTAGGACTTTTAAAGGGTTATAACGTGGCCTGGTTCAAGGTTTAAGAAACAAAAGATAAAGGCTCAAATTTATTTGTACCCAACCCATTCTCCATGATGTTCTTCAGTCCTATGCTCAGTTAACTCATGCATTGAGGTTCCATAGTAGTTTGGAATTGTAACACTGACATTTGTGATGGTTCAGAAACCCAAAATTTATTTGAACATTCAGTCATCTTTCTTTGTTGAGGATTCATAGTGACCTCTTTTTTTTTTTGACTTTATTATCCCTTCTTTTTGCCTGAACTGCTTATTTCAAGGTTACAGTCAGCGGGATGTCTTAATGTTTTACTAAGTCTCCTTCATAGGTTTTGACTTAGCAAGACTGTTCTTTTGCTGGATACTGACTGTCAGGTTTAATGGTTATAGAGAACCATCATTAGTTGTGTACAACACAGATAATTAGCATATTTGAGTTAACCGAGTAACTACCCTGCCCCGGGATATGAATAAGGGTTTTAATTTGTGCGAGAATAAAAACTCCTACTTCATAGGCTCAAAAGGGTTGACTAGGGATTAACTTCCTTATATCTCCACTGTTTAGGAATTGAAACAATGTCTGTACATCGTCAGCATAGTCTGTTCAAAAGCATACTGCCTAATATTATGGTATTGTTTTCGTCATCCTCCCTCTACAGGCTTATAGCTTTATCAGGAGTTTAAATATCACAAGATAGAAATAAGAAGCATAATTCAAAATATAGTGGAACGAATGGATTAATTCAAGACAAACATATGCAATGCATTAATGAAAACAAAAGTTTAACATAATAGTAAGTGTTCAAACAAATAAAAGATATTACAAATGAAAATTCAAATGTTGTCCCATCCAGTTGGCTGAATGTCCTCAATTGCAATCTGTGAACCTTGAGGAGCAGTATACTTCACCATGAAATCAAATTTACCACTTGGATGTCCCAAGGTGCTCCATATCTCAACAGGAACAGGTAGGCTTTCTTTCTTGCAACCTTGGGCAACTTGTCTTGCAGCTTTGGTGTTTGATGGACGATAGTAGAATTCAACTTGACCTTCTGGAGTAACCTCTAGGATTCCTTCGTCAATCAGGTCTTGGATCTTTTTCTTTAATGTCCAACAACTATTAGTATCATGTCCAGGACAGTTGGAGTGATACCCACACCTTGCCTTGGGATTATAGCGAGGAGAGGAGGTTTTAGGATTTTGAGGAGAACTTTTCAAAGAAATTAGTTCCATTTCCAACAAGCATTGCAGAACTTGTGACATTGGAGTGCTGAACTTGATAAACTGCCTTCTATATTTCTTGTGTTGAGGTGGATTAACCTTATCAGGTCTTTCTTCTTCAACTGAATAACAATCAACGGCAACCTGTTTCTTACCTTCTTTTATCCTCATCTTCCTTTCAACCAAATCAGCTTGTTTTAACGGAGGTTGACTGACAATTAGATCCCTGACTCTATCACTTTGAAGTTTGTGGACAAAGGTTCTCAGCTCTTCTTGCCCCTGAGCTAAACTTTGAATAAGATCCACCTGGTCATTCATCTGGGTCCTCATTCCTGTCATCTTAGCTTGTAGTTGTTTCAGCTGATCATCCTTGTTGTCCTCAGGATTCTTCTTCTTAGCCAGCAGTGTCTTCAATTCATCCTGCCCCTTGGACAAGTTCAGGATCAGCTCTTGGAACTGGGCATTCTGAGCCTGGAGATCTTTGACTGTTTGTTCAAGAGCCATTGCTGAAATAAACAGCGAGAAGATAAGAAACCTGTGCACAATAAACCTGTGATGCAATGATATGGAATGCGTATGCAATGTTTTCAAGGACCGCAGGATTTAAATTTGTTTAAACAACCAGAAAGTAAACTTTTATTAGTGATAAATTTGTTTGCCCCTTGGGCTTACAAACAAAATGGATACAAAAAATGGGGTTTTAAGTCTCCCATGGACGTTTCCTCTTTGTGTTGAGGTATGAGTTGAGATTCCGCTCCTCGTGAAGTTGCTTTGTTAGTTCCAGGATTCTTTCTTGGCTTGCTTTGTAATGAGCCTCGAAAGTATCCCTTTGCTCCTTCAATTGGATCCAGGATCTTTGTAAGTCCTCCATGTCAGTAGGCATGTCTGGGTGAAGGATGGTATAAGCAGTATCTCCTTCAGCAACAGGTTCCATGGTAACTGGCAGGATAGCAGGATATGGCATCATGAGAGTCTGAGCACGAGATCGCACCCATCTGAGATAAGCCTCCATAGGAATAGTGTACTTAGGCTCCAGAGTCTTGCTGTCAACCTTGTTCATTTTCCCCCATGCTCGTATGAATCTCTGACGGTAACCTTGAAGATCATTGTCGTAGTCAAATACAATGCCCTGAATCAACATGTCATGTGGACCATCATTCCGAGCATAACCAAACTGTCGTAAAGCTAAAGAGGGGTTGTAGGTGATGCCTTCTCTTATGCCTAGAAGTGGCACATTAGGAAATTCCCTACAACGGTCAATGATAGTGACATTCTCCATAGATCTGGAGCACCAATGAATATTTGAATGCGAGAGTGACATGATCCTCTTGGACCACCTGAACCCTTGCTCGTTCTTCATTACTGAGCGAGGAAGGTGAGAAATAAACCACCTAGAAAGCAAAGGTATGCAGCACATCAAAGTTCCTCGTGCCCTTGTAGTACGGGTATGAAGAGAATGTAAGATATCTCCAAGTAATGTAGGCACTGGATTGCGAGTCAGAAATATGTTGATGGCGTGTACGTCTATGCACTGGTCTGGGTTAGGGAACAACACTAAGCCATATATCAGCAAGGCTAAGATCTCTTCAAAAGCATCATAGCTCATGGCCTTCAAGAACATTTGAGCCTTCTCTATCAACACCTTAGCAAGAATACCTTTGACTCCGCTTCTCGTTTCTAGAACAATGTCTGACTTCTTCAGATGTAGAGCTGCAGCAATAACCTCAGGTTTAGGCTCTTTTTCCAAGCCTGTGAATGGTTTCTGATCAAGAACAGGTATATCCAGAAGTTTAGAGAACTCTTCCATGGTTGGAACCAACTGATAGTCGGGGAATGTGAAGCAATGGTGCTTAGGATCAAAGAACTGGAACAGAACACTCATCATGTCTTCATTGAACCCTGAGGTGACTAGATCCAATAAGTGACCATGTCTCTTGATGAACTGGGAATGATCATACACTTGAGAAACCAACTCTTTAAGCTTAGCAGGTATGTCCACAAAGTTGATCCTGATGGTGTTTCTACGAGCAGAAGCCATGACCTGCAACAAAGAACAAAGATAAATCCTTTGGTCCTTGAAATGGTTAGGGAAAATGCTATGCTTATGATGCATGATGATGTCATGAGGTTATGCTCAATCACAAACATGTGGCACACACAAACAAGTCACACAATAGCCCTAGGTTTGAAGGCATGCATGAGGTTTAAAGGTAAGTACCCTCCCCTGAAGTTAGTTGGTTCATCCTGTCCTACAAAAGTAACCATGTTCTAAGGGATCTCAATATCATTGATCCTTCACAAGGGTGGTTGTTCAGTAGGCAACTTACTTGCCAACCAAAACCCTCCAAGTTTAGAATCTCAATGAGCGTAGCATCGAGTATCAACCAACTTCAGTCTTCACCAAAGTCGGTTATCTCACTACTTTCTAAAGTCCAAGATGGGATAACTAGGGTTCTAAAAGTTAGTTAGTGCATTGACAACATATGGCAGCCTCATATTATCCTCAACTTGACTTAAGGAACATAAGCACCAACCAAGAAGTCACACTAACTATGGCCACCAGATCAACCATATCGGTATACGTCGTACAGTTTCCTTGGTCTATTGCCATTTACCTAAGGTACACTAGATCCGGGTTAGGATCTTTCACACATAAGAGCACCCCAACAGAAAATTATAAAGCAAACAAGGCAAACAATTTTTAAGTGATCTAATTCCTAAGGGTACCCCTCTTTTATTAAATCCCCAGCAGAGTCGCCAGTTCTGTAACACGGTGGGAGAACTGACTTTAGTTAAATGTTGTGGATAGCAAGAGTCGCCACCGACTTTTATTTTATCCAAAGGAAAGGCATAAAAGAACAGGAAAGACCTTTTAAAAGATTTTTGGGTCCGGGGGGTAGGTTATGTAAAGGGAAGGTGTTAGCACCCTTTACATCCATGGTTATCCATGGGCTCTTAGTTACTTAGCTCACTTTAAAATGTTTTTGAAAATGTGAAGTGTGTGAATAGAAATTTTCATAAGAGTTTGATAATGATCCATGTACGGATGCGTAAAAAACCTTTGTTTTGAAAATTGTTTGAAAGTGTGAAGTGTTTGAAAAGTTTTGAAGAGTGAGCAAGTAACTATGAGGAACCTACTCTAAGTTTAAGTCTTTTCTGTTCTAGAATCCTTTAAATGGTAAGACTATCCCTATTATTAAGGAATAGGTAGTCATTACCTTGGATGTATGGGACAAGTGAAGGGACATCTGTTTAATGAAGGCAATTGTGGGGTGTATTAAGCAATTTTTGGAGGGACTGTCATCATTATTCGAAAGGGACAAGATCATTATAAAGGCAACCATTAAGGGACTTGATCTTTTATTGTTTAAGGGACTAGATGACTTTTCTTTGAGGGACTTTTGCTTTATACACCCTACTTGACCTTTTGATTAGGCAACAATGAGAGGTAACCCTAGAAAGTGAGATGGCGATCAAAGATCGACTTACGTGTGTGAGTGTTCAATTTAATATTTATCTTTTAATTTAAATGATCTAAATTAATTTTAAATTACATACATGTTACACTCCCTATTTTTACTAACCATAGCATAAAATAAATAATAAACATTGTTAATAAATATTTACACCAAGGAGCAATTACAATAATAATCATAAAGCAATTTAAATAAATAAGCAAAATATTAATAAGCAAAATAAAATAAGTAGTTATAATTGGGTTAGTAGAAGTAATAATAATAATAATTTAAAAATAAATGGGGTTAGTAATAATCATTTAAACATAATTGATAATAATAAGCAAAAATAGTATAATAAACAAAATTTAAAAGTTAGTAAGAAAATTCAAACAATCATATTAAAAATTAAATCAATTATGAACATATTATGAGAAATAAATTATAATTATTAAATTTGTAATTTTTAGAAATTATTTACATGTTATAAAGAAAAAAGGATTAATTATGATTATATTTACAAAATTTAATTATATTAAATAAAATATATACATGATTAAAAAATGTGATCATACAATTATATTTACAAATTTTAAGGATTATAATAAAATTTTATTTACTAATTAAAATTATAAACAAGAATTACAATTAGGGTTTTTTAGAAAAAATATTTTAGGGTTTACTAGTTTATAAAATAAAATTAGGGTTTTAGAAATTATTATGATTAAATTAGGGTTTGTAAAAAAATATATTTTTAGGGTTTATAAAAAAATAAATTGAATTTTATATACAAAATATTAAATGTTAAATATTAATCTAATTAATCAAATTATAATATATACATATTAATAAAAGAAAACAATTTATTGTAAAAACATATTATTTGAATTAAATTAAAATTATAATAATAAAGCAAATAGAAAACAAACAAAAAAAGAAATAGAAAACTTACCTGGCTGGGGTTTGAACCCAGCACCTTTGGCTTGCCATCAGCAACACATACCACCAGGCTACCAGCGCGCAGGTGATAATGAGATGAGAGGAATTTGTTTTATGCCTCAAACCTGGAAATCAAGAAAAAGAGAAAGAAAACAAAAGGCCTGGGGGAATCGAACCCAGGACCTTTCAAGCAATACACAAACACGTTACCATTCCTGCTGGGTGAGCGCATCTGGCAATGTAATGGCTATAATGAATTATATATTAAACCCGCCAATTAAATGGAAAAAACAAGAAAAAATGTTGAACCCAGGATTCGATCCCTGGACCTTGGCTTCATACGCGCGTCCCCTTAACCAACTGAGCTATCATGCAACGTTGCTAAAACACAACCAACACAGAATAAAATATTATAACCATTTTCAAAAACAGAAATTGGTGCGCAGGGAGTCATCTTCAACCTCTGGATATTTGAATTTGCTGCGAAAATTGCTACGAATTTACCTGCGATTTTTCCTGCATTTAAAAAACCTACGAAATTCATAATATTTGATACACATACAATTTTGCCAAATTGATCATGCCAACATGATCAATACAGTTCATTCATGTTATTTATGTCCTTAGAAGATATTTATATAGGCTAAATTGAAGAACCCCAATTTCAAGCTCAAAACCCTAACATGGCAGTTTACGGGTTATTCATGATTTCTTTGATTTCTTTGCCCAGAAACGTTCTATACAACATCACAAACATGATTAGCCAAACAAAAATCATCAAAATGCATTGAATTAATGAAATCGAAAAATTCATATTCAAGAACAAACATGATTCGGTTTATGCCATATGAGTGGTTTTGGATGCAAATAAGTATTGGTTTCAACTCAATGATGTCCAAGGATCATTGTTGTGTCCTCAAATTACCTTCTAATGCCTTGTATGTGGAAATCCGAATTTGAGTTTGGAGAGGTTTTTTTGGTTTGTGAAACTTACTCTTGGGAGGCAGAAAATTCGTCTGTTTTTGTTAGGGTTATGTAATATATTTATAGTGTGATCAATTAGGTCAGAAAAAATCATTGCTTGTGTGAAGAATTTGATCTAAAAAGATTCAAAGAGATTATGCCTTAAAAATCAAATATCTTTGTATGAACACCTTCTATTTTAGGCAAATCAACATGATCTTCTTTCCACTTCAATACCAATCACTTTTATGATTTTCTAGAAGCTTAATCCATTTTAAATCTTAGACTTTTATATTTTATTTTAATTTAAAATGATTTTTAATGAATTAAATCAAAATAAATAAAAATAAAATGATAAAAAATCTGATTTTTGTTGACTTGGGTCGTGCATGAAGTTATAGAATGGATTGGGTCATCACATGTCAAGCCTATTTGGAAGAAATTGGTTTTAGACCTCCATTTTCTTCATAAACCAACCAAAACTTTCCCAACTTTGCAAGGGAACATATCCTTCAATTTTAATGCTATGAGGGTGTTCTTGGACATTTTGGAAAGCTTGAAGAGTCCTCTAACCAACCCCACTGGTTTCATGTTCATATCATTCACCATTCTCAAGTTATGCCCTTTTGAAGTTGTTGACTTTTTGTTGACTTTCAAAAGGACCTATAATGTCTTAGCTCATACCTTCCAAATGAAGGATTTTTGGGCTTGGCTTGTGAGACACAAAGTTGTAGAGAATTCAATTTCCTTCAAAATGAGATTTGGATGGAGACTTGTTGATGAAGCATGTGAAAGTTATGGCTGGTCAAAGTTCAGTTGACTTTTACTAAGGAAACCCTAATTTAGAAACTCCTGATACTTGATGATCTGAAATATCCTTGATGAATCATGATCAAACCTTGATCAAATGATGAACTTTACTTCATATACTTGATGTTGGAAAAAAATCATGAAGTTTGACTTTGGTTTGACCACAGTTGACCTCAGTTTGACCTTTTAACTGCTTTGACTGATTTTGACTTATCTGATCATCTGACTGAGCAAACTTTTGAGAAAAGTCTTGAAACTTGTCATGGGGATTCTTAAACTCATATAAGATGTTATGAAGCTCACTTGAAGTCTTGGAAGTTCCTTTAGCCTGATTAAAGTCAAAACCCTAGTTTTGGATGCACTGCTTAGGAGGTGCATTGTCTGAGGGAATTGTCAACTCTTCTGACCAATTGTGAACCTTGTGAACCATCATAAAATGTCTTGTGAACCTCATGGGAGGTCTTGTGAACCTTGTGAACCTTGTGAACCTCATAAAGTATCTTGTAGACTTCATGAACCTCATGAAAGGTCTTGTAAGCATTGTGAATCTTGTGAACCTTGTGAACCTCATAAAGTGACTTGTAGACTTTATGAACCTCATGAAAGGTCTTGTAAGTATTGTGAATCTTGTGAACCTTGTGAACCTTCTTTGCACACAAAGTCTTGTATTGTGAGGGCAAATTTTGGGGTGCAACAGATATCAATAGAACTTTTAAGGTTTAGTCGAAGGTTATGGAACATATGTGTCTTTCTACAGAGGTTAGTCGAGAAGAATGGATATAACATTATCTCAACTTTAATGATCTCAATGCCTTGCAAAAGAAAATATTGGTAAAATGGTTGCCATTGATCAACATACCGGCTGAAATATTTAAAGAACGTGTCCAAGCGAAGCAACATAAGGGTAAATTCAACAAGGATTTGGGTTATGGAACCATGCATCAAATTGAGGTGATGTACTCAAATGTGTGTGGATTGATGCAGGTTGACTCGATTGATGGTAATATATATATTCTCACATTCATCAATGATCATAGTAGAATGTTATGGACATACCTAATCAAGAGAAAGGATGAGGTAATCAATGTGTTTAAGAAGTCCAAGTCCATGGTTGAGAGGTAAAGTGTAAACACCCCAAATTTGCCCTCACCCATTCACACCATGGCTTGTGATCTCTTCATATGCATAAGTTCAATCATGGCATCTCATATTGCATATTTGCTTCACTGCATTGGTTCAAAGTCATCTGCATCTAGGGTTTGTGATCTGAGCAATCCAAGGGCTTCTTGAGCCACTCCAAAGGTCATCAATCACTTCAAAGGGCTCCATGTATGTTCAAGCATCATATTGTATCCCCACAAAGTCAATAAAGTCAAAGAATCACAAGAACTGAGAAAGGCATAGGAGCAGAGCCAAGGTTTGGCTGCACAGATGACCTAAAATTAGGGTTTTGGTTTCAGGGGCCATAACTCCAAATTTTTTGCTCATTCTTGTTTCTATTGGTCATTATATGATATGAGGATCATGCATATCAATTTTCATGAAGAAATTCCATGGGGAAGGCATCTGATTAAAAGTTGACTTCTTGAGCAAGTCAGTGTAAAATCAGGGCATCTGAAGCCCCCAATGACCCAACCAAGGGGTGTTCTTCATCATTTTGATTGCGTATGATCTTTATTTGATCATAGAAGATGTTAGAAGTTCACAAGATTGAAGAATTTCGATCCGTTTTGCAAAATTGCCTTGTATTGGAGAACTTGCGAATTCTCATGGCAAGCCTTTATGTGACTTCAATGCGACCTCTAATCATCACGCAAGCATAAACCATGGCCTTAAATTCTGAATGCACCAAAGAATCTCCAAGTTTCATGACTTATGCTTCAAGAAATCACAAAGGGGCCAGACTTGTACCAATTTGCAAAAGCCCATGTGACTATGCCTCCACTTGTTGCAATCCCCAAGATCTGATCCATAGGCCTGTGCCACACCAGCTATTCTTACCAATCAAAGACCTTACAAACACGTTTCCCGTAAACCATTTCACAACATCTTGGAGCCTGAACACACACGCAAGTCAGCCTACACAAAACCCCCCACCTTGCATTTTTCATTGAATCCCTTAACTCGGTCACCCATTCCTCAAAGTTTCTTCCACCATCCATCTCGAAACATCCCATTGATCACCCCCGACCCTTCACCTTGCCCTGAAACCCCCTGAAACTGCCTGAACCATCGCCTATAAGGAGTTACATCTCAGGTACACAAATGCCAAGGCACAATCAATTGGAGTTTCATTGATGATTAAGCATCACTAAAGTTTCAAAGTGGTTTTAAGTTATCTTGAATTTATTTTCAATAAATTGATAGGCCATAGGTTTAAACTTATTGCACTATTTTTTTTCTAAAAAAAAATAATAAGTGTGACTTCCTTGGTTTATTGGTTTCGAAACTTAATTTTAAGGAGGATGGCTTATTGGATTTGATTCATTGGTTTCAAAAAAAAAAAAAAAAGAAACTTCATGGTATCACGTTGGACTTGGATTCAAACGACATTGCATGGGCATTTCATGGTATTATGTTGGATTTGGATTATGTTGGATTTGGATCATGTGGGATTTGGATGCACGTTTGTTTTGAGTCATGATTCATTTTAGATTGTTGTATGTTAGTTAAGGTGCGCTGTTCTCAAGCATGGTAGCATTAATATTTTCCAAGTTTTACAAGACATTGAGATCTTGATTGGTATATTGTCAAGGCAACTGGAGTTGAAAAGCAGTAAAAGACAAATTATGTTGGAGGATTAAAATGCATAAAGTTTTTGTTAACAACTGAACAAGGCCATCAGCAAAATCCAAAGGGATTACAAGTTGCTACAAGCATTAAACCACAAAGACAAAGTATACATGATATAGTACATGGCCAAAAGAAGCATTCAAAACTAGAGGCCTGCCAAATAGGAAGAATTGATTCAGAACTCTGCAGTTGATCTTCTACCTGCATTGGCGAAGGTCGCTACGGCCAACAACATTTGGTTCTATGTGGATGCTGCTCATGCTGGGAATACTTGTATACGTCCAGGATACCGCCACTTCATTGATGGTTTGAGGAGGCTGATTCATTCAACATGAATGCACATAATTGATTCCTTGCTAAGCTTTGATTGTTTCATACTTCGGGCTAAGAAGAGGAGTGCAATGATTCAATTGATGCCTACAAATCCTGAATATCTGAAGAAAGAAATATGAGGCCATCGAAGCGAACACGATTATTGATTACAAAGATTGGAAAGCTCCTCTTGGGCGTCACTTTAGCTCATTAAAACTTCGGATGGTGTTGCAACTCTATGGATTGGAAGGCCTGCAAAACTCACATAAGAAACGCATTGTGACTCTGGTTGATTAAGAGTTTGTCTAGGGATACTGAGTTGGTTACAAACCTCACATTGATCAATTTTTGAGCTCCCTGCTTGGTGGTCTGTTCTCTTCCTCAAACTCCTGCAGTTTTGGGCACATTTGATGTTGGAAAGAACATGAACATTCGCAGACCTCTCTTGCACCAGTTGATCCAACCATTGGCCCTAGTCCAAACAATGGGAAATGACTGAATAAGTTTGGCCCTGATTCTGTAAATTCAGGCCCAACTTGTGTCTTACTTGTTGGGAGTTTCACATCTGCTATGCCTCTTTCCAAACCTGCAAAAGAAGAGAAATTTTTACTGCAATTAAAAGGGGGAACAAGTAGTAAAAAACACAGGCTGAATCAATTGGAAACCAATCTCTTAATTCAATCAAAACCTAATCAATTCAGTTCATTTCCAACTAAGTTAACAAGGGTGCAGTGACAAGGTATAAGCAGACAAAAGCAAAGCAGAAACATCAGCAGGATCGCAGAACCAGAACTTTCACAAAAATAGGAAAGAAAAGCTCTGATACGAAAAAGAAGAAACAAAACATAGCCAAAGTGAAAATACTTCAGTTGATTTCAATTTCGAAACCCTAATTTGCAAAAAAATATAAAGAGGTTTCAAAAACCGAATACAACAACACACAGGAAAAAAAACCCTAAAAAATCCCCTTTTGTCTCTGGTTGAAAAAGAAAGCAAAAATTCGAAGAAGGAGAGGTTTTCAAACGAAGAGAAAAGGAAAGCTTGAGCAAAAGAAAGGGATACCTGAAGAAAAATCGCCCCTCTGAGAACGTTCAGAGCAGGTATAAAACTCTGGTTTCCTTTCAATTTCCATTTTTCTCATGTTGTTGGTGAGCATCTGTTTTGATTTCTCTTCTGCTTTCCTTGTTTGTTGTCTCCACTGATGACGATTTGTTGTTTTGTTTGGTGTTGGTTTGGCTGCTGGGTTGATATTGACGAGCGTTAGGGTTTGAGTGTTGATTGAGTTTAGGGGTAGCTCCGTCGTTTCGCTCGATGGGGTATTCCGTCCTCGCCATGTTTGTGCGACCAAGAATAGGAGGCCTTTTCTTCAGCTTCATTTTTTTCGTTTGAGTTTCCTTAGGGTTTTGGTAAGTAGAGAAGAGAGAGTTGAGAGATGGGTGAAGGTCTCTGAGACCTTGTTGTTGTTTCTGTGCTGTCCCAATTTTGTTTTATTTATGATCATTAAAAGCTTTTGGAAACAGCAAGATTCGCTGCCCTTTCAATTTCCAATACCATAACGTGTTGTTTCTCCCAAGGCCACTTGATGTTATCCCTTAGGCGTTTGACCGTTGGCTAGGATTTGCGTTTTTTTTCTTTCTCAGATTGTTAGCGTCGGGTTGGGCACTGTGGGACTTCCAGGCCTTTCGTGACCCGGGCCCATTTAGGAGGGTAGTACTAGCTTTGGGCCTGCGCTTTTGCCTGCAGGAAGGCCCTTGTTGTTCTTTTTGTTGTTTTCTCCTTTCTTCTTTTACTCATTTAAAATTATACAAAACCATTCTTTTTTTTTCTTGGATAAATTATGCAAACTATTTATTTTTCTTTTAGATAAAATTATATAAACAAAAATATATAAAAAAAAAGAAAACACTTATATTAACTAATTATATAAGATAAAGTTATTAGCTAATTTGTTAATCCATTCCATTAATTAATTTCATTTTAATTTAGTTAGTTATCTTTTGTTCGATTTCACTTGTATGATCATTCATATCATCTCGTAACCTCTTCTGCATCATGAACATGCTTCTGGTTTCGGCTTGCATCCCAGTATTAATTTCACTTTCACTTTATTTCTTTCTTTTGTGCTAACTTTTCAGGTGGTAAGTACTCTGAGAAGTGAATTTGCCTTCACTTCTCACAATTTCCTTTCATCTCCTTTGTGCATCATTGCTGCATTTTTTGTATGTGTGTTGGATTGAGCTTGCTCATTCTTGTTCATCTTACCTTCTTTCTTCAAGCAACTTGTCTTCTTAAGTGAAGCAAGTTGTTTTGCTTCTCTTTGCTTCTTGATCCTTTCATCTACTTCTCTCCTTGGTGGTTCTTTGAAGATCTTTCTCTTAAACCTCACCAACCCTAGGACTTCTGAGTATGATAACAATTAGGGTTGATTAGTCCCCCCACTTAGCTTTCACCTTTGTGTCATCGTTGAGTCTTCTCTTCTCATCTCATAATCAGGGACTAAACCCTAAAGGCTTTAAGGCTTTGTGATTAAGCTTATGCCTGCATCCTTCTATTAGGATGGAGTGTATAACTGTAATCCTAAGTGTTAAACCCTTAATGTGGTTAAATCCTTTAATCAATTCACTTAATAATCATCAAGACATTAAGCTTGTAACTTGGGCCTTGCATTAGGGTTCTAATTCTTCCTTAATCGGTTAAGAAGGACTAACCCTAGTGTTAATGGACAAGTCCCCCTCAAGTTCGTCTTACAAACCATAAAACTCACTTCTTCATCTCACCATTAACTAAAATTCATCTAATAAAGGCTTTGTTTTGTCATGAGGTTAATCCCTAATCATGGATTGAGTTGAGGATCTTTCCTCAGCTTAAATATTCTTATCTATTATCCTTCTATTAGGATGGTGTAACGAGTCTGTTTAATCCCTGATTATGGCTTAGTCTCATTACTTAGCACTAAACAAAAACAACAAAAACATCTAAATAATCACAAGTAGGTTAATGATCTTAATCCTACATCAAAGGTAATTAAGTGTGAGATGCTGACTTCACACTTAAGGTATTCTCATTACCCCTAATCAGAGGGAAGATGTGATGAGTTTGCTAATCCATTGGTTTAGGCTTAAGCTCATTAACTTATGGCAAACTTTCAAAAGCAATAAAAGACTGAAAACACAAAAACAAACAATAATCGTCTCCTCCGGGATTCTTTTCTCATCTCATTCACTCACAAACGAGAACTCGCTTCTTCCGTCTAATGCAAGACAGTTTGCACCTGAGCCAGACAGGTCATACACTTGAGCATAGGCAAGCAAGCAGTTCACAAGTCAATTTATCTTTCAGTCTCTTTGAGTCGAACTACGGTGTTTTGACTTCCTCATTGCACGAGAGGATACGTAGGCATAACTTAACGGTTATCGAACAAAAGTCTTTGTCCATCCCCCCCCCCTCTTCCAGTATTATTCTTTAAGCCTCATAGTCTTGAGCTTCACACTCTTTCCCTACACTGACACTCCCTCATTTCACTTCACTTTTTTTTTTCACTGACACTTGCATTCTTTATCCAGTTTTTGCACATAGAATAGCACTGACACTACCCCTTTAAGCACAAATCTTTCAAGCGTGGATCCCGTCGAGTACGACGGACAATCTGGGTGCTAATACCTTCCCAGGTTGTAACCAACCCCCTTTCTCAGTTTCTCTGGTTCGCAACCGTCTTATCCATCTTTTCTTAGGTTTATGCAGCATTACCTTTCCTTCGGGATAAAAGTGCCTAGCTGGCGACTCTTTTCTTTTCTTCTTTCACCGACCGTTCGCGTCTGTACCCCTCTTGGCCCTATGTCATTTGGTGGGAGCGACAGCTTGGCGACTCTGCTGGGGAATCTGATACTGTAATCAGGGCTTCTGGTTCTTTTTGTGGGTTCCTCCTAGCGCTTGATTGATTTGTGTTTACTGGGGTGTTATGTGCTAATTTTGTTTGTATATTTGCTTTACTTACTGCTTCATGTACAGTTATTTATTGCTTTCTTTACAGCTTTATATATATCATACTATCATACTGTTATCTGGCTGGATCTATTTTCTGTCTTGGTGGGTGGGGTTCTATTGAGAGTTTAAGGTCCTATACCTGGGACCTGAGTGACACCTAGGCTAGAGTGGTTCATGTTCTTTCCCATTCCATTTCGGTCTGGTGCGGGAATATGAAACACGGTTCAGATATGGGTTTCTTCTTGAGAACTCTGTGCTACAAATCTCCTGTAGTGTTAGGGCTATCTGGGAAGCCTGCTAAGTCTGGATGACCTTTACTATGACCTTCAGAAACTGAGGTGAATTAGAGGAGGGTCTTTTATGGTTATTGTAAACATTGTACCTCCGGGTTAGAAGTGTTTACACTTCTCATAACTGATCCGAGTCTGAGGATCCTTGTTTTAGAACATCACCTGTGAGGGGGTTGGGCTGTTTACAGGTTTGCAGGAACCCTTGGCCACATCATACCCTGTTACTTATTGTGTTCAAGAATGCTTCACTTTGGACAGTTCTTATGATTTAACCCAGGACATGTGATTCTTTATTTGAGTCCCCCACCTTGGTTACTGGACTTTTGAACCTCCATCTGGACTTCTTAGACATACATGGACTTGTATCAAGGCAGTTAATCAGATCCAGCTTGATCACAAACCCTTGCACATCATTTGCATACATCATCATTGCATCATTTAACATTTGCTTATTTGTTTTTCAGGGTCTCCACATTATATTTTGGCTTGGTTTTTGACCCCTTCATCTGCATAGACCCTTGTTCATCAACTATCTGCTTCAGCCATCTTCATCAGTTGCCTGCTTCAGCTACTGTTATCACCAGTCTCAGCCTATCAGTAGTTCATCTTCAGTACCAGTCTTCATCATCAGTATCTGTTTTCAGCTCTTCATCAGCAGACATGGCACCCAAAAAGAGCAACATTTCATACCACTTCTTTGAGCCTGTGCTGGTTGGCATCAGACAGATCCAGAAACTCATTACTCCAGACCATATCCCATTTTTCAGAGAACATTATGGAGGCATCCTTGATATGGTTATAGACTTGGACCCTTCTCAGAGGAGTTTGATTCACACTTGTCTACAGTTCTATGATCCTCCTTTGAGATGCTTCACTTTTCAGAACTTCCAGCTAGGGCCTTTGCTGGAGGAGTTTTCATCATTGGTTGGAGTGCCTGTCAGGGGTGGTATCCCCTTCAACCCAGAGATGCCTTCTCCCAGCAATGAAGAAGTGGCAAAGGCACTACATTTGGAACCTATTCTGATTGAGCAGAACATGACCACAAAGGCTGGAATTCCTGGCCTACACTTGGATTTTCTCACTTCTCAGGCCATCCTGAAGGCCTCCTTGGGAGAATGGAAGGCAGTCTGTGCATTGTTAGCCCTCAGTATATATGGGGTTATACTTTTTGCAGATGAGCCCAAGTTTATCGGCAAGAATGCTATTCATCTCTTCCTTTTGAGGAACCCAGTACCCACCTTGCTGGGAGATTTCTATTATTCTGTTCACCAAAGGAATGAGAAGCAGAGAGGGAGATTGGTGAGATGCTGTGCTCCTCTATTTCATACCTGGCTGCTTAAACACTTACCCAAGACTGATGCCTTCCTGAATCCTCACCAACAGAGGAATTGGGCTAGAAGACTCACTGCTTTAACTTCAGATGACATCAGATGGTGCACCCAGAGCACCAAAGGCAGGGACATAATTACTAGTTGTGGGCAGTTCCCCAATGTACCTCTGATAGGAGTGAAGGGTTGCATCAACTACAACCCATTGCTATTCAAAAGACAATTGGGCTATGCTTTGGTTCACCCTCCTAGAGTGAAAGACTTGGCTGAAACCCTTTATTGTGAGATAAAACCTAATCTAGATGTTGTCAGACAAGCATCCTGGGCTTGGGACAACATCCAGACCAAAGGGATGGCCATTCTTGGGAGATGCAACAATGTGGCTTCAGCATAGTATTATGAGTGGTCTCATACTAGGGCTCAGATTTCTGGGATGCCTTTTACCATTGAAGATGCACCTGGACCATCCACAGCACCACCTCCAGCCACTGTCAGCCTGGAAGAATTTGAGAAACTGAAGGAGAGGAATGAGAACCTGTCTCAAGCTCTGCAGAAGACCCTCTGGGAGAGAAGTGATGGTCGTCTAGACATTGAGAGGTTAGAAAAGCTTAAAGTGGAGCATCTAGCCAGGATTGAGAAATCAGAGGACTACATCAAGAAATCGAGAGCAGGAGAGCAGATCTTGAAGAATGCCTATAAAGAGGCCCAGTTTCAGAAGGCCAGAACTGATCTCTATCTGAAGGAAAGTCAAGCTAGGTGGGTCAGGATCACTGAGGCTCGCATTCAAGGAGATAAGAGAACTCAAGACAGAATTGAGCAGTTGGAGGCAAATGAAAAGAAGCAACAGGAGGCTTTGCTAGCAGCCCAAAAAGAAATTTCAGAATTATAGCTTAGGGCTGGATTAAAGAGGTCAAAAGAACAAGACAGACACAAAAAGCTGACCACTGCTATTGTCACCAGAAACCTTCTTATCAGGAACCTCACAGAGCATCCGGCTGATGCTGTAACTGAAGCACTTTTGAAGGAGGTTAAGGAGGATGAATTTGGTCTTGATGTCTGACTTTTTGTTTGTTGTTGCTTTCATTTCATGTACTTTTCTTTCTATGTTGTATTTTGACCCCTCGGGGGGCATGTGTTGTAAAAACAGGCTATGTGCTATGCACCTTTTTGTAATATATTTGCTAGTTTGTTTCATTGAGTTTCTTTTTCTCAAGCAACATCAAAGCATCTTCCCCAGGGTCTGGAAAGGTCAAAACCAAGCACCAAGCCGGATACCTTGGAAAATAAATAAGCATACTGCATTGCATACTAACTTTTGTTTTGTTTTGTAGGTTTTTGTTTTGTTTGTTACTAACTCTGTTGTGATTCAGGAATTATTGCTCGCCGTCGGGTGTTCCCTCTCAACCGTCCGCACAGATATCCTACTCGCAACAATCTTCCTGGTATCCAGATGGACCAAGTACAACAGGACCTGGCGGAAGTCAGAACCCAGATGGCTAACGAGAGAGTGCAGATGAGAAACCAAATGGCTCAATTCATGACTGTAATGACTAACTTGGCCCAGAGTCAGGAAAGGCTAAGAGCGTTGGTAGAAAGGCAAATCCCCGGGGAACCTCAGCCTGGCACTGGAGGAACTAGTAATAATGAAGGAGGTCAGCCTCATGTTAACCCACCAGTATTTGGACCACATCTAGACCCAGAGGCCAACATCCCCATGAATGTACAAGGCAACGCTGCTGCAGGTAGAATCTTGCAAGAAGATCCTCAGGAAGAACAGTTCACGGTGATGGGAGCTGGGGATGAAGTTTATGATAGGAGGTTTGATGAAATTGTTGAGAAGTTGAGATCTCTGGAGTCCCAAAATTCCCTAGGCTTCGATGTAATGGACATGGGGTTAGTGGATGGGGTGAGAATTCCCCACAAGTTTAAACCCCCGTGCTTCGAGAAGTACAACGGGACTTCCTGTCCACGAACTCACTTGCAGTCTTTTCTGGGAAGACTTAAGGCATACACCATGGATGAAAAACTGTGGATGTTTTACTTTGAAGATAGCTTGACTGGGGCTTCAAGGGAGTGGTACTCTCATTTGACCAGGGCTACTATCAGGTGCTGGAAGGACCTAGCTGAAGCTTTCATCAGGCAATACCAATACAACCTGGACATGGCCCCTAACAGGACCCTTCTGATGGGTATGTCTCAATCCTCCAAGGAAAGCTTTAGGGAATATGCCCAAAGGTGGAGGCAGCTTGCTGCTGCTGTCTAGCCACCCATGTCGGAAAGAGAAATGGCCGACGTGTTCATGAACACCCTGCAAGGAACATATATCGACAGGTTAGCTGCCTTTTCTTCCACCAGTTTCACAGACGTGGTTATAGCTGGTGAAAGGATTGAAAGCCTGCTGAAGTTGGGCAAGATTTCCGATAATGGTGTAAGTTCATCCAGTAATCCCCGGAAACCTTTTGTGGGGCCCCAAAGGACTGGTGAGACGAATTCCATCCATGCCAGCAAGGGCAGACCTCAGTATGATCATAGATCAGTAGCAGCTGTCACTATTCCAGCTCCGATTCCTCAGCAACCAGCATATCAACCACAACAACAACAACCACAGTATCAGCAACAAACTCAGTACCCGCCACAGAGGATCTACAACAACAATAACAACAATCAACAGCAAAGACCCTTTCAGCAAAGACCATCACAGGCAAATAGGGTGATTGACCCTATCCCTATGCCTTATGCCGCTTTATTGCCACAACTCCTGAAACTCAACTTGGTTGAATTAAGGACATTGGCACCGCCAGATCCTTCCAATCTGCCAAGAAACTATGATGTCTTTTCATTCCAATGCACCTGGCCACAACACTGAGAAATGCAGGGCTTTACAAATGAAAGTACAAGATCTGGTGGATTCTAAGGCTCTCAACTTTGCACCCCCTCCAAATGTCAACAAGAATCCCATGCCCAATTATGGAGGACCAAGAATTAATGCTATTGAGGAAGATAAGCCGTCTTTCTTAATCACTAGTGTTGGACAGATTCGAACACCTCTGATAGAAATAAAAGCTCAGCTTCTAGAATGCCAGATGTTCCCCGGGTGTGAGCTCGGTTGTGGTTATTGCAACATTTCGGTCAACGGGTGTGATAACTTGAGAAGTGGCATAAATGGTCTTATCAAAAGCGGTATACTCCAGATCACGACAACGACTCCTACAAATCCAGCAATCCCTTTGACAACAATTCCTGACTCTCCTACAACTGCAACAACGATCACTCCGAATAATTCATCAATATCATCAACAATGGCTTCATCCATCATTTCAACAAATCAGATGTCAACAGCCATTTCTTCTACAACATCAGCACCCATTTATTCAACAGAATCTTCTACAGCGCCAACAGATATTTCAACAGTCACTATCTACTATGATCTGTCAAGTGTTCCTCCAAACAACAACTTTCAACAACAAACAGTGGCACCTCCTGCCAGGCCACCAGTCATCATCTACTACGATCCGCACACCATTTCAGTACCCCCCCTCTGCAGCAGTCAGTCCAGTTACCATCACAGTGCCTGGACCTGTTCCATATGAAAGCAGTAATGCCATACCTTGGCATTATGGCTCTGACCTTTACTGCAATGGGGAGAAAATCACCTTGGGCTCTTCAACTTCTTCTCCACAGATTGATAATGTTGGGGGAGGCGGAGGCTTCACCAGAAGCGGACGCCTTTTTGCCTCACAACTACAAAGACCTAATGTCGAAGCAGAAGCTGCTGCCAAGGCGAAAGGAAAGAGTGTGGTAGTTGAAGAGACAGCTGTTAAAGAAACTCAGAAGACATCTTTTGAACAAGATGTAGACGAGTTTATGAGAATTATAAAGAGAAGTGATTACAAAGTGGTGGATCAGCTTCACCAAACTCCCTCAAAGATCTCCATACTATCACTGCTGATGTGTTCCGAAGCTCACAGGAATGCATTACTGAAAGTCTTGCACGCAGCATACGTGCCAGAAGAGATCACTGTTAATCAGCTAGAAACCGTGGTAGCAAATGTCAACACCAGCCATGGATTGGGTTTTACCAACGCTGACTTAACAACTAAGGGACGTAACCACAACAAGGCTTTACACATCACTCTAGAATGCAAGGGTGCTGTTCTATCCCATGTACTGGTGGACACTGGGTCTTCACTCAATGTTCTACCGAAGAAAGCCTTGGTGAAGCTGGAGTATGATGGCTTGGCACTGCGTCCAAGTAACTTGGTGGTGAGAGCATTTGATGGCTCTAAAAGATCAGTGCTAGGGGAGATTGATCTGCCTGTGATGATTGGCCCGCAGACTTTTAAAATTACCTTCTATGTGATGGACATTCAGCCGGCCTACAGCTGTTTGTTGGGTAGACCTTGGATCCATGCCGCTGGCGCTGTTACGTCTACCCTTCACCAGAAGCTGAAATTCGAGTGGGAAGGCCAGATCATCACCATCTGTGGTGAAGAAGACATCTTTGTTAGCCATCTGGCTACATACAAATACATTGAGATGGATGGAGAAATCCATGAAACTATGATCCAGGGGTTTGAGGCCCTGAACATTAATGAAGCATCTGCTGTACCAGGAACCTCCATGACATCTTATCAGCAAGCCAGGAAGGTTGTTGAAGAGGGGACTGCCCAAGGCTGGGGCAAGCTGTTGCCTGTGGAGAAGAAGGAGGACAGATTTGGGTTGGGTTACAAACCAACTCAACAAGATCAATCAGAGGCTGCTAAGAAGCCCAGTTTTGTCAGCGGGGGAATGCTCACCCCGGATGCAGTGAACAACTTGGAAGATGAGTCGGAAGCTGAGCGCAACCTGGAGAGCTGGATACGTCCAAGGACCCCGGGGAGCCGTATCTCAAACTGGTCTTCCCAGGAAATTATAAGGGTTACTCCTGCAGAGTAATTTTTTATTTCCTGTATATTTTAAGCATGCATCAAATCTTGCATCTTGCCCAAGATGACAAGACTCATTTTGTAATCGGGCCATCTTGTAATTTTGTGCAAACAGATCAATCAATGAATATCGGACATCTTTTGCAAATGAGTCTTTTTCTTTTCCGCTCACTGTTTTTTCATTTTTTTTCTTTTTGTACAAAAATAAAATGGAAATGTTTTCCAAAATGATAGCTTTACTTCACTTTTTCTAAACAAAGATTAAAATCAATCACTAAAATGAACAATCTAAACCCTTGCAGAGAGTGCCCTTCAGACTGCACCGACAACAGCACAGCTATGGCTTCGTATGACTTTGACAATCCAATCAATCAAGCCGATGAAGGGGTTGAAGAAGATTATGAGATTCCTGAAGAGCTAGCCAGGTTGTTAAGACAAGAGGAGAAGGTTATCACTCCTCACCAGGAGGAGATTGAAACGGTTAATCTTGGTACCGAAGAAGATGTGAAAGAAGTTAGGATCGGGGCCTGCCTACAAGATTCAGTAAAAGAACAGCTGATTGACATGCTTCGGGAGTATGTAGATGTCTTTTCTTGGTCTTATCAGGATATGCCAGGGTTGGACACCGATATTGTTATGCATAAGCTGCCTTTAAAAGAAGACTGCCCGCCAGTAAAACAGAAACTGCGCCGTACTCGCCCAGATATGGCAATGAAAATTAAAGAAGAGGTACAAAAGCAGTGGGACGCCGGTTTCCTTGTTGTGACTAGCTATCCGCCGTGGGTTGCAAATATTGTACCTGTGCCTAAGAAAGACGGCAAGGTAAGGATGTGTGTGGATTACCGGGACCTGAACAGAGCCAGTCCGAAAGATGATTTCCCTTTACCTCACATTGATGTGTTGGTTGATAATACGGCTCAGTTCTCGGTATTCTCCTTCATGGACGGATTTTCAGGATACAATCAAATCAAAATGTCGCCTGAAGACATGGAGAAGACAACTTTCATCACACCCTGGGGCACGTTTTGTTATAAGGTGATGCCATTTGGACTGAAGAATGCTGGTGCAACTTATCAACGGGCTATGGTGACGTTATTCCATGACATGATCCATAAAGAAATCGAATGTTATGTGGATGACATGATTGCCAAGTCCCTCACAGAAGAAGATCACCTGGTAAATCTGTTGAAATTATTCAGGCGTCTGAGGAAGTACCAACTGAAGTTAAACCCCAACAAGTGCACATTCGGGGTGCGATTCGGTAAGTTGCTGGGATTTATTGTAAGTGAGAAAGGGATTGAAGTTGACCCTGATAAAGTCAAAGCAATTCAAGAAATGCCTGCACCGAAGACTGAGAAAGAAGTTTGGGGTTTCTTGGGTAGATTGAACTACATTTCGCGGTTCATATCTCACCTTACAGCAACTTGTGAACCTTTGTTCAAATTGTTAAGAAAAGAACAAACGGTCAGGTGGAACGAAGACTACCAGAGAGCCTTTAACAAAATCAAGGAATACTTACAAGAGCCTCCAATCCTTATGCCTCCAGTTGAAGGAAGACCTCTGATAATGTACTTGACAGTATTAGAAGAGTCAATGGGGTGTGTGCTGGGCCAGCATGACGAGTCTGGTCGAAAAGAGTATGCAATATACTACCTAAGCAAAAAGTTTACCGACTGTGAACAGCGTTATTCACTGCTCGAGAAAACTTGTTGTGCTTTAGCGTGGGCTGCTCGCCGGCTGAGACGGTATATGTTGACCCATACTACCTTGTTGATCTCAAAGATGGACCCAGTTAAGTACATATTTGAGAAGCCAGCACTTACCGGACGGGTTGCAAGATGGCAAATGATCCTCACGGAATATGATATTCAGTACACATCTTGAAAGGCCATCAAAGGCAGTGTATTGTCTGATTATCTTGCTGAGCAACCTATTGACGATTACCAGCCTATGAGATTCGACTTCCCTGATGAAGACATCATGTTCATAAAAGCAAAAGATCATGAAGAGCCTATTCACACTGAAGGGCCTGACCCAGAGGAAGAATGGACTATGATGTTTGACGGGGCTGTCAATATGAATGGTCGTGGTGTTGGTGCAGCACTCATTACACCTAAGGGAGTTCACATGCCTTTCTCGGCAAAGCTCACCTTCAACTGCACTAACAACGAAGCTGAATACGAAGCTTGCATTATGGGTCTCGAGGAAGCCATTGACCTCAGGATCAAGACTTTGACTGTGTTCGGAGATTCAGCTCTGGTAATTAATCAAACCAACGGCAAATGGTACACCCATCAAGACCATCTGATACCTTATAGGGATTATACAAGGAGGTTATTGACTTTCTTTACAACGGTCAAGCTTGAGTATATCCCTCGGGACGAGAATCAGTTTGCAGATGCTCTGGCTACCATTTCATCCATGATCAAAGTTCAAGCTGCCAACTTTGTGCCTCGAATTTCAGTGTCCAGACTCGACAGACCAGCATATGTATTTGCTGCAGATGTTGTCAAAGATGATAAGCCTTGGTTCCATGACATTAAGTGCTTCTTGGAAGACCAAACATACCCACCTGGGGCATCTTCCAATGATAAGAAGACTCTAAGAAGGCTTGCTGGTAGTTTCTTTCTGAATGCTGATGGTTCCCTGTACAAGAGAAACTTTGATATGGTACTCCTCAGATGCGTTGATAGGACAGAAGCAGACTTGTTGATGCACGAGGTGCACGAAGGATCCTTTGGTACCCATGCGGGAGGGCATGCCATGGCCAAGAAGTTGCTAAGATCAGGATATTACTGGATCACAAGGGATGCTGATTGTTGTGCCTATGCCAGGAAATGTCATAAATGCCAGATTTATGCGGATAAAGTGCATGTGCCTCCGAATCCTTTGAATGTGATGTCTTCACCCTGGCCATTTGCCATGTGGGGCATTGATATGATTGGCAAGATTGAACCGACTGCTTCAAACGGCCACAGATTCATCCTGGTTGCTATTGACTATTTCACTAAGTGGGTTGAAGCGGCTTCTTATGCCAATGTTACAAGGCAAGTGGTAGCCAGATTCCTGAAGAGAGATATCATCTGTCGGTATGGAGTGCCCGAGCGAATCATTACTGATAATGGTTCCAACTTGAACAACAAAATGATGGCAGAACTATGCCGGGACTTCAAGATCCAACACCATAACTCTTCTCCTTACAGGCCAAAGATGAATGGCACTGTTGAGGTAGCTAACAAGAATATCAAGAAGATTGTGCAGAAGATGGTAGTTACGTATGAAGACTGGCATGAAATGCTACCGTTTGCCTTGCATGGGTACCGTACGTCAATCAGAACATCCACTGGGGCAACACCGTATCAACTTGTTTATGGTATGGAGGCAGTCCTGCCTGTTGAAGTTGAACTACCCTCCTTGCGGGTACTAATGGATGTTAAGCTGAATGAAGCAGAATGGGTCCGATCCCGATACGAACAACTGAGTCTGATTGAAGAAAAGAGATTAGCTGCAATCTGTCATGGGCAGTTATATCAGAAGAGAATGAAGAAGGCCTTCGATCAGAAAGTCAGGCTCCGAGAGTACCAAGTAGGAGATCTTGTGCTGAAAAGACTCCTTCCTCCTCATACAGACCATAGGGGCAAGTGGACTCCGAATTATGATGGACCATTCGTAGTAAAGAAAGTTTTCTCCGGTGGAGCACTCATGCTCAGTACTATGGATGGTGAAGACTTCTTGTCCCCTGTAAATTCAGATGCAGTTAAAAAATACTTCGCATAAAAAAATGACCTGCTGGACATAAAAACAGAATGTAAGTCCAAGCAAAAATAGGGCATCCCGGCGAGTCAAAAAAACAGAATAAAAGACTCGGGCAAAAATAAGGGAAAATAAACAAAAAATGTACACCCGCTGAGTTAAAAAGCCGCATTGGACAACTCAGGCAAAAATGGGTATCTCGGTGGATCGAAAACCCGAAAGGGCGATCCACGCAAAATAAGGGAATAAGCGAACAACTGCATTCTGAATTCGTCTGTATCACTTACAGCTTGTTAAGCTTCAAAAGGACCAAGCTCCTTTCAGAGTCAGCCTTCTTCAGAAAGCAAGACGAGAAGAATGTCAAATGTCATACGAGTCATAGCCAGAGGGAAGCTCCTCGAAGCGTCATCAACATTGCCAATACCTTTTATTTCTCAATTTGTAACAATCTCCTCATTTTAGGGGATTTGTTTCTTTGACTGTATCTTGCCAATTCAGGGCACATGAATTAATGAAATCAGATTTTTCAGTCATGTTTCGTCTAGTACATTTTATTTTCATTTGCAAAATGTCCGATGTCTTTAAGATACTGATTGCATAAATACAGATGTTTCTCTTCTAAAATACATGCTCGCAGGAAATATGCTTACTCCCGGGAGTGCCTAAATTCCTATGATGGAATCCAGTAAGGGATACCTCAGGATTACTTGTGCATTTCTCTGTCTTTTTAGGATTGCAAGTATTCGAAGCACGACATGGGGCATGAAAGCTCCACCCCAGCAAGCTGGCAAATCATTATCTACTTGGTCTTAGCACCGTAGGTGTTTTCTCCCCAGCTGAGTTGCCAGTCCTCATTTCTCCCCAGCCGAGTACCAAAGCCAGGGAACCATCTCCCCCACAGAGCTTCAGCCTCTATCCAGAAGAGTAACGTCCGAAGATCTCACAACAGAGTGAAGAAAGCTTCTACAAACCCCAGCTGGGTCCCTCACTACCAAAAATAGGCTTATCAGTGATCTATTTCCCCAAGCAGAGTCATATATGTCAGATCTACCAATGATCTTATCCCCAGCTGGGATGTCCTCTTCAAGCAGATCAGCCAGAGATCTCCACAGCAACGGGATCCGAATCCCGGGTCGTTACCTTTGCATGATCATAGCATTCGCATCATAGTTTCCCCCACAGAGCGTAGCATTCCGTCTAATACGGAGCATTACGGCAAAAATCAAACATATTGCATAATCATAAGCCATGTACCGGATCAAACACTTGTGAATAATGACAATCCGTCAGCAATATACGGAAAACTCTCCGAATACCCCGGCAGAAAGCCAAGACATTTGCCTTACACTTGTAAATACAAATACACACTCCTTTTGGCACCCGTCCGTGGCATGATCCCCCAGTAAAGTCGCTCGAGCTTTCTTTACAAACAGACACTTACAGATACTTCTTGGAACCTGTCTGTGTCATATCCCCAGTAGAAAGCCAAAGCATCCCCTTTGCACTCACAGATACGTATGTTTGTACAAATTCCCTGACACCCGTCCGTGTCACCTTCCCAAGCATAAATACCTAAGACATTTTATAAACCATGCACTTGTTTATATTATACTTCTCCTGACACTCGTCCGTGTCACTCTCCCTAGCAAGTTTAACACTCCTGAACACCACTCATACTTATTACCCCGGTTTCGCTCATACAGATACTCGTCTGTATCTTGTATACACCACTCATACCTCTGCAGATTCAACACTCGTCCGTGTTCTTTGTTAACCCGTTGGTACCCGTCCGTATCATCATCTCAGAACATGCGTCAAGCATTTGTTTCCACCTGATACTCGTCCGTATCACAGTCTTAAGGATGCTCGTCCGCATCTTTAATCCATACACGTGTCAAACACTTATGTCTTCTTGAATTTAGACACTCGTCTGTGTCTACTTTTCCCCATAAGAGTCCCCACAGAATCGATACTCGTCCACGTTCTTTGTTAACCAGTTGATACTCGTCCGTATCATCATCTTGGAACATGTGTCAGCATTTGTTTCTACCTGATACTCGTCCGTATCATAGCCTTAGGGATGCTCGTCCGCATCTTTAGTCTATACACCGTACACCAAACACTAATACCTCTCATTTCTTGGATATAGACACTCGTCCGTGTTTACTTATCCCAACAAAACTTGTTAAACCTTTTCATCCGGCATTCGTCCTATGTCGCGATACTTTCGGCAGTCGTACCCTGCCAGGTGATCGTCCTTCACCCTTGGATGACCGTCCCTCATCCTTTCCCCAGCGGAGTCTCCATTATTGGAACCCTTTTCTATCCGGCATTTGTCCTATGTCGTGATTTTGAGCAGCCGTACCCTGCTAGGTGATCATCCTTCACCTCCTGATGATCGTCCTTCATCATTTTATCCGATGGCCGTCCCCGTCGTTGATCTTGTTATCTGACATTCGTCCTATGTCATGATAAACCCTGAGAGCAGCCGTACCCTGCTAGGTGATCATCCTTCACCTCTTGATGATTGTCCTTCATCATGCTTATTCGATGGCCGCCCCCATCGTCGACCTTTTATCCGACATTCGTCCTATGTCGCGATATTTCTTTGGCAACCGTACCTTGCCAGGTGATCGTCATTCACCCTTAGATGACCGTCCCTCATCTTATACCCAACAGAGCAGCCGTCCCCTGCTAGGTGATCGTCCTTCACCTTTGATGACCGTACCTCATCAGTTATTTTTACCTATAATCCCCAGAGAGTCTCATATCTTAATCTCTTATATCCCCAGCGTGTCGGTCGTCCCCATCATTGCTTCATTCCCAGCAGTCGTCCTCTGCTCGGCGGTCGTCCTCCGTCGCCCTCACTTTTTAAACATACTTTATTTTCTTTTACGATATATACCCCTTTTCTTCTTCATTCTGTGAGTGCAAATTGTGGACTGTCTTTGGTATTCAACCACAAGTTATCTTGTGTGCCTGTTAAGCCGTTGCTTACATCCTGCACAGCTAACTCATGTTTGAATAGGGGCAGCTGTAAAGACCCCAAATTTGCCCTCACCCATTCACACCATGGCTTGTGATCTCTTCATATGCATAAGTTCAATCATGGCATCTCATATTGCATATTTGCTTCACTGCATTGGTTCAAAGTCATCTGCATCTAGGGTTTGTGATCTGAGCAATCCAAGGGCTTCTTGAGCCACTCCAAAGGTCATCAATCACTTCAAAGGGGTCCATGTATGTTCAAGAATCATATTGTATCCCCACAAAGTCAAGAAAGTCAAAGAATCACAAGAACTGAGAAAGGCATAGGAGCAGAGCCAGGTTTGGCTGCACAGATGACCTAAAATTAGGGTTTTGGTTTCAGGGGCCATAACTCCAAATTTTTTTCTCATTCTTGTTTCTATTGGTCATTATATGATATGAGGATCATTCATATCAATTTTCATGAAGAAATTCCATGGGGAAGGCATCTGATTAAAAGTTGACTTCTTGAGCAAGTCAGTGTAAAATTAGGGCATCTGAAGCCCCCAATGACCCAACCAAGGGGTGTTCTTCATCATTTTGATTGCGTATGATCTTTATTTGATCATAGAAGATGTTATAAGTTCACAAGATTGAAGAATTTCGAGCCGTTTTGCAAAATTGCCTTGTATTGGAGAACTTGCGAATTCTCATGGCAAGCCTTTATGTGACTTCAATGCGACCTCTAATCATCACGCAAGCATAAACCATGGCCTTAAATTCTGAATGCACCAAAGAATCTCCAAGTTTCATGACTTATGCTTCAAGAAATCACAAAGGGGCCAGACTTGTACCAATTTGCAAAAGCCCATGTGACTATGCCTCCACTTGTTGCAATCCCCAAGATCTGATCCATAGGCCTGTGCCACACCAGCTATTCTTACCAATCAAAGACCTTACAAACACGTTTCCCGCAAACCATTTCACAACATCTTGGAGCCTGAACACACACGCAAGTCAGCCTACACAAAACCCCCCACCTTGCATTTTTCATTGAATCCCTTAACTCGGTCACCCATTCCTCAAAGTTTCTTCCACCATCCATCTCGAAACATCCCATTGATCACCCCCGACCCTTCACCTTGCCCTGAAACCCCCTGAAACTGCCTGAACCATCGCCTATAAGGAGTTACATCTCAGGTACACAAATGCCAAGGCACAATCAATTGGAGTTTCATTGATGATTAAGCATCACTAAAGTTTCAAAGTGGTTTTAAGTTATCTTGAATTTATTTTCAATAAATTGATAGGCCATGGGTTTAAACTTATTGCACTATTTTTTTTCTAAAAAAAAATAATAAGTGTGACTTCCTTGGTTTATTGGTTTCGAAACTTAATTTTAAGGATGATGGCTTATTGGATTTGATTCATTGGTTTCAAAAAAAAAGAAGAAAAGAAACTTCATGGTATCACGTTGGACTTGGATTCAAACGGCATTGCATGGGCATTTCATGGTATTATGTTGGATTTGGATTATGTTGGATTTGGATCATGTGGGATTTGGATGCACGTTTGTTTTGAGTCATGATTCATTTTAGATTGTTGTATGTTAGTTAAGGTGCGATGTTCTCAAGCATGGTAGCATTGATATTTTCCAAGATTTACAAGACATTGAGATCTTGATTGGTATATTGTCAAGGCAACTGGAGTTGAAAAGCAGTAAAAGACAAATTATGTTGAAGGATTAAAATGCATAAAGTTTTTGTTAACAACTGAACAAGGCCATCAACAAAATCCAAAGGGATTACAAGTTGCTACAAGCATTAAACCACAAAGACAAAGTATACATGATATAGTACATGGCCAAAAGAAGCATTCAAAACAAGAGGCCTGCCAAATAGGAAGAATTGATTCAGAACTCTGCAGTTGATCTTCTACCTGCATTGGCAAAGGTCGCTACGGCCAACAACATTTGGTTCTATGTGGATGCTGCTCATGCTGGGAATACTTGTATACGTCCAGGATACCGCCACTTCATTGATGGTTTGAGGAGGCTGATTCATTCAACATGAATGCACATAATTGATTCCTTGCTAAGCTTTGATTGTTCCATACTTCGGGCTAAGAAGAGTAGTGCAATGATTCAATTGCTGCCTACAAATCCTGAATATCTGAAGAAAGAAATATGAGGCCATCGAAGCGAACACGATTATTGATTACAAATATTGGCAAGCTCCTCTTGGGCGTCACTTTAGCTCATTAAAACTTCGGATGGTGTTGCAACTCTATGGATTGGAAGGCCTGCAAAACTCACATAAGAAACGCATTGTGACTCTGGTTGATTAAGAGTTTGTCTAGGGATACTGAGTTGGTTACAAACCTCACATTGATCAATTTTTGAGCTCCCTGCTTGGTGGTCTGCTCTCTTATTCAAACTCCTGCAGTTTTGGGCACATTTGATGTTGGAAAGAACATGAACATTCGCAGACCTCTCTTGCACCAGTTGATCCAACCATTGGCCCTAGTCCAAACAATGGGAAATGACTGAATAAGTTTGGCCCTGATTCTGGAAATTCAGGCCCAACTTGTGTCTTACTTGTTGGGAGTTTCACATCTGCTATGCCTCTTTCCAAACCTGCAAAAGAAGAGAAATTTTTACTGCAATTAAAAGGGGAAACAAGTAGTAAAAAACACAGGCTGAATCAATTGGAAACCAATCTCTCAATTCAATCAAAACCTAATCAATTCAGTTCATTTCCAACTAAGTTAACAAGGGTGCAGTGACAAGGTATAAGCAGACAAAAGCAAAGCAGAAACATCAGCAGGATCGCAGAACCAGAACTTTCACAAAAATAGGAAAGAAAAGCTCTGATACGAAAAAGAAGAAACAAAACATAGCCAAAGTGAAAATACTTCAGTTGATTTCAATTTCGAAACCCTAATTTGCAAAAAATATAAAGAGGTTTCAAAAACCGAATACAACAACACACAGGAAAAAAAAAACCTAAAAAATCCCCTTTTGTCTCTGGTTGAAAAAGAAAGAAAAAATTCGAAGAAGGAGAGGTTTTCAAACGAAGAGAAAAGGAAAGCTTGAGCAAAAGAAAGGGATACCTGAAGAAAAATCGCCCCTCTGAGAACGTTCAGAGCAGGTATAAAACTCTGGTTTCCTTTCGATTTCCATTTTTCTCATGTTGTTGGTGAGCATCTGTTTCGATTTCTCTTCTGCTTTCCTTGTTTGTTGTCTCCACTGATGATGATTTGTTGTTTTGTTTGGTGTTGGTTTGGCTGCTGGGTTGATATTGACGAGCGTTAGGGTTTGAGTGTTGATTGAGTTTAGGGGTAGCTCCGCCGTTTCGCTCGATGGGGTATTCCGTCCTCGCCATGTTTGTGCGACCAAGAATAGGAGGCCTTTTCTTCAGCTTCATTTTTTTCGTTTGAGTTTCCTTAGGGTTTTGGTAAGTAGAGAAGAGAGAGTTGAGAGATGGGTGAAGGTCTCTGAGACCTTGTTGTTGTTTCTGTGTTGTCCCAATTTTGTTTTGTTTATGATCATTAAAAGCTTTTGGAAACAGCAAGATTCGCTGCCCTTTCACTTTCCAATACCATAACGTGTTGTTTCTCCCAAGGCCACTTGTTGTTATCCCTTAGGCGTTTGACTGTTGGCTAGGATTTGCGTTTTTTGTCTTTCTCAGATTGTTAGCGTCGGGTTGGGCACTGTGGGACTTCCAGGCCTTTCGTGACCCGGGCCCATTTAGGAGGGTAGTACTAGCTTTGGGCCTGCGCTTTTGCCTGCAGGAAGGCCCTTGTTGTTCTTTTTGTTGTTTTCTCCTTTCTTCTTTTACTCATTTAAAATTATACAAAACCATTCTTTTTTTTTTCTTGGATAAATTATGCAAACTATTTATTTTTCTTTTAGATAAAATTATATAAACAAAAATATATAAAAAAAAAGAAAACACTTATATTAACTAATTATATAAGATAAAGTTATTAGCTAATTTGTTAATCCATTCCATTAATTAATTTCATTTTAATTTAGTTAGTTATCTTTTGTTCGATTTCACTTGTATGATCATTCATATCATCTCGTAACCTCTTCTGCATCATGAACATGCTTCTGGTTTCGGCTTGCATCCCAGTATTAATTTCACTTTCACTTTATTTCTTTCTTTTGTGCTAACTTTTCAGGTGGTAAGTACTCTGAGAAGTGAATTTGCCTTCACTTCTCACAATTTCCTTTCATCTCCTTTGTGCATCATTGCTGCATTTTTTGTATGTGTGTTGGATTGAGCTTGCTCATTCTTGTTCATCTTACCTTCTTTCTTCAAGCAACTTGTCTTCTTAAGTGAAGCAAGTTGTTTTGCTTCTCTTTGCTTCTTGATCCTTTCATCTACTTCTCTCCTTGGTGGTTCTTTGAAGATCTTTCTCTTAAACCTCACCAACCCTAGGACTTCCGAGCATGATAACAATTAGGGTTGATTAGTCCTCCCACTTAGCTTTCACCTTTGTGTCATCTTTGAGTCTTCTCTTCTCATCTCATAATCAGGGACTAAACCCTAAAGTCTTTAAGGCTTTGTGATTAAGCTTATGCCTGCATCCTTCTATTAGGATGGAGTGTATAACTTTAATCCTAAGTGTTAAACCCTTAATGTGTTTAAATCCTTTAATCAATTCACTTAATAATCATCAAGACATTAAGCTTGTAACTTGGGCCTTGCATTAGGGTTCTAATTCTTCCTTAATCGGTTAAGAAGGACTAACCCTAGTGTTAATGGACAAGTCCCCCTCAAGTTCGTCTTACAAACCATAAAACTCACTTCTTCATCTCACCATTAACTAAAATTCATCTAATAAAGGCTTTGTTTTTTCATGAGGTTAATCCCTAATCATGGATTGAGTTGAGGATCTTTCCTTAGCTTAAATATTCTTATCTATTATCCTTCTATTAGGATGGTGTAACGAGTCTGTTTAATCCCTGATTATGGCTTAGTCTCATTACTTAGCACTAAACAAAAACAACAAAAACATCTAAATAATCACAAGTAGGTTAATGATCTTAATCCTACATCAAAGGTAATTAAGTGTGAGATGCTGACTTCACACTTAAGGTATTCTCATTACCCCTAATCAGAGGGAAGATGTGATGAGTTTGCTAATCCATTGGTTTAGGCTTAAGCTCATTAACTTATGGCAAACTTTCAAAAGCAATAAAAGACTGAAAACACAAAAACAAACAATAATCGTCTCCTCCGGGATTCTTTTCTCATCTCATTCACTCACAAACGAGAACTCGCTTCTTCCGTCTAATGCAAGACAGTTTGCACCTGAGCCAGACAGGTCATACACTTGAGCATAGGCAAGCAAGCAGTTCACAAGTCAATTTATCTTTCAGTCTCTTTGAGTCGAACTACGGTGTTCTGACTTCCTCATTGCACGAGAGGATACTTAACAGTTATCGAACAAAAGTCTTTGTCCATTCCCCCCCTCTTCCAGTATTATTCTTTAAGCCTCATAGTCTTGAGCTTCACACTCTTTCCCTACACTGACACTCCCTCATTTCACTTCACTTTTTTTTTTCACTGACACTTGCATTCTTTATCCAGTTTTTGCACATAGAATAGCACTGACACTACCCCTTTAAGCACAAATCTTTCAAGCGTGGATCCCGTCGAGTACGACGGACAATCTGGGTGCTAATACCTTCCCAGGTTGTAACCAACCCCCTTTCTCAGTTTCTCTGGTTCGCAACCGTCTTATCCATCTTTTCTTAGGTTTATGCAGCATTACCTTTCCTTCGGGATAAAAGTGCCTAGCTGGCGACTCTTTTCTTTTCTTCTTTCACCGACCGTTCGCGTCTGTACCCCTCTTGGCCCTATGTCATTTGGTGGGAGCGACAGTAAAGCGGTAATAAGCTCAAAGCTCTCAAAATGAATGGGGGAGGCAAATATGTCTCAAATGACTTTGGGAAGTTTTGTGATAAAAAACGGATAATACATGAGGTTTTACCACCTTATACACTGCAACAAAATGGTATTGTCGAAAGAAAGAATTGATTGATCATGAACATGGTGAGAAACATGTTGAATGGGAAGAAATTCCAAAAGCGTTATTAGGAGAAACAATATCAATAACTATTGATTTGTGGAATAGGTGTCCAACAAAGAAGCTTGAGAAGATAACACCAGAGGAAACATGGTCTGGATTTAAACTGAATCTAAATCACTTTATTTCGTAGTGAATCAACGTATTCCGGGGAAGCATAGAAAGAAATTGGATGATAAAGGTGAGTTGATGATACTTGTAGGGTATCACTCTATCGGTGGTTAAAATTTGTATGATGCAACAAAAAGAAGGATTGTGATCAGCCGAGGTGTCATTTTTAACTAGATCTAGAAGTTGGAGCTTCCTATAACCGGATATCAGAAAGTTGTAATCGATTACAACAATGAAAAATCAGTTTTTACATAGTTGGAAAGTTCATAAACAACCCCTATTGACGCCCTGATTAAAGAGAATGTAAGAAGATCAACAAGGCAAAAAGTTTGGTCTATATATAACTCCAAGGTTGTGAATTATTACGAGACAACAAAGTCAATGAGGATGGTGATTTCGTCCATTTTGCATTTATGGCTCAATCTGATTCCCTTAAAATGGAAGAGGCCTTGAGTGAATCAAAATGGATTTGTACTATGAATGAGGAGCTGAAATCGATTGAGAAAAACAAGACTTGGGAGTTGGTTGATCTATCAGAAGGAAAGAAGCGAGGTATGCGCTTGATAATTTTAAGAAATTTGAAATAGAGCATTGTAATACTGCCATTACTCCGGATGAATTGAGGTTGCATTTGTCAAAGAATAAGGATGAGCAAGATGTGAATCCAACTCAGTATAGGAGGTTGATTGGATCCTTGTGTTACTTATGCAATATATGATCGGATTTGGTATTTACTTACGGTGTGTGAGTAGATTCAGGGAGAGACCGAAGGTGTCTCACTTGGAAGCAGTCAAGAGGATTCTAAGAAACGTCAAAGGATCCATTGGTTACATAATTCTTTTTCATTCAATGGATACAGGGAGAAAATGAAATTTGTTCGGTTTTACTAATTCCAATTGGTGTTGAGATAAAGATGATTGAAAGTCTACAATTGGATATATCTTTATGTTCGGTGAAATACCAATCTCATGGTGTTCGAAAAAGGAAGCAGTAGTATCACTTTCTTCTTATGAGGCTATGTACATTTTTGCTTCGTTGTGTGAGTTTCAAGTCATGTGGTTAATGAATCTATTGAAGGAGTTGGGTAGCGATGAGGGTGATGTTGTAACGCTCATGGTTGATAACGTTTTTGTTGTACATCTTGTCAAGAACTTCATTGCACATGGGAGGAGAAAGCACATTGAGATGAGATTTCACTACTTTACTTGAGAGAACTTGTTAGTGAAAGAAATTTGATATTGGGCTATTGTAGAAGTGAACACAAGGTGGTCGATTTCCGGACCAAGGGAGTCACAATTGAAGTGTTCAAGAGATTAAAGAAGAACACTGACATGGAAAATTTGAAGCACTTGAATTAAGATCATGCGTTGTAGAAAAATCAATAATTCAAGTGTTGTAACCGGTTAGTGCATTTTGGTAACCGGTTACAAGGTGAAGTATTTTTGTTCTTTAGAAAAAATGTGACCGATTATTGTACTGGTTACCACTGTGTTGAAATTATTTTAGAGATCAGTTGTAATCGGTTGTTGCATTTTGATAACCGGTTATAGACAGACAATTCAATTTTTCTATTATTTTGAGTTTGGTGCTTGTGTCTCAATCTTATGTAATTATATATTTAATTTAGAGGTATCAATGATATATAGAACATATTCTCACCCTCAATTATACTTTGTCTGATTCGCTCTTCCTCTCCACATTCAATCACTCAATTTTATCAAACTTATAATTCCAAATCCACATTCAATCACTCAATTTTTATCAATATTATAATTCCAAATTCTAACCATAGTTATCGTTTTGTCTAGATACTAGAAAAAAAATGTGGACCTAATTGACAATTAGTCAATCAGACAATCTTTCTATACAATGAATCAACTAGTAAATTACATATGTATGGTCTAGTATGCTCCTCGATTTCGAATCACATTAGACACAAATTGTTTATAGAAAAATAAAACTAGAAAACTAAGTTTCTCTCACAACCTTTGGTTCCACCATGAAGCCAATAAGATTTTTTAATAGGAATGAATCCATTATGTTTTCAGAAGATTCTACCACACATAATTTAATATAACATACAAAAAAAATCACCAAATTATAATAAAATATTAAAATTTGTGCAGTTGTAGCATTGCATGGTATAGTTATATATAGGTCTTCGCCTTAACAATTTATGTTTTTCTCTATTCTCTTCTATTGATTACAAGTAATAATCAAGTAAACCAAGAAAGTTCTTACCTTAATCATCATATTATTCATCATCGTTACATTCTCAAATGCAACACCTACATTAGTCACTCAACTTCATCATCAAATAAATCAGTATTCCACGATTAATCATATTCTATTGAAGTTACAGCAAGTATGCATAATCTCCATTAATGGAGCTCAAAGAAAAAGAAGATCTTGTAATTGAATTCAGTTACAACAGTTGAGGAATTCAGTTACAATAGGTTGAGAGAAGACTGCATAGAATAGAGAAGTATGAAAATGAATCTTATTATCTTATATTCTGATAATGGATCACAAGATGGAGTCAACCAATAATGACATATACAAGTGGCACGATAAAATGAATCCATTAAGTTATCCACAAAAGATGAAAAATACAATATGTTAATATCCCCCCTCAAGTTGGACTATGGATACTACAAAGTTCCAACTTGTCCAAGATGCTAGCAAGAGCTGGAAGATGTAGAGGTTTTGTAAACATGTTAGCGAGCGGACTAGTAGTGGAGATAGGGAGTAAGTGCAGAAGCTTTGATTGAATTTTCTCTCTAATAACAAGGCAATCCAATTCTATATGTTTGCTCCTTTCATGGAAAGCTGGATTATGGGCTAAGTAAATGGCATATTTACTTTCACAAAACACTGCAGCAGGTTATGGAATATGAACCTGTAAATCATGTAAGATGTATTGCAACCATTGCAGCTCACAAGTAAGAGAAGCTAGTGCTCTGTACTCAGCTTCAGTGGAGGATCTGGATACAGTCTTCTGCTTCTTAGATTTCCAGCAAATGAGAGAGGAGCCAAGCATTACATAAAATCCTGTAACAGATTTTCGACTGTCTGAGCATCTTGCCCATTCAGAATCAGCAAAGGCGAAAATTTTGAGATTACTAGAAGCGGGATAGAAGAGTCCTTTAGCGGGTACTGGTTTTAGGTATCTAAGAACCCTTATTGCAGCCTGATAAGGAGGAGTAAGAGGTTTTGAAACATATTGGCTGAGATGTTGCACAACATAGGCAATATCTGGTCTTGAATTAGTGAGGTAGATGAGTCTTCCAATAAGTCTTCTATAGATGGAAGGATCTTCTAGGGGTTGGCCTTCATGAATGTACAATTTTACAGTTGGATCAAATGGAACTGAGGATGGTTTTGAGGCTAACATACCACTGTCTTCAAGAAGCTCCAAGGTGTATTTTCTTTGATTAAGAAAAATGCCAATTGTGTTTCTAGCAATCTCAAAGCCAAGAAAGAATCTCAATTGACCAAGATCTTTGATCTTAAAAGTATGATGAAGTAGTTGTTTGACCTGTGTAATCTCATCCATACATGTTCCTGCTAGAACAATATCATCAACATATACCAATAGTGCAGTAAAGTTAGTATTGTTAGATTTAACATAAAGAGAGAGGTCAGCTTGAGATTGTTGATATCCAATAGAAAGAAGAAAAGAAGAGAGCTTAGAATACCATTGTCTGCTTGCCTGCTTTAGACCATATAATGACTTATGCAATTTACAAACCTTAGAAGGATTAGAAGCTTGAAGACCAGGTGGAAGAGTCATGTACACTTCTTCATGGAGATCACCATGTAAGAAGGCATTATTAACATCCAGTTGCTCCAAATGCCAACCCTTGATGGCTGCTATAGACAATAGAACCCTTACAGTAGTGAGTTTTGCCACTGGAGAAAAGGTATCAAAGTAGTTTATTCCTTCTAAGTGGGTATACCCTTTGGCAACTAACCTAGCTTTATGTCTCTCAATAGAACCATCTTCTTTGTATTTCCCCTTGTATACCCATATACATCCAATAGGATGTTTTCCTGCAGGAAGATCAACTACTTCCCATGTATTATTATTTGCAAGAGCTTGTAGCTCAACATCCATGGCATGTCTCCAACAATCAAACTTCATGGCTTGGTTGTAAGTCTTAGGTTCAATGTTAGAAGATACGGAGAGAAAAAAATGTTTGTATGATGGAGAACAATTATGATAAGATATAACAGATGATAAAGGATGTGCAATGTTAAAATCAGTTGAATAAGATGCAAAAGAGTCATGGGATGCAAGATAGCAGTGATAGTCTGCTAAATAGCTTTGTGGATAAGATAGCCTAATGGATTGTCTTACAGATAGAGAAGGAGTAGGGATGATATTAGAATCTGAAAGATTATCAAATAGATGAGGAGAATCAATATTTATTGAGGGAGAGGATGGATTGTTAGGTAAAGAAGGAGAAAATCGTTGGTCAAGGGTGATGTGGGGGCCTCATGGGTAATAGAACTATGAGATAAAGGTTGAATAATATCAATAGATGTATTTCAGATAAGGACTGATTAGATGGTAATATGGGTAGGGCTGATGAGATAGGTGTATTATCATATCTGCTAGAATCAAGGGATAGAGATATGTCTGTTGTACTTGTAGGTGATGGTAATATGGGTAGGTCTGCATATAGAGTAGTATCAGGGTTGTTTGAATCAGTCCTATGGATAGGTGTGGGGGTATTTTTAAAGGAAAATTACCCCCATAGAAGATAACATTTCTTGATACAAAGACATTATGACTCTGCAGGTCATAGAGAATGTACCCTTTAGGGCCATCTTTGAATCCAAGAAAAACTGATTTTCTAGCTCTAGGTGAAAATTTTGTTCTATGTGCTTGTAAGGTAGTAGCATAGCTAAGACAACCAAACAGTTTGAGGTGGATTAGAGAGGGTGGTTGAGAATATAACATTTCATAAGGAGATTAAATTGCAAAAGAGGGATGGAATTCTGTTTATAACATGAACAACATGTTGGACAGAAAAATTCCACATGGTGATAGGAATATTAGAGTGAAAATATAGGGATCTTGCCACATTCAAGATGTGTTGATGTTTTCTCTTCACCACCCCATTTTGTTGGGGTGTTTCAACACAAGTGGTTTGATGAAGTATGCCTTTGGAAAGTAGAAAAGAAGTTAAAGACAGAAATTCAGTGCCATTATCAGATCTAAGGCATTTAAGAGTTGTTTTGAACTAATTTTCTATATAGGCAACAAACTGAATTAAATTATTTTTGGTTTGTTCTTTAGTTTTTAAAAATATCACCGAAGTATATCTACTATAATCATCTACTAGAGTGAGAAAATATATGTGACCTAACATTGAGATTTGGAATATGGGCCCCAAACATCAGCATGTAAAATAGAAAAAGGAGAAAGAGAAGTAGATACATTATTTGCAAATGGAAGTTTCCTTTGTTTGCCAAAATGACAAGAATCACAAGGAATATTATTTGCTTTACATGGTATGAAAGGAAAAGATTGAGATACAGATTTCATTCCAATATTGGAAATGTGTCCTAGTCTTAAATGCCATAAATTGCAAGAATAAGTAGAACTAGAACTATAAGCTGATGATTGATTGACAGCATCCAGGACATACAAGCCTCTTTGGAGCTTAGTTGTACCAATCATTGCCTGTGAATGGTTCTGCACAATGTTGCATGTATCAGCTCCAAAATGAACATAACAAACATTATTATTTGCAAGTTTGGCAATTGAAATGAGATTAACATGGAAACTAGGGATGTATAGGACATGATATAGAGTTAAGGAGGGTGAGAGTATCACATTACTAGACATAGAAGCAATGAGGGATGAACCTTCAGGTAGGTTAACGGTGATAGGAATAATGGTTTAGCAATCAGTAAATGCATGAATGTCGTGTGAGATGTGATATGTTGCTCCAGTATCTAAAATCCAGAAAGTAGAGGACTTACCATTGGTATTAGAGGTATGATATGTCATGGCCAGAGGAGATGTTGAGAAAGAATTGGCTTGGATGGAAGTTTTGATTGTTGAAGCAATGCCAGGATATTGTTGTACTGTTCTTGAGTAAAAACACATGGAGAAGTTATTGAATCTGGCTGAGGAGAGTCACACACAACATTGATTGTTGCAGCAGGCTGATTATTGTTGTGAGATAACTGGCCTTTGCTTTTGTTCTTGAAACCTGGTGGATATCCATGTTTGAGGAAACATGTTTCCATTGTGTGATTAGTTCTACCACAACGTGTACAAACACGATTGTGTCCTCTAGTAGAACTTTGAGTTTTGCCTCTGAAAGAATTGGATCCAAGTTTCAACTGGGAATTGCCATAGTTAGCTTGAACTTGACACACATAATTCAACTCTTCAGGATTAGATGAAGCTTGGGCCAAAGCAGAAGCTGAACTATTGAGTTCACGTTCTTGTTGAATGATTAAATAAAAGGCTTTATCCAGATCAGGTAAAGGAGTCATCATCATTATCTGTGACTTGGAATGAGCTAATTTTTCATTCAAACCCTTAAGAAATCGAATAACTTGGTCTTGAGTGTGATGCTGCTTAGCAGAAACAACAACTCCACAAGAGCAAGGAATGACACAAGAACACTCGATAATCGATCTATAATTGTCAAGTTCATCCCATAACACCTTCAATTGTGTAAAGTAGTTAGAAACATCATTGTTACCTTGGCGAAGCTTGTAAATTTCTTCTTGTAGATCAGAGATGCGGAATATATCACTATGCGAGAAACGAGTTTCAAGATTCTTCCAAAACCTGCAGCACTATCAATCCAAAGAACTGATTTGAAAATGGAATCAGATATAGAACGATGAATCCAAGCAAGCACCATCGTGTTGCATCGAATCCACGGCGAATACAGAGGATCAGAAATCGGGGGTTTAGTGAGAGATCCATCGATAAACTTTTCCTTGTTCTTCGAAATCAATGCAATGTACATAGATCGTGACCAACTGTGATAATTCTTATCATCAAGAAGAGGAGAAACAAGCACCAATGCTAGATTTTCATTTGGATGAAGATAAAACGGATTCGTTGAATTCGTTGAAAAATCAAGAAATTGCTGGTATGCCATTGTTGGAAACAATGCGGAGCTTGAAGAAAGCAAGAAAATATGCAGAAAAGCAGAGAAAGAAACTATCAACAGTGACTACCAGAGTTGTATTAGCTCTGATACCATATTGAAGTTACATCAAGTATGCATAATCTCCATTAATGAAGCTCAAGGAAGAAGAAGATCTTGTAACTGAATTCAGTTACAACAGTTGAGGAATTCAGTTACAATAGGTTGAGAGAAGACTGCAAAGAATAGAGAAGTATGAAAATGAATCTTATTATCTTCTATTCTGATAATGGATTACAAGATATATATATATATATATATATATATATATATATATATATATATATATATATATATATATATATATATATATATATATATATATATATATATATATATATATATATATATATATATAAAAGATGAAATCAACCAATAATGACCTATAAAGTAGCACCATAAAATGAATACATTAAGCTATCCACAAAAGATGAAAAATACAATATGCTAATATATTCACCACCAACAAGTAAAAAACAGTTATATTTTAGAAAAATTATTAAAAATCATTCAAAGCAGCATGTTCTATAGTTTTTCTTATTTGTTTTTAACCTATAAAAGTACAGTCGATCTATCTTATATTTTAAGAAAAAAGGGATGCGTGTATAAACATATTTTATACCGTAAAATAAGAATGAAATTTTAAATTAATTAAATGACATGGGAGATTGAAATGTATAGGTTATGGTATTAAAAGAAAACTCGGAGAACAAGGTATTCGGGCGGTGCAAGATGTTTGTATATGGGATATTGGGACAATGTATTGGAACAATATGCAATCATTCAAAGGAGTTTTCTTTGTGCTTACTAATTTGTCTGTACATCATCTATGATTTTAGAAAGCGGCGATGAAAGTGGTGAACTAGTTGGTATCAATTCAAAGGAGTTTTGTTTGGTCGGGATCAACCCAAGCATCGAAGTTGACATGGGTGTCTTGGGATGTCGTTTGAACCCAAACATAGAAGCATTTTAGTGACAATTCAATGAATTTAGACACAAAGAAGAATAACACAGTGTTGTGCAGTATACTAATGGTGGGCACCATGTTGAAATAGCTCCAATGGTATAAAAACAAAGTCTACACCAAAAACTCATATTTCTTGCAAAATTTAGCATGGGCTTTTTGTTTCCTTTCTGGATGCATGGTAGCCAAAGGAATTGAAATATGCTTTGATAAAAGTGGTAACTAGTCATGGAATTGAAATATGTTGTAAACTCTAAGTAGAAATCAATTCACACAAAATATCTGAAAATGAATTGTTATTAATTGAAGCAAAACAAATGGCTTATATAAGCCTTACAATGAGAAAAAATAGGAAACTAACTACCCACGTTTACTGATTCTAAAAGGTGATAAATAACATAGTCAGACTCTAACAACATGTCCTAAATACTAGGATTTATTAACTGACTGCAGATTGACAGCTTCTGCTACAATCCTAATAACCCTATCAAAATATGCTTTGATAAAAGTGGTAACTAGTCATGGAATTGAAATATGCTTTGATAAAAGTGGCAACTAGTCATGGAATTGAAATATGCTTTGATAAAAGTGGCAGAAAAGAGTTGAAAGTTAGTGGCACATTGGGTCAATCCAGCAACTATTCAAGTGTTGTTTGACATGAAGAAAATTAACAACTTCATTTTGAAATGTGTGGTAGTTGTTAGTTTCTAAAGAATAAAACACAATACTGTGATCATAAAATCTAGGAAAGTAGATTTTATTTTCCATTCGAGGAATCTTTGCCGCAGCAGAAAATGATGTATTATTGCCAACAAAAAGCATATGATTGTGGAGGCTTTCAACTTTTATCCATGTCATTGTAGATTCATTCAACTTGAAAACTTTAACCCATTTTCTAAAACAGCATTCAAATACCGACAAGAGACTGCCATTACACTCAACTAGAAAGCTGTTGGAGAAACCAGTACATGGAGCTTGAGGCTCCACAAGTTCTTTCCAGTTTACTCTTCCTTGTCTTGTTGCTTCTATGGCTGCCAAATTTCCTTTTATGCTAAGATAATAAAATAATCCATTATGAAAAGGAGGACTAATGTGGTAGAGAGGAAATTCAATGTTTTTAAATGAGAAATTGTTGCGAATACCTTCCGAAGGGATATACACGTTGGCTGTCATATTGGAAGTTATTACATTCTTATCCAACTCAATGTACACACATTCAGAAGATGTTGGGGAGTGTGAAAGGCCTATGCACCGGGTATTCCAGATTGAAAATATTAGTGGACATGGCAGCACTTGTTTAGTAAAGGGATTGAAGAAAATGCAAAATCTTGAATTTACTCCCAGTAGTAATATCCAACCATCTTTTGAACAGCAGATTTCCCAATCTGTGATCATGCTCCAAAAATCACCATATGGCGAGTTTATGATATATTTGTACTTGAGACCATGTTTTGGATGCACAAAACTCAATTTCTTGTCCTTGTTCTCTGAGTACATAAATAAAGGAGACAGCCTTGAAATTGATCCCCATTCAACTGCTGGGGCTGCTTGATTAAAGAGTCTATTGGTAGCTCGAAAATGCAAATAATCAAACACGTCAGCAATGTGTGTTGCGATCACTTCAACAATGTCTATATGAAGTGCAAATGTATCCTCCTCTTCAACAATGTCTATTTCAAGTGCAAATTTATCCTCCGTCTCCGCACCACACATTTTTTCTTTTTCTCTAATTTGAAGACCTTGTGCATTTTCTTCTTTGATTGTATCAGTGATGCTACATATCATTTCATTATGTTAAAAAACCATAATGATGCTACATATCATTTCATTATGTTAAAAAACCATAATCAAATAAAAAAATTAAACAAAAACATAAAAGAAATTACCATATATTTGGCATTATCCATCTTGAATTAGAGCGATGTTTAGGCAAATTAGAGAAAGACTGAGATATGATAAGAGTGTCATCTTCAATGCTATAAATATAGACAAAGTCATAGTCGTCTAGAGCGATATAGATACGGCCTCCTTCTGTTTCTGGATTGATTGGTTGACAAGCGAAAGAGGAGTCAACAAGACTTGATATAAAGAAGACTCTATCCTTGATGCTTCTCACCTTTTCCCACATGGTTCGACAACAGTCAAATCTATAAACAGAAACTGCAATAACCCTATCATGGGCTTGCAAAATCTCTATTCTAAATATTTGGTTGTTGGATTCTAACATCCAAACTATAGGTTTCTGAAAGGTAGGTGGTGAAAGTATTGAATGATTAGACATGGGGAAAAGCGTTGGGTTCATTTTAAGATGACCATTGGGTTTTTGTATTTGGATTTGGACAAAAGTAAAGCCAATCGACGTCCACATGGATGCGTACAAGCAACCATTGCAGTAAACCGGGTTCATAAAAAAGCTTTTGCATTGATCTGAAGGCTCTCTACCTAGCATAGCTAAAGCAGAGACTATGTCGTTATAAAATTTTACTTGAGTCCATTGTTTGTCTCCAAGATGGAAATAGAATATTGAAGGGGAATGTGATGTGAATAAAAAAATGGAGCAGGGTTGATCATTAGGGTTTTGTGTTAGAGGAGGTGACAAAATATAATGAGAAAAGGTATATCCATTACTATTAAGGGGTGGAAGTATGATTTTCTTTAAGTGGTATGGATGCCATAGAAACAAGTCACTAATATTATACCTTCTGTGTTTTTCTAAAAGATACCAACCATGTTGTATAGTAAATTGCCTTGATACCATAACTTGTATTGGATTAATACTTGTGGAATATGTTTTCGTTGGATCTGATATATTGCAAAATGTTTGTTTCTGTCCCATCCCTACTCCACTCACGTAAAAAAGCAAAGGTTTCTTCATTTTCTTCTGCTGTCGAATTTAATGATTCTATAATATAATATAATTCTCAAACAGAATAACATAATACTTTAAGAGACAAGCTCAAGAACTAACCTCTTGCAAATGCTCCAACCAATGATGCTAGCTACAAGGGTTTCTTTGAAAGATTAGGGTTTAGACTTGTTGGACCGAAAAGATTTAGGAATCTAACGATATTTGGACTGCAAAATATCTGAATACAAATTGATTTCTTATTAAGTTTTTAAAACAAGGGTTTGTTCCTATTTATAGATTTATAAGGTTCACTCCAAATTAAGCCCAAAATTCATATTTTAGCTATCACTATTAAAATAGGCAGCAGACCTAAGTACATTTTTTTGTGAAATGTTTCGACACTTCCTTGTTTGAGTTCTATAGTCTTTGACACAAGAAATTATAATTTAACACACCACCTTTTTTTTTTATAGGCAATAATCATTAAGGAGAGAATAAGAGGATATCCAACCTCATGATTACAAACAACAAAGAGAAACAAATCTACCAAAAAACTAGACTTACAAGAAATCTAAAGGGAATTTCACCCAACTATAATAGTTACAAACCATTCTACCACTCTTGGCTAGACTCAACCAATTCCACGACGTTACGACAATATTATAGAAAATATTCTCTACATTGCAACTTTCACTATTGAAAAAATATTGTTCCGGGCTTTCCACATACACCAACAAGTAAAGAACCAAATTGCATTGGTTACTTCCATTTTGCACCTACCACGGATACGGGAAAACCACACTACGGCATGCTTACAAAAGTCAACTTCATTTATTCTTCCAATTCCCACCCAATCGCACACCAAATTCCAAATATCAATCGACTTGGGACAAGAGAAAAAAGGATGGGATGAATCTTCAATTTCTAAGGAACAAAACAAACAAAACTTATCTTGGTTGTTTTCAATAATCCTCCGAGTCATCAAGTTGGATCTAGTGGGTATGTGGTCTATTAAGAATCAAACGCCACACAAAAACCTTAACGTTCAAAGGAATATACGATTTCCAGTTAATATCCAACACTACTTTACTATCCTCGGAAAAATCACTAACCGAAACCAAATTGGACAACAAAGTATAACAAGAATTTACCGTGAAACCTTCATCCAGATCGGGAGCCCAAAACCAAGAATCATTACTCCCATACATAAGCTTGATTTGAGACAGCAGGTTCTGCAAATACTGCACATCAGTATGTCGTTCCGAGTAAAAATCGAATAGATCTTCGCTAATATTCCATGACCACTCCCTTTCCGTCCAGCCGCCCAGACCAGAAATGCAAATTTCTTTATGAAAAGCTGCTCCTTATAGTCTCGGAACCAATTGGTATGGCGCATCATTGTTAAGCCAGCAAGAAGTCCAAAATAAAACAGAATCACCACTACCAATATTGCAGCAAAAATAATCCAGGATATTAATAGAGGAGGAATGGGTGAAACAAGTAAAAATATCAGTAATCCACAAAGAATCGGATTTACACTTGCCTTTCCAAGGGAATTTCTGAAACTTCAACGGAAGATTGCAGTGACGACTCGTAAGAATAGATCTCCATACCTCATTACCGTTAGCAAGAAATTTCCAAATCCACTTAGATAGTAATGCTTTATTGAATAAAACGATCTAACAAATACCAAGGCCCCCGCATCTTCTATCTTTACACACCAAATTCCAATTAACCCAAGGAATATTACTACTACAAGATAACCCGGACCAAAGAAATTTCCTTTGAATCGCTATTATTTCCTTCACTATTTTCGTCGGTGCTTTGAAGAAGGCAAGGTAGTGAATCGGCATATTAGTCAAAACTAAATTTATAAGAGTGACGCGTCCACCGATACACAAATTTCTACCCTCCCAACAAAACAATCTCGCCTCCAAATAAGAAATGACCGGTTTCCAGAAATCCAACCGCTTATGTTTACTTACAATATGCAAACCCAAAAACAAGAAAGGAATAGTTCTAGATCGACAGTGTAAGAACTGATCTGCTGCCATAATAGATTCGTGACAAACCCCGACGCCGAAAATCCGACTCTTAGAGAAATTTATCTTCAGACCAGATACCAACTCGAATCCTCGGAGAATGATTTTGAACGCCCAAATATTTGATAATGATCCATCACTAATGAGGAGTGTGTCATCAGCTAATTGGAGCAATGGAGCCGAAGTATAATCGTCAAACTTAAATTCAGACAATAAATTGGAGTTACAAGCTTCCTTCACCATTCTAGCAAGACCTTCCGCCACTATTGCAAAAAGAAAATGAGATAATGGATCTCCTTACTTTAAGCCTCTCGACGCCTTGAAATCATTAGAAGGGCTTCCGTTGATTAGGATGGAAAAGTGACTATTACAAACAATACCTTAAATCCAACTCAACCATCTTGGACCGAACCCCATAGATTCCATCATGGAAAACAAGAACTTCCACTCGACACAATCGTAAGCTTGTGCGAAATCAACTTTAAATAGGAAACATGACTTCTTCATCCTTCTAGCAAAATCATTTGTTTCATTAGCCACAAGAACTCAGTCTAAAAGTTGGCGACCCGGTATGAAGGCGGTTTGGGACGAAGATATAAGTTTATCAATAACACCTCTTAATATCCCCGTAATAATGTTCGACACAATCTTTAAAACGCTTCCCACCAAACTAATAGGTCAGAATTCCTCCAAAGATTGAGGGTTAGCGGCTTTAGGTACAAAGGAAATGAAAGATAAAGTAAAGGCTTTTGGAAAGGTAGCAGTTCTGCATAATTCTTTGATGCAGTTATAGAAATCAATTCCTACGAATTCAACACAGTTGAAAGAATTTAAGGTTAAAACCATACACCCCAGGAGCTTTGTTTCCATCATAGCTAAACACAACCATCCTAATCTCATCATCATTAAAATCTGCTTCCAGAATTGCATTATTAGAGTTCTCAACTTTCGAACCTTCCACCCAAGAGAACTGCAGCAACAGGTTCCCACTGCTCGTAAATTTGGATTCAAAATAACATTTCGCAGCATTTTTAATCGCAATAGGATCACCAACCAGCAAATTGCCCACTTTGATCAAAGAAATTTCATTTGATCTAGTTCTAGACTTTTGTGTTTAAGGTGTTTGTATTCATCATAGACCTTAGATTCTTAAATACTCCGACATGCACTCCATTTGTCATGTTATGTGCAATATGATATTGTGTATCACAGTTTTTTTATCCAACCTTTATGTTGCTTTTTGTAACACCCCAAAATTTGACCTCTTATTTATCACTGATTCCAAGTGGCTTATGCTTCGCTCCCGTGTCATTTAGCATATTCTTCCATACATTGCATAAAATAATAAGAAAATAATAATAGAGCATGCATCATTTGTCAAGGCGCAGGGTATGTGATCAAGGGTTATTCAGTGATAATGTCATTTTTCAGGTCTTAGAAGAAAAATAATCTCAGAACGCATGACCGAGGCTGGGTATCCAAGATTTCCCACAAAAAGAAAATTTTCAAATTTTTGTTGAAGTAACCGGTTACCTATTGAAATTTGGGGGAAAAGCTAGTTTTTTGAACTAGTAATCGGCTACCTCACAGGTAGTAACCGGTTACCACGTGCAAATTTGGAAGAAATTCAAAATTCAGTTGTGATAACTTCATCACTCTTCCACTTCACATTGCCTCGCATTTTGACCAATTTCTAGAATCTCCTACCACCTTCCAAAGGAATATTCCAAGAATATGCCAAAGGAATATTCTAAGAATATGCCATTGGAATATTGTAGGAATATTCCAAACTAACTTTAACTAACTCCTTGCCTAGGTCCCAACCCTAATACCCAAACCTCATTTCTAATCCAAACCAAGTTCCAAACCTAACATATATATAATCATTTTTCCCTCCAAACCTCAAGAAGAACTTGATCACAACTTCATCATTTTCACATTTTTTTCACAATCTCTCTCATTTTTCTCCCATTTTTCCAATTTCACCAAAGCTTCATCTTTCATAATTCTTCAGGTTTTGCATTGTGTCGCTCCCGGGATTTTCATCCTAGTACAAACGCGAAAGTGGCGCGGAAAAGGTAGAGTCGCCAGCCATGCATTTTTATCCCGAATGAATGGAAAAGGTAATGCTGCACAAACCTGAGGAAGAAGGAAAGGACAAGGCCTTGCGAACCAAAGATCTGAGTTCGGAAGTCGGTTACGACCTGGGAAGGTATTAGCACCCCAGATCGTCCGCCGTACCCGACGGGATCCATGCTTGCTTGTTTACTTCAAAGGGTGAGAAGAATATAACTGCTGCTGAACAAATGAACTGCTAACTGGAATGAGAATGGAAATGAGAAAGGAATAAGAAAATGAAAATAAAGAGGGAAATGTAGGGAAAATAAAGAATGTGCTCGAACGGGCCCTACCCCGCTGCCTACGTACCTCATCGGGATAATGAGGATCAGAGTCGACGCAGTTCGCCTAACTAAGACGAGAACTATTTGTTTGTGTTTTTTACAGCTTGAACTGCGTATGTTTATGCTCTTGTGTTGCAGGCTCGTCTGGTACGAGTGCGCTTACCGTCTTGCATGCGAGACAAGTCGTCGCGAGTTCGTGTTGTGAGTGAATGAGATGAGAAGAGAATTCTCGCAGGATAGTCGCTTGTTATTTTTTTTTATCTTTTAAGAGAAGTATTTTGAATTTGTTTGTGAACACTCTCGTACTAAGACTTATCCATCGCAGGAAGTATTTACACCTCGCCCCGAAACAGGACGCGTATAAACACTCCGCAACAAAGTCTCGCGTCGTACAAAAATGTTCGGTTTTCATTAAATGTTTTATTGCTTTTCTTCATAAGATGGGAAAGAATGACTCAAATGGCAAAAGGGAAAATCTAATGGGGACTAAGACACAACCCTAATTTTGTTGATTTATTTACAAGGGAGGACCTATGGTTAATGAGGTATTCTAAACTTAATGGAAAAGGAACTTAGAACTAATAGAATGCAACTTACTTCCTAAGGAAGATAAGTTGATTCTAAAGCTAAGGGGGGACCTATTCAAGTGAAATATCAACCAATATACAAAGCATTAAAATTGAATAAAAGAAGTAAATTCAAAGCAACATAATTAAAGGCATAAACCTAAAATAGTCCTAATTTTATTCTAAGTCTAATTAATATGAATCCTAAGCCTAAGTCCTAAACTAAGGGCATTATCTAATATTTTTATTCTAAAAATCAGAATCTAAACTAGTCTAAATCCATATTAAATCCTAGGATTAAATCTAATTAAACTATTTTTTACTGAAACTTAATATCCTAGCCTAAACTAATGGAAATTATATGCATAAAGGCCTAAAGATTAATATCCTAAAAAATAGTAAAACTTCTGAAAAAATTATGAGATTAGTTCTATGGGGTCCTAAAACTACCTATAACATTGTGTTAAAAGGAATCCTAAAAAAATCAGAATTTTGCTATGCCTAAAAGTTATATATTTCCACCTAAGAATTAGTCATTATTTTCTAAGGATTAAGCCACTAAAACCTGAGATAAAATGCCTTAAAAAATCTACTAAAATTACACTAAGTACTATTATGAGTCCTCTAACTACGGTAAAAAGAATGGGCCAAAAAAGTTACTGGAAGGTTAAAAAATAAAATCTACAAATTTATGTACATTTGAAGGAAATTCATTAAAAACTACTTACATGAAAAATTCAAAATTAAATCAAAAATAAAGCAAATTCAGAAAAATAAAATTCTAAACATTTCTAAAACGAATTAAAAATCTACTTAAGTTTTTTGGGAATTTTTCTTAAATATTTTCTATTTTTAATGCATTATTTTCTAAACTATGGCTAAACTAAAAAATAAAATCTAAGAGAAAATAAAGGGGGGTGGACTTAGTGATTTTTCTAATGTTTTTATTGACTGGGCCTAAAGAGAGGGGTACAGATAGCAAAAGGGTTAAGCCCAATTGCGCTAGAAACCAGGGGGAGTGCAGGGAGCAAATTTTTATGCTGATTTCGTACATGGGTTTTGAAACAGGGTGTTGGTAGCAATATGAGTGAGGCCCAGAATGCAGGAAGCCTGGGGGAGGTGTAGTAGGCAATGTTTTTCAGTTGTTTTTTTTATTATGGGCCCAGGATGGGGTGCTAATAATAAAACAGGATAGCCTACCGGACGGTGACAAGTGTCACCGCCGGTTTGGCTGGGAAATTCAAATCTTATCCCATTATCTCCTTGAAATCGAAAAAAACAAAGGATTAATTGGATCTTTATCACCCATTAAGATCCTTAACGGTACTGATTAACCACACTTAATTACCCGTTATCCTTTCTTATCCTAATAATTCTCATTAAATTACAATCATTTTCATTAATCAATAATCTTATATTACAACCAAAGGAAAAAGGAAACTACAAACCCTAATCCCTTTCTCACTATCTCATCCGTCGCAACCTTCCCCTACCACATCTTCATCATCAACCTTTGCCTAATCCTACACCACCATCGTCTTCGCCCTTTCTCTAATCCACCAACAATCGAACCAAATCCCTCATCTCTTCGTCTCTAATCTCAAATCCCTAACTAAAATTAAACTGATTCATCCTAAATCTATAAACTGAAGACCCCCAAGAACTCGAAGAAAATGGAGTTGCGGTAAAGGATTCACACCTGAAACGGTGTTCGTCGCGGTCGTTGCTGATGCCGATGATGACGGACTCGTGCGATGAATCTTCTCCCTCTGTCGCGGCCTTTATTTTCCTCTTTTGACTCTTCTAATTCTCAGAGTATTGTAGGTGGTGATTCAAAAGCTTGCGAAACGGTGAAGTCGAAGCCGTGTGATCGATGGATCTTTGGCCAATGACTGGTGGAAGCTGATCGAAGACGATGTCGTTAAGCAACACGAATCACAGCCGCTTATTGATTCCGTGACGGTTTCGGTGGTAACCGTAAATGAAGGTTGTTGATGAATTCATGAATTAACCTGTTAATCCCTCGTCACTATGCAGATTCATTAATGATGGACATTGTTTTCTTTTCAGGGAATTTGAGGAGAGGTATCGGGTCAAGGTTGAAGGAGATTGTGGAGAAGAAGGGAAGGTTGTGCAGAAACAGCTTGAGATAATGGAGAAGATAGAGGAAAATTGTGGAGAAGAAGGGTAGAAAATGGTGATAGGAAGGAAAAATGTGAGAGGTTTGAAAAATGGTTGCAAGATTGAAGAATGGTGAAAGGATTGAAGAGGGTCAAGAAGAAGCTGATGAAGAGTGGTGCTTCTGATTTATAGAAGTTACTCTTCTAGATCCTTCTGGAAGATTTTCAGGTGAGTTCTAGAAACTTTCTGTTAGGACTCAGTTGTGAAATTCAGTTAGAATTAGTTATGATTAGTTATGAGTTTGTTGGATATCGTTTTCTTTTTTGCTAACAAGTCATGAACCTTATTGAAACTGATTTGTGTGATGTGCAGGTGAAACCAGAGTTTACCATCCTTGAGCATAACTGAATCCATCTCCTCCCCTTTCACAAATTCAATGTTCTCATGATACAAAATTGCAGCCTATACCGCACAAAACATATGGAAGCAATGGTAATTCCTCGCGTGATCTTTCCAGTAGGTAAGTTCTGATAACAACACTAGAAATTCTTCCCTTCCGATCGAACTGAATCTCCACACACTTACCAAAACGATATTGACTGGTTGATTCTGAGTTGCGCTTAGGGATTATGCAGGTTGTACGTTTATCCGTGATGATGATGGTGCTAGGTTGCAGAATGGGAAAGACTGTGCAGACTGGAGATAGGAGGGTGAAGAAGCTTATCAAGATTTGCTCCATTTTCTGTCCATTTCTTCTGTACCGGAACTGTTCTTGTGACTGTTCCTTTATAGTCTTTCCTTTCCTAGTTATCCCTCTTTGTAACTGTAATTTATTCTATTAACCAGTTTCTGTTATTGAACATTATGTTATAATTTAATTATTACCTATTTTCCAATGTCCAAGTTTTTGTCATTCTGCTATAGATTTCTCTTACATAAGCTTTTGTGTCAAACATGGCAATTGAAGAAATGGCAAGCCAGGGACCCCATATAAAATTTCTATGTGACAATTGTGAATGGAAATTGAGCATGAGAATTGATTGACTTTTTACTCAAAAGCTTTAACACTCCTCTATTATGGTACTAATAAATCAAAATTCAACCCAAATGTCAATTTTGACTTGACTTAGCGTTAGATTGAACCTAATGGTTGGAAAATATTTTTAAGAAGAACTTTGGAATTAGATATGATAACAGGTAGTTGGAGGAGTTTCTAAAAGATTTATTGAAAATGGATTAAAGAAAGAGTTTATGGGTTCAATTAGGACTTAAAAGAAAGATAATAAATGGAGGGTTTGAAGAAATGAAAAACGTTGACTTGCCATGGACTAACAATGAAATTGGTTAATGGGCCTAAAATATGGAACTCAAAAGAATATTGACTGGAAATAAGAGGTATTAAAAATGGATTTTATTGGACACGGACTTGGACTTAAGATGACTAATTGGAAATTAGTTTAGTGATTTGGATACTATGATGAAAACAAAAGAAATTGGCTTCCTATTATTTTGGTAGAAATTTGTGATGGTTCTAAAGCGAAATTTACCATTGTCGCTCCCACCAAATGGCACCTGGTCACTAGGGGTACAGACGCGAACGGTCGGCGAAAGAGAAGGGAATGAATAGAGTCGCCAGCTAGGCATTTTTATCCCGAAGGAAAGGTAATGCTGCATAGACCTAGAAAGATATGGATAAGACGGTTGCGAACCAGAGAGACTAAGAAAGGGGGTTGGTTACAACCTGGGAAGGTATTAGCACCCAGATTGTCCGCCGTACTCGACGGGATCCACGCTTAAAAGATTTGTGTTTTAAAGGGGTAGTGTTAGTGCTTATCTGTGTATCAAAGCTGGAAAAGAATGCAAGTGTCAGTGTAAAAAAGAATGTGAAGTGTATAAGAGAAGTGTCAGTGTAAGAACAAGAATGAAGGAGCTCAAGACTATGAGGCTTAAAGAATGATACTGGAAGGAGGGGGAATATACAAAGACTTTTGTTTGATAACTGTTAAGTTATGCCTACGTATCCTCTCGTGCAACGAGGAATTCAGAACACCGTAGTTCGACCCAAAGAGACTGAAAGATAAATTGACTGATGAACTGCGTACTTGTCTATGCTCAAGTGTATGACCTGTCTGGCTCAGGTGCAAACTATCTTGCATTAGACGGAAGAAGCGAGTTCTCGTTTGTGGGTGAATAAGATGAGAAAATAATCCCGGAGGAGACGATTATTGTTTGTTTTTGTATTTTTAGTCTTTTATTGATTTTTGAGGTTTGTCATAAGAAAATGAGCTTAAGCCTAAACCAAGGGTTAGTAAACTCATCACATCCTCCCTCTAATTAGGGGTAATGAGAATACCTTAAGTATGAAGTAAACACCTCACACTTAATTACCATGATGTAGGATTAAGATCATTAACCTACTTGTATTTATTTAGATGTTTTTGATGCTTTTGTTTAGTGTTGAGTAATGAGTTTAAGCCATAATCAGGGATTTAATGGACTCATTACACCATCATAATAGAAGGATAATAGATGAGAACATTTAAGCTGAGAAAGACTCTTCAACTTAATCCATGATTAGGGATTAACCTCATGACAAAACAAAGCCTTTATTAAATGGATTTTAGTTAATGATAAGATGAAGAAGTGAGTTTTATGGTTTGTAAGACAACTTGAGGGGGACTTGTCCATTAACACTAGGGTTAGTCCTTCTTAACCAATTAAGGAAGAATTAGAACCCTAATGCAAGGCCCAAGTTACAAGCTTGATGTCTTAGTGATTATTAAGTGAATTGATTAAAGGATCTAAACATATTAAGGGTTTAACACTTAGGATTAAAGTTATACACTCCATCCTAATAGAAGGATGCAGGCATAAGCTTAATCGCAGAGCCTTAAAACCTTTAGGGTTTATCCCTGATTCTGAGATGAGAGGAGAAGACTCAAAGATGACACAAAGGTAAAAGCTAAATGGTGGACTAATCAAACCCTAATTGTTATCATGCTTGGTTATTCCTAGGGTTAATGAGGTTTGCAAGAAGATCTTCAGAGAAACCAGCAGGAAGGAAGCAGATGAAAGGAACAAAAAGCAGAGAGAAGCAAAACAACTTGCTTCACTTAAGAAGACAAGTTGCTTGAAGAAAGAAAGTGGGAGAGAACATAATTGAGCAAAATCACTCCAATACACAAGATAAAATGCAGCAATGATGCATAAGAGAGATGAAAAGAAATTGTGAGAAGTGAAGGCAAATTCACTTCTCAAAACAACTTACCACCTGAAAAGTTAGCCAAGAGAAATGAAATGCAATGCAAATGAGATGAAATGTCATGATGCAAACCAAAGTCAGAAGCAATCACATGATGATAATGATGCTAAGAGATGATACAAACATGAGGCAAGACATGAGAATGATCAGACAAGCACAAGGGTACAAATGAAGCATGCATTGAAACATGAATGTACATGAAGAGTTATGAAATGCAATGGTCATATAACATGGCAAATGAAAAATGAAATGATCAAACATGATTCTAATATGTCCTAAGATGTTTTATGAATCATGTGGAGGCACAAAATTTCATAGCAAGTCATTGGATGCAAGCAAATGAGCAATGGATACAAAGGAAGGCACAAATTAGGGTTACATGCATCATACAATGCAAAAGTCCAAAACCAGAAGCAAATGACATGATAAAAATTTGAAAATGCAATCAAAGATACCCTAAACCTATACAAGCTCACTGCCCAAAGGAGGGGATCCAACCCTTAACCTAGTGTAAGTTATGAATTTCCTAAGTTGGCTAGGGTTTTGGGGTACCTCATCAAGAAAAATACCAAACAAATTGAAAATGAAAGATCAAATAAAACCAATTTTATCCTATAAACTACATGCCATGAAGAATGCAATGCAAGAAGAATCATTATCAAACTCTCAATGGTTAGGCAGAAGGGATTTTCCAAAGTTTGAACCAAAATATTGCCTTAAAATGAATTTAATTCCAATGAAAATGATCAAAAGGCATCAAGAACAAAAAAGAAATTTGGTTTGAGAGTTGGATAATGTTTCTAAATGTTTTGAAATGCAATGTGAATTTTTTGGTGATTTTTAAATACCTAAATGTATTTTTAATTAATTAATTTTCATTAACTAATTATAAATAAACATTTAAATAATTTAAAAATAATTTTTAATGCAAAAAATAAAAATAAAAATATTTTTGGGTTTTAAAAATTAATGAAATCTTTGACAAAAATTTTCATAATTTTTAAATGATTTTTGCTATTTTAAATAAAATGTATAAAATAAATGAGAAAAAAAAGAATTAAAACTGAATTTAATAAAAGTAAACGCAATGGAAGGATGGGATTGAATCTGGGTTTGGACTGGTTGATTGCGCGCCAGATCTAAAGGCCCACATTCAAACTGACTAAATTAAGTTTTATAATTAATTAAACTGAATTTAATTAATTAATCAGGGATTGGGGTTTAATGACAAGATCATGGCCACACACACGCGCGGGAGTCAACCCCAGTCCACCTCATCTACGGTTCAAATTCAAACTCTCATTAATGACACAATTAGGGCTAAACAAACTCAGGCGACCGGAACAGTGTTCCGGTTGTCTTCTCCTGCGAAACCAAAAACCTAGCTTCCTCTACAGATCACCATTCTTCAAATTTCTTTCACCAAAATGATCCCCTAACCATTCTAAACCTAAACCCCCAATTAAAATCCATTTATTTTACTTCATAAGCATGAATCGAAGAAAAATAGAAAACACGGGCAAACTTTCAGAACAACATGAAATGGTCATTTCTTGCTCATTTTCAATTCTAAACACATCTAGATGACTAGTGCAACATGTAGATTCATTTTGTAACAAGAAAATGAAGTTCTGAGAAAAAAGTTCTTAGGTTATACCTGAGCTGGAGACCTTCGAAAGTGAGCTTTCAGAGCCTCCCCCTTGTGCAAATGGCCTCCTTTGAACCTCCTGAGGCAAATGGAATACTTGAATGGGGTTGAAAGTGGCTAGTTTGAGAGGTTCAGTTCTGATATGGCAGAAAATGAGGTTCTTGTGTGTTGTGTTTTAGACCATTGTGAGGGGTGGGATTTGTTCTATGGGTGATGTATGGTTGATTGGTGAAGGAATTATTGAAGTTTGATGGTTGTGTTGAGTGTTTCGAAGAGGGAAAGGTTTTGACAGATTTTTGTGTGTGCTGCAATGTGGGAGGATTCAGCTTGTGTATGGTGTGTTTTTGGGTTGCTTGATGTCCACATATCATACTCTGGTTGGGCAGAGAGTTGGTGGTGGCACTGTGGGATTGGTATGGGCAAAATGCAAGAAAGTCAAGATTTGTGTACTCTAAGCATGGCTCGGGTCATAGGCAATCTTAGGGCTTGTCCTGCCTCAGCTTGAGTCAAGGATGGCCCTTGGATGATTCATGAAGGACTACAGCATTTGGATCACAAGTTGGAAGTGTTTTTGCAACTTGGCAACTTGTTACATTTCATGAATTTTGGCCATGAACATGTGATAAGTCTTGCTGAATTTTTGGTGTGAGATGCTTCATGAGGTCATGGCAATGTCTTGAGACCAGCTAGAGATCATACAACCCCTTTGAGAATCATTTGGCAAGAAATCCCTCTTTGCACTTTCATGAAGAATGGCTTATGGTTACTTGAAACTCAAGGCCTAGAAATGGGAAATTCTTTGGGCCAAACTGAATTTTAAGTCATGCATTGTGTTTGTATGATGATTAGAGGTCACATTGAAGTCACATAAAGGCTTGCCATGAGAATTTGCAAGTTTTCCATTTTGTGCAAAAGTGAAATTTCAATGATTTTATCCAACTTTGCAAGGCCATAACTTTTGATCCAAAATGAATTAGAATGAGTTCTTGTACTTTTTGAAAAGGGAATGATCCATTCTATAACTTTCATGACCAAAGTTTTCTCATTTGAGGCATTTTTGAATCAATTAGAAAGGGTTGAAAAACTTTCCCAAAATAGCAATTTTCCATTACAAGTCATTTTCCCAAAATGGCAACTTTGCAAATGGCTTGAAATTCTTCAATTTTTTGAACTTCTAACATATTCTATGATCAAATAAAGATCATACACATTCAAAATGATGAAGAACACCCTTTGGTTTGGTCATTGGGGGCCTCAGATGCCCTGATTTTACACTGACTTGCCCAAGAAGTCAACTCTTGATCAGATGCCTTCCCCATAGAATTTATTCATGAAAATTGATATGCATGATCCTAATATCATATAGAGACCAATAGAAACAATAATGACCAAAAAATTTGGAGTTATGGCCTTTGAAACCAAAACCCTAATTCTAGGTCATCTGTGCAGTTAAGCCTGGCTCTGCTTCCATGCCTTTCTCAGTTCTTGTGATTCTTTGACTTCCTTGACTTTGAGGGGATATAATATGATGCTTGAACAAACATGGACCCCTTTGAAGTGATTGAAGACCTTTGGAATGGCTCAAGTGGCTCAAGGATGGCTCAGATCACAAACCCTAGATGCAGATGACTTTGAATCAATGCAGTGAATCAAAAATGTAATATGAGATGCCATGGTTGAATTTATGCACATGAAAAGATCACAAGCCATGGTGTGAATGGGTGAGGGAAAATTTGGGGTGTTTACAGCTGCCCCTATTCAAACATAAGTTAGCTGTCCAGGATGTAAGCAACGGCTTAACAGGCAAACAAGATAACTTGTGGTTGAATACCAAAGACAATCCAAAATTTGCACTCACAGAATGAAGAAGAAAAGGGATATAGATTGTAAAGGGAAGTAAAGTATGATTATAAAGTGCGGGCGACGGAGGACGACCGTCGACTAGAGGACGACTGCTGGGGATGAAGCAATGACGGGGATGGCCGACATGCTGGGGATATAAGAGATTATGATGGGGACGGCCATCTGGTAAAGGAACGAGACTCTCTGGGGATTATAGGTAAATGATGGGTACGACCATCAAGTTCGAGGTATAAATGAGATAAATGATAAGGTACAGTCATCAAAGGTGAAGGACGATCACCTAGCAGGGGACGACTGCTTTGTTGGGGATAAGACGAGGGACGGTCATCTAAGGTGAAGGACAATCACCTGGCAAGGTACGGTTGCTGAAAAGTATCACGACGAATGTCGGATGAAATGGTCGACGATGGGGACGGCCATCGGATAAAATGATGAAGGACGAACATCAAGAGGTGAAGGACGATCACCTAGCAGGGGACGGCTGCTGAAAATATCACGACATAGGACGAATGTCGGATAGGAAGGGGTTCTAATGAATAGAGACTCCAGTGGGGGTGATGAAGGACGATCATCAAAAAGGTGAAGGACGATCACTTGGCAGGGTACGGCTGCCGAAAAGGTATCATGACATAGGACAAATGTCAGATAGAAAGGAAATAATTTCATCGGGATTTGCTGGGACTCTTCTGGGGAACGGTAGACACAGATGAGTGTATAAATTCAAGAAGACATAAGTGTTAGACATGGTGCATAGATTAAAGATGCGGACGAGCATTTTTATGATATGGACGAGTATCGGCAGAAACAAACGCTTGACGCATGTTCAGAGATGATGATACGGACGAGTATCAACTGGTTAACAAAGAACAAGGACGAGTGTCGAATCTTAGGGGATTTAAGTGATACAAGATACGGACGAGTGTCTGTATGAGTAAAAAGGTAAGAGTGGGACACAAACGAGTGCTCAACTTGCTGTGGAGAACGGGACACGAATGGGTGCCAGAAGAAGTGTATTATTGACAAGTATTTGATTTCCAGAGTGTTTAGGTAGCTATGCTGGGGAAGACGACACAGACGGGTGTCATGGAATTGTATACAAATGTTGTGAGTGCAAAGGGGACGCTTTCGTTTTCCGCTGGGGATATGGCACAGAAGAGTGTCAAAAGGAGTATATGTAATATATATAAGTGTCTGTTTGCAAAGAATACTCGGGCGACTTTACTGGGGAGTAGTGACACGGACGGGTGCCAAAAGGAGTGTGCATTTGTATTTGTGAGTGTAAGGCAAATGCTTTGGATCTCTGCCGGGGAATTTGGGAAGTCTTCTGTATATCGTTGATGAATTATCAAAATTTACAAGTGTTTGATTCACACATGGCTCATAATTATGAAATATGTTTGATTTTTGCCGTAATGCTCCGTATTAGACGGAATGGTACGCTTTGTGGGGAAAATATGATGCGAATGCCATTAGTATGCAAAGATACCGATCTGGGATTCGGATCCTGTTGTTGTGGAGATCTCTGGCTGATCTGCTTGAAGTGGATTTCCCAGCTGGGGATGAGGATCATTGATAGATCTGATATATGATTCTACTTGGGGAAGTAAGTCACTGATAGACCTATCCTGGTAATGAGGGACCCAGCTGGGGTTTGCAGAAGCTTTCGTCACTCTGTTGTGAGATCTTCAGGCATTGCTTCCCTGGATAGAGGCTGAAACTCTGCGGGGCCGATTCCCTGTCTAGCACTCGGCTGGGGAAGAAGAGAGATCACCGAAAGACCTTCCTAGAGATTTCTGTGGGGGATCCTGCTGAGGATGATACTTGATAACTCAACTGGGGAATATGAACACCTTCTGGTGCTGCCCTTTGAAGGAAATGTTGGAGAAGTGATGGCTGACAACTCTGATGGGGGGGGGGAGCATCTCTGGTGCTACTCGGAAGATAGACTGAGTGGATAATGATTAGACAGCTTGCTGGGGAGAAGCTTCCATGCCTCATGTTGCGCTTTGAATTACCTGCAACCCTGTAAAGACAAAGGAACGCACAAGTACCCCGAGGTATCCCTTACTGGATTTCATCATGGGAGTTTAGACACTCCTAGGAGTAAGTATATTTCCTACAAGCATGTAGTTTAGGAAAGACGCATCTGTATTTATGCGATCAACAAATTAATGACATCGGACATTTTTTTGCAAATAAAAGAGTACGAGACGGTGCGTGACTGAAAATCTGATTTTATTAATTTGTGTGCCCTGAATTGGCAAATACAGTCATAGAAACAAATCCCCTAAAATAAGGAGATTGTTACAAATTGAGAAACAAAAGATGCTGGCAATGTTGATGACGCTTCAAGGAGCTTCCCTTTTGCTATGACTCGTATGACATTTGACGTTCTTCTCGTCTTGCTTTCTGAAGAAGGCTGATTCTGACCGACGCTCAAACCTTTCGGAACTTGTCAGGTTGTAAGTGATACAGATGAATTCAGAATGCAATTGTTCGCTTATTCCCTTATTTTGCGTGGATCGCCCTTTTAGGTTTTCAATCCACCGGGATACCCATTTTTGCCTGAGTTGTCCAATGCGGCTTTACAACTCAGCAGGTGTACACATTTTTTTTTTTTTATTTCCCTTATTTTTGCCCGAGTCTTTTATTCTGTTTTTGACTCGTCGGGATGCCCTATTTTTGCCTGGACTTACATTCTGTTTTTATGTCCAGTGGGTCATTTTTATGCGAAGTATTTTTTTAACTACATCTGAATTCACAGGGGACAGGAAGTCTTCGCCATCCATAGTACTGAGCATCAGTGCTCCACCAGAGAAAACTTTCCTTACTACGAATGGTCCTTCATAGTTCGGAGTCCACTTGCCCCTGTGGTCTGTATGAGGAGGGAGGAGTCTTTTCAGCACAAGATCTCCTACTTGGTACTCTCGGAGTCTGACTTTCTGATCAAAGGCCTTCTTCATTCTTTTCTGATATAGCTGCCCATGACAAATTGCAACCAATCTCTTTTCTTCAATCAGAATCAGTTGTTCGTATCGGGACCGGACCCATTCTGCTTCGTTCAGTTTAACATCCATTAGTACCCGCAAGGAGGGTAATTCAACTTCAATAGGTAGGACTGCCTCCATACCATAAACAAGCTGATACGGTGTTGCCCCAGTGGATGTCCTGATTTTTCATTCGGTACCCATGTAAGGAAAACGGTAGCATTTCATGCCAGTCTTTGTATGTAACCACCATCTTCTGCACAATCTTCTTGATATTTTTATTAGCTGCCTCGACAACGCCATTCATCTTTGGCCTGTAAGGAGAACAATTATGGTGTTGGATCTTGAAGTCCCGGCACAGTTCCGCCATCATTTTGTTGTTCAAATTGGAACCATTATCAGTAATGATTCGCTCGGGCACTCCATACCGACAGATAATGTCTCTTTTCAGAAATCGGGCTACCACTTGCCTTGTAACATTTGCATACGAAGCTGCTTCGACCCACTTGGTGAAATAGTCAATAGAAACCAGGATGAATCTGTGGCCGTTTGAAGCAGTCGGTTCAATCTTGCCAATCATATCAATGCCCCACATAGCAAAGGGCCAGGGTAAAGACATCACATTAAGAGGATTCGGAGGCACATGCACCTTATCCGCATAGATCTGGCATTTATGGCATTTTCTGGCATAAGTACAACAGTCTGCATCCATTGTGATCCAGTAATAGCCTGATCTTAGCAACTTTTTAGCCATTGCATGCCCTCCGGCATGGGTACCAAAGGATCCTTCATGCACCTCGTGCATCAACAAGTCTGCTTCTGCCCTATCAACGCATCTGAGAAGTACCATATCAAAGTTTCTTTTGTAAAGGGAACCGTCAGTATTCAGGAAGAAACTACCAGCTAGCCTTCGTAATGTCTTCTTATCATTGGAAGATGCCCCAGGTGGGTATGTCTGATCCTCCATGAAGCACTTAATGTCGTGGAACCAAGGCGTATCGTCCTTAACAACATCTGCTGAGAACACATATGCTGGTCTGTCAAGTCTGGATACTGAAATCCGAGGCACAAAGTTGGCAGCTTGAACTTTGATCATGGATGAAATGGTAGCTAGAGCATCTGCAAACTGATTCTCATCTCGAGGGATATACTCAAGCTTGACTGTTGTGAAGAAAGTCAACAACCTTCTTGTATAATCCCGGTAAGGTATCAGATGATCTTGGTGGGTGTATCATTTGTCGTTGGTTTGATTAATTACCAGAGCTGAATCTCCGAACACAATCAAAGTCTTGATCCTGAGGTCAATGGCTTCCTCAAGACCCATAATACAAGCTTCGTATTCAGCTTCGTTGTTAGTGCAATTAAAGGTGAGCTTTGCCGAGAAAGGCATGTGAACTCCTTTAGGTGTAATGAGTACTGCACCAACACCGCGACCATTCATATTAACAGCCCCATCAAACATCATAGTCCATTCTTCTTCTGGGTCAGGCCCTTCGGTGTGAACGGGCTCTTCATGATCTTTTGCTTTTATGAACATGATGTCTTCATCAGGGAAGTCAAATCTCATAGGCTGGTAATCATCAATGGGTTGCTCAACAAGGTAATCCGACAATACACTGCCCTTGATGGCTTTTTGAGATGTGTACTGAATATCATACTCTGTGAGGATCATTTGCCATCTTGCAACCCGTCCGGTAAGCGCTGGCTTCTCAAATATGTACTTGACTGGGTCCATCTTTGAGATCAATAAGGTAGTGTGGGTCAACATATACTGTCTTAGTCGGCGAGCAGCCCACGCTAAAGTACAGCAAGTTTTCTCGAGCAGTGAATAACGTTGTTCACAGTCGGTAAACTTTTTGCTTAGGTAGTATATTGCATACTCTTTTCGACCAGACTCGTTATGCTGGCCCAGCACATACCCCATTGACTCTTCTAATACTGTCAAGTACATGATTAGAGGTCTTCCTTCAACTGGAGGCATAAGGATTGAAGGCTCTTGCAAGTACTCCTTGATTTTGTCAAAAGCCCTCTGGCAGTCTTCGTTCCACCTGATCGTTTGTTCTTTTCTTAACAACTTGAATAAAGGTTCACAGGTCGCTGTAAGGTGAGATATGAACCTTGAAATGTAGTTCAATCTACCCAAGAAATCCCGAACTTCTTTTTCCGTTCTTGGTGCAGGCATTTCTTGAATGGCCTTGACTTTATCAGGGTCAACTTCAATTCCTTTCTCACTTACAATAAATCCCAGCAGCTTACCGGATCGCACCCCGAATGTGCACTTGTTGGGGTTTAACTTCAGTTGGTACTTCCTCAGACGCTTGAATAATTTCAGCAGATTCACCAGGTGGTCTTCTTCTGTGAGGGACTTGGCAATCATGTCATCCACATAACATTCGATTTCTTTGTGGATCATGTCGTGGAATAATGTTACCATAGCCCGTTGATAAGTTGCACCAGCATTCTTCAGTCCGAATGGCATCACCTTGTAACAGAATGTGCCCCAGGGTGTGATAAAAGTTGTCTTCTCCATGTCTTCAGGTGACATTTTGATTTGATTATATTCTGAAAATCCATCCATGAAGGAGAACACCGAGAACTGAGCCGTATTGTCTACCAATACATCAATGTGAGGTAAAGGGAAGTCATCCTTCGGGCTGGCTCTGTTTAGGTCCCGGTAATCCACACACATCCTCACCTTGCCGTCTTTCTTAGGCACAGGTACAATATTAGCGACCCACGGCGGGTAACTAGTTACAGCAAGGAACCCGGCGTCCCACTGTTTTTGTACCTCTTCTTTAATCTTCATTGCCATATCTGGACGAGTACGGCGCAACTTCTGTTTTACCGGTGGGCAGTCTTCTTTCAAAGGTAGCTTGTGCATGACAATATCGGTATCCAACCCTGGCATATCCTGATAAGACCAAGCAAAGACATCCACATACTCCCGAAGCATGTCAATCAGTTGCTCCTTTACTGAATCTTGCAGGCAGGCCCCGATCTTAACCTCTTTCACATCTTCTTCTGTACCAAGATTAACCGTTTCGACCTCCTCCTGATGAGGAGTGATAACCTTCTCCTCTTGCCTTAACAACCTAGCTAGCTCTTCAGGTAGCTCATAGCCTTCTTCAACCCCTTCATCAGCTTGATTGATTGGATTGTCAAAGTCATACGAAGCCATAGCAATGTTGTTGTCGGTGCAGTCTGAAAGGCACTCTCTGCAAGGGTTTAGATTGTTCATTTTAGTGATCGATTTTAATCTTGTTTAGAAAAAGTGAAATGAAGCTATCATTTTGGAAAACATTGCCATTTTATTTTTGTACAAAAAGAAAAATGAAAAACAGTGAGCGGAAAAGGAAAAGGCTCATTTGCAAAAGATGTCCGATATTCATTGATTGATCTGTTTGCACAAAATTACAAGATGGCCCGATTACAAAATGAGTCTTGACATCTTGGGCAAGATGCAAGACTTGATGCATGCTTAAAATACAGGAAATAATAATTACTCTGCAGGAGTAACCCTTATAATTTCCTGGGAAGACCAGTTAAGGACTTGGCTCCCCGGGATCCTTGGACGTATCCAACTCTCCAGGTTGCGGTCGCTTTCTTCCTCGTCTTCCACATTGTTCACAGCATCCGGGGTGAGCATTCCCCCGCTGACAAAGTTGGGCTTCTTGGTAGCCTCTGACTGATCTTGTTGAGTTGGTTTGTAACCCAACCCAAATCTGTCTTCTTTCTTTTCCACGGGCAGCAGCTTGCCCCAGCCTTGGGCAGTACCCTCTTCAACAACCTTCCTGGCTTGCTGATAAGACGTCATGGAAGTTCCCAGTACAGCAGATGCTTCATTTATGTTCAGGGCCTCAAACCCTTGGCTCATAGTTTCATGGATTTCTCCATCCATCTCTATGTATTTATACGTAGCCAAATGGCTAACAAAGATGTCTTCTTCCCCATAGATGGTGATGATCTGGCCTTCCCACTCGAATTTCAACTTCTGGTGAAGGGTAGACGTAACAGCGCCAGCGGCATGGATCCAGGGTCTACCCAACAAACAACTGTAGGCCGGCTGAATGTCCATTACATAGAAGGTAATCTTAAAAGTCTGCGGGTCAGTCATCACAGGCAGATAAATCTCTCTAAGCACTGATCTTTTAGAGTCATCAAATGCTCTCACTACCAAATTACTCAGACGCAGTGCCAAGCCATCATACTCCAGCTTCACTAAGGCTTTCTTTGGTAGAACATTGAGTGATGACCCAGCGTCCACCAGTACATGAGATAAAACAGCACCCTTGCACTCTAGAGTGATGTGTAAAGCCTTGTTGTGGTTACTGTCGCTCCCAGGATTTTCATCCTAGTACAAACGCGGAAGTGGCACGGAAAATGTAGAGTCGCCAGCCAAACATTTTTATCCCGAATGAATGGGAAAGGTAATGTTGCACAAACCTGAGGAAGAAGGAAAGGACAAGGCCTGCGAACCAAAGATCTGAGTTCGGGAGTCGGTTACGACCTGGGAAGGTATTAGCACCCCATATCGTCCGTCGTACCCGACGGGATCCACGCTTGCTTGTTTTGTTTCAAAGGGTGAGAAATAAAGTTGCTGCTGAACAAATGAACCGCTAACTGGAAACTGGAATGAAATGCGAAAAGGAACTGAAATAAGAAAATGGAAAGAAAGGGGGAAATGTAGGGAAAATAAAGAATGTGCTCGAACGGGCCCTACCCCGCTGCCTACGTACCTCATCGGGATAATGAGGATCAGAGTCGACGTAGTTCGCCTAACTAAGGCGAGAACTATTTGTTTGTGTTTTTTTACAGCTGGAACTGCGTATGTCTATGCTCAGGTGTTGCAGGCTCGTCTGGTACGAGTGCCGTTTACCTTCTTGCATGAAAGATAAGTCGTCGCAAGTTCGCGTTGTGAGTGAATGAGATGAGAAGAGAAGTTCCCGCAGGATAGTCGCTTGTTATTTGTTTTTTTGTCTTTTATGAGAAGTGTTTTTTTGAATTTGTTTGTGAACTGTCTTGTACTAAGACCTATCCATCACGGTGAGTATTTACACCTCGCCCCGAAACAGGATGCGTATAAACACTCCGCAACAAAGTCTCGTGTCGTACAAGATTGTTCGGTTTTTATTAAGTGTTTTATTGCTTTTCTTTATGAGATGAGAAAGAATGACTCAAGTTGGAAAAGGAAAAATCTAATGGGAACTAAGACACACCCTAATTTTTATTGATTTATTTACAAGGGAGATCCTATGGTTAATGAGGTATTCTAATCCTAAGAAAGAAAAGGAAAGGAAGAAAAGAGAGCTTAGAAACTAACTTACTTCCTCAGGAAGTTAAGTTGTCTCTAAAGAAAGGGAAAACCTAAAAGCAAAGCACAAGGTGCTAAGGAAAACAAAATTAAAATGCACAAGAGATGGTAATGAAGTAATGCTTACCTCAATCTTCCCCCCTATAAAACAAAAGTTAGCATGACAATGCATATTGGAAGTAAAATCAAAGCATGAAAGCGATTAAGTACCATAAACGTCCTAGAATGGAACTAGGATTCAAAATAAGACCTAAGTCTAAAGGTGAAGGTACCTAAAGGTTACATGACTTCTAAAGTCAGTAGCTACATGATATAGGTCCCTAATTATGCTAGGATACCTCACAAGATCAAACTATGTCAAACTATGTACAAAACGTTCACATAAATTCACCTAAATGCAAGTTAGGGCTTATGGATGAAGTATGAATGCATATGGCTTACAAACATGAATTAATACATGAAATGAACATCAAAGTCAGTAGTGAATGCTTATGAAGATGGATGAATGAATATACAATCATGGATGCAATGGATTAGGCATATGGAGCAATGAGAAGAAGATATGAGAAGAAACGAACAAAAATCGCATAAGATCACAAATGATGAAAGTTAAGGAAGAATGGCATATGAATATGCATGAAATGATTATGGGTCAGTAGCATAAAAGGTATGAGATGCAATTAGAATGCATGAATAGGCATTAATGATTTCCACATAATTCAAGTTATTATTTAGAGGAGAAGAGAAACTAGTTTAGGTTAAACATGTTCAAGTAATTATGCACTTTAAAGCACCAAGACAAACCAAATGAGTATGGTTCAAAAAATGACCTATGACTGGAATTAAAGACATACAAATGACCTATAATCAACTCCTAAAATATACCAAAAATCCCCTCAAGAAAATGGCATGAATGCCTTCTTGACATTTAGGTTATGCGACACATAAACACATGAATCAACCTAGGATCTAGGTGACATGGAAAAATAGAAAAAAGCCTTTATAAATTATGAAATTAAATCCCTGGAATGATATAGTGATTATCTTACATGGTCCAAAAGGATTCTACAAAATTATGCACCAAAGTGCCAAAACAATTCCTTGACTAGCAAGGTAACAAATCACGATCATCGAAAAACAACTCCACAAAGTGGATCAAAAAGGGCACTAAAAAATTATGAAAAAAATACCTAATGAGAATCAAAATGTCACAAATTACAGTGATTAATCACACACAAAAAATAGGTTTCACACCTATGGGGAAAAATCAATTTCGGTCCCTTATGCCAAAACATTCCTTTTTGGGACAGCTTATGATCTAAAATCCAAATTAATTATTAAAACCAACCACATCTGGAAAAAAAAATATGACAAATTAATTAAGAGGATGAAGATCACTCATGAATTTTTCCAGAATTTTATCACACCTAAAACTATTTTTAATAATTGCGACGAAACGGGCAAAAAAGTGGATTTTAAGGGGAAGTGAAAGGAATCGATCCTAATGGTTCGTAACCTAATCCCTAAGCTCCGAAATTGACACAAACCAACATATATCACAAATAAATCCAGTGCCTCAGGTGGGAGGGCTCAATATGCACCTTAAGTTATATGGTCCTAAACCGCATACAACTATAATGATGCTTAAAATCCGAAAAAGCTTGAAATTACTTACTTGATCGAAGTGTCGATCCTCACAAAAAGAAATCCAAAAAAAATTCCATGCAAGGTCTTGTAATCTCTCATGAGCAAAATAAATGCTCATCTTCCATAATTGCTTCATGAGGATCCAACATAATCGAGATCGATACAAATCGATAAAAAAAAACGCATGAACAAATCAATCTAAAATTAATCCTAAACACTAATTGAAATTAGTGCAAAAATTCTAAATTAAAAAAATGCCAAGAAACTAATAAAAAATGTTAATCATCAAAAATTAATTAGCAAGAAAATTAATTAAGAACTTTAACAAGAAAATTAATAAGAAATTTCTAAAATAAAGAACAAAGGGTGTATTTGAAATCCAACCACAGCCAATAACAAAAACGGCCCAAGGCCCAATCTCCTCCCACTAGGCGCAGAAGGGGGTGCAATACTGAAGTTTGTTGGTGCGAATAGCAGCTGAATGAAGTCTTGGCCCAAATCCAGTTGTTGATGGAATGCGAGGGTGCCGAAAAGAATCTGGGTGGTGCGGATAATAAAAACATGGGCAAGGCCCAATTTCGAAACCAGAACCACAGGCTGGAGGTGCGAAACAGAATATGGGTAGTGTGAGAAGTAAACCATGGAATTTTAGGCCCAAATCAGAATTCTTATGAAACCCTAAAAATTATGTTTAACATGAAACCTTTTATCAAGATGAAACCCTTAGGAGGATACAAACAACACGTTCATCTTCCTCAACGAATCCTCCATCGGCGGTGTACCTCTTCGTCTCTCCCGATGACACACCGGTTAGATCCTTAGCCGCAACCCTATTTCACTTCGTCAATGTCGCCGGTGACACCACCTTGTTCTCAGAATAATCTTCCGGCATCAACCACAACTCCGTTCGTTACTTTGCCTTCGAGGTTCGACGCTGCTCGCATTCTCCTCCTTACGATTCGCCACCATCGCTCCATTCCTGTTCGTATCACAACAACACCGACCTAATCGATCCGGAAACCCCCTTTAACTCGCAAAGAGCTTGCGCGAGACACTCGGTTCAAAGGAAGTAGTTCGGATGGCGAAATGAACACGAATCGGATCGAAACCCTTACCTCGATTTACCATCCATGATCGGAACGAAGCTTCGACTTGAAACTTCAAAGGTTCGCTTGGTTCGATCCCGATTCTCTCCATGCTAGTTGTTGCCTCGGCCATGGATCTGCAAATTGATCTGGTACAAAAATGATGATTAACGCAGGTATGAACGTTTATATTCAGAGTTGTTCTTCCCTTGCTCTTCATCTTCAAATCTTCGTAGCTGTCTCGTTCTTGCTTTGATCTTCTTCAATTCAATCGTTGTTGTGACTGGCCTTTGATTTTTTTTGTTGAAGAGTGATGAAAATTGTTGTTTTGATGAGATTAACAAAGAAGATCCGAAGAGGATTTGGGGAAATTCTGATGATGCTTGTTTTTTTGAACATTTTGAGTTTTTATTGATGCAGGGTGGTGAAGATTTGAGCTTGATGAAGTTGTTGTGTTGATGTTAATCTTGCAGGCTGTAATGATGATTGAAGGTGAGTGTTGATTGAAAGATTTGAAGAAAGTTGCAGAGGGATTGTTGACTGATGAAGGTCATAGGATGATGAAGATTATTGAAATCTTATTGAAGTTGATTGTTGATGATTGCATAGTTCATTGAAGATGTTGATGAATGGTGTTCTGATGTAATTGCTGAAGATGATGATAGATGTGGAAGGAGAAATCAAATGATGAAGATTGTGGATTCTGAATCTTGTTGGATGAAGGGTAAGGGTTCTGATTGTTGGTAATGAACATTGAAGAAAGGTATGAGGTATAAGATGAAGATGAGTTCTTGAGAGTGGTTTTTCTTGGTGATGATCAAGATTGAAGTTGGGGTTTTCACTGAGTTTTAATGGAGGTTGCAGGAGATTCAGAGAGAGGGATTGGTACAGGTTGATGAAAATTATTATTCAGATTGAGATCGATGGAGCTGAGAGGATCCCCCCGAAGTTATGATGATTGAAGGAAGATTAAATTTGCCCAAGGTGGTGAGTGCAATTTCCGGTTCTTGAGAAGAAAGAGAGATTGAAAAAAAATGGTTATGAGTTTTTTTTGTTCTGCTCTTCTGTAACTCTCCTTTTTCTTCTTTCTGTTGTTTCTGTTAATGCTGTTTTTGTCAGTTAGGATTTCTAACTGATTTTTGGTATCCCTTTTTATTTTTTCCAAAACTCTCATGATTGGAATCTATGTATCTGTATGTCTTTGGAGAGAAAAAATATATAAAAATAATAAAAACTCATTTGTTCAGATATTGGATTGGATGTATAAGTCTTGGACTTAAATTGGATTGATTAATGAAAAACGTTCTATAATTGAGAATTGGATTGATTGATGAAAAATGTATTGAAATAATTGGACTGACCATTGGACAAAAATATGACTATGGACCGATTAATGAACTTGGTTTAAGGATAAAAAATGAAACAAAATAAATGGCTTTGATGATTGGTTAATTGAATATATGGTTTATGGTTTGTAAATGAGAATAAAAAAGAATGGTTAAGAATAGGTATGGTTTAATATGGATTAAGAAAATATGGTTTAATGGGCTTGAAAAATAATATGGTTCAATGGGCTTAACAAGAAATGTGATTTGGGATTGGATATTCAAATGTAGAAATAAAATGGCTTTCACGAATGATTTAAATTGAAGAAATAAAACGGTTATGGTTTAATATGGATAAGTGGATGGATTTAGTTTTAGTTAGAGATAGAATTTGAAAAATGGACAAAAATGGATAAAATTGGATGTAGATTTAAAGAGATGAGTTCTAAAAGGAATGGTCAAATAGATATTTGGATATGGGCCTAAAATGGCGATTGGGTTAAAGTAAGTGGAAATTGGTTATTGAATAAAGTGTGGAATTATATACAAGGATACAGATTAAGACCGAACGTCGGGAATCGAATATGGATTTTCAAGGAATGGTTTAGATTGGATAATAAGAAAGACAAATGATAACGGCTCATATCCCATATAGGCATTGCGTACTTGAGTTCGAACTTGAATGATGCCTTCCAAATAGACCAAAATTGTGCATTCTCCTTCAACCCTAAATCGAATCCTTCAACATAATCCACTCTTGATACCATAATAAACTCCACACAATCTCGAATTATTGCTCCATAAACAAATGGATCCACACCACTCTTTAATACACTGGACCTCAACGGGTGAAGTGTCCTCAAATCAAATCATGAGCACGACCTCCAAATCCCCTTAAGATGTTAAATGAAGAAGAATTCCACTTGAGACGTTAAGAGGAGTCGAAACTCTTGTTCCAAGCCAAATTTGATTAGCCACCTCAATAATAGATTAGATGCACCAGTGAATAACCTTCATCATTTCAAATCCTGATAAATACGGACAAAGTACGAAACCCTAACTTCCAAGATCCCTGATCATATGCCTTATGAATTCAATGCAAATGCAGGGTTATGAATATTATGATCTAGTGGAATATGCAGATGAATGCAAAGCGATGAACCAATTAGTGGTAAAAAGAATGAGGGAAAATTTTGAGGTATTACAGTTGCCCCTATTCAATCAACTGCAGACCTGAACGGATAATTGCAACAACTTTTAGACGTTCAAGGTATGGAGTGATTGAATACTCGAATAAAACCTGAAAATTTGCACACTGAGGGTAATGGAAATGCCATATGCCCATTTATTTATTTATATTTTTTTATTTTGACCTCTAAATAGGTAGCGAAAATAGAACCAGGTGGAGATATGCTGGGAAGAATGACATCCTCGAATGACCACTCGCACGGGATCCTCGGATCCAGCACTAAAACCATCCTCGAATAGAAACACAATGGTATACCGGCCGCAGGCGATAACCATCAACAACAAAGACTGACCTCGGACAGACTTTGAAAAAGAGACAAACTGACCTCGATCAATAAGCTCAAAAAGTGAACTACTATCCTCGAATAATAGCCACACAAAACAAAAACAAGACCAACCGCAGAAGGACTTGAAGAAAAGAATGCCATCCTCGAATGACAATCCAAAAGATCCTCGGATCTAACATGAAACCATCCTCGAATGGAGACGCAAAGGTATACCAGCCTCGACTGATAACCAAACACAAAGCTGACCTCATACAGACTTTGCAAAAGAGACAAACTGACCTCGATCAATAAGCTCGAAAAGTGAACTACTATCCTCGAATAATAGCCACACAAAACAACAAGACCAACCTCGGAAGGACTTGAAGAAAAGAATGCCATCCTCGAATGACAATCCAAAAGATCCTCGGATCTAACACGAAACCATCCTCGAATGGAGACGCAAAGGTATACCAGCCACGACTGATAACCAAACACAAAGCTGACCTCAAACAGACTTTGCAAAAGAGACAAACTGACCTCGATCAATAAGCTCGAAAAGTGAACTACTATCCTCGAATAATAGCCACACAAAACAACAAGACCAACCTCGGAAGGACTTGAAGAAAAGAAATGCCATCCTCGAATGACAAATCAAAAAGATCCTCGGATCTAACGCGAAACCATCCTCGAATGGAGACGCAAAGGTATACCAGCCTCGACTGATAACCACACACAAAGCTGACCTCAGACAGACTTTGCAAAAGAGACAAACTGACCTCGATCAATAAGCTCGAAAAGTGAACTACTATCCTCGAATAATAGCCACACAAAACAACAAGACCAACCTTGGAAGGACTTGAAGAAAATAAATGTCATCCTCGAATGACAATCCAAAAGATCCTCGGATCTAACACGAAACCATCCTCGAATGGAGACGCAAAGGTATACCGGCCGCAGGCGGTAACCAAACACAAAGAAAATAGGACAAGATGGAATGGGATCGTTGTACATAAACGAGAGCCCAAGCAAACAGGACCGTTATACAAAACGGGAACCTGCGACGCGACTGTTGTACCAAACAAGACACGAAATAGGCGACGAACATTGACTTGAAAAGACAAGGATGTCTGAAAAATGATAATGGTAACCTCTGTGTGGAGTACTTCAGGTTGAAAAGATATTATAAGTCGTACGTAATATACCTCAAAACTGGCCCATGATGGCATGCATATGTTTGAATTTATGGCGTAATGCTCCATGAGGATGGAAATGCTACGCTTTGGAGGATGCAAATGTAATGATGATTATGCAAATGAAAATGCAAAAGATCTCCTGATAAGGAGACTGCAAGCATCCCAGATGGCTTGACTGGGGAGGAATAGTGATCACTGCATTGATCTGGTTCATCCTGATGAGGAGGAGACAACCCTGCGGGGAAAGCTGTCAATGATTCACTGGCTCTGAACAACTGCCATTGCCAAAAATAAATTGGACTTTGAGATTGGAGTGCCAAGACCCTGCTGGAGATGGACTCTTCTTGAACTCTGGTGAGGAAGTGAGGACCTCCTAACTTGGCGGAGAACCAAAGGCATGACACTGTTGAGGAAACACCTTGCTAGGGAGGAAAGAACTCCTTGTACTGTTGAGGATTGCCCCTGTCTGAAGGGAAACTTCTACTTGGGGATGACACCCACATTCTGCTGCCTTGCTGGGAGAGATTTCAACTTCCACTTTACTGGGGATGACAGATAATGTTAATGATAAAGCTTCCAGCTGAAGATAAGAGCTCAAGTTGCCACTTGCTGGGGATAAAAGATAAATCCTCTCATGTTGGGAATGAGAGATGTAAGGCGTCTCATGCCGGGGATGAGAGACGATGATATCCTTCTTCTCAAGAAGTAATCTTCCATTTGCCGCACTACTGGAGAAGGGATTGTCTAATGAGACTTGCTAAGGAATTTTGATCAATGAAGCTTGCTGATGAAATAACTCTTGAAGTACTGTGCTGACAATGGCTTTGCCCCTAGCCCCGGGTTGATAGGTTGTCAACTAATAATGAGTGAACAATGGTTCTTTGCAATTTTCAACTCGCCTCTGATTAAGGTCCGTCAGAAGTAAATGTCTCAAGAGGATTTTACAGAAAACATGGCATATGAAATGTCTCAGTGTCTTCAAACTCTTGGAGAGATTCGTTGGATCTCGAAATAATTGCCCCAGACTGCATGGTCTGTGCAAGAATTTTCCTCGCGAGGATTCATGAAAAATCTCATATCACTGTGAGATAGTGTGTCCTAGTATTTTGAACCTTGGATAGGTGCTTCGGGAGAGAGTGACTTCTCATGCTCTTGGGGTGGCCTGCCCCAGTATAAGCCTTGAAGTGATCACCTATGAGTGACTGTGTTTTGGAGAAAACACACATACCAATTGTTCTTTGAGAGATTGGATCTCGAAGTAATTGCCCCAGATTAGCTGGCTCTTACCACGACTGTTGGGAAAGTCCCTACTCAATGGAGTTTTCTTGAAAAGTGAACCTCGACAGATTGTCCTTCGGAAGTTTCATACTTCTCAACTTGACAAGATTAAGCTTCTGGACTGAAGTTTCGTATGTGAATTTTTATGATGCCCAACAAATATATGCAAGCAGTAAATGTTTATTCTAAGGATGAAAATTCTAATGCAACACACATGTTAATCTTGAAGTTTTACTGAAAAAGATGTCACAAACCTTTATGAGCGAATCACTGGTTAAGATACGACATTAATGTTTTTGAATAATATAAAGCATGCACATGCAACACCAACAAAGATCTTTCAACACCACTCATAGGAGTCAGGAACACGGTCTCGTGGTAGTACGCTCTCAAAAATAACCTTGTTTCAGTTAGGACTTTGAGGGTTGTATCGTGGCCTGGTTCACGGTTATAGAAACAAAAGATATAGGCTCGAAGTTTATTTGTATCCACCCGTCTTCGTGATGTTCTCCATTCCTATGTTCAGCTAGCTTTCACAAGCGCTCACCTCTCAAAAAGGGTTTTGTGATGGTTAAGGAACCAATTACACTAACAGTTTAAGCACCAATTAGGTTGTCATTTGTCACCCCTCTTATCTTTGGTGTATGTGCCACACGACTCTGTACTTGTTCAAGGATCTTTCTGGTGTAATCCTTTTCGTCTTTCGCTTTTGCATTATTTGATTATCCCTAACTTTTGCCTGGACTGATTCTTGTGAATCTTTGATTGTGAGGTCCAGCGGGATGCCCTAATTTTTGCCTAATTCGCGTGTTTTCAAGTTTCGACTTAGCGGGCTTTCTCATTCATTTTTTTTCAATTCTTCTTTTTTTTTGAACAAATCGTGTGACACTGTTTGTCTTGATTGCTTTGAAAGGGTCGTGACTGTCCCACTTCTTGGTTGTTGAGGGATAACCATTGTGGTCTCCGGTCTTTGGACCTCTTGATTGGGATAACCATTGTGGTTCCTGGTCATTAGACCTCTTGATTTGGTACAACGAAAGGTAATGGATCCTCAGATTTGCACTCCTGTAAACACCCCAAATTTGCCCTCACCCATTCACACCATGGCTTGTGATTATTTCATATGCATAAACTCAATCATACCATCTCATATCTCAATTTTGAGTCATTGCATTGTTTCTAAGTCATCTGCACCTAGGGTTTGTGATCTGAGCAATCCAAGAGCTTCTTGAGCCATTCCAAAGGTCATCAAATACTTCAAAGGGGTCCAGGTATGTTCAAGTATCATATTATGTCCTCTCAAAGTCAAGAATGTCAAAGAATCACAAGAATTAAGAATGGCATGGAAGCAGAGCCAAGTTGAACTGCACAGTTGACCTAAAATTAGGGTTTTGGTTTCAGAGGCCATAACTCCAAATTTTTTGGTCATTCTTGTTTCTATTGGTCTCTATATGGTATAGGGAGTATGCATATCAATTTTCATGAAGAAATTCCATGGGGAAGTCATCTGATCAAGAGTTGACTTTTCAAGCAAGTCAGTGCAAAATCAGGGCATCTGAAGCCCCCAATGACCCAACCAAGGGGTGATCTTCATCATTTTGAGTGTTTATGATCTTTATTTGATCATAGAAGAAGTTAGAAGTTCACAAAATTCAAGAATCTCAAGTTTTTGCAAAGTTGACTTTTTGGGCAAGTTTGACTTTTAATGAAAATGTCATTTTATGCAACCTTTTCAACCCTTACTTTTTGATTCAAGAAAGCTTCAAATGGAAAAACTTTGGTCATGAAAGTTGTAGAATGGATCATTCCCTTTTCAAAAAGTACAAGAACATGACCTAATTCATTTTGGATCAAAAGTTATGGTTTGTCAAAGTTGGCAAAAATCACAAAATTTCAAAGTTTCCACCAAAGAGGTATTTTGCAAAATGACTTGATCAAGTGTTCTAAGGCTATCAAATGGACTTCTAATTCACATAACATGACAATGTGGCATCTAAAGTTCAGATTGGACCAAAGAGTTACATGTTTGTATGACTTTTTGAACAAGATCTTTTCATGAGAACCAAAGTTGAACCAAGTTGCAAAATCCATCATAACATCTCATCCACTTGCTGCCTTGGTTGCTGAACCACCCTAGCCCTCTCCTCACCTCATGCTGCGCAAGACAAGCCCTTTGTACCAAGCTAGCAAAGTAGCCCATGCCCTTCTTACATAAAGTTGACAATTTGCAAAAAGCACCCATACCTATCACAAAAGGACATGTCATGTCATCTGACCAATAGGATTAGTTTATACAAACAATTTGCAAGCCAAACATCACAAGACACAGGCCTGAAACAAGCCCAAGCATAGCATCCTCACTTTCCACCCTTGGAGCAAAAAGCCTTCGAAATTCTTCATACAAGCCACAAACATTCAAACAAACTACACAGACCTTCTCAACACATCACCCTGATCACAAAGCACCCCCAAAATCAACCTGAAGCTCAAAGAATCAAGAACACGATTCTCACCTGAGCTTGAACAGAACCTGTTCAAACTCTCAAACCAGCCAGCACAAACCTTTTCTAAGCATCCAGACATCATCAAAGGACCATAAGGAGTGGATTGCACAAAGGAGAAAGGCCAGAAAGCTGTAAACTGAAAGCTTCAAAACTCAGGTAGCTCAAGAACTTTTTTTCCAGAAATGATTTTTAAAGTTCCTAAGTTGTTCTTTGTAGTTCACTGATCACTCTGATGTTGTTGGTTTTGAAAATGGTGAAGATATGAGATTTTAATCGTGTTCTGAAAGTTTTTCCCTAAAATTTCTTTTGTTTCGATTCATGTGATTGATGAAATATAAATGATGTTTATGTTAGGGTTTTGATTCAGTGAAGTATGGGAAGGATTTCTGTTTGTTTAGATTTCATTTTAGTTGCGTTTTGAAGATTCTAGGAATTTTCAGGTGGGGTTCCCACCAGAGAAGACGACCGGAGGTCTTCTCCGGCAACCTGAAAATAATTAGGGCTTAATCACGTCATTAAATGTAGTTTGAATCTGACGCGTTGGATCTGTTGACTTGGTTGACTTGGCGCGTGTATGTGTGGCCCAGATGCACTCATTAAACCCTAATCTCAATTAATTAATTCATAAATCAGAAATTAGGAAGTTTGAATATGGACCATTGATCTGCGCGCGTAGTCAACAGCCTCTTCCCCAGAATCCATCCTGGCCATCCATTGTGTTTACTTCTCATTTTTATTAATTTTATTTCATTTATTTTGTATTTATTTTCTCCATTTATTTTAAAATAGTAAAATCCATTCAAAAATTCTGAAATTTTTTATACAAGTTATTATTTAATTTCAGAACACAAAAATATTTTTATTTTTATTTTTTGCATTAAAAAAGTATTTTTAAATATTTAAAAGTTTCTTTTTAATTAATTAATGAGAATTAATTTATTAAAAATACTTTTAGGTATTTAAAAATCACCAAAAAATTCATGAAACCTTCATAATCATTTAGAAACATTGTCCAACCCTCAAACCAAATTTCTTTTTTGATCTTGATGTCTTTTGAGAATTTTTCATGGAATTAAAATCATTTCAAGGCATTATTTTGATCCAAACTTCAAAAAATCATTTCTGCCTAACCATTGAGAGTTGGACTTTGATTCTTTTTGCATTGCATTTTGTTTAGCATGTAGTTTGTGAGATTAAATGGGCATGATTTGATCTTCCATTTTCAATTTGTTTGGCATTTTTCTTGTTAAGGTACCCTAAAACCCTAGAAAACTTAGGAAATTCATAACTTACATTAGGTTAAGAGTTAGAACCCCTCCTTTGGGCAGTGAGTTTGTATAGGATTAGGGTTCCTTTGAATGCATTTTAAATTTTTTATCTTGATGTTTGCCTCTGATTTTGGTTTTTGTTTGATGCATTGATCATAAACCCTAATTTGGGCTTCCTTTTGCACTCATCTTGTATTTGCATTAATACCTTGACTTGCCTTAGCATTCCATGCATTCTTGTGATTCATTTGACATCATAAGACATATTGAAAGCATGTTTGATCATTGCATCTTTCATTTTCCATTTTGTATGTCATTTGCATTTCATAACTTTTCATGTATGTTCATGGTTCTAAGCATGCTCCATTTGCATCCATAAGTTTGTATGATCATCCCCATGTGTTATTTCATGTTTGTAACATCTCATAGCATCATTAAAATCATGTATGTGCTTCTGGTTTTGTTTCTCATCATGCCATTCCATCCCATTTTGCATTGCATTGCATTTCTTTTCTAACTTTTCAGGTGGTAAGTGGCTTTGAGAAGTGAATTTGCCTTCACTTCTCATAACTTCTCTTCATCTCTTTTATGCATCCTTGCTGCATTTTTGTATGTGTTTGAGATTGAGCTTGCTCATTCTTTTTCTCCTTACTTTCTTTCTTCAAGTGACTTGACTTCTTGAATGAAGCAAGTTACTTTGCTTCTCCTAATCCTTTCATCTGCTTCCTGGTGGTTCCATTGAAGATCTTCTCTTGTAAACCTCACAAACCTTTGGAACAACCAAGCATGACAATAATTAGGGTTTTGTTTAGTTTCCCCTCTTAGTTTTACCTTTGTGTCTCTTTTGAGTCTTCTCTTCTCATCTCATAATCAGGGACTAAACCCTAAAGGCTTTAAGGCTTTGTGATTAAGTTTATGCCTACATCCTTCTATTAGGATGGAGTGTATAACTTTAATCCTAAGTGTTAAACCCTTAATGTGTTTAAATCTCTTAATCAATCCACTTAATAATCATCAAGACATCACACTTGTAACTTGGGCCTTGCATTAGGGTTCTAATTCTTCCTTAATTGGTTAAGAAGGACTAACCCTAGTGTTAATGGACAAGTCCCCCTCAAGTTGTCTTATAAACCCTAAAAATCACTTCATCATCTTATCATTAAATAAAATCCACTTAATAAAGGCTTTGTTTTGTCATGAGTTTAATCCCTAATCATGGATTAAGTTGAGGAGCTTTCCTCAGCTTAAACACTCTCATCTATTATCCTTCTATTAGGATGGTGTAATGAGTTTGTTTAATCCCTGATTATGGTTTAACCTCATTACTCAACACTAAACAAAAACAACAAAAAAACATTTAAATAATCACAAGTAGGTTAATGATCTTAACCCTACATCAAAGGTGATTAAGTGTGAGAAGCTGACTTCACACTTAAGGTATTCTCATTACCCCTAATCAGAGGGAAGATGTGATGAGTTTGCTAAATCCATTGGTTTAGGCTTAAGCTCATTAACTTATTGTCGCTCCCGATAAATGGGGAATGGCCCAGATAAAGGTACAGACGCGAACGGTCGGCGAAAAGAACAATGAGAACACACAGCAGTGAACTCACTGGAAAAGAAAAGAGTCGCCATCTAGGCATTTTTATCCCGGAGGAAAGGTAATGCTGCATAGACCTAGAAAAGGATGGATAAGACGGTTGCGAACCAGAGAGACTGAGAAAGGGGGTTGGTTACAACCTGGGAAGGTATTAGCACCCAGATTGTCCGCCGTACTCGACGGGATACACGCTTAAAAGATTTGTGTTTTAAAGGGGGAGTGTCAGTGCAATCTGTGTATAAAATAGCTGGAAAAGAATGTACATGTGTCAGTGTAAAAGAAGGTGATGTGTGATATGTGAAGTGTCAGTGTAAGGACCAAAAGTGAAATGCTCATGACAATGAGGCTTAAAGAATAATGCTGGAAAGAGGGGGAATATACAGAGACTTTTGTTCGATAACCGTTAAGTTATGCCTACGTATCCTCTCGTGCAATGAGGAAGTCAGAACACCGTAGTTCGACCCAAAGAGACTGAAAGAGATTGACTTGTGAACTGCTTACTTGTCTATGCTCAAGTGTATGACCTGTCTGGCTCAGGTGCAAACTGTCTTGCATTAGACGGAAGAAGCAAGTTCTCGTTTATGAGTGAGTGAGATGAGAAAAGAATCCCGAAGGAGACGATTATTGTTTGTTTTTGTGTTTTCAGTCTTTTATTGCTTTTTGAGAGTTTGTCATAAGTTAATGAGCTTAAGCCTAAACCAATGGGTTAGTAAACTCATCACATCTTCCCTCTGATTAGGGGTAATGAGAATACCTTAAGTGTGAAGTCAGCTTCTCACACTTAATCACCATGATGTAGGATTAAGATCATTAACCTACTTGTGATTATTTAGATGTTTTTGTTGTTTTTGTTTAGTGTTAAGTAATGAAATTAAGCCATAATCAGGGATTAAACAGACTCATTACACCATCCTAAGAGAAGGATAATAGATGAGAGTGTTTAAGCTGAGGAAAGCTCCTCAACTTAATCCATGATTAGGGATTAAACTCATGACAAAACAAGCCTTTGATTAAGTGGATTTTATTTAATGGTATGATGATGAAGTGATTTTTAGGGTTTGTAAGACAACTTGAGGAGGACTTGTCCATTAACACTAGGGTTAGTCCTTCTTAACCAATTAAGGAAGAATTAGAACCCTAATGCAAGGCCCAAGTTACAAGTGTGATGTATTTGATGATTATTAAGTGAATTGATTAAGAGATCTAAACACATTAAGGGTTTAACACTTAGGATTAAAGTTATACACTCCATCCTAATAGAAGGATGCAGGCATAAGCTTAATCACAAAGCCTTAAAGCCTTTAGGGTTTAGTCCCTAATTATGAGGTGAGAAGAGAAGACTCAAAGAGACACAAAGGTAAAACTAAGTGGGGGACTAATCAAACCCTAATTATTGTCATGCTTGGTTGTTCCTAAGGTTTGTGAGGTTTACAGGAGCAATCTTCAGAGGAACCACCAGGAAGCAGATGAAAGGACCAGGAGAAGCAAAGTAACTTGCTTCATTCAAGAAGTCAAGTCACTTGAAGAAAGAAAGTAAGGAGAAAAAGAATGAGCAAGCTCAAACTCAAACACACATAAAAATGCAGCATGGATGCAAGATAGAGATGAGAAGAAAGTATGAGATGTGAAGGCAAATCCACTTCTCAAAGTTACTTACCACCTGAAAAGTTAGAAAAGGAATGCAATGCAATGCCAAATGGAATGAAGTGGCATGATGAGAAACAAAACCAGAAGCACATACATGATGCTAATGATGCTATGAGATGCTACAAACATGAAACAACACATGGGGATGATCATACAAGCTTATGAATGCAAATGAAGCAAGTTAAGACACATGAACATACATGAAAAGTTATGACATGCAAATGGCATACAACATGGAAAATGCAAGATGCAATGATCAAACATGCTTCTAATATGTCCTAAAATGTGTCATGGATCAAATGGATGCTTAAAATGTCATGGCAAGTCAAGGTATGAATGCAAATGCAAGATGGATGCATATGGAAGCCCAAATTAGGGTTTATGATCAAAGCATCAAACACAAACCAAAATCAGAAGCAAACATCAAGATAAAAAATTGAAAATGCATTCAAAGGATCCCTAATCCTATACTAACTCACTGCCCAAAGGAGAAGTTCCAACTCTTAACCTAATTCAAGTTATGATTTTTCTAAGTTTTCTAGGGTTTTAGGGTTCCTTAACAAGAAAATTACCAAACAAATGGAAAATGAAATATCAAATCATGGCCATTTAATCTCACAAACTACATACTAAACACAATGCAATGCAAAAAGAATCAAGGTCCAACTCTTTAGGGTTAGGCAGAAATGATTTTTGGAAGTTTGGATCAAAATAATGCATCAAAATGATTTTAATTCCATGAAAAATTCTCAAAATGCATCAAGATCAAAAAATAAATTTGGTTTGAGGGTTGGACAATGTTTCTAAATGTTTTTAAAGATTTCATGAATTTTTTGGTGATTTTTAAATACCTAAAAGTATTTTTAATTAATTAATTCTCATTAATTAATTAAAAAGAAACTTTTAAATATTTAAAAATACTTTTTTAATGCTAAAAATAAAAATAAAAATATTTTTGGGTTTTAAAAATTAATGAAACTTTTGACAAAAAAATTTCATAATTTTTAAATGGTTTTTACTATTTTTTATAAAATGTACAAGTTAAATGGAAAGAAAATAAAATAAAACAAAATAAAATGAAAAGTAATCTGATCCAATGATCCAGATTCAAAGTTGAAGGGAAATGGTTGACTGGCGCGCTAATGAATGGCCTGGATTGACTCTGGCTTTAATTAAGTTTTACGAATTAATTAAATGGATTAATTAGGTTTAATGGTGATTAGGGCAAAATGGACCCATCTGGACCACACATACACGCGCCAAGTCAACCAAGTCAGATGATCCAACGCATGAGATTCAAATGCCATTAATGACTGGGATTAGGGTTAAACACTTTCAGGTGACCGGAGGGAAGCTCCGGTCATCTTCTCCGGCGGGTTGAAAACCCTAGAACATGATTCAGGCTACCATTCATCAAATTGAAAGCAGGGAAATGTTCCTCTACCCAAACCCCATTCAAATCACCCCTCAAACTAAATTTATCATGCACAAACAAAGAGAATCGAAGCCAACAAGCTCCACGGGCAAAATTTCAGAGCCATGGTAAATCCTCATTTCTTACTCATTTTCAATTCTAAGCACACCCTCATGATCAGCAAGACATACACAACCAAATTATAACTTAAAAAGCAAGCTCTGAGAGAAAAAGTTCATGGCCATACCTGAGATGGAAGCTTCTGTTTCTGGGCTTTCTGAGCTACTCTTTGGTGCAAACTTACTCCACTGATTCCCCTGGTGCTAATGGCAGGCTTGGATGGAGCTTAAACAAGCTATTTTGAGAGGTCCAATTCTGGTGTATCAGAAAATGAGGTCTGTGTGTGTGATGTTTTAAGCTCTACCAATGGTTGATTCTGGTTCCTTTTAGTGTGTTTGATTTTTTGGTGAAGAGAAATTGGATGTGTGATGGCTAAAAAATGAGATTCGAAGAAGGGAAGCTCTTTGACAGTTTTTGTGGGGACTGAGTTCTGGCTTGCTTCAAGGGCCAATGCTGTGCTATATCATTCCCACAATGTGTGAATAGCCTGTGGAACAGGTCAGTAGGGGTGGCTGTTTACTGTTCCATGAGTATGGGAGTTTTGGCCAAAAAGTCAAGTTGGCTTGTACTTGTAGCATGGGCTATGGCAGCAGCAGTTTGAGGTCATGTCTTGCTTCAGCTTGGGTCAAGGATGACCCTTAGATTGCTTGAGAGTGACTGCAACATATGGATCATGAGCTATGCTAGCTTTTGCAACTTGCCCACTTGTGCTTTCTTGAGATTTTATGCTATGTACATGAGGCATTTCTTGCTGAATTTTGTTACATGATGTCTCAATTGGTCATGGCAATGCATAGAAATCAGTTGGTAATCACATAGCTCTTTGGAAAATGATTTTGCCAAAAATCCATCTTTTGCACTTGTAATGGAAAATGTCTTAAAGATCTTTGAAAACCAAAGCAAACAATGCAAAATCCCTTGGGCCAATTCTGTTTTTTAGGTTATGTATGATCATGTGATGAAGTTTTGAAGCCATTTTGAAGTCACTAGAATGCTTGGTACATGAATTTGCAAGTTTTCCATTTGGTGCATAACTTGAAGTTTAGTGATTTTTGCCAACTTTGACAAACCATAACTTTTGATCCAAAATGAATTAGGTCATGTTCTTGTACTTTTTGAAAAGGGAAAGATCTATTCTAAAACTTTCATGACCAAAGTTTTTCCATTTGAAGCATTTTTGGATCAAAAAGTAAGGGTTGAAAAGTTGCCTAAAATGACAAATTCCTTAAAAGTCAACCTTGTCCCAAAAAGTCAACTTTGCAAAAACTTGTAATTCTTGAATTTTGTGAACTTCTAACTTCTTCCATGATCAAATAAAGATCATATACACTCAAAATGATGAAGATCACCCCTTGGTTGGGTCATTGGGGGCCTCAGATGCCCTGATTTTGCACTGACTTGTTCAGAAAGTCAACCTTTGATCAGATGACTTCCCCATGGAATTTCTTCATGAAAATTGATATGCATACTCCCTATACCATATAGAGATCAATAGAAACAAGAATGACCAAAAAATTGGAGTTATGGCCTCTGAAACCAAAACCCTAATTTTAGGTCATCTGTGCAGTCAAGCCTGGCTCTGCTTCCACAACAATCCCAGTTCTTGTGATTCTTTGGCATTCTTGACTTTGAGAGGATGTAATATGATACTTGACCACACATAGACCCCTTTAAGGTGATTGATGACCTTTGGAATGGCTCAAGAAGCTCTTGGATTGCTCAGATCACAAACCCTAGGTGCAGATGACTTAGAACCAATGCAAAGGCTCAAAATTGTGGTATGGGATGTTATGATTGTGTTTATGCATATGAAATGATCAAAAGCCATGGTGTGAATGGGTGAGGGCAAATTTGGGGTGTTTACAGCTGCCCCTATTCAAACATGAGTTAGCTGTGCAGGATGTAAGCGACGGCTTAGCAGGCAAACAAGATAACTTGTGGTTGAATATCCAAGACAGTCCAAAATTTGCACTCACAGAATGAAGAAGAAAAGGGATATAGATTGTAAAAGGAAAATAAAGTATATTGTAAAGTGTGGGAGACGGAGGACGACCGTCGAGCAGAGGACGACTGCTGGGTAAAGAGCAATGACGGGGACGGCCGACATGCTGGGAAAAGTGCGGAAAATAAAGCAATGACGGGGACGGCCGACATGCTGGGGATAAAAGAATTATGATGGGGACGGCCATCAAGATAAAGCTGCAAGATTCTCTGGGGATTAATGAAACATGACGGGGACGGCCATCAAGTTCATAAAGTAAAGTAACCAACGATGGGGACGGCCATCGGGCTAAACTGATGAAGGACGATCATCAGGAAAAAAGAAAAAGGGACCACGACGGGGATGGCCATCGGGTTAAAGAATAAATGAAATAAACAGATGATGAGGTACGGTCATCAAAGGTGAAGGACGATCACCTAGAAGGGGACGGCTGCTCTGTTGGGGATAAGATGAGGGACGGTCATCTAAGGTGGAGGACGACCACCTGGCAGGGTACGGCTGCCGAAAATATCGCGACATAGGACGAATGCCGGATAAAAGGTCAACGATGGGGACGGCCATCGGATGAGCATGATGGAGGACGACCATCAAGAGGTGGAGGACGACCACCTAGCAGGGGACGGCTGCTCTCAGGGTTTATCGTGACATAGGACGAATGTCAGATAACCAAAATCAACAACGGGGACGACCATTGGATAAAATGATGAAGGACGATCATCAAAAGGTGGAGGACGTCCACCTAGCAGGGGACGGCTGCCAAATATCACGACATAGGACGAATGTCGGATAGAAAATCAACGATGGGGACGGCCATCGGATGAGCATGATGGAGGACGACCATCGGATGAGCATGATGGAGGACGACCATCAAGAGGTGGAGGACGACCACCTAGCAGGGTACGGCTTCTCTTAGGGTTTATCATGACACAGGACGAGTGTCAGATAAAAAGAAAATTGCTTTGTTGGCGATCTCCTGGGGAGTAGTAAACACGGACGAGTGTTTACATCCAAGAAATAAAAGGGTAAGTGTTTAGATGTTTGTGCATAGATTAAAGATGCAGACGAGCATCCTTAAGACTACGATACGGACGAGTATCGGGTAGAAACAAATACTGACACGTGTTCAGAGATGATGATACGGACGAGTATCAACGGGTTAACAGAGAACACGGATGAGTGTTGAATCTGAAGGGACTCTTCTGGGGAATGATAGACACAGACGAATATCTATATTCAAGAATACAAGAGTGTTTGACACAGTGTATGGAATAAAGATGCGGACGAGCATCCTTAAGACTATGATACGGACGAGTATCAGGTAGAAACAAACGCTTGACGCATGTTCTGAGATGATGGTACGGACGAGTACCAACGAGGTAACAAAGAACAAGGACTAGTGTTGAATCTGTGGGGATATAAGTGGTATATATAAGATACGGACGAGTATCAGTATAAGTGTGAGTGGTGTATAGATGAGTATTTAACAGCTGGGGAGAGTGACACAGACGAGTGTCAAAGGAGAAGAGTGTGATATGAACAAGTATCTGATATACAAAGTGTAGGCAACTGCGCTGGGGATATGACACGGACGGGTGTCAAAGGATTATCATATGTAAGTATATGTGAGTGCAAAGGGGATGTCTTCGGCTTTCTGATGGGGATATGACACGGACGAGTGTCGAAAAGGTATCTGTAATGCGGGTGGTTTTGTTTGTAAGGAGTGCTCGGGTGACTTTACTGGGGAGTGATGACACGGACGGGTGTCAAAGGGAGTACATATACTGGTGTTTGTGAATGTGAGGCAACTGATTTTGCTGGGGAATCTCCGCTGGGGATTTGGGGGAAGTATTCTGTATATTGATGGATTGTCATTATTCACAAGTGTTGATTCAAAACATGGCTTATGATTATGCTATATGTTTGATTTTTTTGCCGTAATGCTCCGCATTAGACGGAATGCTACGCTTCGTGGGTGAATATGATGTGAATGCCATGATTATGCAAAGATACCAAACCGGGACTCGGATCCCACTGCTTGTGAGGATTTCAGATCAATTTGCTTGAAATGGGCATTCCAGCCGGGGATGAGATCACTGATAGATCTTATGAGATGCTATTGCCTGGGGATACAGGTCACTGATAGACCTGTCTCAGTAATGATGGACCCAGCTGGGGTTTGAAGGAGCTTTCTTCACTCTGTTGTGATTCCTCCGTGCGTTGTTCTTCTGGATAGGGGCTGGAGCTCTATGGGGAGATGGTTCCCTGACTTTTGTATATTGGCTGAGGATGAAATGGCAACTCGGCTGGGAGAGAGAGAGATCACTGAAAGATCTCCCTAGAGATTCTGTTGAGGAGGATCTTTGACTCAGCCGAGGATATGAGCGCCTGTTGGAAAAGTGATGCCTGGCAACTCTGATGGGGAGAAGTAATAAGGGGCAAATCTGCTGGGGAGAAGACACTTTGGGTGCTAAGGCTGAGTGTCGATTTGTCAGCTTGCTGGGATGAAGCTTACATGCCCCAAGTTGCGTTCTGGATACCTGCAATCCTGAAAAGATAGAGAAACGCACAAGTAATCCCGAGGTATCCTTTACTGGATTCCGTCATAGGAGTTAGACACTTCTGAGAGTAAGTATATTTCCTGCAAGCACGTGTTTTTATTTTTGAAGATAAACATCTGTATTTTATGCAATCAATTTTCTTTTAAGACATCAGACATTTTTCGCAAAAATAGAAAATGTACAAGACGAGACATGACTGAAAATCTGATTTTATTAATTCATATGCCCTGAATTGGCGCGATGCAGTCAAAGAAACAAATCCCCTGAAATGAAGAGATCGTTACAAATTGAGAAACAAAATGCTGACAATGTTGATGACGCTTTAAGGAGCTTCCTCTTTACTATGACTCGTATGACTTTTGACGTTCTTCTCATCTTGCTTTCTGAAGAATGTTGATTCTGATTGAAGCTGGATCCTTTCGAAGCTTACCAAGTTGTAAACGATACAGACGAATTTAAAATGCAGTTATTCGCTTATTCCCTTATTTTGCATGGATCGCACTTTTGGGTTTTCAATCCATCGGGATACCCATTTTTGCCTGAGTTGTCCAATGCGGCTTTTCAACTCAGCGGGTGTACGTTTTTTTTTTACTTTCCCTTATTTTTGCCCGAGTCTTTTATTCTGTTTTTGACTCGCCGGGATGCCCTATTTTTGCCTGGACTTACATTCTGTTTTTATGTCCAGCGGGTCATTTTATGCGAAGTATTTTTTAACTGCATCTGAATTCACAGGGGACGGAAAATCTTCACCATCCATAGTGTTGAGCATCAGTGCTCCACCAGAGAAAACTTTCTTTACTACGAATGGTCCTTCATAGTTCGGAGTCCACTTGCCCCTGTGGTCTGTATGAGGAGGAAGGATTCTTTTCAGCACAAGATCTCCTACTTGGTACTCTCGGTGCCTGACTTTCTGATCGCAGGCTCTCTTCATTCTTTTCTGATACAACTGCCCATGACAGATTGCAGCCAATCTCTTTTCTTCGATTAGACTCAGTTGTTCGTATCGGGACCGGACCCATTCTGCTTCGTTCAGCTTAACATCCATCAATACCCGGAGGGAGGGTAATTCGACTTCAACAGGTAGGACTGCTTCCATCCCATACACAAGCTGATACGGTGTTGCCCCAATGGATATTCTGATTGACGTGCGGTACCCATGCAAGGAAAACGGTAGCATTTCATGCCAGTCTTTGTAGGTAACTACCATCTTCTGCACAATCTTCTTAATATTCTTATTAGCTGCCTTAACAGCGCCGTTCATCTTCGGCCTGTACGGAGAAGAATTGTGATGTTGAATTTTGAAGTCCCGGCATAGCTCTGCCATCATTTTGTTGTTTAAATTGGAACCATTATCAGTAATGATTCGCTCGGGGACTCCGTATCGACAGATGATATCTCTCTTCAGAAATCTGGCTACCACTTGTCTTGTAACATTGGCATAGGAAGCTGCTTCAACCCACTTAGTGAAATAGTCGATGGCAACCAGGATAAATCTGTGGCCATTCGAAGCAGTTGGCTCAATCTTGCCAATCATGTCAATGCCCCACATAGCAAAGGGTCAGGGTGAAGACATTACATTCAAAGGATTGGGAGGCACATGCACCTTATCTGCATAAATCTGGCACTTATGGCATTTTCTGGCGTAGGCACAACAGTCTGCATCCATCGTGATCCAATAATAACCTGATCTTAGCAACTTTTTGGCCATCGCATGTCCTCCAGCATGGGTACCAAAGGATCCTTCGTGCACTTCATGCATTAACAAATCTGCTTCTGTCTCATCAACGCATCTGAGGAGTACCATATCAAAGTTTCTTTTATACAGGGAACCATCAGTGTTCAGGAAGAAACTACCAGCAAGCCTTCTCAAAGTCTTCTTATCATTGGAAGATGCCCCAGGTGGGTATGTCTGATCCTCCAAGAAACACTTAATGTCATGGAACCAAGGCTTATCATCTTTGACAACGTCTGCTGCGAACACATATGCTGGTCTGTCAAGTCTGGACACCGAGATCTGAGGTACAAAGTTGGCAGCCTGAACTTTGATCATGGATGAAATGGTACCCAGAGCATCTGCAAACTGATTCTCGTCCCGAGGGATATACTCAAGCTTGACTGTTGTAAAGAAAGTTAATAACCTCCTTGTGTAATCCCTGTAAGGTATCAGATGGTCCTGGTGGGTGTACCATTTGCCACTGGTTTGATTGATTACCAGAGCTGAATCTCCGAATACGGTCAATGTCTTGATCCTGAGGTCAATGGCTTCCTCAAGACCCATAATGCAAGCTTCGTATTCAGCTTCGTTGTTAGTGCAGTTGAAAGTGAGTTTTGCCGAGAAAGGCATGTGAACTCCTTTAGGTGTAATGAGTACTGCACCAACACCACGACCATTCATATTAACAGCCCCATCGAACATCATAGTCCATTCTTCTTCCGGGTCAGGCCCTTCAGTGTGAATAGGCTCTTCATGATCTTTTGCTTTTATGAACATGATGTCTTCATCAGGGAAGTCAAATCTCATAGGCTGGTAATCATCAATAGGTTGCTCGGCAAGATATTCAGACAATACACTGCCCTTGATGGCTTTCTGAGATGTGTATTGGATGTCATATTCTGTGAGAATCATTTGCCATCTTGCAACCCGTCCGGTAAGTGCTGGCTTCTCAAATATGTACTTAACTGGGTCCATTTTTGAGATCAACAAAGTAGTGTGGGTCAACATATACTGCCTCAGTCGGCGAGCAGCCCACGCTAAAGCACAACAAGTTTTCTCGAGCAGTGAATAACGTTGTTCACAGTCGGTAAACTTTTTGCTTAGGTAGTATATTGCATACTCTTTTCGACCAGACTCGTCATGCTGGCCCAGCACGCACCCCATTGACTCTTCTAATACTGTCAAGTACATTATCAGAGGTCTTCCTTCAACTGGAGGCATAAGGATTGGAGGCTCTTGTAAGTACTCCTTGATCTTGTCAAAGGCCTTCTGGCAGTCTTCGTTCCACCTGACCGTCTGTTCTTTTCTCAACAGTTTGAACAAGGGTTCACAGGTTGCTGTAAGGTGTAATATGAACCTTGAGATGTAGTTCAATCGACCTAAGAACCCTCGAACTTCCTTCTCTGTCTTTGGTGCAGGCATCTCTTGAATAGCTTTGACTTTATCAGGGTCAACTTCAATCCCTTTCTCGCTCACAATAAAACCCAACAGCTTACCGGATCGCACCCCGAATGTGCACTTGTTGGGGTTCAACTTCAGTTGGTACTTCCTCAGACGCTTGAACAACTTCAGCAGATTCACCAGGTGGTCCTCTTCAGTGAGGGACTTGGAAATCATGTCATCCACATAACACTCGATTTCTTTATGGATCATATCGTGGAATAATGTTACCATAGCCCGTTGATATGTCGCACCGGCATTCTTGAGCCCAAATGGCATTACCTTGTAGCAGAACGTGCCCCAGGGTGTGATGAAAGTTGTCTTCTCCATGTCTTCAGGTGACATTTTAATCTGATTATATCCTGAAAATCCATCCATGAAGGAGAATACCGAGAACTGAGCCGTATTATCCACCAATACATCAATGTGAGGTAAAGGGAAGTCATCTTTCGGGCTGGCTCTGTTCAGATCCCGGTAGTCAACACACATTCTTACCTTGCCGTCTTTCTTAGGCACAAGCACAATATTAGCAACCCACGGCGGATAGCTAGTTACGGCAAGGAACCCGACGTCCCATTGCTTTTGTACCTCCTCCTTGATTTTCATTGCCATGTCTGGGCGAGTACGACGCAGCTTCTGTTTAACCGGTGGGCATTCCTCTCTTAAAGGCAGCTTGTGCACAACAATGTCGGTGTCCAACCCTGGCATATCTTGATAAGACCAAGCAAACACATCCACATACTCTTGAAGCAGGTCAATCAGTTGTCTCTTCACTGAGTCTTGTAAGCAGGCCCCGATTTTAACTTCTTTCACGTCTTCATCTGTACCAAGATTAATTGTTTCGACCTCCTCCTGGTGAGGAGTGATAACCCTTTCCTCTTGTCTCAACAACCTAGCTAGCTCTTCAGGAAGCTCATACTCTTCTTCAACCCCTTCATCAGCTTGATTGATTGGATTGTCAAAGTCATACGAAGTCATAGCCGTGTCGTTGTCGGTGCTGTCTGGTAGGCATTCTCTGCAAGGGTTCAGTTTGTTCATTTTAGTGATTTGATTTTAATCTTGTTTAGAAAAGTGAAATAAAGTTGTCATTTTGAAAACACTGCCATTTATTTTTTTGTACAAAAAGAAAAATGGAAAAACAGTGAGCAGAAAAGAAAAAGACTCATTTGCAAAAGATGTCTGATATTTCATTGATTAATCTTGTTGCACAAAAATTACAGATGGCCCGATTACAAAATGAGTCTTGTCATCTTGGGCAAGATGCAAGACTTTGATGCATGCTATAAAATACAGGAAATAATAATTACTCTGCATGAGTAACTCTTATAATTCCCTGGGAAGACCAGTTTGAGATACTGCTCCCCGGGATCTTTAGACGAATCCAACTCTCCAGGTTGCGGTCGCTTTCATCCTCGTCTTCCAAATTGTTGACAGCATCAGGGGTGAGCATTCCCCCACTAACAAAGTTGGGCTCTTTCTCAGCCTCTGCTTGATCTTGTTGAGTTGGTTTGTAACCCAACCCAAATCTATCCTCTTTCTTCTCCACCGGTAACAGTTTGCCCCAGCCTTGGGCAGTCCCTTCTTCAACAACCTTCCGGGCTTGTTGGTATGATGTCATTGAGGTTCCAGGTACAGCAGAAGTTTCATTTATGTTCAAGGCCTCGAACCCTTGACTCATTGTTTCGTGGATCTCCCCGTCCATCTCAATATATTTGTAGGTAGCCAGGTGGCTAACAAAAATATCCTCCTCTCCACAGATAGTAACGACTTGACCCTCCCACTCGAATTTTAACTTCTGGTGAAGGGTTGAGGTCACGGCGCCAGCGACGTGAATCCATGGCCTACCCAATAGACAGCTGTAGGTAGGCTGTATATCCATCACGTAGAAGGTCGTTTTGAAAGTTTGTGGGCCAATCGTTATAGGCAACTCAATTTCCCCCAGAACTGATCTCTTAGAACCATCAAAGGCTCTCACTACCAGGTTGCTGGGCCGTAATGCCAATCCTTCATACTCTAGCTTCACAAGGGCTTTTTTAGGTAAGACATTGAGGGATGACCCTGTGTCTACCAGCACATGGGAAAGAAATGCACCTTTACATTCCATGGTGATGTGCAAAGCCTTGTTATGATTGCGGCCTTCCGTAGTCAAATCAGTGTTGGTGAACCCTAGTCCATGACTAGCATTAACATTCCCAACCACAGCTTCCAAATGATTGACGGTGATCTCTTCAGGCACATAAGCTGTGTGCAAGACTTTTAGTAGTGCGTTCCGATGAGCTTCGGAGCACATAAGCAATGATAGGATTGAGATCTTGGAAGGCGTCTGATGAAGCTGATCCACTACTTTGTAATCACTTTTCTTGATGATTCTCATGAACTCATCAACTTCTTGATCAAAGGGTGTTTTTAAAGCCTCTTTAACAATTTTCTCTTCTTGCACCAAGCTTTTCCCTTTTGCCTTGGCAGCAGCTTCTGCTTCGGCAGTGGGCCTTTGAATTTGTGGAGCGAAGAGACGTCCGCTTCGAGTGAAGCCTCCGCCTCCTCCCACATTGTCTATTTGTGGTGCAGGGGTTGATGATTCAAGAGTGATTTTCTGTCCTCCGCAGTATAGATCAGAGCCGTAATGCCAGGGGATGGCATTACTGCTTTCATAAGGTACTGGCCCAGGCACCGTGATGGTGACTGGACTGATGGCAACTGCAGAAGGGACTGTGATAGTCTGTGGATCATAGTATATTGTGACTGGTGCTTTGATGGGAGTGGCACTTTGTGAGTTGTAAGTAGAATCATTTTCAGGATCATAATAAATCGTAACGGTGGAGACATTTGCTGCTGAAGTTGTAGGAGACATTGTTGGAAGGATGGGTGTTGTTGTTGTAGGAGTTTCTGAATGGAGTGGTGCTGAAGTTGTAGAAGGGATGTTTGCTGATATTTGGTCCGTTGAAAGAACAGATGAAGCACTTGTTGACGAAATTGAAGAGTTGCTTGGAACAATGGTTGTTGTATTTGTAGAAGACACAGGAATTGTTGTTGATGAGGTTGCTGGATTGGTAGGAATTGATGTTGTGATTTGAAGCAGGCCGCTCTGGATGAGACCATCTATGCCATCTCTTAAATTATCACAACCATTCACTGAAATGTTGCAGTAAGCACACCCTAACTCACATCCCGGGAACATTTGACATTCGAGGAGTTGAGCTTTGATCTCTACCAACGGTGTCCGAATCTGACCCACACTGGTTATCAAGTAAGACGGCTTGTCTTCTTCAATAGCATTGATTCTGGGACCTCCGTGGTTTGGCATAGGGTTATTGTTGACATTCGGTGGTGGTGCAAAATTCAGAGCTTTAGAGTCTACCAAGTCTTGTACCTTCATGTGCAAAGCTCTGCACTTTTCTGTACTATGGCCAGGTGCATTTGAATGAAAAGCACATCTGGCGTTGGAGTCATAATTTCTGGGTAGGCTGGTGGGATCTGGAGGTGCCAACGTCCTTAGCTCAACCAGGTTGAGTTTTAGGAGTTGTGGCAGTAATGTAGCATATGGCATAGGGATCGGATCGATCACCCTGTTGGCCTGAGAAGGTCTCTGTTGGAACGGTCTTTGCTGATTGTTGTTGTTGGTGTTGTTGTAGTTTCTCGGAGGATACTGAGCTTGTTGCTGGTACTGAGGTTGTTGCTGATAATTTTGTTGCGGTGGTTGATAAGTTGGTTGTGGATGAGCTGGAGCGGGAATGGTGACTGCTGCCACAGACCTATGAACATATTGGGGTCTGCCCCTGTTGGTGTGGATAGCATTGGTTTCACCAGTTCTTCTTGGGCCTACAAAAGGCTTTCTTGTGTTACTGGATGAGCTAGCACCGTTGTCAGAAATTTTGCCCATCTTTAACAGGCTCTCAATTCTCTCCCCGACTATAACAACATCTGCAAAGCTAGTGGAAGAGAAAGCAGCTAGCCTGTCAATGTATGTTCCTTGGAGGGTGTTCATAAACATATCTGCCATCTCCCTCTCTGACATAGGTGGCTGAACAGCAGCAGCCAATTGCCTCCATCTCTGGGCATACTCTCGGAAACTTTCTCTAGATGACTGTGACATCCCCATCAGGAGGGTCCTGTTGGGTGCCATATCCAAATTATACTGGTATTGTCTGATGAAGGCCTCTGCCAAGTCCTTCCAACACCTGATGGTTGCTCTAGTCAGATGGGAGTACCATTCCCTTGACGCTCCAGTTAAGTTATCCTCAAAATAAAACATCCATAGCTTCTCGTCCATGGTATATGCTTTCAACCTTCCCAAAAAGGATTGTAAGTGGGTCCGTGGGCAGGAAGTCCCGTTGTATTTCTCAAAACAAGGAGGCTTAAACTTATGGGGAATCCTGACCCCGTCCACCAAGCCCATGTCCATAACATCAAAACCCAAAGAGTTTTGAGACTCCAAGGATCTTAATTTTTCAGCAATTTCCTCCAGCCTTCTGTCATAGGCTTCTTCCCCAGCACCCATTACTGTGAACTGATCCTCCTGGGGGTCTTCTTGCAGCACTCTGCCTGCAGTGGCAGTCCCTTGTACATTGGCAGGGATGTTGATCTCTGGATGAAGGTGGGGTCCAAATACCGGGGGGTTGACATGAGGTTGGACCCTCTCATTGTTGCTTGTGCCAGCAGTCCCTATATGGGGATCTTCCTGATTCTGCCTTTCCACCATTGCTCTCAATCTTTCTTGGCTCTGAGCCATGTTGTTCATCACTTCCATAAACTGCGTCATCTGAGTTCTCATTTCCAATCTTTCGTTTGCCATTTGATTTCTGACCTCTGCAAGGTCCTGTTGTACCTGATCCATTTGTATGCCCGAAAGGTTGTTACGGGTTGGATATCGGTGTGGACGGTTGAGTGGAAATACCCGACGTCGAGCAATAGTTCCTGAATATCACAACAGAGTTAGAAACAATAGAACCAAAGCCTGCAAAACCAAACAAAAGGTTAGCATGCAATGCAGTATGCTTGTTTGTTTTCAAGGTATCCGGCTTGGCATTCAGTTTTGACCCTTCCAGACCCTTGAAGATGCTGTTGATGTTGCTTTTGAAGTAAACTCGGATGGAACGAACTGATACATATATTACAAAAGGCAAATGGTACATAGTTTGTTCTTTTACAAAACATGCCCTCTGAGGGGTCAAAAATACATCACAAGAAAATAAAAATACATAAAATGAAAGCAACAACAAGCAAAAAGTCAAACACCAAGACCAAACTCATCCTCCTGAACTTCCTTGAGAAGTGCTTCAGTCACAGGATCAGCTGGACGCTCCGTGAGATTCCTGATAAGGAGATTCCGGGTAGTAACAGCTGCAGTTAGCTTCTTGTGTTGACTTTGGTCCTTTGACCTCTTCACTCCAGCTTTGATCTTTAGCTCTGAGATCTCCCTCTGGGCTGCTGCCAGGGCTTCCTGCTGTTCTTTTGCACTAGCTTCCAGCTGCTCTATCTTGTCCTGAGTCCTCTTATCTTCCAGAGTACGAGCTTCGGTGATCCTGACCCACCTAGCTTGACTCTCCTTCAGATACAAGTCTGTCCTGGCTTTCTGGAATTGGGCTTCCTTGCAGGCATTCTTCAGAATTTGCTCTCCAGCCCTAGACTTCTTGATGTAATCCTCAGACTTCTCAATCCTAGCCAGATGCTCCACCTTCAACTTTTCCAACCTTTCAATATCCAATCTACCATCACTCCTCTCCCAGAGGGTCTTCTGCAAAGCCTGAGTCAACTTCTCATTTCTCTCTTTCAAGCTCTCAAACTCTTCTAAGCTGATAGTGGCAGGAGGTGGTGCTGAGGATGATCCAGGCATATCCTCCATGGTAAAGGGCATCCCAGAAAATTGAGCCCTGGCATGGGACCACTCATAATATTGTGCTGATGCCACATTGTTGCACTTCCCCAGAATGGTTACTCCTTTAGTTTGAACATTGTCCCAGGCCCAGGCTGCCTGCCTAACAATAGCCAGATTAGGCTTGTTCTCACAGTAAAGAGTCTCAGCCAAGTCCTGTGCCTTAGGAGTGTGGACCAATGCATAGCCCAGTTGTCTTTTGAACAGCAGAGGGTTGTAATTAATGCAACCCTTAACCCCTATCAGGGGTACATTGGGAAAATGCCCACAACTGGTAATGATATCCCTGCCTTTTGTGCTTTGAGTGCACCACCTGATATCAGCTGAAGTCAGAGCAGTGAGTCTTCTAGCCCAGTTTCTCTGCTGATGAGGATTCAAAAATGCATCTGTCTTGGGCAAATGCTTGAGAAGCCAAGTATGGAACAAAGGAGCACAACACCTCACTAATCTTCCCCTCTGCTTTTCATTCCTCTGGTGCACTGAGTAGTAAAAATCCCCCAATAAAGTGGGCACTGGGTTCCTCAGAATGAAAAGATGGATTGCATTCTTGCTAATGAATCTAGGCTCATCTGCAAATAATATAATCCCATATATGCTCAGGGCCAATAAAGCACAGACTGCTTTCCACTCTCCCAAAGAAGCTTTCAGGGTAGCTTGAGAGATCAAGAAATCCAGATGCAAGCCAGAGATTCCAGCCTTAGTAGTCATATGCTGCCCAATCAGAACTGGTTCCAGATGCAATGCCTTTGCTACTTCTTCATTACCAGGAAAGACCATCTCAGGGTTGAAAGGGACTCCACCCCTGATAGGTATACCAACCAATGATGAGTACTCTTCCAATAAAGGTCCCAACTGGAAATCCTGAAAAGTGAAACACCTTAGGGGAGGATCATAAAATTGCAGGCAAGTATGAATCAGGCTCCTCTGTGAAGGGTCCAAATCCATAACCACATCGAGTATGTCTCCATAGTGTTCCCTGAAGAGTGGTATATGGTCTGGAGTAATCAGGGTCTGAATCCTCCTGATGTCAGCTAGCTCAGGCTGGAAGAAGTGGTAGGAGATGTTACTCTTTTTAGGTGCCATGTTGTTGAAGAAGAGTTGAGACAGGTGCTGGTGATAACACTGAAAATGGGCCACTGACTGGCTGGTGCAGGTGACTGAAGCAAATGGCTGATAGCTGAAGCAGATGCTGATGAAGATAGGTCTATACTGATGATGGGGTCAAAACCAAGCCAAAAATGAAGATGGATACCCTGAAAAACAAATAAACAAATGTCAAAATGATGCAATGAGGATGTATGCAAATGATATGCAAGGGTTTGTGACTGAGCTGGATCTGATCAAGTGCTCTGATATAAGTCCCGGTATGTCCAAGAAATCCAGATGGAGGTCTATAGGTCCAGTAACCAAGGTGGGGGGCTCAAATAAAGAGCCACATGTCCAGGGTTTAGAATCACAAGAACTGTTCCAACATGGAGTACTCTTAATCAAACAAATTAACAGGGTATGTTGAGGCCAAGGGTACCTGCAAACCTGTAAACAGCCCAACCCCCTCACAGGTGATGTTCTAAAACAAGGATCCTCAGACTTGGATCAGTTATGAGAAGTGTAAGCACTTCTAACCCGGAGGTACAATGCTTACAATAACCATAAAAGTTCCTCCTCTAATTCACCTCAGTTTCTGAAGGTTAATACTAAAAGGTCATCCAGACTTAGCAGGCTTCCCAGATAGCCCTAGTATTGCAGGAAATCTGCAACACAGAGTTCTCAAGAAGAAACCCATATCTGAACCGTGTTTCATATTCCCGCACCAGACCGAGATGGAATGGGAAAGAATATGAAACACTCTATCCTAGGTGTCACTCAGGTCCCAGGTATAGGACCTCAACTCTCAATAGAACACCCACCCACCAAAGCAAACAAACAGATCCAGCCAGCAGCACAGTATGACAATATGATATAATGCAAAGCTATACAGAAAGCAGTAAAACAACTGTACATAAAGCAAAAATAAATACAAATACAAGCACAAATAGCACATAACACCCCAGTAAACACAAATCAATCAAGCGCTAGGAGGAACCCACAAAAAGAACCAGAAGCCCTGGTTGCAGTATAAGGTTCCCCAGCAGAGTCGCCAAGCTGTCGCTCCCGATAAATGGGGAATGGCCCAGATAAAGGTACAGACGCGAACGGTCGGCGAAAAGAACAATGAGAACACACAGCAGTGAACTCACTGGAAAAGAAAAGAGTCGCCAGCTAGGCATTTTTATCCCGGAGGAAAGGTAATGCTGCATAGACCTAGAAAAGGATAGATAAGACGGTTGCGAACCAGAGAGACTGAGAAAGGGGGTTGGTTACAACCTGGGAAGGTATTAACACCCAGATTGTCCGCCGTACTCGACGGGATCCACGCTTAAAAGATTTGTGTTTTAAAGGGGGAGTGTCAGTGCAATCTGTGTATAAAATAGCTGGAAAAGAATGTACAGGTGTCAGTGTAAAAGAAGGTGATGTGTGATATGTGAAGTGTCAGTGTAAGGATCAAAAGTGAAATGCTCATGACAATGAGGCTTAAAGAATAATGCTGGAAAGAGGGGGAATATACAGAGACTTTTGTTCGATAACCGTTAAGTTATGCCTACATATCCTCTCGTGCAATGAGGAAGTCAGAACACCGTAGTTCGACCCAAAGAGACTGAAAGAGATTGACTTGTGAACTGCTTACTTGTCTATGCTCAAGTGTATGACCTGTCTGGCTCAGGTGCAAATTGTCTTGCATTAGACGGAAGAAGCAAGTTCTCATTTATGAGTGAGTGAGATGAGAAAAGAATCCCGAAGGAGACGATTATTGTTTGTTTTTGTGTTTTCATTCTTTTATTGCTTTTTGAGAGTTTGTCATAAGTTAATGAGCTTAAGCCTAAACCAATGGGTTAGTAAACTCATCACATTTTCCCTCTGATTAGGGGTAATGAGAATACCTTAAGTGTGAAGTCAGCTTCTCACACTTAATCACCATGATGTAGGATTAAGATCATTAACCTACTTGTGATTATTTAGATGTTTTTGTTGTTTTTGTTTAGTGTTAAGTAATGAGATTAAGCCATAATCAGGGATTAAACAGACTCATTACACCATCCTAAGAGAAGGATAATAGATGAGAGTGTTTAAGCTGAGGAAAGCTCCTCAACTTAATCCATGATTAGGGATTAAACTCATGACAAAACAAGCCTTTGATTAAGTGGATTTTATTTAATGGTATGATGATGAAGTGATTTTTAGGGTTTGTAAGACAACTTGAGGAGGACTTGTCCATTAACACTAGGGTTAGTCCTTCTTAACCAATTAAGGAAGAATTAGAACCCTAATGCAAGGCCCAAGTTACAAGTGTGATGTCTTTGATGATTATTAAGTGAATTGATTAAGAGATCTAAACACATTAAGGGTTTAACACTTAGGATTAAAGTTATACACTCCATCCTAATAGAAGGATGCAGGCATAAGCTTAATCACAAAGCCTTAAAGCCTTTAGGGTTTAGTCCCTAATTATGAGGTGAGAAGAGAAGACTCAAAGAGACACAAAGGTAAAACTAAGTGGGGGACTAATCAAACCCTAATTATTGTCATGCTTGGTTGTTCCTAAGGTTTGTGAGGTTTACAGGATCAATCTTCAGAGGAACCACCAGGAAGCAGATGAAAGGACCAGGAGAAGCAAAGTAACTTGCTTCATTCAAGAAGTCAAGTCACTTGAAGAAAGAAAGTAAGGAGAAAAAGAATGAGCAAGCTCAAACTCAAACACACATAAAAATGCAGCATGGATGCAAGAGAGAGATGAGAAGAAAGTATGAGAAGTGAAGGCAAATTCACTTCTCAAAGTTACTTACCACCTGAAAAGTTAGAAAAGGAATGCAATGCAATGCCAAATGGAATGAAGTGGCATGATGAGAAACAAAACCAGAAGCACATACATGATGCTAATGATTCTATGAGATGCTACAAACATGAAACAACACATGGGGATGATCATACAAGCTTATGAATGCAAATGAAGCAAGTTAAGACACATGAACATACATGAAAAGTTATGACATGCAAATGGCATACAACATGGAAAATGCAAGATGCAATGATCAAACATGCTTCTAATATGTAATAAGATGTGTCATGGATAAAATGGATGCATAAAATGTCATGGCAAGTCAAGGTATGAATGCAAATGCAAGATGGATGCATATGGAAGCCCAAATTAGGGTTTATGATCAAAGCATCAAACACAAACCAAAATCAGAAGCAAACATCAAGATAAAAAATTGAAAATGAATTCAAAGGATCCCTAATCCTATACTAACTCACTGCCCAAAGGAGAAGTTCCAACTCTTAACCTAATTCAAGTTATGATTTTTCTAAGTTTTCTAGGGTTTTAGGGTTCCTTAACAAGAAAATTACCAAACAAATGGAAAATGAAAGATCAAATCATGGCCATTTAATATCACAAACTACATACTAAACACAATGCAATGCAAAAAGAATCAAGGTCCAACTCTTTAGGGTTAGGCAGAAATGATTTTTGGAAGTTTGGATCAAAATAATGCATCAAAATGATTTTAATTCCATGAAAAATTCTCAAAATGCATCAAGATCAAAAAATAAATTTGGTTTGAGGGTTGGACAATGTTTCTAAATGTTTTTAAAGATTTCATGAATTTTTTGGTGATTTTTAAATACCTAAAAGTATTTTTAATTAATTAATTCTCATTAATTAATTAAAAAGAAACTTTTAAATATTTAAAAATACTTTTTTAATGCTAAAAATAAAAATAAAAATATTTTTGGGTTTTAAAAATTAATGAAACTTTTGACAAAAAAATTTCATAATTTTTAAATGGTTTTTACTATTTTTTATAAAATGTACAAGTTAAATGGAAAGAAAATAAAATAAAACAAAATAAAATGAAAAGTAATCTGATCCAATGATCCAGATTCAAAGTTGAAGGGAAATGGTTGACTGGCGCGCTAATGAATGGCCTGGATTGACTCTGGCTTTAATTAAGTTTTACGAATTAATTAAATGGATTAATTAGGTTTAATGGTGATTAGGGCAAAATGGACCCATCTGGACCACACATACACGCGCCAAGTCAACCCAAGTCAGATGATCCAACGCATGAGATTCAAATGCCATTAATGACTGGGATTAGGGTTAAACACTTTCAGGTGACCGGAGGGAAGCTCCGGTCATCTTCTCCGGCGGGTTGAAAACCCTAGAACATGATTCAGGCTACCATTCATCAAATTGAAAGCAGGGAAATGTTCCTCTACCCAAACCCCATTCAAATCACCCCTCAAACTAAATTTATCATGCACAAACAAAGAGAATCGAAGCCAACAAGATCCACGGGCAAAATTTCAGAGCCATGGTAAATCCTCATTTCTTACTCATTTTCAATTCTAAGCACACCCTCATGATCAGCAAGACATACACAACCAAATTATAACTTAAAAAGCAAGCTCTGAGAGAAAAAGTTCATGGCCATACCTGAGATAGAAGCTTCTGTTTCTGGGCTTTCTGAGCTACTCTTTGGTGCAAACTTACTCCACTGATTCCCCTGGTGCTAATGGCAGGCTTGGATGGAGCTTAAACAAGCTATTTTGAGAGGTCCAATTCTGGTGTATCAGAAAATGAGGTCTGTGTGTGTGATGTTTTAAGCTCTACCAATGGTTGATTCTGGTTCCTTTTAGTGTGTTTGATTTTTTGGTGAAGAGAAATTGGATGTGTGATGGCTAAAAAATGAGATTCGAAGAAGGGAAGCTCTTTGACAGTTTTTGTGGGGACTGAGTTCTGGCTTGCTTCAAGGGCCAATGCTGTGCTATATCATTCCCACAATGTGTGAATAGCCTGTGGAACAGGTCAGTAGGGGTGGCTGTTTACTGTTCCATGAGTATGGGAGTTTTGGCCAAAAAGTCAAGTTGGCTTGTACTTGTAGCATGGGCTATGGCAGCAGCAGTTTGAGGTCATGTCTTGCTTCAGCTTGGGTCAAGGATGACCCTTAGATTGCTTGAGAGTGACTGCAACATATGGATCATGAGCTATGCTAGCTTTTGCAACTTGCCCACTTGTGCTTTCTTGAGATTTTATGCTATGTACATGAGGCATTTCTTGCTGAATTTTGTTACATGATGTCTCAATTGGTCATGGCAATGCATAGAAATCAGTTGGTAATCACATAGCTCTTTGGAAAATGATTTTGCCAAAAATCCATCTTTTGCACTTGTAATGGAAAATGTCTTAAAGATCTTTGAAAACCAAAGCAAACAATGCAAAATCCCTTGGGCCAATTCTGTTTTTTAGGTTATGTATGATCATGTGATGAAGTTTTGAAGCCATTTTGAAGTCACTAGAATGCTTGGTACATGAATTTGCAAGTTTTCCATTTGGTGCATAACTTGAAGTTTAGTGATTTTTGCCAACTTTGACAAACCATAACTTTTGATCCAAAATGAATTAGGTCATGTTCTTGTACTTTTTGAAAAGGGAAAGATCTATTCTAAAACTTTCATGACCAAAGTTTTTCCATTTGAAGCATTTTTGGATCAAAAAGTAAGGGTTGAAAAGTTGCCTAAAATGACAAATTCCTTAAAAGTCAACCTTGTCCCAAAAAGTCAACTTTGCAAAAACTTGTAATTCTTGAATTTTGTGAACTTCTAACTTCTTCCATGATCAAATAAAGATCATATACACTCAAAATGATGAAGATCACCCCTTGGTTGGGTCATTGGGGGCCTCAGATGCCCTGATTTTGCACTGACTTGTTCAGAAAGTCAACCTTTGATCAGATGACTTCCCCATGGAATTTCTTCATGAAAATTGATATGCATACTCCCTATACCATATAGAGATCAATAGAAACAAGAATGACCAAAAAATTGGAGTTATGGCCTCTGAAACCAAAACCCTAATTTTAGGTCATCTGTGCAGTCAAGCCTGGCTCTACTTCCACAACAATCCCAGTTCTTGTGATTCTTTGGCATTCTTGACTTTGAGAGGATGTAATATGATACTTGACCACACATAGACCCCTTTGAAGTGATTGATGACCTTTGGAATGGCTCAAGAAGCTCTTGGATTTCTCAGATCACAAACCCTAGGTGCAGATGACTTAGAACCAATGCAAAGGCTCAAAATTGTGGTATGGGATGTTATGATTGTGTTTATGCATATGAAATGATCACAAGCCATGGTGTGAATGGGTGAGGGCAAATTTGGGGTGTTTACACTTATGACAAATTCTCAAAAGCAATAAAAGACTGAAAACACAAAAAACAAACAATAATCGTCTCCTCCGGGATTCTTTTCTCATCATCTTCACTCACAAACGAGAACTTGCTTCTTCCGTTCAATGCAAGACAGTTTGCACCTGAGCCAGACAGGTCATACACTTGAGCATAGACAAGTAAGCAGTTCACAAGTCAATTCATCTTTCAGTCTCTTTGGGTCGAACTACGGTGTTCTGACTTCCTCATTGCACGAGAGGATACGTAGGCATAACTTAACATTTATCGAACAAAAGTCTCTGTATATTCCCCCTCTTTCCAGCCTTATCCTTTAAGCCTCATGATCTTGAGCAATTCATTCTCATTCTTACACTGACACATCATTTATACACCTCACTTCTCTTGCACTGACACCTGTACATTCTTTTCCAGCTATTTTATACACAGATTGCACTGACACTACCCCTCTAAAACACAAATCTTTTAAGCGTGGATCCCGTCGAGTACGACGGACAATCTGGGTGCTAATACCTTCCCAGGTTGTAACCAACCCCCTTTCTCAGTCTCTCTGGTTCGCAACCGTCTTATCCATCTCTTTTCTAGGTCTATGCAGCATTACCTTTCCTCCGGGATAAAAATGCCTAGCTGGCGACTCTTTTCATCTCCAGTGAGTACATTGCTGTGTGTTCTCACTGTCCCTCTCGCCGACCGTTCGCGTCTGTACCTTTATTTGGGCCATTCCCCATTTATCGGGAGCGACAACTCCTTTTCGAAATTTGAACGATCGGTCCAGTTAGCTGACACCTACCCTGCCCCTGGGTTAAATGCAAGGGTTTTTTCATGTGAAAATAAACTCCTACTTCAAGGCTCAAATGGGTTGGCGAGGGTCTATCTCCCTTATATCTCCGGTGTTTAGGACTTGAAACAATGCTTGTACATCGTCAACAGGGTCTTTCTCAAAAGCACACAGTTAGAGATTTTTGCGTTTTCATTTCGTCGTCCTCCCTGATAGAGTTTAATCACAACAGTTGGTATTGCAATGCACATACACAAAATCATGAGTGAATACGAATGGATTACTTCAAGAGAAACATGTGCATTTTATTATGGTTATCATTCAAAAACAAATAAGTTTCATGCATGCATACAAATGTTTAAACAAACAATATAAACTACAAATGAAAATGCAGTAAAGAAGATGAACATTGCCATCATTGAGGAGACTTGACTCCGTCTGGACTTATTGCTTCTGAAGATGCCCTTGCAAACTAGGATGCCAATTTGATAAGGAGATTTCAATATGTGAGCAGACCTTATGGCATGATGACCTTTGAGTCGGCCAAATTTTGCATCTTGTACTTGAACACATCACAGTTGTCAATTGTATGCCTAAATGCCCCTGAGTGATACTTGCATCTAGCCTTCACATCATGGTGGTCATTATTGAGGAGGTTTGACTCCGTCTGGACTTATTGCTCTCGGAGACTTTCAGCAGTCAGTAGTCTGGATGTTTACTCAATCAAATTCGCGACCTTGTTTTTACCTTTGCCTCTGAAAGACTTGCAATCTTCAATTAAAAGGCCAGGTGCCCCAGAATGGTAATCATACTTGGCATTGAAACCCCAAAGGAAGCTTTGTCGGAGACGATCCTGATGCAGTTAGCTCAACCACTCCAAATTTGCGTAAATGAGGAAACTTATTGCACGTACGTCATCAGAATATGATCAAACTTCTTCTCAAGTGGTTTTGGCCTTTACCCTTATGCTCTGCCCGCTGGACTCTCTTGGGAAGCTGAAATTGGATGCCGACAAATGACGTCTGGAGGGAAGAGGTTGATAAATGAAGTTGATAAATAAAGTTGCTCGGAAAGATCTTGCACGATCTCCTGCCTACGTATCTCCATTGACCAATGGAGAATCAGAGCAGCGTAGTTCCCCTCAATAGGAATGAAAATAGCTTCATTCAGAATTTCCATAACCAAGCTAATCTGAGTCTTCATCTGGTTGACTTCCTGTTTCAGCAGTTTCTGGTTCTGAAATAAAGCTTATACTTCTGCCCTGAATGGCCTTAGCTGGGTCTTCCTTTGATTAACTCCGCCCGGAGTTGCTTCAAATATATACCTTGATGAATGTGATTCAAGTTGTCCATTTGAAGAGAAACCAAATCAGGATAATAATCTGTCTCTGAACACCTGTCAATAATGCAAGGATGTATGCAAATGCCATGTTCAATTATTTCTGAGGAATCTATCTGCTTTAATTCAAGTTTTGATACAGAAAAATCCAACAACATGATTCAGATATGTGATTCTCGGAAATAAATGAACATGTATGCAGAAATGCTATGATGTCATGTATGCAACAGACGTGTGATCAATGGTGTGATGTTGGTGTTGAGCAGTGAACCAACAGTTTGTATAGAACCCCAATAACGGCACCATCTCTGTATAGAACCCCATAACTGAGAACCCAATAACTGTAGAACTGGATCACATAATAGAATAGTCACTGATGGTGTTGAAGTTGAACAACGAGCCAAGTATCTGTGGAGAGTCACAATATCAAGGTCATAATGGTAATCACAGTAACAATTTCTCTGAATAGAAATCCCAGATCTCAGAATCAAAGAACCATAGAACACTGAACAATACTGGCAAAGTGGGTATGTTGAAGTTTAGGGTTCCTGCAAACCTGTAAACCCCTCCCAATCTCATGGGTGTGCTACTCGGGTCAACATCACGGACTCTCAAAGCCGAATAGCAATAATATGTTCACCATTTCCGAGAAATTGCTCATGACCAAATCAGGGAATCGGTTTGGCATTATGTACTAATCAGGGAGGCCTCAGCTGAGTCCAAGGAAACAAGCATCCCTCATTGGTCCCCAATTTCAAGCACTGAATCGAGAAACAATAGTACATTCATCCCGAAGGGTACAATACTACCGTCATACGAACAGTTTGCCTTGACTGGATTCCTATGAGAGAACCAGGCCATCCTATGTGAGTTCCCAGTGGACCCTCGGATGCGAGTGGGTTTGCCAACAAATGTGGTCTGCCACTGTCATCACTAGAGAGGGTTGTTTCCACTAAGGTTCTCAATGATCGGTCCCCAGATGCACATAACCATCAAGGTTGTATCCCTAAGTGGGGAAGAACCCCCACACAAGATAGTTCCAAGACGGTCGCAACCTGGGTGTGGAACACATCGCCACTCATCATGTAATCATGCGAGTACAACATGTCCACGATAATCCTATAGTGCACTAAAGCCGGGTAGTTGGCTTATCTCACAGTAACTCCCATCCCATAGAAAAAATGAAAACCAACATAGCCAGACAGTCTAGTATAATATGATGCATGGAAAATAAATACTGAAAGCGGTAAATAAATGCGGTAAAGTAAAGATGTAAAGAACTGTAAATAAAAACAGTAAAGCTAAACTAAAGCACTCAGAATCAAACAGATAAACACCTAAAGAAACAAAGCCAACATGCGCTAGGATTGACTCTACAAGGGAAACCGGAAGAATCAGGTTATGTCCCCAACAGAGTCGCCAGCTATCGCTCCTGGGATTTTCATCCAAGTACAAACGTGGAAGTGGCGCGGAAAATGTAGAGTCGCCAGCCAGACATTTTTATCCCGAATGAATGGGAAAGGTAATGTTGCACAAACCTGAGGAAGAAGGAAAGGACAAGGCCTGCGAACCAAAGATCTGAGTTCGGGAGTTGGTTACGACCTGGGAAGGTATTAGCACCCCATATCGTCCGTCGTACCCGACGGGATCCACGCTTGCTTGTTTTGTTTCAAAGGGTGAGAAATAAAGTTGCTGCTGAACAAATGAACCGCTAACTGGAAACTGGAATGAAATGCGAAAAGGAACTGAAATAAGAAAATGGAAAGAAAGGGGGAAATGTAGGGAAAATAAAGAATGTGCTCGAACGGGCCCTACCCCGCTGCCTACGTACCTCGTCGGGATAATGAGGATCAGAGTCGACGTAGTTCGCCTAACTAAGGCGGGAACTATTTGTTTGTGTTTTTTACAGCTGGAACTGCGTATGTCTATGCTCAGGTGTTGCAGGCTCGTCTGGTACGAGTGCGTTTACCTTCTTGCATGAAAGACAAGTCGTCGCAAGTTCGCGTTGTGAGTGAATGAGATGAGAAGAGAAGTTCCCGCAGGATAGTCGCTTGTTATTTGTTTTTTTGTCTTTTATGAGAAGTGTTTTTTTGAATTTGTTTGTGAACTGTCTTGTACTAAGACCTATCCATCACGGTGAGTATTTACACCTCGCCCCGAAACAGGATGCGTATAAACACTCCGCAACAAAGTCTCGTGTCGTACAAGATTGTTCGGTTTTTATTAAGTGTTTTATTTCTTTTCTTTATGAGATGAGAAAGAATGACTCAAGTTGGAAAAGGAAAAATCTAATGGGAACTAAGACACACCCTAATTTTTATTAATTTATTTACAAGGGAGATCCTATGGTTAATGAGGTATTCTAATCCTAAGAAAGAAAAGGAAAGGAAGAAAAGAGAGCTTAGAAACTAACTTACTTCCTAAGGAAGTTAAGTTGTCTCTAAAGAAAGGGAAAACCTAAAAGCAAAGCACAAGGTGCTAAGGCAAACAAAATTAAAATGCACAAGAGATGGTAATGAAGTAATGCTTACCTCAATCTTCCCCCCTATAAAACAAAAGTTAGCATGACAATGCATATTGGAAGTAAAATCAAAGCATGAAAGCGATTAAGTACCATAAACGTCCTAGAATGGAACTAGGATTCAAAATAAGACCTAAGTCTAAAGGTGAAGGTACCTAAAGGTTACATGACTTCTAAAGTCAGTAGCTACATGATATAGGTCCCTAAGTATACTAGGATACCTCACAAGATCAAACTATGTCAAACTATGTACAAAAAGTTCACATAAATTCACCTAAATGCAAGTTAGGGCTTATGGATGAAGTATGAATGCATATGGCTTACAAACATGAATTAATACATGAAATGAACATCAAAGTCAGTAGTGAATTCTTATGAAGATGGATGAATGAATATACAATCATGGATGCAATGGATTAGGCATATGGAGCAATGAGAAGAAGATATGAGAAGAAACGAACAAAAATCGCATAAGATCACAAATGATGAAAGTTAAGGAAGAATGGCATATGAATATGCATGAAATGATTATGGGTCAGTAGCATAAAAGGTATGAGATGCAATTAGAATGCATGAATAGGCATTAATGATTTCCACATAATTCAAGTTATTATTTAGAGGAGAAGAGAAACTAGTTTAGGTTAAACATGTTCAAGTAATTATGCACTTTAAAGCACCAAGACAAACCAAATGAGTATGGTTCAAAAAATGACCTATGACTGGAATTAAAGACATACAAATGACCTATAATCAACTCCTAAAAGCTACCAAAAATCCCCTCAAGAAAATAGCATGAATGCCTTCTTGACATTTAGGTTATGCGACACATAAACACATGAATCAACCTAGGATCTAGGTGACATGGAAAAATAGAAAAAAGCCTTTATAAATTATGAAATTAAATCCCTGGAATGATATAGTGATTATCTTACATGGTCCAAAAGGATTCTACAAAATTATGCACCAAAGTGCCAAATCAATTCCTTGACTAGCAAGGTAACAAATCACGATCATCGAAAAACAACTCCACAAAGTGGATCAAAAAGGGCACTAAAAAATTATGAAAAAAATACCTAATGAGAATCAAAATGTCACAAATTACAGTGATTAATCACACACAAAAAATAGGTTTCACACCTATGGGGAAAAATCGATTTCGGTCCCTTATGCCAAAACATTCCTTTTTGGGACAGCTTTTGATCTAAAATCCAAATTAATTATTAAAACCAACCACATCTGGAAACAAAAAATATGACAAATTAATTAAGAGGATGAGGATTACTCATGAATTTTTCCATAATTTTATCACACCTAAAACTATTTTTAATAATTGCGACGAAACGGGCAAAAAAGTGGATTTTAAGGGGAAGTGAAAGGAATCGATCCTAATGGTTCGTAACCTAATCCCTAAGCTCCGAAATCGACACAAACCAACATATATCACAAATAAATCCAGTGCCTCAGGTGGGAGGGCTCAATATGCACCTTAAGTTATATGGTCCTAAACCGCATACAACTATAATGATGCTTAAAAGCCGAAAAAGCTTTAAATTACTTACTTGATCGAAGTGCCGATCCTCACAAAAAGAAATCCAAAAAAAATTCCATGCAAGGTCTTGTAATCTCTCATGAGCAAAATAAATGCTCATATTCCATAATTGCTTCATGAGGATCCACCATAATCGAGATCGATACAAATCGATCAAAAAAACGCATGAACAAATCAATCTAAAATTAATCCTAAACACTAATTGAAATTAGTGCAAAAATTCTAAATTAAAAAAATGCCAAGAAACTAATAAAAAATGTTAATCATCAAAAATTAATTAGCAAGAAAATTAATTAAGAACTTTAACAAGAAAATTAATAAGAAATTTCTAAAATAAAGAACAAAGGGTGTATTTGAAATCCAACCACAGCCAATAACAAAAACGGCCCAAGGCCCAATCTCCTCCCACTAGGCGCAGAAGGGGGTGCAATACTGAAGTTTGTTGGTGCGAATAGCAGCTGAATGAAGTCTTGGCCCAAATCCAGTTGTTGATGGAATGCGAGGGTGCCGAAAAGAATCTGGGTGGTGCGGATAATAAAAACATGGGCAAGGCCCAATTTCGAAACCAGAACCACAGGCTGGAGGTGCGAAACAGAATATGGGTAGTGTGAGAAGTAAACCATGGAATTTTAGGCCCAAATCAGAATTCTTATGAAACCCTAAAAATTATGTTTAACATGAAACCTTTTATCAAGATGAAACCCTTAGGAGGATACAAACAACACGTTCATCTTCCTCAACGAATCCTCCATCGGCGGTGTACCTCTTCGTCTCTCCCGATGACACACCGATTAGATCCTTAGCCGCAACCCCGTTTCACTTCGTCAATGTCGCCGGTGACACCACCTTGTTCTCAGAATAATCTTCCGGCATCAACCACAACTCCGTTCGTTACTTTGCCTTCGAGGTTCGACGCCGCTCGCGTTCTCCTCCTTACGATTCGCCACCATCGCTCCATTCCTGTTCGTATCACAACAACACCGACCTAATCGATCCGGAAACCCCCTTTAACTCGCAAAGAGCTTGCGCGAGACACTCGGTTCAAAGGAAGTAGTTCGGATGGCGAAATGAACACGAATCGGATCGAAACCCTTACCTCGATTTACCATCCATGATCGGAACGAAGCTTCGACTTGAAACTTCAAAGGTTCGCTTGGTTCGATCCCGATTCTCTCTATGCTAGTTGTTGCCTCGACCATGGATCTGCAAATTGATCTGGTACAAAAATGATGATTAACGCAGGTATGAACGTTTATATTCAGAGTTGTTCTTCCCTTGCTCTTCATCTTCAAATCTTCGTAGCTGTCTCGTTCTTGCTTTGATCTTCTTCAATTCAATCGTTGTTGTGACTGGCCTTTGATTTTTTTTGTTGAAGAGTGATGAAAATTGTTGTTTTGATGAGATTAACAAAGATGATCCGAAGAGGATTTGGGGAAATTCTGATGATGCTTGTTTTTTTGAACATTTTGAGTTTTTATTGATGCAGGGTGGTGAAGATTTGAGCTTGATGAAGTTGTTGTGTTGATGTTAATCTTGTAGGCTGTAATGATGATTGAAGGTGAGTGTTGATTGAAAGATTTGAAGAAAGTTGCAGAGGGATTGTTGACTGATGAAGGTCACAGGATGATGAAGATTATTGAAATCTTATTGAAGTTGATTGTTGATGATTGCATAGTTCATTGAAGATGTTGATGAATGGTGTTCTGATGTAATTGCTGAAGATGATGATAGATGTGGAAGGAGAAATCAAATGATGAAGATTGTGGATTCTGAATCTTGTTGGATGAAGGGTAAGGGTTCTGATTGTTGGTAATGAACATTGAAGAAAGGTATGAGGTATAAGATGAAGATGAGTTCTTGAGAGTGGTTTTTCTTGGTGATGATCAAGATTGAAGTTGGGGTTTTCACTGAGTTTTAATGGAGGTTGCAGGAGATTCAGAGAGAGGGATTGGTACAGGTTGATGAAAATTATTATTCAGATTGAGATCGATGGAGCTGAGAGGATCCCCCCGAAGTTATGGTGATTGAAGGAAGATTAAATTTGCCCAAGGTGGTGAGTGCAATTTCCGGTTCTTGAGAAGAAAGAGAGATTGAAAAAAAATGGTTATGAGTTTTTTTTGTTCTGCTCTTCTGTAACTCTCCTTTTTCTTCTTTCTGTTGTTTCTGTTAATGCTGTTTTTGTCAGTTAGGATTTCTAACTGATTTTTGGTATCCCTTTTTATTTTTTCCGAAACTCTCATGATTGGAATCTATGTATCTGTATGTCTTTGGAGAGAAAAAATATATAAAAATAATAAAAACTCATTTGTTCAGATATTGGATTGGATGTATAAGTCTTGGACTTAAATTGGATTGATTGATGAAAAACATTCTATAATTGAGAATTGGATTGATTGATGAAAAATGTATTGAAATAATTGGACTGACCATTGGACAAAAATATGACTATGGACCGATTAATGAACTTGGTTTAGGGATAAAAAATGAAACAAAATAAATGGCTTTGATGATTGGTTAATTGAATATATGGTTTATGGTTTGTAAATGAGAAGAAAAAAGAATGGTTAAGAATAGGTATGGTTTAATATGGATTAAGAAAATATGGTTTAATGGGCTTGAAAAATAATATGGTTCAATGGGCTTAACAAGAAATGTGATTTGGGATTGGATATTCTAATGTAGAAATAAAATGGCTTTCACGAATGATTTAAATTGAAGAAATAAAACGGTTATGGTTTAATATGGATAAGTGGATGGATTTAGTTTTAGTTAGAGATAGAATTTGAAAAATGGACAAAAATGGATAAAATTGGATGTAGATTTAAAGAGATGGGTTCTAAAAGGAATGGTCAAATAGATATTTGGATATGGGCCTAAAATGGCGATTGGGTTAAAGTAAGTGGAAATTGGTTATTGAATAAAGTGTGGAATTATATAAAAGGATACGGATTAAGACCGAACGTCGGGAATCGAATATGGATTTTCAAGAAATGGTTTAGATTGGATAATAAGAAAGACAAATGGTAACGGCTCATATCCCATATAGGCATTGCGTACTTGAGTTCGAACTTGAATGATGCCTTCCAAATAGACCAAAATTGTGCATTCTCCTTCAACCCTAAATCGAATCCTTCAACATAATCCACTCTTGATACCATAATAAACTCCACACAATCTCGAATTATTGCTCCATAAACAAATGGATCCACACCACTCTTTAATACACTGGACCTCAACGGGTGAAGTGTCCTCAAATCAAATCATGAGCACGACCTCCAAATCCCCTTAAGATGTTCAATGAAGAAGAATTCCACTTGAGACGTTAAGAGGAGTAGAAACTCTTGTTCCAAGCCAAATTTGATTAGCCACCTCAATAATAGATTAGATGCACCAGTGAATAACCTTCATCATTTCAAATCCTGATAAATACGGACAAAGTACGAAACCCTAACTTCCAAGATCCCTGATCATATGCCTTATGAATTCAATGCAAATGCAGGGTTATGAATATTATGATCTAGTGGAATATGCAGATGAATGCAAAGCGATGAACCAATTAGTGGTAAAAAGAATGAGGGAAAATTTTGAGGTATTACAGCTGCCCCTATTCAATCAACTGCAGACCTGAACGGATAATTGCAACAGCTTTTAGACGTTCAAGGTATGGAGTGAATGAATACTCGAATAAAACCTGAAAATTTGCACACTGAGGGTAATGGAAATGCCATTTGCCCATTTATTTATTTATATATTTTTTTATTTTGACCTCTGAATAGGTAGCGAAAATAGAACCAGGTGGAGATATGCTGGGAAGAATGACATCCTTGAATGACCACTGTAAACACCCCAAATTTTCCCTCACCCATTCACATCATGGCTTGTGATCATTTCATATGCATAAACACAATCATAGCATCTCATATCCCATTTTTGATTCACTGCATAGATTCAAAGTCATCTGCATCTAGGGTTTGTGATCTGAGCAATCCAAGAGCTTCTTGAGCCACTCCAAAGGCCATCAATCACTTTAAAGGGTTCCATGTGTGTTCAAGTATCATATTATATCCCCTCAAAGTCAAGAATGTCAAAGAATCACAAGAACTGAAAATGGTGTGGAAGCAGAGCCAGGCTTGACTGCACAGATGACCTAGAATTAGGGTTTTGGTTTCAGAGGCCATAACTCCAAATTTTTTGGTCATTCTTGTTTCTATTGGTCTCTATATGGTATAGGGAGTATGCATATCAATTTTCATGAAGCAATTCCTTGGGGAAGTCATCTGATCAAGAGTTGACTTTTCAAGCAAGTCAGTGCAAAATTAGGGCATCTGAGGCCCCCAATGACCCAACCAAGGGGCATTCTTCATCATTTTGATTGTATATGATCTTTATTTGATCATGGAAGATGTTGGAAGTTTACAAAATTGAAGAATTTCAAGTCTTTTGCAAAGTTGACTTTTTGGGAAAGTTTGACTTTTAATGAAATTGTCATTTTAGGCTACTTTTTCAACCTTTACTTTTTGATTCAAAAAAGCTTCAAATGGAAAAACTTTGGTCATGAAAGTTGTAGAATGGATCATTCCCTTTTCAAAAAGTACAAGAACATGACCTAATTCATTTTGGATCAAAAGTTATGGCTTGTCAAAGTTGGCAAAAATCACAAAATTTGAAGTTTTGCACCAAAAGGCAAAGTTGCAAATTCACTTCTCAAGGCAAATTTAGTCATCAAAGGGACTTCAAAACCACACAACATGATCATACAACTTCTAAAAATCAGAATGGGCCAAAGAACTTTGCATTTTCATGCCTTGGATTTCATGAATTCACAAAGGGGCCAAACCTTGTACAACTTGCAAAACTCATCATGAGACACAACCCACTTGCTGGCTGACTTGCTGAACCATCCTAGGGTTCCCCCCACATCATGCTGCGCAGGACATGCCTTTTGTCCTTGGCTAGAAAGTAGCCCATGCCCTTCTTACACAAACATTGACATTTTGGCAACTTGAGCCATACCTATCACAAAAGCACACATCACATCTTCTGACCAATGGCAATTGTTTATACAAATCAAATGCAAGCCAAACATAACAAGAAGCAAGCCTAAAACACTCCATAACTCAGCATTCTCATTTTCCACCCCTTGTGCAAAAGCTTTCGAAACTGCTTACACAAGTCACAAACACACAAACTAACTTCACAGATCAACTCAACACACCTTCCTAGTCACAAAGCACCCATCACCATTGCCTTAAACTCCCAGAATCATAAATACGACTCTCACCTCACCTTGAGCAGAACCTCTGCTATCTTCCAAACCAGCCACCATAAACTTCTTCTAAGCATCAGGACTTCATCAGGGGCCTAAGAGGAGTGGTTTGCGCAAAGAGAGAGGGTCAGAAAGTTGCAAACAGAGAAAGCTCAAAGCTCAGGTATACCAAGAACATTTTTTCCAGAAATGGATTTTTAAGTTTCTAAGTTGTTCTTCATGTCTTGCTGATCACTCTGGTGCTTTTATTTTCTAAAATGGTTGAGAAATAAGCATTTAATCTTGTTCTGAAACTTTTCTGACCTAAAGATGTTTGGTTTCGATTCGCACGATTAATGAAAGATAAATGAGTTTTGATTAGGGGTTTTGATTCAGTGATGTGTAGGGATGATTTCTGGGCTTTTAGTTTTCATTTTGGTGAAGTTTTGAGGATTTTAGAGATTTTCAGGTGGGATTCCCACCGGAGAAGACGACCGGAAGTCTTCTCCGGCCACCTGAAAACAATTAGGGCTAATCCATGTAATTAATGCAAGTTTGAATTCTGAGCGTAGGATTGGTTGACCTTGGTTGACTGGCGCGTGTTTGGAGGGTCCGGATCTTCCATTAAACCCTAATCCAGTCATTTGTGTAATTAATCAGGATTAATTAAATTCAAATTTTAGAATGAATCTCAGCCATTCAAACGTGCGCCAGTCAATTCCCGCGTGTCAAATTTAAACCCTGGCCATTGGATTAGCATACTTTTCATTTAATTCAGTTTTTATTTCATTTTATTTCATTTGTTTTCTCATTTTATAAAAAATAGTAAAACAATTTTAAAAATTCTGAAAATTTTTGTATAAACTTTTATTAATTTTCAGAAACCAAAAACATTTTTATTTTTATTTTTTGCATTAAAAAATATTTTTAAATCATTTAAAAGTTTATTTTTATATAATTAATGAGAATTAATTAATTAAAAATACTTTTAGGTATTTAAAAATCACCAAAAAATTCATGAAGCCTTCATAATTATTTAGAAACATTGTCCAACCCTCAAACCAAATTTCTTTTTTGATCTTGATGTCTTTTGAGAATTTTTCATGGAATTAAAATCATTTCAAGGCATTATTTTGATCCAAACTTCAAAAAATCATTTCTGCCTAACCATTGAGAGTTGGACTTTGATTCTTTTTTCATTGCATTGTGTTTAGCATGTAGTTTGTGAGATTAAATTGGCATGATTTGATCTTTCATTTTCAATTTGTTTGGCATTTTTCTTGTTAAGGTACCCTAAAACCCTAGAAAACTTAGGAAATTCATAACTTACATTAGGTTAAGAGTTAGAACCCCTCCTTTGGGCAGTGAGTTTGTATAGGATTAGGGTTCCTTTGAGTGCATTTTCAATTTTTTATCTTGATGTTTGCTTCTGATTTTGGTTTTTGTTTGATGCATTGATCATAAACCCTAATTTGGGCTTCTTTTTGCATTCATCTTGTATTTGCATTCATACCTTGACTTGTCATAGCATTTTGTGCATCCATTTGGTTCATTAGACATCTTAAGACATATTGAAAGCATGTTTGATCATTGCATCATGTATTTGCCATGTTGTATGTCATTTGCATATCATAACTTTTCATGTGTGTTCTTGGTTCTAAACTTGCTCCATTTGCATCCATTGGTCCATATGATCATCCTCATGCCTTGCTTCATGTTTGCACCATCTCATAGCATCATTATCATCTCATATATGCTTCTGGTTTTGATTTGCATCATGCCATTTCATTCCATTTTGCATTGCATTGCATCTTTCTCACTAACTTTTCAGGTGGTAAGCAACTTTGAGAAGTGAATTTGCCTTCACTTCTCACAATTTCTTTTCATCTCTCTTATGCATCATTGCTGCATTTTGTTATGTGTTTGAGATTGAGCTTGCTCATTCTTCTTCTTCTCACTTTCTTCCTTCAAGTGACTTGACTTCTTAAATGAAGCAAGTTACTTTGCTTCTCCTGATCCTTTCATCTGCTTCCTGGTGGTTCCATTGAAGATTTCTCTTGTTAACCTCACAAACCTTAGGAACAACCAAGCATGACAATGATTAGGGTTTTGATTAGTCTCCCCACTTAGTTTTTACCTTTGTGTCTCTTTGAGTCTTCTCTTCTCATCTCATAATCAGGGACTAAACCCTAAAGGCTTTAAGGCTTTGTGATTAAGCTTATGCCTGCATCCTTCTATTAGGATGGAGTGTATAACTTTAATCCTAAGTGTTAAACCCTTAATGTGTTTAACTCTTTTAATCAATCCACTTAATAATCATCAAGACATCAAGCTTGTAACTTGGGCCTTGCATTAGGGTTCTAATTCTTCCTTAATTGGTTAAGAAGGACTAACCCTAGGGTTAATGGACAAGTCCTCCTCAAGTTGTCTTACAAATCATAAAATCCACTTCTTCATCATATCATTAAATAAAATCCACTTAACCAAAGGCTTGTTTTGTCATGAGTTTAATCCCTAATCATGGATTAAGTTGAGGAGCTTTCCTCAGCTTAAACATTCTCATCTATTATCCTTCTATTAGGATGGTGTAATGAGTCTGTTTAATCCCTGATTATGGCTTAATCTCATTACTCAACACTAAACAAAAACAACAAAAACATTTAAATAATCACAAGTAGGTTAATGATCTTAATCCTACATCAAAAGGTGATTAAGTGTGAGATGCTGACTTCACACTTAAGGTATTCTCATTACCCCTAATCAGAGGGAAGATGTGATGAGTTTACTAACCCATTGGTTTAGGCTTAAGCTCATTAACTTATGACAAATTCAAAAGCAATAAAAGACTGAAAATACAAAAACAAACAATAATCGTCTCCTCCGGGATTCTTTTCTCATCATCTTCACTCACAAACGAGAACTCGCTTCTTCCGTCTAATGCAAGACAGTTTGCACCTGAGCCAGACAGGTCATACACTTGAGCATTGACAAGCAAGCAGTTCACAAGTCAATTCATCTTTCAGTCTCTTTGGGTCGAACTACGGTGTTCTGACTTCCTCATTGCACGAGAGGATACGTAGGCATAACTTAACAGTTATCGAACAAAAGTCTCTGTTTATTCCCCCTCTTCCAGCTTCATTCTCTTAGCCTCATGATCTTGAGCATTTCATTCCTGATCTCACACTGACACTTCATTTATACACTTTACACTTCTTTACACTGACACCTGTACATCCTTTTCCAGCTCTCTTGCACACAAATTGCACTGACACTACCCCTTTAAAACACAAATCTTTTAAGCGTGGATCCCGTCGAGTACGGCGGACAATCTGGGTGCTAATACCTTCCCAGGTTGTAACCAACCCCCTTTCTCAGTCTCTCTGGTTCGCAACCGTCTTATCCATATCTTTTTCTAGGCCTATGCAGCATTGCCTTTCCTCCGGGATAAAAATGCCTAGCTGGCGACTCTTTTCATTTCATCCTTTCGCCGACCGTTCGCGTCTGTACCATATTTGAGCCAACCTCATCTTTTGGGAGCGACAACTTGGCGACTCTGCTGGGGACCCTTATACTGCAACCAGGGCTTCTGGTTCTTTTTGTGGGTTCCTCCTAGCTCTTGATTGATTTGTGTTTACTGGGGTGTTATGTGCTATTTGTGTTTGTTTATTTATTTTATTTTTTGCTTTATGTACAATTGTTTTACTGCTTTCTTTATAGCTTTACATATATCATACTGTCATACTGTGCTGGCTGGATTTGTTTTGTTGCTTTGGTGGGTGGGTGTGCTATTGAGAGTTGAGGTCCTATACCTGGGACCTGAGGGACACCTAGGCTAGAGTGGTTCATGTTCTTTCCCATTCCATTTCGGTCTGGTGCGGGAATATGAAACACGGTTCAGATATGGGTTTCTTCTTGAGAACTCTGTGCTGCAGATTTCCTGTAGTGCTAGGGCTATCTGGGAAGCCTGCTAAGTCTGAATGACCTTTAGTATTGACCTTCAGAAACTGAGGTGAATTAGAGGAGGATCTTTTATGGTTATTGTAAACACTGTACCTCCGGGTTAGAAGTGTTTACACTTCTCATAACTGATCCAAGTCTGAGGATCCTTGTTTTAGAACATCACATGTGAGGGGGTTGGGCTGTTTACAGGTTTGCAGGTACCCTTGACCTCAACATACCCTGTTACTTTGTTTTGATTAAGAGTACTCCATGTTGGAATAGTTCTTGTGATTTTTAACCCTGGACATGTGACTCTTTATTTGAGTCCCCCACCTTGGCTACTGGACTTTTGAACCTCCATCTGGATTTCTTGAACACACCTGGACTTATATCAGAGCACTTGATCAGATCCAGCTCAGTCACAAACCCTTGCATATCATTTGCATACATCATCATTGCATCATTTTAACATTTGCTTATTTGTTTTTCAGGGTATCCCTACTTTATTTTGGCTTGGTTTTGACCCCATCATCAGCATAGACCTACCCTCATCAGTATCTTCTTCAGCTATCAGCTACCAGCTTCAGTCACCTGCACCACCAGCACCTGCCTGTCAGTGGCCCATCTTCAGTGTTACTCTCCATCATCAGCACCTGTCTCAATTCTTCTTCAACAACATGGCACCTAAGAAGAGTAACATCTCCTATCATTTCTTTCAGCCTGAGCTAGCTGACATCAGGAGGATTCAGACCCTGGTTACTCCAGACCATATACCACTATTCAGAGAACACTATGGAGGCATACTTGATGTGGTTATGGATTTGGACCCTTCACAGAGGAGCCTGATTCATACTTGCCTGCAGTTCTATGATCCCCCTCTGAGGTGTTTCACTTTTCAGGATTTTCAGTTGGGACCTTTATTAGAGGAGTATTCATCATTGGTTGGTGTACCTATCAGGGGTGGAGTCCCCTTCAACCCAGAGATGGATTTTCCCAGTAATGAAGAGATAGCAAAGGCATTACATCTGGAATCAGTTCTGATTGGGCAGAATATGACTACCAAGGCTGGAATCTCTGGTCTACACTTGGATTTCTTGACCTCTCAGGCTATTCTGAAGGCCTCCTTGGGGGAGTGGAAGGCAGTCTGTGCATTATTAGCCCTTAGCATATATGGGGTTATTTTATTTGCAGATGAGCCTAAGTTTGTTAGCAAGAATGCAATCCATCTTTTTATCCTGAGGAACCCAGTGCCCACTTTACTGGGAGATTTCTACTACTCTGTTCACCAAAGGAATGAAAAGCAGAGAGGAAGATTGGTGAGGTGTTGTGCTCCCCTTTTCCATACCTGGTTGCTCAAGCACTTGCCCAAGACTGATGCATTTTTGAATCCTCATCAGCAGAGGAATTGGGCCAGAAGACTCACTGCTTTAACTTCAGCTGATATCAGATGGTGCACTCAAAGCACAAAGGGCAGGGACATTATTACCAGCTGTGGGCAGTTTCCCAATGTACCTCTGATAGGAGTAAAGGGTTGCATCAACTACAACCCTCTGCTATTCAAAAGGCAATTGGGCTATGCATTGGTCCACCCTCCTAAAGCACAAGACTTAGCTGAGACTCTTTACTGTGAGATTAAGCCTAATCTGGCTATTGTCAGGCAAGCATCCTGGGCTTGGGACAATGTCCAGACTAAAGGAGTAACCATTCTGGGAAGATGCAACAATGTGGCCTCAGCACAGTACTGTGAGTGGTCCCATGCCAGGGCTCAATTTTCTGGGATGCCCTTCACCATGGAAGATATACCTGGACCATCCTCAGCACCACCTCCTGTCACTGTCAGTTTAGAGGAGTTTGAGAAACTAAAAGAGAGAAATGAGAAGTTGACTCAAGCTCTACAGAAGACCCTCTGGGGGAGGAGTGATGGTCGGCTGGACATTGAGAGGTTAGAAAAGCTAAAGTTGGAGCATCTGGCCAGGATTGAAAAGTCAGAGGATTACATCAAGAAGTCTAGGGCTGGAGAACAGATCTTGAAGAATGCCTGCAAGGAAGCTCAGTTCCAGAAGGCCAGGACTGATTTGTATCTGAAAGAGAGTCAAGCCAGGTGGGTCAGGATCACCGAAGCTCGTACTCTGGAAGATAAAAGGACTCAGGACAAGATTGAGCAGCTGGAGGCTAGTGCAAAAGAGCAACAGGAAGCCCTGCTAGCAGCCCAGAGAGAGATCTCAGAGTTGAAGATTAGAGCTGGTGTGAAGAGGTCAAAGGACCAGAGTCAACACAAGAAGCTAGCTGCAGCTGTTACTACCAGGAATCTCCTTATCAGGAATCTCACAAAGCGTCCAACTGATCCTGTGACTGAAGCACTTCTCAAGGAAGTTCAGGAGGATGACTTTGGTCTTGGTGTCTGACTTTTTCTTGTTGTTGTTTTCATTTCATGTACTTTTATTTTCTTATGTTGTATTTTGACCCCTCAGAGGGCATGTATTGTAAAAAGCAAACTATGTATCATTTACTTTTTGTAATATATGTATTAGTTTGTTCTATCTGAGTTTCTTTCAAGCAAAGTCACAAGCATCTTCCTCAGGGGTCTGGAAAGGTCAAAACCAAGTGCCATGCCGGATACCTTGGAGACAAATAAGCATACTGCATTGCATGCTAACCTTTGTTTGTTTTGTAGGTTTGTTTTGTTTTTGTTACTAACTCTGTTGTGATCTTAGGAACTATTGCTCGACGTCGGGTATTCCCACTCAACCGTCCACACAGATATCCAACCCGCAACAACCTTCCGGGTATACAGATGGACCAGGTACAACAGGACCTTACAGAGGTCAGGAACCAAATGGCCAATGAGTGATTGGAAATGAGGAATCAGATGACGCAATTTATGGAGGTGATGAATGGATTGGCACAGAGCCAAGAGAGACTGAGGGCTTTAGTAGAGAGGCAGACTCAGGAAGATCCCCATCTAGGGACTGGTGGGACAAGCAACAATGAGAGGGTTCAGCCTCATATCAACCCACCTGTATTTGGACCCCACCTTCATCCAGAAATCAACATCCCTGCTAATGTTCAAGGGAATGCTACCACGGGCAGAGTGCTGCAAGAAGACCCCCAGGAAGATCAGTTCACAGTGATGGGAGCCGGGGAAGAAGCCTATGACAGAAGGCTAGATGAAATTGCTGAAAAATTAAGGTCCTTGGAGTCTCAAAACTCCTTGGGTTTTGATGTTATGGACATGGGCTTAGTGGACGGGGTCAGGATTCCCCACAAATTTAAACCACCGTGCTTTGAAAAGTACAACGGGACTTCCTGCCCACGGACCCACTTGCAATCCTTTCTGGGAAGGCTGAAGGCATATACCAGGGATGAGAAGCTATGGATGTTTTATTTCGAGGATAGCTTGACAGGAGCTTCGAGGGAGTGGTACTCTCATCTGACTAGAGCCACCATCAGATGTTGGAAAGACTTGGCAGAGGCCTTCATTAGACAATACCAGTATAATTTGGATATGGCACCCAACAGGACCCTCCTGATGGGAATGTCACAGTCATCCAGGGAAAGCTTCCGGGAGTACGCCCAGAGGTGGAGACAGCTTGCTGCTGCTGTCCAGCCACCCATGTCAGAGAGGGAGATGGCTGATATGTTTATGAACACCCTCCAAGGAACATACATTGATAGGCTAGCTTCCTTTTCTTCCACCAGCTTTGCAGATGTCGTTATAGCTGGAGAAAGAATTGAGAGCCTATTAAAGATGGGCAAAATTTCTGACAACGGTGCCAGCTCATCCAGCAACTCAAGAAAGCCTTTTGTGGGCCCAAGAAGAACTGGTGAGACCAATGTTATCCATGCCGGCAGAGGCAGACCCCAATATGTTCATAGGTCTGTGGCAGCAGTCACCATTCCCGCTCCAATTCATCCACAACCAGCTTATCAACCACAGCAACCAAATTATCAGCAACAAACTCAGTATCCTCCTCAGAGAAACTATAACAACACCAACAACAACAATCAGCAAAGACCGTTCCAACAGAGACCTTCTCAGGCCAATAGGGTGATCGATCCGATCCCTATGCCCTATGCCACATTATTGCCACAACTCCTAAAACTCAACCTGGTTGAGCTAAGGACGTTGGCACCTCCAGATCCTGCCAGTCTACCCATAAATTATGACGCCAGCGCTAGATGTGCTTTTCACTCAAATGCACCTGGCCATAGTACAAAGAAGTGCAGAGCTTTGCACATGAAGGTACAGGACTTGGTAGATTCTAAGGCTCTAAACTTTGCACCACCACCAAATGTTAACAAGAACCCCATGCCAAACCATGGTGGCCCCAGAATCAATGCTATTGAAGAAGACAAGCCGTCTTACTTGATAACCAGTGTGGGTCAGATTCGTACACCCTTGGTAGAGATTAAGGCTCAGCTCCTTGAATGTCAAATATTCCCGGGATGTGAGCTAGGGTGTGCTTATTGCAACATTTTAGTGAATGGTTGTGATAATTTGAGTGATGGCATAGATGGTCTCATCCAGAGTGGCCTGCTTCAAATCACAACATCAATACCTACCAATCCAGCAATCTCCTTAACAACAGTTCCCGAGTCTTCTACAACTGCAACAACCATTGTTCCAAACAACTCTTCAGTTTCATCAACAAATGCTTCATCTGTTACTTTAACGGACCAAATATCAGCAAACATCCCTTCTACAACTTCAGCACCCCTTCATTCAGAATCTCCTACAACAACAACACCCATTCATTCAACAGTGTCTCCTACAACTTCAACAACAAATGTCTCAACGGTTACAATTTATTATGATCTTGAAAATGATTCTGCCTACAACTCACAAAATGCCACTCCTATCAGAGCACCAGTCACAATATACTATGATCCACATACTATCATGGTCCCTTCTGCAGCTGCCATCAGTCCAGTCACTATCACAGTGCCTGGGCCAGTACCTTATGAAAGCAGTAATGCCATCCCCTGGCATTACGGCTCTGATCTATACTGCGGAGGACAGAAAATCACTTTGGAATCATCAACTTCTTCGCCACAAATAGACAATGTGGGGGGAGGCGGAGGCTTCACTCGAAGCGGACGTCTTTTTGCCCCACAAATTCAAAGACCCACTGCTGAAGCAGAAGCTGCTGCCAAGGCAAAAGGGAAGAGCATGGTGCAAGAAGATCAAATTGTTAAAGAAGCTTTGAAAACACCTTTTGATCAAGAAGTTGATGAATTCATGAGAATCATCAAGAAAAGTGATTACAAGATAGTGGACCAGCTTCATCAGACACCTTCCAAGATCTCCATTTTATCATTGCTAATGTGCTCCGAGGCTCATCGGAACGCACAACTAAAAGTCTTGCACGCAGCTTATGTGCCAGAAGAGATCACAGTCAATCAGTTGGAAGTTGTGGTTGGGAATGTTAATGCTAGTAATGGACTAGGATTTACCAACACTGATTTGACTACTGAAGGTCGCAATCATAACAAGGCTTTGCACATTACCATGGAGTGTAAGGGTGCAGTTCTTTCTCATGTGCTGGTAGACACGGGATCATCCCTCAATGTCTTACCTAAGAAAGCCCTTGTGAAGCTAGAGTATGAAGGATTGGCATTACGTCCCAGCAACCTGGTAGTGAGAGCCTTTGACGGTTCTAAGAGATCAGTTCTGGGAGAAATTGAGTTGCCTATAACGATTGGCCCACAAACTTTCAAAACGACCTTCTACGTGATGGACATTCAGCCTGCCTACAGCTGTTTGTTGGGTAGACCATGGATTCATGTCGCCGGCGCAGTCACGTCTACCCTTCACCAGAAGTTAAAATTCGAGTGGGAGGGCCAAGTCGTTACTATTTGTGGGGAGGAAGATATTTTTGTTAGCCATCTGGCTACATACAAATACATTGAGATGGATGGGGAGATCCATGAAACGATGAGTCAAGGGTTTGAGGCCTTGAACATAAATGAAACATCTGCTGTACCTGGAACCTCAATGACATCTTATCAACAAGCCCGGAAGGTTGTTGAAGAAGGAACCGCTCAAGGCTGGGGCAAGTTGCTGCCCGTAGAAAAGAAGGAGGATAGATTTGGGTTAGGTTACAAACCAACTCAACAAGATCAAGCAGAGGCTGCTGAGAAGCCCAACTTTGTTAGTGGGGGGATGCTTACCCCTGATACTGTCAACAATTTGGAAGACGAGGATGAAAGCGACCGCAACCTGGAGAGTTGGATCCATCCAAAGATCCCGGGGAGCAGTATCTCAAACTGGTCTTCCCAGGAAATTATAAGAGTTACTCCTGCAGAGTAATTATTATTTCCTGTATATTTTAAGCATGCATCAAGTCTTGCATCTTGCCCAAGATGACAAGACTCATTTTGTAATCAATGAAATATCAGACATCTTTTGCAAATGAGTCTTTTTTCTTTTCCGCTCACTGTTTTTCCATTCTTCTTTTTGTACAAAAAATAAATGGCAATGTTTTCAAAATGGAAACTTTGTTTCGCTTTTCTAAACAAGATTAAAATCAATCACTAAAATGAACAAACTGAACCATTGCAGAGAGTGCCTTCCAGACTGCACCGACAATGGCACGGCTATGACTTCGTATGACTTTGACAATCCAATCAATCAAGCTGATGAAGGGGTTGAAGAAGATTACGAGCTTCCTGAAGAGCTATCCAGATTGTTAAGACAAGAGGAGAAGGTTATCACTCCTCATCAGGAGGAGATCGAAACGATCAATCTTGGTACAGATGAAGATGTGAAAGAAGTTAAAATCGGGGCCTGCCTACAAGACTCAGTGAAGAGACAACTGATTGACCTGCTTCAAGAGTATGTGGACGTGTTTTCTTGGTCTTATCAAGATATGCCAGGGTTAGACACCGACTTTGTTGTGCACAAGCTGCCTTTGAAGGAAGATTGCCCACCGGTTAAACAGAAACTGCGCCGCACTCGTCCAGACATGGCAATGAAAATCAAAGAAGAGGTACAAAAGCAGTGGGACGCCGGGTTCCTTTCTGTGACTAGCTACCCGCCGTGGGTTGCTAATATTGTACCTGTACCTAAGAAGGACGGCAAAGTAAGAATGTGTGTTGACTACCGGGATCTGAACAGAGCTAGCCCGAAAGATGACTTCCCATTACCTCACATTGATGTATTGGTCGATAATACGGCTCAGTTCTCGGTATTCTCCTTCATGGACGGATTTTCAGGATACAATCAGATCAAAATGTCACCTGAAGACATGGAGAAGACAACCTTCATCACACCCTGGGGCACATTCTGTTATAAGGTGATGCCATTCGGATTGAAAAATGCGGGTGCCACTTATCAACGGGCTATGGTAACACTATTCCATGACATGATCCACAAAGAAATCGAATGTTATGTGGATGACATGATTGCCAAGTCCCTTACTGAAGAAGACCACCTGGTAAATCTGCTGAAGCTGTTCAAGCGTCTGAGGAAGTACCAACTGAAGTTAAACCCCAACAAGTGCACATTTGGGGTGCGATCGGGTAAGCTGCTGGGTTTTATTGTGAGCGAGAAAGGGATTGAAGTTGACCCTGATAAAGTCAAAGCCATTCAAGAAATGCCTGCACCAAAGTCCGAAAAAGAAGTTCGAGGGTTTCTAGGTAGATTGAACTATATCTCAAGGTTCATATCTCACCTTACAGCAACTTGTGAGCCCTTGTTCAAATTATTGAGAAAAGAACAGACGGTCAGGTGGAACGAAGACTGCCAGAAGGCTTTTGACAAGATCAAGGAATACTTACAAGAGCCTCCAATCCTTATGCCTCCAGTTGAAGGAAGACCTCTGATAATGTACTTGACAGTATTAGAAGAGTCGATGGGGTGTGTGTTGGGCCAGCATGACGAGTCTGGTCGAAAAGAGTATGCAATATACTACCTAAGCAAAAAGTTTACCGACTGTGAACAACGTTATTCACTGCTCGAGAAAACTTGTTGTGCTTTAGCGTGGGCTGCTCGCCGACTGAGACAATATATGTTAACCCACACTACTTTATTGATCTCAAAAATGGACCCAGTTAAGTACATATTTGAGAAGCCAGCACTTACCGGATGGGTTGCAAGATGGCAAATGATCCTCACAGAATATGACATCCAGTACACTTCTCAGAAAGCCATCAAGGGCAGTGTATTGTCTGAATATCTTGCTGAGCAACCTATTGATGATTACCAGCCTATGAGATTTGACTTCCCTGATGAAGACATCATGTTCATAAAAGCAAAAGATCATGAAGAACCTGTTCACACTGAAGGGCCTGACCCGGAAGAAGAATGGACTATGATGTTTGATGGGGCTGTTAACATGAATGGTCGTGGCGTTGGTGCAGTACTCATTACACCTAAGGGAGTCCACATGCCTTTCTCGGCAAAACTCACTTTCAACTGCACTAACAACGAGGCTGAGTACGAAGCTTGCATTATGGGTCTTGAGGAAGCCATTGACCTCAGGATCAAGACATTGACCATATTCAGAGATTCAGCTCTGGTAATCAATCAAACCAACGGCAAATGGTACACCCACCAGGATCATCTGATACCTTACAGGGATTATACAAGGAGGTTATTGACTTTCTTTACAACGGTCAAGCTTGAGTATATCCCTCGGGACGAAAATCAGTTTGCAGATGCTTTGGCTACCATTTCATCCATGATCAAAGTTCAAGCTGCCAACTTCGTACCTCAGATTTCAGTGTCCAGACTTGACAGACCAGCATATGTATTTGCCGCAGATATTGTCAAAGATGATAAGCCTTGGTTCCATGATATTAAGTGCTTCTTGGAGGATCAGACATACCCACCTGGGGCATCTTCCAATGATAAGAAGACTTTGAGAAGGCTTGCTGGTAGTTTCTTCCTGAACACTGATGGTTCCCTGTACAAGAGAAACTTTGATATGGTACTCCTCAGATGCGTCAACAGGACAGAAGCAGATTTGTTAATGCATGAAGTGCACGAAGGATCCTTTGGTACCCATGCTGGAGGACATGCGATGGCTAAGAAGTTGCTAAGATCAGGTTATTACTGGATCACAATGGATGCCGACTGTTGTGCTTATGCCAGAAAATGCCATAAATGCCAGATTTATGCGGATAAGGTGCATGTGCCTCCCAATCCTTTGAATGTGATGTCTTCACCCTGGCCCTTTGATATGTGGGGCATTGATATGATTGGCAAGATCGAACCGACTGCTTCGAATGGCCACAGATTCATCCTGGTTGCCATTGACTATTTCACCAAGTGGGTCGAAGCAGCTTCCTATGCAAATGTTACAAGGCAAGTGGTAGCCATATTTCTGAAGAGAGATATCATCTGTCGATACGGAGTTCCCGAGCGAATCATTACTGATAATGGTTCTAACTTGAACAACAAAATGATGGCAGAGCTATGCCGGGACTTCAAAATTCAACACCACAATTCTTCTCCTTACAGGCCAAAGATGAACGACGCTGTTGAGGCAGCTAATAAGAATATCAAGAAGATTGTGCAGAAGATGGTAGTCACCTACAAAGACTGGCATGAAATGCTACCATTTGCTTTGCATGGGTACCGCACGTCAATCAAAACATCCACTGGGGCAACACCGTATCAGCTTGTGTATGGTATGGAAGCAGTCCTACCTGTCGAAGTTGAACTACCCTCCCTACGGGTATTGATGGATGTTAAGCTGAACGAAGCAGAGTGGGTCCGATCCCGATACGAACAACTGAGTCTGATTGAAGAGAAGAGATTGGCTGCAATCTGTCATGGGCAACTATATCAGAAAAGAATGAAGAGAGCCTTCAATCAGAAAGTCAGGCACCGAGAGTACCAAGTAGGAGATCTTGTGCTAAAAAGAATCCTCCCTCCTCATACAGACCACAGGGGCAAATGGACTCCAAACTATGAAGGACCATTCGTAGTAAAGAAAGTTTTTTCTGGTGGAGCACTGATGCTCAGCACCATGGATGGCGAAGACTTCCCGTCCCCTGTGAATTCAGATGCAGTTAAAAAATACTTCGCATAAAAATGACCCGCTGGACACAAAAACAGAATGTAAGTCCAGGCAAAAATAGGGCATCCCGGCGAGTCAAAAACAGAATAAAAGACTCGAGCAAAAATAAGGGAAAATAAACAAAAAATGTACACCCGCTGAGTTGAAAAGCCGCATTGGACAACTCAGGTAAAAATGGGTATCCCGATGGATTGAAAACCCGAAAGGGCGATCCATGCAAAATAAGGGAATAGGCGAACAACTGCACTCTGAATTCGTCTGTATCACTTACAACTTGGTAAGCTTCGAAGGGATCAAGCCTCTTTCAGAATCAGCCTTCTTCAGAAAGTAAGACGAGAAGAACGTCAAAAGTCATACGAGTCATAGCAAAAGAGGAAGCTCCTTAAAGCGTCGTCAACATCGCCAGCATTTTGTTTCTAAATTTGTAACAATCTCCTCATTTCAGGGGATATGTTTCTTTGATGTATCTTGCCAATAAAGGGCATTTGAATTAATGAAAACAGATTTTTCAGTTACACGATGTCTCGTACATTTTATTTGCAAAGAATGTCTGATGTCTTTAAAATATTGATTGCATAAATACAGATGCTTCTCTTCTAAAAACTATGTGCTCGCGGGAAATATACTTACTCTCAGAAGTGTCCAACTCCTATGACGGAATCCGGTAAGGGATACCTCGGGATTACTTGTGCGTTTCTCTATCTTTGCAGGATTGCAGGTATCCGAAGCGCAACTTGGGGCATGGAAGCTTCACTCCAACAAGCTGACAAATCAACACTCAGTCTTAGCACCCAAAGTGTTTTCTCCCCAGCTGAGTTTCCACTTGCCATTTCTCCCCAACCGAGGTGCCAACCTTTTTTCCTCCTCAGCTAAGTACAAAAGTCAGGGAACTATCTCCCCACAGAGCTTCAGCCTCTACTCAGAAGAGCAACACCTGAAGGAATCACAGCAGAGTGACGAAAGCTTCTACAAACCCCAGCTGGGTCCCCTCATTACCAAGGATGGGCCTATCAGTGACATGTATCCCCAAGCAGATATCATCTCATCAGATCTACCAATGATCTCACCCCCAGCTGGGATGTCCATTTCAAGCAGATCGGCCGGAGATCTTCGCAGCAACGGGATCTGAATCCCGGTTTGGTATCTTTGCATAAATCATGGCATTCGCATCATATTTACCCCACAAAGCGTAGCATTCCGTCTAATACGGAGCATTACGGCAAAAATCCAACATATTGCATAATCATAAGCCATGTTCTGAATCAAACACTTGTGAATATTAACAATCCATCAAATACCCCCCAGATTCCCCAGCAAACACAGTTGCCTTACATTCCCAAACACCAGTATATACTCCTTGTGGCATCCATCCGTGTCATATCCCCATCAGAAAACCAAAGACATCCTCTTTGCACTCACATATACTTATATAATTTCCTTGACATCCGTCCGTGTCATTCTCCCCAGTGCAGTAACATAAACACTTTGTACATCAGATACTTGTTTATACTATACTCTTCTCCTTTTGACACTCGTCCGTGTCACCCTCACCAGCAGATTGAACATTAATCTATACATCACTCATACTCACTACTCATTTTACTCATACAGATACTCGTCCGTGTCTTGTATATACCACTTATATCCCCGCAGATTCAACACTGGTCCTTGTTCTTTGTTAACCAGTTGATACTTGTCTGTATCATCATCTCATAACATGCGTCAAGCGTTTGTTTCTACCTGATACTCGTCCGTATCATAGTCTTAAGGATGCTCGTCCGCATCTTTAATCCATACACTGTGTCAAACACTCTTGTCTTCTTGAATATAGATACTCGTCTGTGTCTACTATTCCTCAGAAAAGTCCCTTCAGATTCAACACTCGTCCGTGTTTTCTGTTAACCAGTTGATACTCGTCCGTATCATCATCTCTGAACACGTGTCAGTACTTGTTTCTACCCGATAATCGTCCGTATCGTAGTCTTAGGGATGCCCGTCCGCATCTTTAATCTATACACAAACATCTAAACACTTATACCCTTTATTTCTTGGATGTAAACGCTCGTCCGTGTTTACTATTCCCCAGTAGATCGCCAACAAAGCAAAATTTCTTTTTATCTGACATTCGTCCTGTGTCATGATAAACCCTGAGAGCAGCCGTACCCTGCTAGGTGGTCGTCCTCCACCTCTTGATGATCGTCCTTCATCATGCTCATCCGATGGCCGTCCCCATCGTTGATTTTCTATCCGACATTCGTCCTATGTCGTGATATTTAGCAGCCGTCCTCTGCTAGGTGGTCGTCCTCCACCTCTTGATGATCGTCCTTCATCATTTTATCCAATGGCCGTCCCCATTGTTGATTTTGGTTATCTGACATTCGTCCTATGTCATGACAAACCTTGAGAGCAGCCGTCCCCTGCTAGGTGGTCGTCCTCCACCTCTTGATGATCGTCCTTCATCATGCTCGTCCGATGGTCGTCCCCATCGTTGACCTTTTATCCGGCATTCGTCCTATGTCGCGATATTTTCGGCAGCCGTACCCTGCCAGGTGGTCGTCCTCCACCTCAGATGACCGTCCCTCATCTTACCCCCAACAGAGCAGCCGTCCCCGTCGTGGTCCCTTTTTCTTTTCCTGATGATCGTCCTTCATCAGTTTAGCCCGATGGCCGTCCCCATCGTTGGTTACTTTACTTTATGAACTTGATGGTCGTCCCCGTCATGTTTCGTTATTCAGAGAATTTTACAGCTTTATCTTGATGGCCGTCCCCATCATGATTCTTTTTATCCCCAGCGTGTCGGCCGTCCCCGTCATTGCTTCATTTCCCGCACTTTTCCCAGCATGTCGGTCGTCCCCGTCATTGCTCTTTACCCAACAGTCGTCCTCTGCTCGACGGTCGTCCTCCGTCGCCCATACTTTACAATATACTTTATTTTCTTTTACAATCTATATCCCTTTTCTTCTTCATTCTGTGAGTGCAAATTTTGGACTGTCTTTGGTATTCAACCACAAGTTATCTTGTTTGCCTGTTAAGCCGTTGCTTACAACCTGCACAGCTAACTCATGTTTGAATAGGGGCAGCTGTAAACACCCCAAATTTGCCCTCACCCATTCACATCATGGCTTGTGATCATTTCATATGCATAAACACAATCATAGCATCTCATATCCCATTTTTGATTCACTCCATAGATTCAAAGTCATCTGCATCTAGGGTTTGTGATCTGAGCAATCCAAGAGCTTCTTGAGCCACTCCAAAGGCCATCAATCACTTCAAAGGGGTCCATGTGTGTTCAAGTATCATATTATATCCCCTCAAAGTCAATAATGTCAAAGAATCACAAGAACTGAAAATGGTGTGGAAGCAGAGCCAGGCTTGACTGCACAGATGACCTAGAATTAGGGTTTTGGTTTCAGAGGCCATAACTCCAAATTTTTTGGTCATTATTGTTTCTATTGGTCTCTATATGGTATAGGGAGTATGCATATCAATTTTCATGAAGAAATTCCATGGGGAAGTCATCTGATCAAGAGTTGACTTTTCAAGCAAGTCAGTGCAAAATCAGGGCATCTGAGGCCCCCAATGACCCAACCAAGGGGAATTATTCATCATTTTGATTGTATATGATCTTTATTTGATCATGGAAGATGTTGTAAGTTTACAAAATTGAATAATTTCAAGTCTTTTGCAAAGTTGACTTTTTGGGAAAGTTTGACTTTTAATGAAATTGTCATTTTAGGCAACTTTTTCAACCTTTACTTTTTGATTCAAAAAAGCTTCAAATGGAAAAACTTTGGTCATGAAAGTTGTAGAATGGATCATTCCCTTTTCAAAAAGTACAAGAACATGACCTAATTCATTTTGGATCAAAAGTTATGGCTTGTCAAAGTTGGCAAAAATCACAAAATTTGAAGTTTTGCACCAAAGAGGCAAAGTTGCAAATTCACTTCTCAAGGCAAATTTAGTCATCAAAAGGACTTCAAAACCACACAACATGATCATACAACTTCTAAAAATCAGAATGGGCCAAAGAACTTTGCATTTTCATGCCTTGGATTTCATGAATTCACAAAGGGGCCAAACCTTGTACAACTTGCAAAACTCATCATGAGACACAACCCACTTGCTGGCTGACTTGCTGAACCATCCTAGGGTTCCCCCCACATCATGCTGCGCAGGACATGCCTTTTGTCCTTGGCTAGAAAGTAGCCCATGCCCTTCTTACACAAACATTGACATTTTGGCAACTTGAGCCATACCTATCACAAAAGCACACATCACATCTTCTGACCAATGGCAATTGTTTATACAAATCAAATGCAAGCCAAACATAACAAGAAGCAAGCCTGAAACACTCCATAACTCAGCATTCTCATTTTCCACCCCTTGTGTAAAAGCTTTCGAAACTGCTTACACAAGTCACAAACACACAAACTAACTTCACAGATCAACTCAACACACCTTCCTGGTCACAAAGCACCCATCACCATTGCCTTAAACTCCCAGAATCATAAATACGACTCTCACCTCACCTTGAGCAGAACCTCTGCCATCTTCCAAACCAGCCACCATAAACTTCTTCTAAGCATCAGGACTTCATCAGGGGCCTAAGAGGAGTGGTTTGCGCAAAGAGAGAGGGTCAGAAAGTTGCAAACAGAGAAAGCACAAAGCTCAGGTATACCAAGAACATTTTTTCCAGAAATGGATTTTTAAGTTTCTAAGTTGTTCTTCATGTCTTGCTGATCACTCTGGTGCTTTTATTTTCTGAAATGGTTGAGAAATAAGCATTTAATCTTGTTCTGAAACTTTTCTGACCTAAAGATGTTTGGTTTCGATTCGCACGATTAATGAAAGATAAATGAGTTTTGATTAGGGGTTTTGATTCAGTGATGTGTAGGGATGATTTCTGGGCTTTTAGTTTTCATTTTGGTGAAGTTTTGAGGATTTTAGAGATTTTCAGGTGGGATTCCCACCGGAGAAGACGACCGGAAGTCTTCTCCGGCCACCTGAAAACAATTAGGGCTAATCCCTGTAATTAATGCAAGTTTGAATTCAGAGCATAGGATTGGTTCACCTTGGTTGATTGGCGCGTGTTTGGAGGGTCCAGATCTTCCATTAAACCCTAATCCAGTCATTTGTGTAATTAATCAGGATTAATTAAATTCAAATTTTAGAATGAATCTCAGCCATTCAAACGCGCGCCATTCAATTCCCGCGTGTCAAGTTTAAACCCTGGCCATTGGATTAGCATACTTTTCATTTAATTCAGTTTTTATTTCATTTGTTTTCTCATTTTATAAAAAATAGTAAAACAATTTTAAAAATTCTGAAAATTTTTGTATAAACTTTTATTAATTTTCAGAAACCAAAAACATTTTTATTTTTATTTTTTGCATTAAAAAATATTTTTAAATCATTTAAAAGTTTATTTTTAATTAATTAATGAGAATTAATTAATTAAAAATACTTTTAGGTATTTAAAAATCACCAAAAAATTCATGAAGCCTTCATAATCATTTAGAAACATTGTCCAACCCTCAAACCAAATTTATTTTTTTATCTTGATGTCTTTTGAGAATGTTTCATGGAATTAAAATCATTTCAAGGCATTATTTTGATCCAAACTTCAAAAAATCATTTATGCCTAACCATTGAGAGTTGGACTTTGATTCTTTTTGCATTGCATTGTGTTTAGCATGTAGTTTGTCATATTAAATTGGCATGATTTGATCTTTCATTTTCAATTTGTTTGGCATTTTTCTTGTTAAGGTACCCTAAAACCCTAGAAAACTTAGGAAATTCATAACTTACATTAGGTTAAGAGTTAGAACCCCTCCTTTGGGCAGTGAGTTTGTATAGGATTAGGGTTCCTTTGAGTGCATTTTCAATTTTTTATCTTGATGTTTGCTTCTGATTTTGGTTTTTGTTTGATGCATTGATCATAAACCCTAATTTGGGCTTCTTTTTGCATTCATCTTGTATTTGCATTCATACCTTGACTTGTCATAGCATTTTGTGCATCCATTTGGTTCATTAGACATCTTAAGACATATTGAAAGCATGTTTGATCATTGCATCATGTATTTTCCATGTTGTATGTCATTTGCATATCATAACTTTTCATGTGTGTTCTTGGTTCTAAACTTGCTCCATTTGCATCCATTGGTCCATATGATCATCCTCATGCCTTGCTTCATGTTTGCACCATCTCATAGCATCATTATCATCTCATATATGCTTCTGGTTTTGATTTGCATCATGCCATTTCATTCCATTTTGCATTGCATTGCATCTTTCTCACTAACTTTTCAGGTGGTAAGCAACTTTGAGAAGTGAATTTGCCTTCACTTCTCACAATTTCTTTTCATCTCTCTTATGCATCATTGCTTCATTTTGTTATGTGTTTGAGATTGAGTTGCTCATTCTTCTTCTTCTCACTTTCTTCCTTCAAGTGACTTTACTTCTTAAATGAAGCAAGTTACTTTGCATCTCCTGATCCTTTCATCTGCTTCCTGGTGATTCCATTGAAGATTTCTATTGTTAACCTCACAAACCTTAGGAACAACCAAGCATGACAATGATTAGGGTTTTGATTAGTCTCCCCACTTAGTTTTTACCTTTGTGTCTCTTTGAGTCTTCTCTTCTCATCTCATAATCAGGGACTAAACCCTAAAGGCTTTAAGGCTTTGTGATTAAACTTATGCCTGCATCCTTCTATTAGGATGGAGTGTATAACTTTAATCCTAAGTGTTAAACCCTTAATGTGTTTAAATCTTTTAATCAATCCACTTAATAATCATCAAGACATCAAGCTTGTAACTTGGGCCTTGCATTAGGGTTCTAATTCTTCCTTAATTGGTTAAGAAGGACTAACCCTAGGGTTAATGGACAAGTCCTCCTCAAGTTGTCTTACAAATCATAAAATCCACTTCTTCATCATATCATTAAATAAAATCCACTTAACCAAAGGCTTGTTTTTTCATGAGTTTAATCCCTAATCATGGATTAAGTTGAAGAGCTTTCCTCAGCTTAAACATTCTCATCTATTATCCTTCTATTAGGATGGTGTAATGAGTCTGTTTAATCCCTGATTATGGCTTAATCTCATTACTCAACACTAAACAAAAACAACAAAAACATTTAAATAATCACAAGTAGGTTAATGATCTTAATCCTACATCAAAAGGTGATTAAGTGTGAGACGCTGACTTCACACTTAAGGTATTCTCATTACCCCTAATCAGAGGGAAGATGTGATGAGTTTACTAACCCATTGGTTTAGGCTTAAGCTCATTAACTTATGACAAATTCAAAAGCAATAAAAGACTGAAAATACAAAAACAAACAATAATCGTCTCCTCCGGGATTCTTTTCTCATCATCTTCACTCACAAACGAGAACTCGCTTCTTCCGTCTAATGCAAGACAGTTTGCACCTGAGCCAGACAGGTCATACACTTGAGCATTGACAAGCAAGCAGTTCACAAGTCAATTCATCTTTCAGTCTCTTTGGGTCGAACTACGGTGTTCTGACTTCCTCATTGCACGAGAGGATACGTAGGCATAACTTAACAGTTATCGAACAAAAGTCTCTGTATATTCCCCCTCTTCCAGCTTCATTCTCTTAGCCTCATGATCTTGAGCATTTCATTCCTGATCTCACACTAACACTTCATTTATACACTTTACACTTCTTTACACTGACACCTGTACATCCTTTTCCAGCTCTCTTGCACACAAATTGCACTGACACTACCCCTTTAAAACACAAATCTTTTAAGCGTGGATCCCGTCGAGTACGGCGGACAATCTGGGTGCTAATACCTTCCCAGGTTGTAACCAACCCCCTTTCTCAGTCTCTCTGGTTCGCAACCGTCTTATCCATATCTTTTTCTAGGCCTATGCAGCATTGTCTTTCCTCCGGGATAAAAATGCCTAGCCGGCGACTCTTTTCATTTCATCCTTTCGCCGACCGTTCGCGTCTGTACCATATTTGAGACAACCTCATCTTTTGGGAGCGACAACCACTCGCACGGGATCCTCGGATCCAGCACTAAAACCATCCTCGAATAGAAACACAATGGTATACCGGCCGCAGGCGATAACCATCAACAACAAAGACTGACCTCGGACAGACTTTGTAAAAGAGACAAACTGACCTCGATCAATAAGCTCAAAAAGTGAACTACTATCCTCGAATAATAGCCACACAAAACAAAAACAAGACCAACCGCAGAAGGACTTGAAGAAAAGAATGCCATCCTCGAATGACAATCCAAAAGATCCTCGGATCTAACACGAAACCATCCTCGAATGGAGACCCAAAGGTATACCAGCCTCGACTGATAACCAAACACAAAGCTAACCTCAGATAGACTTTGCAAAAGAGACAAACTGACCTCGATCAATAAGCTCGAAAAGTGAACTACTATCCTCGAATAATAGCCACACAAAACAAAAACAAGACCAACCGCAGAAGGACTTGAAGAAAAGAATGCCATCCTCGAATGACAATCCAAAAGATCCTCGGATCTAACACGAAACCATCCTCGAATGGAGACCCAAAGGTATACCAGCCTCGACTGATAACCAAACACAAAGCTAACCTCAGATAGACTTTGCAAAAGAGACAAACTGACCTCGATCAATAAGCTCGAAAAGTGAACTACTATCCTCGAATAATAGCCACACAAAATAACAAGACCAACCTCGGAAGGACTTGAAGAAAAGAATGCCATCCTCGAATGACAATCCAAAAGATCCTCGGATCTAACACGAAACCATCCTCGAATGGAGACGCAAAGGTATACCAGCCTCGACTGATAACCAAACACAAAGCTAACCTCAGACAGACTTTGCAAAAGAGACAAACTGACCTCGATCAATAAGCTCGAAAAGTGAACTACTATCCTCGAATAATAGCCACACAAAACAACAAGACCAACCTCGGAAGGACTTGAAGAAAAGAAATGCCATCCTCGAATGACAAATCAAAAAGATCCTCGGATCTAACGCGAAACCATCCTCGAATGGAGACGCAAAGGTATACCAGCCTCGACTGATAACCACACACAAAGCTGACCTCAGACAGACTTTGCAAAAGAGACAAACTGACCTCGATCAATAAGCTCGAAAAGTGAACTACTATCCTCGAATAATAGCCACACAAAACAACAAGACCAACCTCGGAAGGACTTGAAGAAAAGAAATGTCATCCTCGAATGATAATCCAAAAGATCCTCGGATCTAACACGAAACCATCCTCGAATGGAGACGCAAAGGTATACCGGCCGCAGGCGGTAACCAAACACAAATAAAATAGGACAAGATGGAACGGGATCGTTGTAAATAAACGAGAGCCCAAGCAAACAGGACCGTTATACAAAACGGGAACCTGCGACGCGACTGTTGTACCAAACAAGACACGAAATAAGCGACGAACATTGACTTGAAAAGACAAGGATGTCTGAAAAATGATAATGGTAACCTCTGTGTAGAGTACTTCAGGTTGAAAAGATATTGTAAGTCGTACGTAATATACCTCAAATCTGGCCCATGCTGGCATGCATATGTTTGAATTTATGGCGTAATGCTCCATGAGGATGGAAATGCTACACTTTGGAGGATGCAAATGTAATGATGATTATGCAAATGAAAATGCAAAAGATCTCCGAATAAGGAGACTGCAAGCATCCCAGATGGCTTGACTGGGGAGGAATAGTGATCACTGCATTGATCTGGTTCATCCTGATGAGGAGGAGACAACCTTGCGGGGAAAGCTGTCAATGATTCACTGGCTCTGAACAACTGCCATTGCCAAAAATAAATTGGACTTTGAGATTGGAGTGCCAAGACCCTGCTGGAGATGGACTCTTCTTGAACTCTGGTGAGGAAGTGAGGACCTCCTAACTTGGCGGAGAACCAAAGGCATGACACTGTTGAGGAAACACCTTGCTGGGGAGGAAAGAACTCCTTGTACTGTTGAGGATTGCCCCTGTCTGAAGGGAAACTTCTACTTGGGGATGACACCCACATTCTGCTGCCTTGCTGGGAGAGATTTCAACTTCCACTTTACTGGGGATGACAGATAATGTTAATGATAAAGCTTCCCGCTGAAGATAAGAGCTCAAGTTGCCACTTGCTGGGGATAAAAGATAAATCCTCTCATGTTGGGAATGAGAGATGTAAGGCGTCTCATGCCGGGGATGAGAGACGATGATATCCTTCTTCTCAAGAAGTAATCTTCCATTTGCCGCACTACTGGAGAAGGGATTGTCTAATGAGACTTGCTAAGGAATTTTGATCAATGAAGCTTGCTGATGAAATAACTCTTGAAGTACTGTGCTGACAATGGCTTTGCCCCTAGCCCCGGGTTGATAGGTTGTCAACTAATCATGAGTGAACAATGGTTCTTTGCAATTTTCAACTCGCCTCTGATTAAGGTCCGTCAGAAGTAAATGTCTCAAGAGGATTTTACAGAAAACATGGCATATGAAATGCCTCAGTGTCTTCAAACTCTTGGAGAGATTCGTTGGATCTCGAAATAACTGCCCCAGACTACATGGTCTGTGCAAGAATTTTCCTCGCGAGGATTCATGAAAAACCTCATATCACTGTGAGATAGTGTGTCCTAGTATTTTGAACCTTGGATAGGTGCTTCGGGAGAGAGTGACTTCTCATGCTCTTGGGGTGGCCTGCCCCAGTATAAGCCTTGAAGTGATCACCTATGAGTGACTGTGTTTTGGAGAAAACACACATACCAATTGTTCTTTGAGAGATTGGATCTCGAAGTAATTGCCCCAGATTAGCTGGCTCTTACCATGACTGTTGGGAAAGTCCCTACTCAATGGAGTTTTCTTGAAAAGTGCACCTCGACAGATTGTCCTTCGGAAGTTTCAGACTTCTCAACTTGACAAGATTAAGCTTCTGGACTGAAGTTTCGTATGTGAATTTTTATGATGCCCAACAAATATATGCAAGCAGTAAATGTTTATTCTAAGGATGAAAATTCTAATGCAACACACATGTTAATCTTGAAGTTTTACTGAAAAAGATGTCACAAACCTTTATGAGCGAATCACTGGTTAAGATACGACATTATTGTTTTTGAATAATAGAAAGCATGCACATGCAACACCAAAAAAGATCTTTCAACACCACTCATAGGAGTCAGGAACGTGGTCTCGTGGTAGTACGCTCTCAAAAATAACCTTGTTTCAGTTAGGACTTTTGAGGGTTGTATCGTGGCCTGGTTCACGGTTATAGAAACAAAAGATATAGGCTCGAAGTTTATTTGTATCCACCCGTCTTCGTGATGTTCTCCATTCCTATGTTCAGCTAGCTTTCACAAGCGCTCACCTCTCAAAAAGGGTTTTGTGATGGTTAAGGAACCAATTACACTAACAGTTTAAGCACCAATTAGGTTGTCATTTGTCACCCTTCTTATCTTTGGTGTCTGTGCCACACGACTCTGTACTTGTTCAAGGATCTTTCTGGTGTAATCCTTTTCGTCTTTCGCTTTTGCATTATTTGATTATCCCTAACTTTTGCCTGGACTGATTCTTGTGAATCTTTGATTGTGAGGTCCAGCGGGATGCCCTAATTTTTGCCTAAGTCGCGTGTTTTCAAGTTTCGACTTAGGGGGCTTTCTCATTCATTTTTTTTCAATTCTTATTTTTTTTTGAACAAATCATGTGACACTGTTTGTCTTGATTGCTTTGAAAGGGTCGTGACTGTCCCACTTCTTGGTTGTTGAGGGATAACCATTGTGGTCTCCGGTCTTTGGACCTCTTGATTGGGATAACCATTGTGGTTCCTGGTCATTGGACCTCTTGATTTGGTACAACGAAAGGTAATGGATCCTCAGATTTGCACTCCTTTTCGAAATTTGAACGATCGGTCCAGCTAGCTGACACCTACCCTGCCCCTGGGTTAAATGCAAGGGTTTTTTCATGCAAAAATAAACTCCTACTTCAAGGCTCAAATGGGTTGGCGAGGGTCTATCTCCCTTATATCTCCGGTGTTTAGGACTTGAAACAATGCTTGTACATCGTCAACAGGGTCTTTCTCAAAAGCATACAGTTAGAGATTTTTGCGTTTTCATTTCGTCGTCCTCCCTGATAGAGTTTAATCACAACAGTTGGTATTGCAATGCACATACACAAAATGATGAGTGAATACGAATGGATTACTTCAAGAGAAACATGTGCATTTTATTATGGTTATCATTCAAAAACAAATAAGTTTCATGCATGCATACAAATGTTTAAACAAACAATATAAACTACAAATGAAAATGCAGTAAAGAAGCTGAACATTGCCATCATTGAGGAGACTTAACTCCGTCTGGACTTATTGCTTCTGAAGATGCCCTTGCAAACTAGGATGCCAATTTGATAAGGAGATTTCAATATGTGAGCAGACCTTCTGGCATGATGACCTTTGAGTCGGCCAAATTTTGCATCTTGTACTTGAACACATCACAATTGTCAATTGTATGCCTAAATGCCCCTGAGTGATACTTGCATCTAGCCTTCACATCATGGTGGTCATTATTGAGGAGGTTTGACTCCGTCTGGACTTATTGCTCTCGAAGACTTTCAGCAGTCAGTAGTCTGGATGTTTACTCAATCAAATTCGCGACCTTGTTTTTACCTTTGCCTCTGAAAGACTTGCAATCTTCAATTAAAAGGCCAGGTGCCCCAGAATGGTAATCATACTTGGCATTGAAACCCCAAAGGAAGCTTTGTCGGAGACGATCCTGATGCAGTTAGCTCAACCACTCCAAATTTGCGTAAATGAGGAAACTTATTGCACGTACGTCATCAGAATATGATCAAACTTCTTCTCAAGTGGTTTTGGCCTTTACCCTTATGCTCTGCCCGCTGGACTCTCTTGGGAAGCTGAAATTGGATGCCGACAAATGACGTCTGGAGGGAAGAGGTTGATAAATGAAGTTGATAAATAAAGTTGCTCGGAAAGATCTTGCACGATCTCCTGCCTACGTATCTCCATTGACCAATGGAGAATCAGAGCAGCGTAGTTCCCCTCAATAGGAATGAAAATAGCTTCATTCAGAATTTCCATAACCAAGCTAATCTGAGTCTTCATCTGGTTGACTTCCTGTTTCAGCAGTTTCTGGTTCTGAAATAAAGCTTATACTTCTTCCCTGAATGGCCTTAGCTGGGTCTTCCTTCGATTAACTCCACCCGGAGTTGCTTCAAATATATACCTTGATGAATGTGATTCAAGTTGTCCATTTGAAGAGAAACCAAATCAGGATAATAATCTGTCTCTGAACACCTGTCAAGAATGCAAGGATGTATGCAAATGCCATGTTTAATTATTTCTGAGGAATCTATCTGCTTTAATTCAAGTTTTGATACAGAAAAATCCAACAACATGATTCAGATATGTGATTCTCGGAAATAAATGAACATGTATGCAGAAATGCTATGATGTCATGTATGCAACAGACGTGTGATCAATGGTGTGATGTTGGTGTTGAGCAGTGAACCAACTGTTTGTATAGAACCCCAATAACGGCACCATCTCTGTATAGAACCCCATAACTGAGAACCCAATAACTGTAGAACTGGATCACATAATAGAATAGTCACTGATGGTGTTGAAGTTGAACAACGAGCCAAGTATCTGTGGAGAGTCACAATATCAAGGTCATAATGGTAATCACATTAACAATTTCTCTGAATAGAAATCCCAGATCTCAGAATCAAAGAACCATAGAACACTGAACAATACTGGCAAAGTGGGTATGTTGAAGTTTAGGGTTCCTGCAAACCTGTAAACCCCTCCCAATCTCACGGGTGTGCTACTCGGGTCAACATCACGGACTCTCAAAGCCGAATAGCAATAATATGTTCACCATTTCCGAGAAATGGCTCATGACCAAATCAGGGAATCGGTTTGGCATTATGTACTAATCAGGGAGGCCTCAGCTGAGTCCAAGGAAACAAGCATCCCTCATTGGTCCCCAGTTTCAAGCACTGAATCGAGAAACAATAGTACATTCATCCCGAAGGGTACAATACTACCGTCATACGAACAGTTTGCCTTGACTGGATTCCTATGAGAGAACCAGGCCATCCTATGTGAGTTCCCAGTGGACCCTCGGATGCGAGTGGGTTTGCCAACAAATATGGTCTGCCACTGTCATCACTAGAGAGGGTTGTTTCCACTAAGGTTCTCAATGATCGGTCCCCAGATGCACATAACCATCAAGGTTGTATCCCGAAGTAGGGAAGAACCCCCACACAAGATAGTTCCAAGACGGTCGCAACCTGGGTGTGGAACACATCGCCACTCATCATGTAATCATGCGAGTACAACATGTCCACGCTAATCCTATAGTGCACTAAAGCCGGGTAGTTGGCTTATCTCACAGTAACTCCCATCCCACAGAAAAAATGAAAACCAACATAGCCAGACAGTCTAGTATAATATGATGCATGGAAAATAAATACTGAAAGCGGTAAATAAATGCGGTAAAGTAAAGATGTAAAGAACTATAAATAAAAACAGTAAAGCTAAACTAAAGCACTCAGCATCAAACAGATAAACACCTAAAGAAACAAAGCCAACATGCGCTAGGATTTACTCTACAAGGGAAACCGGAAGAATCAGGTTATGTCCCCAACAGAGTCGCCAGCTGTCGCTCCCGGGATTTTCATCCAAGTACAAACGCGGAAGTGGCGCGGAAAATGTAGAGTCGCCAGCCAGACATTTTTATCCCGAATGAATGGGAAAGGTAATGTTGCACAAACCTGAGGAAGAAGGAAAGGACAAGGCCTGCGAACCAAAGATCTGAGTTCGGGAGTTGGTTACGACCTGGGAAGGTATTAGCACCCCATATCGTCCGTCGTACCCGACGGGATCCACGCTTGCTTGTTTTGTTTCAAAGGGTGAGAAATAAAGTTGCTGCTGAACAAATGAACCGCTAACTGGAAACTGGAATGAAATGCGAAAAGGAACTGAAATAAGAAAATGGAAAGAAAGGGGGAAATGTAGGGAAAATAAAGAATGTGCTCGAACGGGCCCTACCCCGCTGCCTACGTACCTCATCAGGATAATGAGGATCAGAGTCGACGTAGTTCGCCTAACTAAGGCGGGAACTATTTGTTTGTGTTTTTTACAGCTGGAACTGCGTATGTCTATGCTCAGGTGTTGCAGGCTCGTCTGGTACGAGTGCGTTTACCTTCTTGCATGAAATACAAGTCGTCGCAAGTTCGCGTTGTGAGTGAATGAGATGAGAAGAGAAGTTCCCGCAGGATAGTCGCTTGTTATTTGTTTTTTTGTCTTTTATGAGAAGTGTTTTTTTGAATTTGTTTGTGAACTGTCTTGTACTAAGACCTATCCATCACGGTGAGTATTTACACCTCGCCCCGAAACAGGATGCGTATAAACACTCCGCAACAAAGTCTCGTGTCGTACAAGATTGTTCGGTTTTTATTAAGTGTTTTATTGCTTTTCTTTATGAGATGAGAAAGAATGACTCAATTTGGAAAAGGAAAAATCTAATGGGAACTAAGACACACCCTAATTTTTATTGATTTATTTACAAGGGAGATCCTATGGTTAATGAGGTATTCTAATCCTAAGAAAGAAAAGGAAAGGAAGAAAAGAGAGCTTAGAAACTAACTTACTTCCTAAGGAAGTTAAGTTGTCTCTAAAGAAAGGGAAAACCTAAAAGCAAAGCACAAGGTGCTAAGGCAAACAAAATTAAAAATGCACAAGAGATGGTAATGAAGTAATGATTGCCTCAACCTTCCCCCCTATAAAACAAAATTTAGCATGACAATGCATATTGGAAGTAAAATCAAAGCATGAAAGCGATTAAGTACCATAAACGTCCTAGAATGGAACTAGGGTTCAAAATAAGACCTAAGTCTAAAGGTGAAGGTAACTAAAGGTTACATGACTTCTAATGTCAGTAGCTACATGATATAGGTCCCTAAGTATGCTAGGATACCTCACAAGATCAAACTATGTCAAACTATGTACAAAAAGTTCACATAAATTCACCTAAATACAAGTTAGGGCTTATGGATGAAGTATGAATGCATATGGCTTACAAACATGAATTAATACATGAAATGAACATCAAAGTCAGTAGTGAATGCTTATGAAGATGGATGAATGAATATACAATCATGGATGAAATGGATTAGGCATATGGAGCAATGAGAAGAAGATATGAGAAGAAACGAACAAAAATCGCATAAGATCACAAATGATGAAAGTTAAGGAAGAATGGCATATGAATATGCATGAAATGATTATGGGTCAGTAGAATAAAAGGTATGAGATGCAATTATAATTCATGAATAGGCATTAATGATTTCCACATAATTCAAGTTATTATTTAGAGGAGAAGAGAAACTAGTTTAGGTTAAACATGTTCAAGTAATTATGCACTTTAAAGCACCAAGACAAACCAAATGAGTATGGTTCAAAAAATGACCTATGACTGGAATTAAAGACATACAAATGACCTATAATCAACTCCTAAAATCTACCAAAAATCCCCTCAAGAAAATGGCATGAATGCCTTCTTGACATTTAGGTTATGCGACACATAAACACATGAATCAACCTAGGATCTAGGTGACATGGAAAAATAGAAAAAAGCCTTTATAAATTATGAAATTAAATCCCTAGAATGATATAGTGATTATCTTACATGGTCCAAAAGGATTCTACAAAATTATGCACCAAAGTGCCAAAACAATTCCTTGACTAGCAAGGTAACAAATCACGATCATCGAACAACAACTCCACAAAGTGGATCAAAAAGGGAACTAAAAAATTATGAAAAAAATACCTAATGAGCATCAAAATGTCAAAAATTACAGTGATTAATCACACACAAAAAATAGGTTTCACACCTATGGGGAAAAATCGATTTCGGTCCCTTATGCCAAAACATTCCTTTTTGGGACAGCTTATGATCTAAAATCCAAATTAATTATTAAAACCAACCACATCTGGAAACAAAAAATATGACAAATTAATTAAGAGGGTGAGGATCACTCATGAATTTTTCCAGAATTTTATCACACCTAAAACTATATTTAATAATTGCGACGAAACGGGCAAAAAAGTGGATTTTAAGGGGAAGTGAAAGGAATCGATCCTAATGGTTCGAAACCTAATCCCTAAGCTCCGAAATCGACACAATCCAACATATATCACAAATAAATCCAGTGCCTCAGGTGGGAGGGCTCAATATGCACCTTAAGTTATATGGTCATAAACCGCATACAACTATAATGATGCTTAAAAGCCGAAAAAGCTTGAAATTACTTACTTGATCGAAGTGCCGATCCTCACAAAAAGAAATCCAAAAAAAATTCCATGCAAGGTCTTGTAATCTCTCATGAGAAAAATAAATGCTCAACTTCCATAATTTCTTCATGAGGATCCACCATAATCGAGATCGATACAAATCGATAAAAAAAACGCATGAACAAATCAATCTAAAATTAATCCTAAACACTAATTGAAATTAGTGCAAAAATTCTAAATTAAAAAAATGCCAAGAAACTAATAAAAAATGTTAATCATCAAAAATTAATTAGCAAGAAAATTAATTAAGAACTTTAACAAGAAAATTAATAAGAAATTTCTAAAATAAAGAACAAAGGGTGTATTTGAAATCCAACCACAGCCAATAACAAAAACGGCCCAAGGCCCAATCTCCTCCCACTAGGCGCAGAAGGGGGTGCAATACTGAAGTTTGTTGGTGCGAATAGCAGCTGAATGAAGTCTTGGCCCAAATCCAGTTGTTGATGGAATGCGAGGGTGCCGAAAAGAATCTGGGTGGTGCGGATAATAAAAACATGGGCAAGGCCCAATTTCGAAACCAGAACCACAGGCTGGAGGTGCGAAACAGAATATGGGTAGTGTGAGAAGTAAACCATGGAATTTTAGGCCCAAATCAGAATTCTTATGAAACCCTAAAAATTATGTTTAACATGAAACCTTTTATCAATATGAAACCCTTAGGAGGATACAAACAACACGTTCATCTTCCTCAACGAATCCTCCATCGGCGGTGTACCTCTTTGTCTCTCCCGATGACACACCGGTTAGATCCTTAGCCGCAACCCCGTTTCACTTCGTCAATGTCGCCGGTGACACCACCTTGTTCTCAGAATAATCTTCCGGCATCAACCACAACTCCGTTCGTTACTTTGCCTTCGAGGTTCGACGCCGCTCGCGTTCTCCTCCTTACGATTCGCCACCATCACTCCATTCCTGTTCGTATCACAACAACACCGACCTAATCGATCCGGAAACCCCCTTTAACTCGCAAAGAGCTTGCGCGAGACACTCGGTTCAAAGGAAGTAGTTCGGATGGCGAAATGAACACGAATCGGATCGAAACCCTTACCTCGATATACCATCCATGATCGGAACGAAGATTCGACTTGAAACTTCAAAGGTTCGCTTGGTTCGATCCCGATTCTCTCCATGCTAGTTGTTTCCTCGGCCATGGATCTGTAAATTAATCTGGTACAAAAATGATGATTAACGCAGGTATGAACATTTATATTCAGAGTTGTTCTTCCCTTGCTCTTCATCTTTGAATCTTCGTAGCTGTCTCGTTCTTGCTTTGATCTTCTTCAATTCAATCGTTGTTGTGATTGGCCTTTGATTTTTGTTGTTGAAGAGTGATGAAAATTGTTGTTTTGATGAGATTAACAAAGAAGATCCGAAGAGGATTTGGGGAAATTCTGATGATGCTTGTTTTTTTGAACATTTTGAGTTTTTATTGATGCAGGGTGGTGATGATTTGAGCTTGATGAAGTTGTTGTGTTGATGTTAATCTTGCAGGCTGTAATGATGATTGAAGGTGAGTGTTGATTGAAAGATTTGAAGAAAGTTGCAGAGGGATTGTTGACTGATGAAGGTCACAGGATGATGAAGATTATTGAAATCTTATTGAAGTTGATTGTTGATGATTGCATAGTTCATTGAAGATGTTGATGAATGGTGTTCTGATGTAATTGCTGAAGATGATGATAGATGTGGAAGGAGAAATCAAATGATGAAGATTGTGGATTCTGAATCTTGTTGGATGAAGGGTAAGGGTTCTGATTGTTGGTAATGAACATTGAAGAAAGGTATGAGGTATAAGATGAAGATGAGTTCTTGAGAGTGGTTTTTCTTGGTGATGATCAAGATTGAAGTTGGGGTTTTCACTGAGTTTTAATGGAGGTTGCAGGAGATTCAGAGAGAGGGATTGGTACAGGTTGATGAAAATTATTATTCATATTGAGATCGATGGAGCTGAGAGGATCCCCCCGAAGTTATGGTGATTGAAGGAAGATTAAATTTGCCCAAGGTGGTGAGTGCAATTTCCGGTTCTTGAGAAGAAAGAGAGATTGAAAAAAAATGGTTATGAGTTTTTTTTGTTCTGCTCTTCTGTAACTCTCCTTTTTCTTCTTTCTGTTGTTTCTGTTAATGTTGTTTTTGTCAGTTAGGATTTCTAACTGATTTTTGGTATCCCTTTTTATTTTTTCCGAAACTCTCATGATTGGAATCTATGTATCTGTATGTCTTTGGAGAGAAAAAATATATAAAAATAATAATAACTCATTTGTTCAGATATTGGATTGGATGTATAAGTCTTGGACTTAAATTGGATTGATTGATGAAAAACGTTCTATGATTGAGAATTGGATTGATTGATGAAAAATGTATTGAAATAATTGGACTGACCATTGGACAAAAATATGACTATGGACCGATTAATGAACTTGGTTTAGGGATAAAAAATGAAACAAAATAAATGGCTTTGATGATTGGTTAATTGATTATATGGTTTATGGTTTGTAAATGAGAAGAAAAAAGAATGGTTAAGAATAGGTATGGTTTAATATGGATTAAGAAAATATGGTTTAATGGGCTTGAAAAATAATATGGTTCAATGGGCTTAACAAGAAATGTGATTTGGGATTGGATATTCAAATGTAGAAATAAAATGGCTTTCACGAATGATTTAAATTGAAGAAATAAAACGGTTATGGTTTAATATGGATAAGTGGATGGATTTAGTTTTAGTTAGAGATAGAATTTGAAAAATGGACAAAAATGGATAAAATTGGATGTAGATTTAAAGAGATGGGTTCTAAAAGGAATGGTCAAATAGATATTTGGATATGGGCCTAAAATGGCGATTGGGTTAAAGTAAGTGGAAATTGGTTATTGAATAAAGTGTGGAATTATATAAAAGGATACGGATTAAGACCGAACGTCGGGAATCGAATATGGATTTTCAAGGAATGGTTTAGATTGGATAATAAGAAAGACAAATGGTAACGGCTCATATCCCATATAGGCATTGCGTACTTGAGTTCGAACTTGAATGATGCCTTCCAAATAGACCAAAATTGTGCATTCTCCTTCAACCCTAAATCGAATCCTTCAACATAATCCACTCTTGATACCATAATAAACTCCACACAATCTCGAATTATTGCTCCATAAACAAATGGATCCACACCACTCTTTAATACACTGGACCTCAACGGGTAAAGTGTCCTCAAATCAAATCATGAGCACGACCTCCAAATCCCCTTAAGATGTTCAATGAAGAAGAATTCCACTTGAGACGTTAAGAGGAGTCGAAACTCTTGTTCCAAGCCAAATTTGATTAGCCACCTCAATAATAGATTAGATGCACCAGTGAATAACCTTCATCATTTCAAATCCTGATAAATACGGACAAAGTACAAAACCCTAACTTCCAAGATCCCTGATCATATGCCTTATGAATTCAATGCAAATGCAGGGTTATGAATATTATGATCTAGTGGAATATGCAGATGAATGCGAAGTGATGAACCAATTAGTGGTAAAAAGAATGAGGGCAAATTTTGAGGTATTACAGTTACGTCCCTCAGTTGTTAAGTCAGCATTGGTAAAGCCCAGTCCATGACTGGTATTGACATTTGCTACCACAGTTTCTAGCTGATTAACAGTGTTCTCCTCTGGCACGTATGTTGCGTGCAGGACTTTCAGTAATGCATTCCTGTGAGCTTCAGAACACATTAACAGGGATAATATGGAGATTTTTGAGGGAGTTTGGTGAAGCTGATCCACCACCTTGTAATCACTTCTCTTTATGATTCTCATAAACTCGTCTACATCTTGCTCGAAAGATGTCTTCTGAGTTTCTTTGACAGCCGGCTCTTCAAATACCACACTCTTTCCCTTTGCTTTGGCAGCAGCTTCTGCTTCCACATTAGGTCTTTGCACTTGTGAGGCAAAAAGGCGTCCGCTTCTGGTGAAGCCTCCGCCTCCCCCAACATTATCAATTTGTGGAGAAGAGGTTGAATAATCCAAAGTGATTTTCTCCCCGTTGCAGTAAAGATCAGAGCCATAATGCCAAGGTATGGCATTACTGCTTTCATATGGAACAGATCCAGGCACCGTGATAGTAACTGGACTGACTACAGCAGAGGAGGGTACTGAAATGGTGTGCGGATCGTAGTAAATGGTGACTGGTGCCCTGGCAGGAGGTGCCACTATTTGTTGCTGAAAGTTGTTGTCTGGAGGAACATTTGATGGATCATAGTAGATGGTGACTGCTGAGATATCTTCATTGATTTCTGTTGATGTTGTAGAAGATTTGGTTGAATAAATGGATGCTGATGTTGTAGAAGAAAGGGTCGTTGACATTTGATTTGTTGAAGTGATGGGTGGAGCCATTGTCGATGATATTGAGTAATCGGTCGGAATGATTGTTGCTGCAGTTGTAGGGAACTCAGGAATTGTTGTCAAAGGAATTGCTGGATTTGTAGGTGCCGTTGTTGAGATCTGAAGTATGCCATCTTTGATAAGACCATCTATGCCGCTTCTCAAGTTATCACACCCATTGACTGCAATGTTGCAATACCCACAACCGAGCTCACACCCGGGGAATATCTGGCACTCTAGAAGCTGGGCTTTAATTTCGACCAAAGGTGTTCGAATCTGTCCAACATTGGTTATCAAGAAAGATGACTTATCTTCCTCAATGGCATTAATTCTTGGCCCTCCATGATTGGGAATGGGATTCTTGTTGACATTTGGAGGGGGTGCGAAGTTGAGGGCTTTAGAATCCACCAGATCTTGTACTTTCATTTGTAAAGCCCTGCATTTCTCAGTATTGTGGCCAGGTGCATTGGAGTGGAAAGCACACCTGGCGTTGACATCATAATTTCTTGGAAGATTGGAGGGGTCTGGTGGTGCCAATGTCCTTAACTCAACCAAATTGAGCTTCAGGAGTTGTGCCAATAAGGCAGCATAAGGCATAGGGATAGATTCAATCACCCTATTTGCCTGTGACGGTCTTTGCTGAAAAGGTCTTTGTTGTTGATTGTTGTTGTTGTTGTTGTAGGTTCTTTGTGGCGGGTACTGAACTTGTTGTTGATAATGTGGTTGTTGTGGTTGTTGATATGTTGGTTGCTGAGGGTCTGGAGCTGGAATAGTGACAGCTGCCAATGATCTATGAACATACTGAGGTATGCCCCTGTTGGCATGAATGGCATTTGTCTCACCGGTTCTTCTAGGTCCCACAAAAGGCTTCTTGGGATTACTGGACGAACCTGCACCGTTATCAGAAATCTTACCCATCTTCAAAAGGCTTTCAATCCTTTCCCCAGCTATAACTACGTCAGCGAAACTGGTGGAAGAAAAGGCAGCTAGCCTATCAATATAGGTTCCTTGCAGAGTATTCATGAACATGTCGGCCATCTCCCTTTCCGACATGGGTGGCTGGATAGCAGCAGCAAGCTGTCTCCACCTTTGGGCATATTCTCTAAAGCTTTCCCTGGAGGATTGAGACATTCCCATCAGAAGGGTCCCGTTAGGGGCCATGTCCAGGTTGTATTGGTACTGCCTGATGAAAGCTTCAGCCAAGTCCTTCCAGCATCTGATAGTAGCTCTGGTCAAGTGTGAATACCACTCTCTTGAAGCCCCAGTCAAACTGTCTTCAAAATAGAACATCCACAGTTTCTCATCCATGGTATATGCTTTAAGTCTCCCCAGAAAGGACTGTAAGTGAGTTCGTGGACAGGAAGTTCCATTGTACTTCTCGAAGCACGGGGGTTTAAACTTGTGGGGAATCCTTACCCCATCCACTAACCCCATATCCATTACATCGAAGCCTAAGGAATTTTGAGACTCTAGAGATCTCAACTTCTCAGCAATTTCATCAAACCTCCTATCATAGACCTCATCCCCAGCTCTCATTACAGTAAAATGCTCCTCTTGAGGATCTTCTTGCAAGATCCTGCCTGCAGCAGTATTGCCCTGTACATTCCTTGGGATGTTGGCCTCTGGATCTAGATGAGGTCCAAATACTGGTGGGTTAACATGAGGCTGACCTCCCTCATTGTTACTAGTTCCTCCAGTCCCAGGATGAGGTTCCTCGGGGTTTTGTCTTTCTACCAATGCCCTTAACCTCTCTTGAATTTGAGCCAAGTTAGTCATTACAGTCATGAATTGGGCCATTTGGTTCCTCATCTCCACTCTTTCGTTAGCCATTTGAGTTCTGACCTCTGTCAGGTCCTGCTGTACTTGATCCATTTGGATACCAGGAAGGTTGTTGCGAGTAGGATACCGGTGCAGACGGTTGAGAGGGAACACCCGGCGGCGAGCAATAATTCCTGAACCACAACAGAGTTAGTAACAAACAAACCAATAACAAAAACCTACAAAACAAAACAAAAGTTAGTATGCAATGCAGCATGCTTATTTGTTTTCCACGGTATCCGGCTTGGTTCTTGGTTTTGACCTTTCCAGACCCCGAGGAGGATGTTGTGATGTTTTAAAAGAAACCCCCCACAATGGAAACAAACTAAAATATATTACAAATACTGAACAAATACATAGTTTGTTTTTTACAACACATGCCCCTGAAGGGTCAAAATACAACATAAAAGAAAAGTACATCAAATGAAAATAACAACAATCAAAAGGTCAGACATCTAGTCCAAACTCATCCTCCTTAACCTCCTTCAGAAGTGCCTCCGTCACTGGACCAGCTGGATGCTCTGTGATGTTCCTGATGAGGAGGTTTCTGGTGGCAATAGCAGTGGTCAGCTTCTTGTGCCTGTCCTGGTCCTTTGACCTCTTCAAACCAGCCCTGAGCTTCAACTCTGAAATATCATTCTGGGCTGCCAACAAAGCTTCTTGTTGCTTCTTTTCATTAGCCTCTAACTGCTCAATCCTGGCTTGAGTTTTCTGATCTTCTTGTGTCCGGGCTTCAGTGATCCTGACCCACCTAGCCTGACTTTCTTGTAGATAGAGATCAGTCCTAGCCTTCTGAAACTGGGCCTCTTTACAGGCATTCTTCAATATTTGCTCCTCAGCCCTTGCTTTCTTGATATAGTCTTCTGTTTTCTCAATCTTGGCCAGATGCTCCACCTTAAGCTTCTCCAACCTCTCAATGTCCAGACGACCATCACTCCTCTCCCAGAGGGTCTTTTTCAGAGCTTGAGACAGATTCTCATTCCTTTCCTTCAACTTCCCAAATTCTTCCAGGCTGACAGTGGCTGGAGGTGATACTGTAGATGGTCCAGGTATATCTTCAATGGTGAAGGGCATTCCAGTAATCTGAGCCCTAGCATGAGACCAGTCATAGTACTGTGCTGAAGCAACATTATTGCACCTTCCAAGAATAGCCATCCCTTTTGTCTGAATGTTGTCCCAAGCCCAGGATGCTTGTCTGACAGCAGCTAGATTAGGTTTTATCTCACAATACAGGGTCTCAGCTAAATCTTGCACTCTAGGAGGATGAATCAAAGCATAGCCCAGTTGCCTTTTAAACAGCAAAGGGTTGTAGTTGATGCAACCATTTACTCCTATCAGAGGTACATTTGGGTATTGCCTACAGCTGGTGATTATGTCTTTCCCTTTGGTGCTCTGGGTGCACCATCTGATATCATCTGAAGACAAAGCAATAAGTCTCTTAGCCCAATTCTTCTGTTGGTGAGGATTCAGGAAGGCATCTGTCTTAGGCAAGTGTTTGAGCAGCCAGGTGTGAAACAAAGGAGCACAACATCTCACTAAATTCCCCCTCTGTTTCTCATTCCTCTGATGAATGGAGTAATAGAAATCTCCCAGCAATGTGGGTACTGGGTTCCTCAGAAGAAACAGATGAATGGCATTCTTGCTGATAAATTTGGGCTCATCTGCAAACAGTATAACCCCATATATGTTGAGGGCTAATAGTGCACAGACTGCCTTCCACTCTCCTAAGGAGGCCTTCAGGATGGCCTGAGAAATCAAGAAGTCCAAGTGCAAACCAGGGATCCCAGTTTTTGTTGTCATGTTCTGCTCAATCAAACTAGGCTCCAGGTACAGTGCTTTTGCCACTTCTCCATTGCTGGGAGAAGTCATCTCTGGGTTGAAAGGGACTCCACCCCTGACGGGTACCCCAATCAATGATGAAAACTCCTCCAAAAGAAGTCCTAGCTGAAAGTCTGAAAATGTGAAACATCTCAAAGGAGGGTCATAAAACTGTAAGCATGTATGGATCATGCTCCTCTGAGAAGGGTCCAGGTCCATGACCATATCCAGGATACCTCCATAATGTTCTCTGAATAATGGGATGTGGTCAGGGGTGATAAGTGACTGGACCTGCCTGATGCTAGTCAACACAGGCTCAAAGAAATGGTATGAAATGTTGCTTTTCCTGGGTGCCATGACTGCTGATGAAGTACTGAAGACAAGTGCTGATGAGGATCAAGACTGGTACTGGAGATGGGCCACTGATGGGCTGATGATGGTGATGATGAAGATGACTGAAGCAGACAACTGATGAAGATAGTTGAAGCAGATATCTGATGAAACATGGGTCTAAGCAGATGAAGGGGTCAAAACCAAGCCAATATATAATGTGGATACCCTGAAAAACAAATAAAAAAATGTTAAATGATGCAATGATGATGTATGCAAATGATATGCAAGGGTTTGTGATCAGGCTGGATTTGATTTATCTGTCTTGATATAAAGTCCATGTAAGTTCAAGAAATTCCAGATGGAGGTTCAGAAATCCAGTAACCAAGGTGGGGGACTCAAATAAAGAGTCACATGTCCAGGGTTAAATCACAAGAACTGTCCAAAATGAGGTACTCTTAATCAAAACAAGTAACAGGGTATGATGTGGCCAATGGTACCTGCAAACCTGTAAACAGCCCAACCCCCTCACAGTTGGTGTTCTAAAACAAGGATCCTCAGACTTGGATCAGTTATGAGAAGTGTAAACACTTCTAACCCAGAGGTACAGTGTTTACAATAACCATAAAAGATCCTCCTCTAATTCACCTCAGTTTCTGAAGGTCATAATAAAGGTCATCCAGACTTAGCAGGCTTCCCAGATAGCCCTAGCACTACAGGAAATCCGTAGCACAGAGTTCTCAAGAAGAAACCCACATCTGAACCGTGTTTCATATTCCCGCACCAGACTGAAATGGAATGGGAAAGAACATGAACCACTCTAGCCTAGGTGTCACTCAGGTCCCAAGTATAGGACCTTAAACTCTCAATGAAACCCCACCCACCAAGACAGAAGAACAGATCCAGCAATGATAATGACAGTATGAAATATGAAAAACTGTAAAGAAAGCAATAAATAATTGTACATAAAGCAGTAAATAAAGCAACTATATAACACAATTAGCACATAACACCTCAGTAAACACAAATCAAACAAGCGCTAGGAGGAACCCACAAAAAGAACCAGATGCCCTGGTTACAGTATAAGGGTCCCCAGCAGAGTCGCCAAGCTGTCGCTCCCACCAAATGACACCTGGTCACTGGGGGTACAGACGCGAACGGTCGGCAAAAGAGAAGGGAATGAATAGAGTCGCCAGCTAGTCATTTTTATCCCGAAGGAAAGGTAATGCTTCATAGACCTAGAAAGATATGGATAAGACGGTTGCGAACCAGAGAGACTGAGAAAGGGGGTTGGTTACAACCTGGGAAGGTATTAGCACCCAGATTGTCCGCCGTACTCGACGGGATCCACGCTTAAAAGATTTGTGTTTTAAAGGGGTAGTGTCAGTGCTTATATGTGTATCAAAGCTGGAAAAGAATGCAAGTGTCAGTGTAAAAAAGAATGTGAAGTGTATAAGAGAAGTGTAAGTGTAAGAACAAGAATGAAGAAGCTCAAGACTATGAGGCTTAAAGAATGATACTGGAAGGAGGGGGAATATACAGAGACTTTTGTTCGATAACTGTTAAGTTATGCCTACGTATCCTCTCGTGCAATGAGGAAGTCAGAACACCGTAGTTCGACCCAAAGAGACTGAAAGATAAATTGACTGATGAACTGCTTACTTGTCTATGCTCAAGTGTATGACCTGTCTGGCTCAGGTGCAAACTGTCTTGCATTAGACGGAAGAAGCGAGTTCTCGTTTGTGGGTGAATAAGATGAGAAAAGAATCCCGGAGGAGACGATTATTGTTTGTTTTTGTATTTTCAGTCTTTTATTGCTTTTTGAGGTTTGTCATAAGAAAATGAGCTTAAGCCTAAACCAAGGGTTAGTAAACTCATCACATCCTCCCTCTAATTAGGGGTAATGAGAATACCTTAAGTATGAAGTAAACACCTCACACTTAATTACCATGATGTAGGATTAAGATCATTAACCTACTTGTATTTATTTTGATGTTTTTGATGCTTTTGTTTAGTGTTGAGTAATGAGTTTAAGCCATAATCAGGGATTTAATGGACTCATTACACCATCCTAATAGAAGGATAATAGATGAGAACATTTAAGCTGAGAAAGACTCCTCAACTTAATCCATGATTAGGGATTAACCTCATGACAAAACAAAGCCTTTATTAAATGGATTTTAGTTAATGATAAGATGAAGAAGTGAGTTTTATGGTTTGTAAGACAACTTGAGGGGGACTTGTCCATTAACACTAGGGTTAGTCCTTCTTAACCAATTAAGGAAGAATTAGAACCCTAATGCAAGGCCCAAGTTACAAGCTTGATGTCTTAGTGATTATTAAGTGAATTGATTAAAGGATCTAAACACATTAAGGGTTTAACACTTAGGATTAAAGTTATACACTCCATCCTAATAGAAGGATGCAGGCATAAGCTTAATCACAGAGCCTTAAAACCTTTAGGGTTTAGTCCCTGATTCTGAGATGAGAGGAGAAGACTCAAAGATGACACAAAGGTAAAAGCTAAATGGGGGACTAATCAAACCCTAATTGTTATCATGCTTGGGTATTCCTAGGATTAATGAGGTTTGCAAGAAGATCTTCAGAGAAACCACCAGGAAGGAAGCAGATGAAAGGAACAAGAAGCAGAGAGAAGCAAAACAACTTGTTTCACTTAAGAAGACAAGTTGCTTGAAGAAAGAAAGTGGGAGAGAAAATGAATGAGAAAACTCACTCCAATACACAAGATAAAATGCAGCAATGATGCATAAGAGAGATGAAAAGAGATTGTGAGAAGTGAAGGCAAATTCACTTCTCAAAACAACTTACCACCTGAAAAGTTAGCCAAGAGAAATGAAATGCAATGCAAATGAGATGAAATGTCATGATGCAAACCAAAGTCAGAAGCAATCACATGATGATAATGATGATAAGAGATGATACAAACATGAGGCAAGATATGAGAATGATCAGACAAGCACAAGGGTGCAAATGAAGCATGCATTGAAACATGAATGTACATGAAGAGTTATGAAATGCAATGGTCATATAACATGGCAAATGAAAAATGCAATGATCAAACATGATTCTAATATGTCCTAAGATGTTTTATGAATCATGTGGAGGCACAAAATGTCATAGCAAGTCATTGGATGCAAGCAAATGAGCAATGGATGCAAAGGAAGGCACAAATTAGGGTTACATGCATCATACAATGCAAAAGTCCAAAACCAGAAGCAAATGACATGATAAAAATTTGAAAATGCAATCAAATATACCCTAAACCTATACAAGCTCACTGCCCAAAGGAGGGGATCCAACCCTTAACCTAGTGTAAGTTATGAATTTCCTAAGTTGGCTAGGGTTTTGGGGTACCTCATCAAGAAAAATACCAAACAAATTGAAAATGCAAGATCAAATCAAACCAGTTTTATCCTATAAACTACATGCCATGAAGAATGCAATGCAAGAAGAACCATTATCAAACTCTCAATGGTTAGGCAGAAGGGATTTTCCAAAGTTTGAACCAAAATATTGCCTTAAAATGAATTTAATTCCAATGAAAATGATCAAAAGGCATCAAGAAAAAAAAAAGAAATTTGGTTTGAGAGTTGGATAATGTTTCTAAATGTTTTGAAATGCAATGTGAATTTTTTGGTGATTTTTAAATACCTAAATGTATTTTTAATTAATTAATTTTCATTAACTAATTATAAATAAAAATTTAAATAATTTAAAAATAATTTTTAATGCAAAAAATAAAAATAAAAATATTTTTGGGTTTTAAAAATTAATAAAATCTTTGACAAAAATTTTCATAATTTTTAAATGATTTTTGCTATTTTAAATAAAATGTATAAAATAAATGAGAAAAAAAAAATTAAAACTGAATTTAATAAAAGTAAACGCAATGGAAGGATGGGATAGAATCTGGGTTTGGACTGGTTGACTGCGCGCCAGATCTAAAGGCCCACATTCAAACTGACTAAATTAAGTTTTATAATTAATTAAACTGGATTTAATTAATTAATCAGGGATTAGGGTTTAATGACAAGATCCTGGCCACACACACGCGCGGGAGTCAACCCCAGTCCACCTCATCTACGGTCCAAATTCAAACTCTCATTAATGACACAATTAGGGCTAAACAAACTCAGGCGACCGGAACAGTGTTCCGGTCGTCTTCTCCGGCGAAACCAAAAACCTAGCTTCCTCTACAGATCACCATTCTTCAAATTTCTTTCACCAAAATGATCCCCTAACCATTCTAAACCTAAACCCCCAATTAAAATCCATTTATTTTACTTCATAAGCATGAATCGAAGAAAAATAGAAAACACGGGCAAACTTTCAGAACAACATGAAATGGTCATTTCTTGCTCATTTTCAATTCTAAACACATCTAGATGATCAGTGCAACATGTAGATTCATTTTGTAACAAGAAAATGAAGTTCTGAGAAAAAAGTTCTTAGGTTATACCTGAGCTGGAGACCTTCGAAAGTGAGCTTTCAGAGCCTCCCCCTTGTGCAAATGGCCTCCTTTGAACCTCCTGAGGCAAATGGAATACTTGAATGGGGTTGAAAGTGGCTAGTTTGAGAGGTTCAGTTCTGATATGGCAGAAAATGAGGTTCTTGTGTGTTGTGTTTTAGACCATTGTGAAGGGTGGGATTTGTTCTATGGGTGATGTATGGTTGATTGGTGAAGGAATTATTGAAGTTTGATGGCTGTGTTGAGTGTTTCGAAGAGGGAAAGGTTTTGACAGATTTTTGTGTGTGCTGCAATGTGGGAGGATTCAGCTTGTGTATGGTGTGTTCTTAGATTGCTTGATGTCCATATATCATACTCTGGTTGGGCAGAGAGTTGGTGGTGGCACTGTGGGATTGGTATGGGCAAAATGCAAGAAAGTCAAGATTTGTGTACTCTAAGCATGGCTCGGGTCAGAGGCAATCTTAGGGCTTGTCCTGCCTCAGCTTGAGTCAAGGATGGCCCTTGGATGATTCATGAAGGACTGCAACATTTGGATCACAAGTTGGAAGTGTTTTTGCAACTTGGCAACTTGTTACATTTCATGAATTTTGGCCATGAACATGTGATAAGTCTTGCTGAATTTTTGGTGTGAGATGCTTCATGAGGTCATGGCAATGTCTTGAGACCATCTAGAGATCATACAACCCCTTTGAGAATCATTTTGCAAGAAATCCCTCTTTGCACTTTCATGAAGAATGGATTATGGTTACTTGAAACTCAAGGCCTAGAAATGGGAAATTCTTTGGGCCAAACTGAATTTTAAGTCATGCATTGTGTTTGTATGATGATTAGAGGTCACATTGAAGTCACATAAAGGCTTTCCATGAGAATTTGCAAGTTTTCCATTTTGTGCAAAAGTGAAATTTCAATGATTTTATCCAACTTTGCAAGGCCATAACTTTTGATCCAAAATGAATTAGAATGAGTTATTGTACTTTTTGAAAAGGGAATGATCCATTATATAACTTTCATGACCAAAGTTTTCTCATTTGAGGCATTTTTGAATCAATTAGAAAGGGTTGAAAAACTTTCCCAAAATAGCAATTTTCCATTACAAGTCATTTTCCCAAAATGGCAACTTTGCAAATGGCTTGAAATTCTTCAATTTTGTGAACTTCTAACATCTTCTATGATCAAATAAAGATCATACACATTCAAAATGATGAAGAACACCCTTTGGTTGGGTCATTGGGGGCCTCAGATGCCCTGATTTTACACTGACTTGCCCAAGAAGTCAACTCTTGATCAGATGCCTTCCCCATAGAATTTCTTCATGAAAATTGATATGCATGATCCTCATATCATATAGAGACCAATAGAAACAAGAATGACCAAAAAATTTGGAGTTATGTCCTTTGAAACCAAAACCCTAATTCTAGGTCATCTGTGTAGTTAAGCTTGGCTCTGCTTCCATGCCTTTCTCAGTTCTTGTGATTCTTTGACTTCCTTGACTTTGAGGGGATATAATATGATGCTTGAACACACATGGACCCCTTTGAAGTGATTTAAGACCTTTGGAATGGCTCAAGTGGCTCAAGGATGGCTCAGATCACAAACCCTAGATGCAGATGACTTTGAATCAATGCAGTGAATCAAAAATGTAATATGAGATGCCATGGTTGAATTTATGCACATGAAAAGATCACAAGCCATGGTGTGAATGGGTGAGGGCAAATTTGGGGTGTTTACAACCATTGATTTTAAATGGTGTAAAACGGACAAGGGGGAAACATGAGTTGGACATGGGCTATGAAAATTGAAAAATGGTTCAAAATGGATTACGGACAAAAATAAATGGAAAAGTGAATAAAAGAAAACTGAAAATGAATTGATGGAAAAGTAAAGGATAATGGAAATTGGAGAAATGAAAGTGGAATGAAATAATCGGAAATGGCTTATAACAATGAGAGCAGAGCAAATGAATGGATATGGAGTCTCGATTTTAGCCCAAAGCCTATTTTGCATTCTTTCCACAAGTCTATAAACACAACCACTTCTGAGCCACTAAATATTTTTTCAGATTAGTCACAACTCTTTGAATCGTCTAAAATGTGCCATGACCATTCGAATCCAGATGAATCATTGATAAACTGCAGATTCGAACCAAACTTCACACAAAACACTGCTTGATAAACTGATGAATTTCAACATACAGCAGCCTGAACATTGTCCAAGAAACAGACCAATGGCCTAACTAATCTTGCAGTTGCAATAATCTTCTGACAGTTTGACCAAAATTAGGTCAAACTCCTATCTGGATCGAAACACAACTGAACAACCGCATTTGAAGTGGAATCAACGTCCAGTGAATAATCTCCATCATTTCAATCCCTGACAGATACAGATAAGGTATGAAACCCTAATTTCTCTGTGTTAGAACAAATGTGGTTCTGATCCTTTAAGTGTTTTGATGATAACAAAGTCTTTCATATTAAAAGTTCTAATTAATATACTTACTCTCGTGTAGAAGATAATATTGTTTGAGTAATCCATACAAGCTAAGGAGAACCTTTATAGAAGATACGCTCAAAGAAGAATCCAGCATTAAATGACATTTATTGGCTGCGCATATATTATTCATTATCTCTGATTTCCGCTTAGAAGATGCTGGTATCCTTTTTAAAAAGCTTTAATTAAAGAATATGGTCTTTAATATGCAAAGACAAGTATCTCTTCTTATGGAAAGAAATTAAGGTATTAAAGTATATCCTAATTTGGTTCAAGATGTCTCCAACGGCTACTTTATCAAGGACTATATAAAGGACATCATTTGAAGAAATAAAGTGAGAACGCAACGCATTACAACGTATAACATATACTCAAGCAAATCATTTTATCTTGTTCTTATTGCTGTAACTATCACTTAGTGATACCTGCTTACCTAGAAGCATTTTAAGTTACGTCTTTATCATTCTTGTAACAATTATCTTTTTCCTTGAGTGACTAAGTTTAGTCAGAAGACTCAAGAAGACATTGACTATAGGTCTTTGTGTGTATTCTTATTGAATAGTGGATTAAGACCTCAGTAGAGGCAAAATCACCTTGGCGGGTGGACTGGATGTAGTTTGAGTTCAAACGAACCAGGATAAAGTAAAACGTGTCTTTAGAAGTTAATTTTAATTATACAGAAAACCCAATTCCAACCCCCCTTCCTTGTGTTTTGCCACCTTCAATTGGCATCAGAGCGCTAGGTTCTGAGTATTACACTTTACCGTGTCAGTAAAAGATCCAGAAGATAAACACATGGCAGAAACTGGAATTAACAATGACTATCAGAATGACAAGATCAATGCTAAACCACCAATGTTCAATGGCGACAATTTCGACTACTGGAAGGATGTTCTAGAGAGTTTCTTTCTAGCTCTAGATGGAGATCTCTGGGACATGGTGACAGATGGATATATTCATCCTGTTGGAGAAGATGGTCAGAAGATCGAAAGGAAAAATATGACAGTTCAACAGAAGAAGGAATTCAGAAATCATCACAAAGCTAGGACCATACTTCTAAGTGCCATCTCGTACACAGAATATGAGAAGATCACAAACAGGGATTCAGCCAAACACATGTTTGATTCTCTAAGGATGACACATGAAGGCAACTCTCAAGTCAAGGAGACCAAAGCTCTAGCTCTCATCCAGAAGTATGAAGCCTTCAAGATGGAAGAAGATGAAACCATTGAAAAAATGTTTTCAAGGTTTCAAATTCTGGTCGCTGGACTAAAAGTTCTGGACAAAGGCTACTCAACAGCAGATCACGTGAAGAAAATCATCAGAAGTTTACCTAAAGCCTGGAGACCCATGGTCACTGCTTTAAAGTTATCAAAAAATCTGAATGAAATTTCCTTAGAAGAACTGATCAGCTCCTTGAGAAGTCATGAGATTGAATTAGAAGAAGATGAGCCCCAGAAGAAAGGTAAGTCTGTAGCTCTTAAATCTAACAAACATGTTTCTAAAGCTTTACAGGCAGAAGAAGAAGAAAGCTCTGGATGCTCATCAGAAGAAGATGAATTATCTCTCTTGTCAAGAAGAGTTCAACAACTCTGGAAGCATCGTCAGAAGAAGTTCAGAAATACCAGAAGATCAAACAATTATTCTGAATCAACATCCAGTCACAAGAAACCCAGAAGCAAAGAAGTTGTGTGCTACGAATGCAAAGAACCAGGACACTACAAAAGTGAATGTCCAAAACTTCAGAAAGACAAACCTAGAAACAGATTCAGCAGAGAAAAGAAAAAGAGTCTCATGGCAACATGGGATGATTCTGAATCATCTGAAGCAGAGTCAGATTCTGAAGATGAACAAGCTAATATTGCATTAATGGCAAATATACCAGAAGATGATCACTCATCAGAATCAGAGTTAGAATCAGACTCAGAAGAGGTATTTTCTAAATTATCTAGATCTGAGTTAGAAGCTAGTCTTTCAGAAATTCTTGAAAAATATCAGAAGCTTCAATTCAAATACAAAGACGTCAAACAAAATCTTGTATCTGAATTAGAAGATATTAGAAAACTGAAAACAGAAAACTCTGAGCTGAAAGAAAATCTCTTTGAATGTAAAAACTCTTTTGAAAAGCTCAAAGCTCAGAAGAAATCTGAATTAGAAGATCTAATCAATTCTGATAATATCATAAAACAATATGATTATAGTTTTCAACAATTTCTTACTAAAAGTTTAGATAGAAGTAAGATTGCTTCTATGATCTATGGTGTTAGCAGAAATGAAAGAAGAGGCATTGGCTATGTGAAAAATAATGAAACTCTGAAATTAAAAAATATTGATGACATTGTCATAAATACCAATACTCCTCTAAGTTCTCATTTCACCTACGGTCATAATCATGATCTTATATACACTAGTGAGTCATCCTGCTCTACAAGTTCTGATTTAAAACCCAAAATAAATCAGAAGTTTGTAAAATCTAACAAACAAGGACCCAGAAGAATATGGGTACCCAAGGATAAAATTGTGTATGTTGCAGATGTCTTTAACAGCAAAACTGAAACACCAATCATGGTACCTGGACTCTGGATGCTCACGTCACATGACGGGAAGAAAGCATATGTTCCAAAGTCTTGAATTAAAAGATGGAGGCCATGTAGGTTTTGGAGGCAATCAAAAAGGAAGAATTATTGGCTCCGGAACTATTGGTAACGGAAATCTTCCTTCTATATCTAATGTTCTGCTTGTAGAAGGATTAATGCATAATTTATTATCCATAAGTCAATTAAGTGATAATGGCTATGACATAATCTTTAATCAAAAGTTCTGTAAAGCTGTTAGTCAGAAAGATGGAACAATCCTCTTTAGTGGAAAGAGAAAGAACAACATTTATAAAATAAAGCTTTCTGAATTAAAAATTCAAAATGTAAAATGTCTAATGTCTGTGGAAACTGAGCAATGGGTCTGGCACAGAAGATTGGGACATGTTAATATGAGAAGAATATCTCAACTTAACAAACTCAATCTAGTCAGAGGACTTCCAAATTTGAAGTTCAACTCAGAAGCTCTATGTGAAGCATGTCAGAAAGGCAAATTTTCAAAAACTGGATTCAAAGCTAAAAATATTGTATCTTCCTCTAGACCATTAGAACTTCTGCACATTGACTTATTTGGACCAGTGAAAACTGCTTCTGTCAATGGCAAGAAGTATGGATTGGTGATCGTAGATGACTTCAGCAGATGGACATGGGTAAAGTTTCTTAGACACAAGGATGAGTCAATTGCTGTATTTTCTAACTTCTGTAAACAAGTTCAAAATGAAAAAGAATCAAAGATCATAAAAGTCAGAAGTGATCATGGTGGAGAATTTGAAAATAAACAATTAGAATCATTTTTTAATGAAAATGGCATCTCTCATGATTTTTCTTGTCCTAGAACTCCACAACAAAATGGGGTTGTAGAACGTAAAAATAGAACTTTACAAGAGATGGCCAGAACCATGATCAATGAGACCAATATGGCTAAACATTTTTGGGCAGAAGCAGTAAATACAGCATGTTACATTCAGAATAGAATCTCTATAAGACCTATTCTTGAAAAGACTCCTTATGAATTGTGGAAGAACAGAAAGCCCAACATTTCTTACTTTCATCCTTTTGGATGTATTTGTTTTATGCTAAACACTCTTGATACTCTGAATAAATTTGATTCTAAGGCACAAAAGTGTTATATGTTAGGATACTCTGAACGTTCTAAGGGATACAGAGTATACAATACAGAAACACGTATTGTGATAGAATCAATTCACGTCAGATTTGATGATAAGCTTGGTTCTGAAAAACCAAAGCAAAAAGAATTTACTGCAGATATAGAAGTAGAAATCTCTACAAACAGAACTTCTAAAGATCAATCTTCAAAAGTTCAAAACAATACAACTGCTCCATCAACACCTGAAGAACCCATCCAGAAGAAGCTCTCCAGAAGCAATATTAATCATCCAGAGGATAAAATCTTGGGAAAAAAAGATGAACCAATCAGAACAAGATCCTCATTCAAAAACTCTGAAGAGACACTACTAGGACTTGTCTCTCTGATTGAACCATCTTCTGTAGAAGAAGCTCTATCAGAAAATGATTGGATTCTGGCTATGCAAGAAGAACTTAATCAATTCACCAGAAATGATGTGTGGGATCTAGTTCCTAGACCCAGAGGATTCAACATCATTGGCACCAAATGGGTATTCAGAAACAAACTCAATGAGAAAGGAGAAGTTGTCAGAAACAAAGCAAGACTGGTTGCACAAGGGTATAGCCAACAAGAAGGAATTGACTATACAGAAACCTATGCACCAGTCGCCAGGTTAGAATCAATAAGACTTCTAATATCATTTGCTGTAAATCATAATATCATTCTGTATCAAATGGATGTCAAAAGTGCATTTTTAAATGGTTATATTGATGAAGAAGTATATGTACACCAACCCCCTGGTTTTGAAAATACAAAATTTCCAGAACATGTTTACAAACTCAAAAAATCATTATATGGTTTAAAACAAGCTCCCAGAGCTTGGTATGAAAGATTAAGTAATTTTCTACTGGAAAATAAATTCATCAGAGGGAAAGTGGACACAACTCTTTTCAGTAAAAACATTAAAAATGATCTTCTGATATGCCAAATTTATGTAGATGATATAATTTTTGGTTCTACTAAAAGTGCCTTGGGAAAGGAATTTGCTAAATCTATGCAGGCAGAATTTGAAATGAGCATGATGGGAGAATTAAAGTTCTTTCTGGGAATTCAAATAAATCAAACATCAGAAGGAACATATATCCATCAAAGCAAATATGTAAAAGAACTTCTGAAGAAATTTGATTTATCAGAAAGTTCAATATCCAAAACTCCTATGCATCCTACGTGTATCTTGGAGAAAGAAGAGGTAAGTAAGAAAGTAGATCAGAAGCTCTACAGAGGTATGATTGGATCACTTCTCTATCTTACTGCTTCTAGACCAGATATTCTATATAGTGTATGTTTATGTGCTAGATTCCAATCAGATCCTAGAGAAACTCACTTAACAGCAGTTAAGAGAATCTTTAGATATCTGAAAGGTACTACTAATCTTGGTCTGTATTACAGAAGATCAGAAAAGTATAAACTTGTAGGATATTGTGACGCTGACTTTGCTGGAGATAGAACAGAAAGAAAAAGTACTTCTGGAAGTTGTCAATTTCTAGGAGACAACCTAATCGCTCGGTCTAGCAAAAGACAACCAACCATAGCATTATCAACTGCAGAAGCTGAATACATTGCAGCAGCTGGATGCAGTACTCAGATGCTCTGGATGAAAAATCAGCTAGAAGATTTCAATATCTATGAGAGTAACATTCCAATCCTCTGTGACAATACTTCTGCTATTTGTCTCTCTAAAAATCCTATTTTACATTCTAGAGCTAAACACATAGAAGTTAAACATCACTTCATTAGGGACTATACTCAGAAGGGAATTTTAATGTTAAAATTTATAGACACAAATCACCAATGGGCTGATATTTTTACTAAACCCCTTTCTGAAGATAGATTTAATTTCATTCTAACTAACCTTAGCATGAAGTTATGTCCAGAATGAAAATGCTTTAATCATATGTCTTATCTCTAGAAGTTCTACTATTTATATTCTATCTGATTGTCTCAGAAGATTCTATGCTCTATCGTTTACTCTTAGAACTTCTGTTCAAAAGATTAATTTGTAGATCTTCATATCAAACACTTGTCAACAAAGCTCTAAGGACTTCCATCAGAATCACAACACGTGTTCAAATTCTGAAGAGTGACAGAACGTGCCTTAGCAACTGTTCGCTCAGAAGGATAACTGTTGAGATTCTGGAATCTGATACGGCTAGGTTTGACACCAAAAAGGCAAGAAAATCTCTTGGGTAACTGTTCCAGAATCATTTACGCTTTACCCCATGTCAGCGCATTTAATGTTGTTAATGATTATGTTTTCAAACTTAATTGTTTCCCACTAATTTCTCAATTAATAAATTGCTTTAATTTTTTTATAAATATCAGTGTATTCCTCTTTTTCAAATTTTACCCGCATCTTACTCTCTCTAAAGTTTTTTTTCTCTCAGTCTCTTGTGCTTCCTCATTTTTCTCTAAAAACCCTAAACCCTAAAAGTTCATCTTAGTCACTAAATGGCTTCATCATCTTCACGCAAAGATTTCTCTGATGATTACTACGTTGAACCATCAAAGACTCTTTCCACTACTCCTGAGAAACTGGAAGTACTATGTGAGTTGTTCGTTGATTTCGCAAGCTTGAAGGATAATGGTTTTGACCTCCTCCCTCAGGTTGAAGCTCAAGGCTGGGAAAAATACTTTGACAGGCTAATGGGACCAGTTTTCCCTAAACTGGTTAAAGAATTTTGGATGTACGCATACCAAAATGATGCACAAGTTACCTCCTATGTGCTTGGTAAACAGATTATCATCTCTGAAGATCACATTGCCAAACTCTTTGAAACTGATGGCAATGGTATCAAATGTAGTGATATGGATAGAGTATCTGATGCTGTCGTGATTGCTAAAGAAATTTTCACCGCTGGAAAACCATCAAACAAGATCAAAGACCTAAAGACTCCTCTGCGTATTTGGGCAAAAATAATTCTTGGGACAATCTGTCACAGGAAACCTACAAATTCTCCAGACTACATCAATCTGGATCAACAATTCCTCCTTTACTTCATTTCCAAGCAAAAGAAAATCAATCTTGCACACACACTCTTTCAAAATCTTCGCATCGCTGTGAAAGAAACAAGGGACGGTGAGAAGACCAAAAGGGACTGGATACCTTTTGGACGATTAATTTCTGATATTCTGTGTCAGAACAAGCTAGTGGACTTCCTAGCAGAAATAAACCAATCTGAACTTTTGGAAACAGACGTTGGAAAACCCTTGAATGCCAAAAATCTGAAGAAAATGAGATTCATCACATCCATTCAGCAAGAACCCATTCTTCACTCTAGAGAAGTTATTAGCACCAGAAGGATACCTCTGGAAGGCTTTCCTCTCTTTTCTTCTGATACACCAGCAGATGTTGTTCTCAACTATATGGATATCTGCAAGCGTCAAGGTACGGTACCTGACTTCAACCCAAAAGAACTCCATCAACAATTCCAGATGTTGCCTCTCTCAGATTAAAGAAAAGGAAGACTGCTGAAGACCCCTCTCAGAAGATGCAAAAATCATCTAAGACAACAGGTAAGTCTTCTGCTTCTAATCCTGATTCCATTACTGTTGTAGAAGCTGTAACTGTAGAAGTGTCTGAACAACCTTCTAACACTTTACACTCTAGCCAACCATCTTCTGATACCAACTCTGAACAAATGCATGATTCTGAACCAACCCAAAATATTAGTCCCATTCAAACTGAAGTTCTCACAACTTCTGCTGTTGCATCCATCCTATCCTCTTTAAATCCACCAGAAACAGAAACAGAAAATCATCAACCCCAAACTATTGCTGATTTTGACATACCAATTGATGACACTCCACCATCTGATATTGACTGCTCCCTTACAAATGAACCACAATCTGCCTTGAAAGCTGTACTTGACCTTGATCTTGAACACTACCAAGACTCAGATGCTGCCTCAATTTCCCATAACATTTCAACATCCCAAAATTCACCTTCTATCATAAACATTCCTGATTCACCCGAAGAAACTCTGACTGAAAATGACAATCCCCTTAGAACCACAATTGACTTTGAAGCACTTCAAAAACTGTCCTCTATGTCCAACAAAAGAGCTATTCCTGTTCCAAAACCCAAACCATCCAAATCAGACATTTCTACTTTACTACTGGCTTTTGAAACAGTTCTGAAATTAAAATTAGAAGATCTGAAGACTGCTTGTGCAGAGCTTACTGATCCTGCTGCATCTGATTTTCTATGGGCTGACCTCAGAAAATGGTTTACTGCTGAGTCCAAAAGACTCAAGGACATCTGCTATGATGTTGCTCATCAGAACTTCTGTGAGTACCTTCAAGCAGTAGTCTCAAATGTTGCACAAACTAAACCACTTCTGCTGGACAGCAAGCCCTGGAAAGAACCAGAACCTCTGGATAAGCTCTCAGCACTTCAGATGATTTTAGTATCCTCTGTTGAAGAAACTGCTAATAGTCCTGAAAATCAAGCTGCTCCACAAACTGAAGAACCTCTGGAAACAAATTTTGTGTTACAATCTCTGCAAGAATTGAAGAAAGAAAATCAACTAGTGAAGGAACGTCTAGACAAGCAAGAAGAAACAACTGCTGAAATGAAGACTCTACTCACCAAGCAAATGGAATCTTCATCAGACATTAAATCTTTGCTGGAGACTTTAGTCACTAAGATGAACACCTGATTTTCTTCTCTCATGCTTTATTTTTTTACTATTTTAATTTCTGGTTCTGCATAACTATTTGAACTTCTACTGGTTGTTTGCGTTTGCTTCTAAGTACTTTAACTCTACTGGTTTTGGTTTATAACTTTTTTTCTCTCTTGTTCTTTCTCCTTTTATCTTTTTGATTATGACAAAAAGGGGGAGAAACGAAAATGATTCTGATCCATAGCAGTTTACCATAATCTGCCTTTTACATATTCTGATAAAAGTATTTGAGTTGATATCTTAAAAAGAAACAGGTCAAGTAATCAACTCAGGGGGAGCTAAGGATCATAGAGCATCTGAAAGAAATTTTTCTTCAAATCAAAGGGAGTACACTTAAACTCATTAAACTCTCTTCTTGTTAAATTAAAATGTTTTGTCATCATCAAAAAGGGGGAGATTGTTAGAACAAATGTGGTTCTGATCCTTTAAGTGTTTTGATGATAACAAAGTCTTTCATATTAAAAGTTCTAATTAATATACTTACTCTCGTGTAGAAGATAATATTGTTTGAGTAATCCATACAAGCTAAGGAGAACCTTTATAGAAGATACGCTCAAAGAAGAATCCAGCATTAAATGACATTTATTGGCTGCGCATATATTATTCATTATCTCTGATTTCCGCTTAGAAGATGCTGGTATCCTTTTTAAAAAGCTTTAATTAAAGAATATGGTCTTTAATATGCAAAGACAAGTATCTCTTCTTATGGAAAGAAATTAAGGTATTAAAGTATATCCTAATTTGGTTCAAGATGTCTCCAACGGCTACTTTATCAAGGACTATATAAAGGACATCATTTGAAGAAATAAAGTGAGAACGCAACGCATTACAACGTATAACATATACTCAAGCAAATCATTTTATCTTGTTCTTATTGCTGTAACTATCACTTAGTGATACCTGCTTACCTAGAAGCATTTTAAGTTACGTCTTTATCATTCTTGTAACAATTATCTTTTTCCTTGAGTGACTAAGTTTAGTCAGAAGACTCAAGAAGACATTGACTATAGGTCTTTGTGTGTATTCTTATTGAATAGTGGATTAAGACCTCAGTAGAGGCAAAATCACCTTGGCGGGTGGACTGGATGTAGTTTGAGTTCAAACGAACCAGGATAAAGTAAAACGTGTCTTTAGAAGTTAATTTTAATTATACAGAAAACCCAATTCCAACCCCCCTTCCTTGTGTTTTGCCACCTTCACTCTGGGCCCTGATCACATGCCTTGTGAAACAATGAAATGCACTAATATGATGTTAATGACTTAGTGAGACATGCAGATGAATGCAAAATGATATGCCAGTAAAGGGAATAAATAATGAGGGCAAATTTTGAGGTATTACACATTGAAACTTGAAGAATTAGATGCTAAGCCTCTAGGATTTGCATCGGTTACACGGATTATCGAAGAAGTTGCTACGGATTTGGTGTTTATTTCACCTTTTGGAAGTGTTTTTCGAAGATTTTGATCAACCGCATTTATTTTGCGTATTCACGGGAAAAAGCTTCGGATCTCTGGTTTTCTCTCCTATCGTGTATCATTTCAGCGTTGCAATAATTGTCAAAGCGAGCCTCCGCTTTGTAGGTTGGTAAATCTCGTAATCACTTCTCATTTTAACTTATTTCTCTTCATCTCGCTTTGTCTGTTCTTCGCGTTTTCTTATTTTTTTATACTTTAATTGATTTGATCATTAGAAGATAGAATCTTGATGTGTTTGTGGTTTTAATTGGTGTTAGATTGTTGCATTTAGGTGTAATTTTCTTGTTTAATTGATAAGCATTAGGTTAAATCTTGTTTTAATAAGTTAGTGCTGATTTTACAAGAAAATGCATACATTTTTTGTTCTAGTCTCAGAGTAACCGGTTACCACAAAGGTAGTAACTGGATACCTGTGTTAATTTTGCAGAAAATCCAGTTTTTTGAACTGATAACTAATTACCACATAGGTAGTAACCGGTTACCACTGAACTAGAATTAAAAATTCTTGTTTCTTCTTGAATTTTTGTTATCCATTCCCCTTTCAATCACCATGGATCTTTAGTATATAATCTTAGGGAGTTTTGAGGAGTTGTTTAGGTGCAGATGCATGTAGTTTCGACAACTTTCGACGCGTATGTCGTTTAGTTCCGATTTTTGGCATAATGGTTGAATTGGTGTTCATAACATGTTGTGAATGTTGTTATCATGATTGATCTTTATTTTTAGCATGTCTACGATGAGTGATAATTCTGTTTTGCACTGTATTTGCGACCAATGCATGTTTCGGATGTTTGTACGCATAATCGGAAATGTTGCATGCTACTTAAAATTGCACAATTCACATGATTGCATTCATTCTTGATTGTTTGTTGCATTCCATTATTGATGTTCATTTCAGATTAGGATGGAATTAGTGTATGCATAGGATTTTTGACAGCATGAGTTTGGTCCATAAAAGTTTTAATAGCTTTTATAAAGATCTTTTGACGAATTGACACTCTTTCTTCCAAACATGTCTAGAATATCGAGAAGGTTTGTGATGATTTGTTTGATAAGTCGAAAGTGGTTTGTCGAAAGAGGCGCTGGATTGTTGGCTGGATGTTTTTCACATCACTACGGATAAAGTTTTGTTATTATTTCGACAATGAAGAGCTTCGACAAAGGAGAATCTGATAGAAGGATTTTTGGATTTGAATTGGAAATCAACTTGATGTCATGAAGAGACACATCGTTTCATCTATCGAAGAGCAGTTTTTGTACGAATAACTGTTTCGTTTGGTAAAAAAGGACGTGGAAGGTTTTCAGAAGACATTAGCATGCACAAGGCCAAGTGCCATTTGTTTAGGATTTTACCGTTGTTCGACGGTTATGATATTTGTATATAAATAGGATAGTTTGCTTTGTGAAAAGTGTGTGAAATAGATTGTACAAATTCCTGTAAATTTACTCAAGTACTCGTGTGTAAAGAAAAGAGAGATTATTTTGGAAATGTACGTATCAACACCAATTTTATTTCAAGTTATAAAAAGCTTTAAGTTTCTTATTTAAATCTTTATTCTTTGTTTGTTCTTTAGTTTCCATTCACGTTTCCAACAATTTCAAATTTTAGTAAGTTTATATTTAAGAAATTCTTCATCTTCATGTTAAACTTTAGTTTTTTTCATTAAAGTCTTCAAACGTGTTAGTAGATTCAAATATATAAACACCTTCAACTTCAATATAAAATACAACAATTAGTTTACTCTAGAACATTTCGACAGAAATATATAAACACCATGTTTAGATTATCTTTCTTTTGATTCTTAGCACGCGATGTCCTAGGACTTGTTTGGTTGGTCCTGTCAGTCACCCTTTTCTAAGAGATTTGGTTAACTAGAGATTGTTCATCAGAAACACCAGCGAACAAATTGGCACGCCCAGTGGGACCAGTGCTTTAAGAACAGACTGTGTATGTTTATAACGTTGTATGTTTCTGCGTAGCGGAAAAGTAGAAGAAAATAACGTAGAAAGACCTAGGCAGACTAGAGTTAGGAAGATGGCTATCCCACCGCCAGTAAATAATGATGAAATTCTAGTTTCCACTGTTATTCTTTCGATGGGATGGAATTTGGAAACACTCCACGTTTCAGAAGGAGGAAATCCCTCAATATCAGGTTCGATACCATGAATGTCGTTGTCTCGAAGTGGACCTAGTTCCTCCAACATATGACATTCGATACCCATGAGTACTCCTCCCCCTGGGGTAAATAACTGCAGGCCTTATCAATCCAATTTTCCCACACCCATGTTTGGAAGGGAACAACCTTATGGAATGCCAACTTCAATGGTGGCTAGTTTACATAACGCAACACCATTATATTCTGATATCGTGGCCCACTTGTCTTCGCCGCTACAAGGTTCAGGCTATGGTGGAAATGTTAGTAGACCAAATCAACCCCCAGGATTCCGTATGCCATCAATTACGATTAATTATGCGTCGACAACCCGTCAACAAATGGACGAAAGCAACCATGAAATGGTCCATAGGTTGACTCAACAAATGGGGGAAGTATTTAACCCTTTAATACAAAGCACCACTCAAACAAACCAAATGTTGGCAACACAAATGGTGCGTATTGTTGAATTCTTTGGAGTACCCCAAATTCGACATAGAGAGAAGGTGGTCCATAATCCAGTAATCAACGTCGAAGAGGAACTAACAATAAATGAGATACATATGGCCAACCCTCAGGTAAATCGTAGGATCCAAGAAGAGGTTGTCGAACAGCCTCGCGTCGAAGTTCCCATGCCACAAGAGCCTAGGAGATTGTTAGTCCAGAGAGGGCAAGATGTTGATGACATCTTACAACAAAGAATGCTTTACAATAATCCACCTGTCGAAAACAATCTACGCAACCATGGTCGAAAGGATAATGGCGCAAAATGGGGTAAATGTGGGGTTACAAAGGCCTAATTATATTTTCCCACTGTCTGAATATATCCTACAACAGGAACTACCCCCAAGGTGGAAGATCCCCAAGTTTACTAAATTTTCAGGGGATACTAGCGAGTCCACCATAGAACACATAGCGCGTTATTTGATAGAGGCAGGCGAAATAGCGCAAAATGAGAACTTGAGGATAAAATATTTCCCAAGTTCCTTAACAAAAAATGCTTTTACTTGGTTTACATCCTTACCAGCGAATTCCGTTCATACATGGACTCAATTGGAGAGGTAGTTCCATGAGCAGTTCTACATGGGACAAACAAAAATAAGTATAAAAGAATTAGCTAGTGTAAAAAGAAAATGCTCAGAACCCATTGATGACTATCTCAATAGATTCAGATTGCTAAAGGCAAGATATTTCACACAGGTGCCATAGCAAGAACTTGTCGAAAGGGCTGCGGGAGGTTTAGATTATTCCATAAGGAAGAAACTAGACACCCAGTACTTAAGAGATATGGCACAACTGGCAGATAGGGTAAGGCAGATTGAAAGATTGAAAGCTGAGAAATATAGGGCTAACAAAAGCAAAAAAGAAAGGGTAGCCTATGTAGGAATGCGTCAAAATGATGACTATGATGAAGACGAATCAATCGTTTTCGACGAACAAGAAATTGACCTGGCAGGATTAAAACAAGGTCCCCCATATTCCTGCAAGATGTTAGCTCCGTCAAATGGGAAGAATCCTGTTGAAACAGATAAGAACAATAAATTCCCTAAAAGAGCATACACGTTCGACGTCATCAAGTGTTACGAAATATTTGATCTGTTGGTAAAAGATGGTCAACTAATAAAACCATCGGGTGTAAAAGAACCCCCTATTGACCAACAAAAAATGAAAGGTTTTTGTAAGTACCATAATTTTCTAGGTGTCACTCCCCCGAAAAGACACCTGGTCAGATAGGGTACAGACGCGAACGGTCGACGAGAGGAGAAGATGAAGTGAACTGAATAGAGTCGCCAGCTAGGCATTTTTATCCCGAAGGAAAGGTAATGCTGCATAAACCTGGAAAGATATGGATAAGACGGTTGCGAACAAGAGAAACTGAGAAAGGGGGTTGGTTACAACCTGGGAAGGTATTAGCACCCAGATTTTCCGTCGTACTCGACGGGATCCACGCTTGAAAGATTGTGTTTAAAGGGGGGTAGTGTATGTGCTATCTGTGTGCAAAAGATGGGAAAAGAATATACAAGTGTTAGTGCAAAAAGGTGATTGCTCAGGAATGAGGCTTTTAAAAGAAAGCTGGAAAGAGGGGGAAGACAAAGAGACTTTTGTTCGATAACAGTTAAGTTATGCCTACGTATCCTCTCGTGCAATGAGGAAGTCAGAACACCGTAGTTCGACTCAAAGATACTGAAAGATAAATTGACTGATGAACTGCTTGCTTGTCTATGCTCAAGTGTATGACTTATCTGGCTCAAGTGCTAACTGTCTTGCATTAGACGGAAGAAGCGAGTTCTCGTTTGTGAGTGAAGATGATGAGAAAAGAATCCCAAAGGAGACGATTATTGTTTGTTTTTTGTATTTTCAATATTTATTTTTTTTTGGTGTTTGTCATAAGTTAATGAGCTTAAGCCTAAACCAAGGGTTAGTAGACTCATCATATCCTCCCTTTGATTAGGGATAATGAGAATACCTTAAGTATGAGATAAGCATCTCAACTCAATTACCATGTTGATGTAGGATTAAGATCATTAACCTACTTGTGATTATTTAGATGTTTTTTGGGTTTTTGTTTAGTGTTAAGTAATGAGTTTAAGCCATAATCAAGGATTAGTGAACTCATTACACCATCCTAATAGAAGGATAATAGATGAGCACACTTAAGCTGAGGAAGATACCTCAACTTAATCCATGATTAGGGATTAACCTCATGACAAAACAAGCCTTTATTAAAGTGGATTTTAATTAAGGGTGAGATTAAGAAGTGGATTTTATGGTTTGTAAGACAACTTGAGGAGGACTTGTCCATTAAACACTAGGGTTAGTCCTTCTTAACCAATAAAGGAAGAATTAGAACCCTAATGCAAGGCCCAAGTTACAAGTTAATGTCTTAGTGATTATTAAGAAGGCTCGATTAAGAGGTTTAAACAAATTAAGGGTTTAACACTTAGGATTAAAGTTATACACTCCATCCTAAGAGAAGGATGCAGGCATAACCCTAATTCCAAAGTCTTAAAACCTTAAAGGTTTAGTCTCTAATGATGAGGTGAGAAGAGAGACACAAAGAAGACACAAAGGTGAAAACTAAAGGGGGACTAATCACAACCCTAAATATTATCATGCTTGGATGTTCCTATGGTTTGTGAGGCTTAAAAGAAATCTTCAGAGAAGCCACCAATGGAAGAAGAAAATGAAAGAAGGAAGAAGCAGATGTATAAGTTACTTACTTCACTGAAGAAGATAAGTAACTTAGAGAAAGAAAGTGAGAGATAAACATGAATGATCAAGCCCACTCTAAGACAATAAAAATTCAGCAAGGATGCATATGAAGAAGATGAAGAGAAATGAGAAGTGAAGGCAAATTCACTTCTCAAGTTACTTACCACCTGAAAATGTTAGCATAATGAAAGAAATGAAATGAAAATGAAACATATGCAAAGGTATAAACCAAAACCAGAAGCAAATACATGATGAAAATGATGCTATGAGATGATGAAAAGACATACCAAGTTCTATGAATGTTCATACAAGAGATTGGATGCAAATGAGGCATGCTTTGAAGTATGACAACACATCTATGCTTATGAAATGAAATGGATGCAAAACATAGCAAATGTATGAATAAATGACCAATAAATATTAAAGCAATGTCTTAATATGTCTAAGATGGCATACAAGTTCTTAGAATGTCATGACAAGTTCATATATTCATGCAATGTAATGTAAGATGCAAGTATGGATGCAAGATTAGGGTAACATGAAAGGATGAGATGCAAATGACAAAAACAGAGGCAAATCACATGATAAAAAATTGTAAATGAACTCAAAGGAACCCTAACCCCATGTGATATCACACCCCAAAGGATAAGGTCTAACTCTTAACCTAAAAGAAGTTTTGATTTTTCTAAGTTAACTAGGGTTTTTGGGTACCTTAAGAGGAAAAATGCAAATCAAATGGAAAATGCAAGATAAATTCATGGCAAAAATATTCTAGAAACTAAATACTATATAGAAAAAAATACAAAAAGAATCATTTTCAAATCCTTCATGGTTAGGCAGAAAAGAATTTTCAAAGTTAGGGTTCCAAAAAGGGAATTTTATGAACCCTAAATTCAAGAAAAATGTCAAGATTGAATCAAAACCAAAAAGAAATTTGTATGAATGGTTTGACAATGTTTCTAAATGTCCTAAAATGCAATGTGAATTTTTTTGTGATTTTTGGAAACCTAAATGGTATTTTAATTAATAAATTTCCATTAATCAATTAAAATAAACATTTAAATATTTTTAAAATTATTTTTTAATGCAAAAAATAAAAATAAAAATTTTTTTGAGTGAAGAAAAATATTTGAAATTAAAATGCAGAAGGAAATATTTTTACAATTTTTCTAAGTATTTTAAATAAAATGGAAAAGAAAAATGCATTTAAATGAAATAAAAACTGAAAATAAGTGAAGTCAACTGATCCAATGGCTGAGGTTTAAACCTGGGGTTGGAGGGAAAGACTGCGCGCCATATCCTATGGGTCAAATTTGGCGATCCTATGGGTCAAATTCAAACTGACTAAACCTAATTAATTAATTTAATTAATTTGAATTAACCCTAACTGAACTTAATCCTGGCCACTCATTTTAACTTAATCCTGATCCAAAGGCCCATAATGTGTCTGGCACACTAAACCCTAAAATTAGCCCTAAACATTTTCAGGTCATCTTCTCCGGCAAGACCCCAACATCAACTTCTTCCCTAGACCATTTCCAGAGCTCTAAAGCTCCAGATCACTCCCCCACACCTTCCTAAGCCTGATTCCAACCTCAAAATTCATTTCTCATGCATCAAACTCAAGATTCGAAGAAGAACACAAAAAAGGCAAAACTTTTAGAAACACAATACAGGCTCAATAATCAATCATTCTCAAAAACCAACAAGTGCAGTGTGATCAGTGAAGCACATAGATCATTTCTATAACATAAAAAAACAAGTTCTGGAAAAAAGTTTGAAGGTGGCTACCTGAGCTGAAGCTTTCACTTTTGGAGCTTTCGAACCTCTTCTCTTGTGCAAATCCACCTCACTTGACCTCCTGATGATGTTGGAATGCTTTGATGGAGTTTAGAATGGCTGGAATGAGAGGTTACACTCCAACTGGTTTGAAATCGTGTTTTGTGTTTGTGGGATTTCAGGCTGGTTTGGTGGTTGGGAAATGTTCTAATGATGATGGTGAGTTGAATGGTGAAGTTTGTTTGAAGTTTGAGTGGCTGGATAGAGTGTTTCGAAAGCTTTTGCTTGAAGGTGATTTTTGTGAAACTTGGTGTATGAACTGATTCAGGCTTGTGTGTGTTATGGATTGGCTTGCTTTTGGTCCACATAACATAACCCTATTGGCCAGATAGTGGTTGTGGCTGCAGCTCATTGGTATGGGCTCTCTTGCAAAAAGTCAACAAATTGTGTACTTGAGGTATGGGATCATGTAGCAGCAGTTTAAGGGCATGTCCTGGTTCAACATTGATCAAGGAGAGACATGGAAAATGATTTGGGGTGATGCAGCAAGTGTATGAGAAGATTCATCCCCTTTTGCAAATTTGAAGAACTTTGGCCCCTTTTGAATTTCTTGAAGTTCAAGGCATGAAATAGAATGATTCTTTGGGCAATTTTGGTCATAATGCATTGTATTATGTTTGTAGGAATGCTTAGAGAGTGATTAGAGGTCACAAAATGACTTGGTATGTGAATTTGCACAAAATCCTTTTTGGTGTGAAAGTGAAAATTATAGGATTTTTGCCAACTTTGCAAGGCCATAACTTGAGTTCCATAATGAATTAGGACATGTTCTTGTACTTTTTGAAAAAGGGAATGATCCAATCTACAACTTTCATGACCAACAATTTTTCATTTGAAGCATTTTTGGTTGAGAAAGAGGAGGTTGAAAAACTTTCCCAAAATGGAAAGTTTCCATTACAAGTCATTTCCATTTTTGGCAACTTTTGGTTTAGCTCAAATTTATTCCATTTTGTGAACTTCCAAGCACTTCAATGATCAAATAAAGATCATATAACTTCAATTTGATGAAAAATCCATTTTGGTTCCATTGTTGGGGGCCTCAAATGCCCTGATTTTGCTCTGACTTGCTCAAGAAGTTACCCAGTGAACAGATGACTTCCGTAATGAATTTCTTCATCAAACTTGGTACACATGATCCTTATAACATATTGAGACTATTAGAAACAAGAATGACCAAAAAAATTGGAGTTATGTCCTCTGAAACCAAAACCCTAATTTCAGGTCATTTGTGTAGTGAAACCCTAGCTCAGCCTCTATGCCTTCCTAGTTCTTGTGATTTCTTGATTTGAGATCTTTGGAGTGGCTCAGATGAAACCTTGGATTGCTCAGATCACAAACCCTAGATGCAGATGAACTTGAACTAATGCAGTGAAACAAAAATGCAATATAAGATGGTATGGTCATGATTATGCACATGAAAGATCACAAGCCAATGGTGTGAACTTAGTGAGGGAAAATTTGGGGTGTTTACAGCTGCCCCTATTCAAACATGAGTTAGCTGTGCAGGATGTAAGCGCCTGGCTTAACAGACAAACAAGATAACTTGTGGTTGAATACCAAAGACAGTCCAAACTTTGCACTCACTGGGGATTAAGAAGAAAAAGGGTATAAATTGTAAAAGGTAGTAAAGTATGATTATCGAATGAAAGCGATGGAGGACGACCATCGAGCAGAGGACGACTGCTGGGGATAAAGCAATGACGGGGACGACCGACTTGTTGGGGAAATAAAGAGATCATGACGGGGACGGCCATCACGCTCGGAAATTAAAGTAAACAATGATGGGGGAGGCCATCAGGTTCAAAGAATAAATGAAATATTGATGAGGGACGGTCATCAAAGGTGAAGGATGATCACCTAGTAGGGGACGACTGCTCTTTATCACGACATAGGACAAATGTCGGATAGAAAAGGTCGACGATGGGGACGGCCATCTGATAAGCATGATGAAGGACGAACATCAAGAGGTGAAGGACGATCACCTAGCAGGGTATGGTTGCTCTCGGGGTTCATCATGACATAGGACGAATGTCAGATAACAAGATCAACGATGGGGACGGCCATCGGATAAAATGATGAAGGACGATCATCAAAAGGTGAAGGACGATCACCTAGCAGGGGACGACTGCTAAATATCACGACATAGGATGAATGTCGGATCGAAAAGGGTCACAATAATGGAGACTCCTCTGGGGAAAGGATGAGGGACGGTCATCCAAAGGTGAAGGACGATCACCTGGCAGGGTACGGCTGCCGAAAGTATCACAACATAGGACGAATGTCGGATAGGAGAAAAGCTATTCTGCTGGGGACTTACTGGAGAATAGTAAACATGGACGAGTGTTTACACCTAAGAAATAAAAGGTATAAGTGTTTTGACGCTATGTATAGATTAAAGATGCGGACGAGCATCCTTAAGACCATGATACGGACGTGTATTGGTAGAAACAAACACTGACGCGTGTTCAGAGATGATGGTACGGACGAGTACCAACTAGTTAACAAAGAACACGGACGAGTGTTGAATCTGTGGAGGAATAAGTGAATATACAAGATACGGATGAGTATATGTATAAGTAAGAACCAGTATTGTGAAGTATGAGCAAGACACGGACGAGTGTTCAACTTGCTGGGGAAAGGTGACACAGACGAGCGTCAGAAGAGTACATAGGTATTTGTATTAGAGAATGAAAAGAGGGTATTTAGCTTATATTTGCAGGGGAAAAGTATGACACGGACGAGTGTCAAAAAGGGTATATATGAACATGTATCTGTGTTGGGGAGTGAAAAGGGGACGCTTTGGCTTTTATTTGCAGGGGGTGTGAGCTTTTATATACATTGCTGGTAGAGTATTGGTGATATTTGCAGGTGACTGGTTTGGACCTGACTTGTGATCATGCAAATGTTTGTTTTTTTTGCCGTAATGCTCCGTATTAGACAGAATGCTACGCTTTTGTGGGGAAAGATGATGTGAATGCTATGATTATGCAAAAGAGACCGATCCGGGATTCGGATCCCGCTGCTGCGAAGATCTCTGGATGATCTGCTTGAAGGAGAATCCCAGCTGGGGAAGATCACTAATAGATCTGATAGGATATATGGTTCTGCTTAGGGAAATAGATCACTGATAAATCTATCAGGTAAGGAGAAAGCCCAACTGGGGATGAGGAAGCTTCTGTCACTTTGTTGTGTGAGAATTTCAGGCATTGCTCTTCTAGGGAGAGGCTGGAACTCTGCGGGGAGACGATTCTTTTGTCTTTGGGAGACCTGGCACTCTGTTTAGGGAAGGAAAGATCACTGAACGATCTTCCTAGAGTTCTCCGTGGGGATCCCTGCTGGGGATGAGGAGGCTTTGACAACTCCGCTGGGAAAAAGCATTCCAGATACTACTTGGAGGAGGCGTGCTGGGGAAGTGATGCTTGGCATGCCCCATGCTACGTATTTGAATACCTACAGCCTGTTAATACAAAGAAACGCACGAGTTTCCCGAGGTATCCCTTACCGGATTTCCTTATAGGAGTTAGATATTCCTGGAAGTAAGATTATTTCCTGCAAGCATTTATTAAGAATGGCTCATTTGTTTTACGCAAGTATTATATCATGGATATTGTACATTTTGCAAATGAAACAAAAAAGTACGAAACGAGGTGTGATTGAAAATATGATTTTATAAATCTGGGTGCCTTGAATTGGCAAATACAGTCAAAGAAACAGATCCCCTGGAATGAGGAGATTGTTACAAATTGAAAAAGTAAAAGTGTTGGCAATGTTGACGACGCTCCGTTGAGCTTCCTCCTATATGACCTGTATGACCTTAACATTCTTCTCGTCTTTCTTTCTGAAGAGGGTTGATTCTGACTAATGCTTTAACCTTTCGAAGTTTGCCGTGTTGTGAACGATACAGACGAATTCAGGATGCAGTTGTTCGCTTATTCCCTGATTTTGCGTGGATCGCCCTTTCAGGTTTTCGATCCATCGGGATACCCATTTTTGCCTGAGCTGTCCAATGCGGCTTATCAACTCAGCGGGTGTATATTTTTTTTTAATTTTACCCTTAGTTTTGCCCGTCTTTTATTCTGTTTTTGACTCGCTGGGATGCCCTATTTTTGCCTGGACTTACATTCTGTTTTTATGTCCAGCGGGTCATTTTATGTGAAGTATTTTTTAACTGCATCTGAATTCACAGGGGACAAGAAATTTTTACCATCCATAGTAGTGAGCATCAGTGCTCCACCAGAGAAAACCTTTTTTACTATGAATGGACCATCGTAGTTCGGAGTCCATTTGCCCCTGTGATTTGTATGAGGAGGAAGAAGTCTTTTCAGCACAAGATCTCCCACTTGGTATTCCCGAAGCCTGACTTTCTGATCAAAGGCTTTCTTCATCCTTTTCTGATACAACTGCCCATGACAGATAGCAGCTAATCTCTTCTCTTCGATCAAATTCAATTGATTGTACCGAGATCGGACCCATTCTGCTTCATTCAGCTTGACATCCATCAGTACCCGTAAGGAGGGTAGTTCAACTTCAACAGGTAGGATAGCTTCCATACCATATACCAGTTGATAAGGTGTTGCCCCAGTAGATGTTCTGATTGAGGTGCGATACCCATGCAAGGCAAATGGTAGCATTTCATGCCAGTCTTTGTATGTAACCACCATCTTCTGCACAATTTTCTTGATGTTTTTGTTAGCTGTTTCAACAGCGCCGTTCATCTTTGGCCTGTAAGGCGAAGAGTTGTAATGTTGAATTTTGAAGTCCCGGCACAGTTCTGCCATCATTTTGTTTTCAAATTTGAACCATTATCAGTAATGATTCGCTCGGGTACTCCATATCTACAGATGATGTCTCTTTTCAGAAATCTGGCTACCACATGTCTGGTGACGTTTGCATACGAAGCTACTTCAACCCATTTAGTGAAGTAATCAATGGCTACCAGGATGAATCTGTGTCCATTTGAAGCAGTCGGATCGATCTTTCCAATCATGTCAATGCCCCACATGGCAAAGGGCCAAGGTGAAGACATCACGTTCAAAGGATTTGGAGGCACATGCACTTTGTCTGCATAAATCTGGCACTTGTGGCATTTTCTGGCGTAGGCACAACAGTCTGCATCCATTGTGATCCAGTAGTAACATGATCTTAATAATTTCTTAGCCATTGCATGTTCTCCAGCATGGGTACCGAAAGATCCTTCATGCACCTTGTGGATTAACAAGTCTGCTTCTTTCTTATCAACACATCTGAGAAGAACCATGTCAAAGTTTTGCTTGTATAGTGAACCATCAGCATTAAAGAAGAAACTACCGACCAGCCTTCTTAATGTCTTCTTATAATTGGATGATGCCCCAGGTGGGTATGTTTGATCCTCCAAGAAACATTTAATGTCATGGAACCAAGGCTTATCATCTTTAGCAATGTCTACAGAGAATACATATGCTGGTCGGTCTAGTCTGGATACCGAAATCCGAGGTACATAATTGGCAATTTGAACCTTGATCATGGAGGAAATGGTAGCTAGAGCATCTGCGAACTGATTTTCGTCCCGAGGGATATACTCAAGCTTGACTGTTGTAAAGAAAGTCAATAATCTCCTCGTGTAATCACGATATGGGATCAGATGCTCTTGGTGAGTGTACCATTTTCCGTTGGTCTGATTGATCACCAAAGCTGAATCTCCGAATACAGTTAAAGTCTTGATCCTGAGGTCAATGGCTTCCTCAAGACCCATGATACAGGCTTCGTATTCAGCTTCGTTGTTAGTTAATGAAAAGGTGAGTTTTGCCGAGAAAGGCATATGAACTCCCTTAGGTGTAATGAGTATTGCACCAACTCCACGGCCATTCATATTGACAGCCCCATCAAACATCATTGTCCATTCTTCTTCTGGGTCAGGCCCTTCAGTGTGAACAGGCTCTTCATGATCTTTTGCTTTTAGGAACATGATGTCTTCATCAGGGAAGTCAAATCTCATTGGTTGGTAATCATCAATGGGTTGCTCAGCTAGATAGTCAGACAGTACACTGCCCTTGATGGCTTTTTGAGATGTGTACTGAATGTCATACTCTGTCGGGATCATTTGCCATCTTGCAACCCTTCCGGTAAGTGCTGGCTTCTCAAATATGTACTTGACTGGATCCATTTTTGAGATCAACAAAGTAGTGTGAGTCAACATATACTGTCTTAGTCGGCGAGTAGCCCACGCTAAAGCACAACAAGTTTTCTCGAGCAGTGAATAACGTTGTTCAAAGTCGGTAAACTTTTTGCTTAGGTAGTATATTGCATACTCTTTTCGACCAGACTCATCATGTTGGCCCAACACACACCCCATTGATCCTTCTAATACTGTCAGGTACATTATTAGAGGTATTCCTTCAACTGAAGGCATAAGAATTGGAGGTTCTTGTAGGTACTCCTTGATTTTGTCAAAAGCATTCTGACAATCTTTATTCCACCTGACCGTTTGTTCCTTTCTTAACAGTTTGAACAGGGGCTCACAGGTTGCAGTAAGATGAGATATGAACCTTGATATGTAGTTCAATCTACCTAAGAAACCCCGAACTTCCTTTTCAGTCCTAGGTGCAGGCATCTCCTGAATGTCTTTGACTTTGTCAAGATCAACTTCAATTCCCTTTTCACTTACGATAAATCCCAGCAACTTACCGGAATGTACCCCAAATGTGCATTTGTTGGGATTTAGCTTCAACTGATACTTCCTCAGACGCTTGAACAACTTCAGCAGATTTACCAGATGGTCTTCTTCAGTGAGGGACTTGGCGATCATGTCATCCACGTAGCATTCAATTTCTTTGTGGATCATGTCGTGGAATAATGTCACCGTAGCCCGTTGATAAGTAGCACCGGCATTCTTCAGCCCGAATGGCATGACCTTGTAACAAAAGGTGCCCCAAGGTGTGATGAAGGTAGTCTTCTCCATATCTTCGAGTGACATTCTGATCTGATTATACCCGGAAAATCCATCCATGAAGGAAAACGCTGAGAACTGAGCTGTTTTGTCGACCAATACATCAATGTGAGGTAAAGGGAAATCGTCCTTCGGGCTAGCTCTATTCAGATCCCGGTAATCTACACATATCCTTACTTTACCATCCTTTTTAGGCACTGGTACAATATTAGCGACCCACAGCGGGTAACTAGTTACAGCAAGGAACCCGGCGTCCCACTGTTTTTGTACCTCTTCCTTAATCTTCATGGCCATATCTGGATGAGTACGACCTAGCTTTTGTTTTACTGGAGGAAAGTCTTCCTTCAATGGCAGCTTGTGCATAACAATATCAGTATCCAGACCTGGCATGTCTTGGTAGGACCAAGCAAAGACGTCAACGTATTCTCGAAACATATCAATGAGTTGCTCTTTTACTGACGCCTGCAGACTGGCCCCAATCTTCACTTCTTTCAAGTCTTCTTCGGTACCAAGATTAACCGTCTCAACCTCCTCCTGATGAGGAGTAATCACTTTCTCTTCTTGTCTCAACAACCTGGCTAACTCTTTAGGTAACTCATAGTCTTCTTCAACCCCTTCGTCAACTTGATTAATCGGATTATCGAAGTCATACAAGGTCATAGCAGTGTTGTTGTCAGTGCAATCTAGAGGATAATCTCTGCAAGGGTTGAGATTGGTTTGTTTTAGTGACCAGTTTTAATCTTGTTTAAAAAGTGAAAATGAAGTTATTTATTTTGAAAACATTGTCATTTTATTGTTTTGTACAAAAGTGAAAAATGAAAAGATAGTGAGCGAAAAGAGACTCGTTTTCAAAAGATGTCCGATATTCATTGATTAATCATTTGCACAAAATTACAATATGGCCCTATTACAAAATAAGTCATGACACCTTGGGCAAGATGCAGGACTTGATGCATGCTAAAAAAGACAGGAAATAATAATTACTCTGCAGGAGTAACCCTTATAATTTCCTGGGAAGACCAGTTAAGGACTTGGTTCCCCGGGATCCTTGGACGTATTCAGCTCTCCAGGTTGCGGTCGCTTTCCGCCTCGTCTTCCATATTGTTGACAGCATCTGGGGTGAGCATCCCCCTACTGATGAACTTGGGATCCTTTGCAGCCTCTGATTGAACTTGTCGGAATGGTCTGTAACCCAAACCGAATCTATCTTCCTTCTTTTCCACTGGCAGCAGCTTGCCTCAGCCTTGGGCATTACCGTCTTCAACAACCTTTCGGGCTTGCTGATAGGAGACAATTGAAGTACCCATCATGTCTTCTTGAGATGTAGCAAATACTTCAGTAGCCTCATTGACATTCAGGGCCTCGAACCCTTGGCTCATTGTCTCATGGATTTCACCATCCATCTCAATATATTTATATGTAGCCAGATGGCTAACAAATATGTCCTCCTCACCACAGACAGTGATAATCTGTCCTTCCCATTCATACTTCAGTTTCTGGTGAAGGGTCGACGTTATTGCGCCTGCGGCGTGAATCCAAGGTCGACCTAGAAAACAGCTGTAAGCAGGCTGTATGTCCATCACATAGAAAATGGTCTTAAAGACTTGTGGACCGATTATCACTGGAAGCTCCACCTCTCCAAGAACAGATCTTTTGGAGCCATCAAAAGCCCTGACCACAAGATTACTTGGCCGGAGAGCTATCCCATCATACTCGAGCTTGACAAGGGCTTTCTTGGGTAAGACATTGAGTGAGGACCCAGTGTCTACAAGAACATGAGATAGTACAGCTCCTTTTCATTCTAGGGTTATGTGCAAAGCTTTGTTGTGGTGACGTCCTTCTGTTGTCAAATCAGCATCAGTGAAACCTAGCCCGTGGCTAGTATTGACATTTGATACCACTGTTTCCAGCTGATTCACTGTGATCTCTTCTGGCACATAGGCAGCGTGTAGAACTTTGAGTAGTGCATCCCAATGGGCTTCGGAACACAATAGCAGAGATAAGATTGAGATCTTTGAAGGAGTCTGGTGGAGCTGGTCCACAACTTTATAGTCAATTCTTTTAATACTTCTCATAAACTCATCCACATCTTAATCGAAGGATGACTTATGGGTTTCTTTTGGTGCAGCTTCTTCAGGTATTACACCCTTTCCTTTGGCTTTGGCAGCAGCCTCTGCCTCAGTGTTGGTTCTAGGGACTTGTGATGCGAAGAGACGTCCGCTTCGGGTGAAGCCTCCGCCTACCCCAACATTGTCCTCTTGGGGAGTGAGAACTGGAGAATCAAGAAGGACTTTCTCTCCATTGCAGTACAGATCAGCACCATAATGCCATGGTATAGCACTGTCTTTATCATATGGGATTGGCCCGGGCACCGTGATAGTGACTGGGCTCACTGCAGCAGATGTCGGGACTGTAATAGTTTGGGGATCATAGAAAATAGTAATAGGACCTCTGGTGGATGTTGGTGGAGATGAATTGAAGCTTTGTTGAGACTGTTGTTGAGTTTGTTGAAAGTTGTTGGAATTTGGGACCGTTGTCGGGTCATAACAAATCATGACAGTTTAAACATCATTATTGGTAGTTACTGAAGTTGTAGTAGCAGGTGCAAATGAATTGTTGTGTGTTGAAGTGATAGATGGAATGATTGATGAAGTTGTATCTGAATCAGTTGGAACAATGGTTGTTGCAGTTGTAGAAGAACCAGTAGGAAAGGCGGTTGTTGCATTTGTAGAAGATTCACTTGTTGTTGATAGAAGAGTTGTTGGTGTTGTAGAAGCGGTGGTTGTAATTTACAGAATTCCTTTGTTGATCAAGCCGTTGATTCCATTCCTCAAGTTAGCACACCCATTCTCAGAAAGTTTGCATAATTCACAATAGGCTTCACAACCTGGAAACACTTAGCACTTTAAAAGCTGGGCTTTAACCTCTGCCAGAGGTGTCTGAATACATGCAATGTCCTCTATTAAACTCATGGGTGAGCCATCCTCTACAGCATTAATCATTGGCCCACTGTGGCTAGGCATAGGATTTTTCATTACATTGGGAGGAGGTGGAAAGTTCAGGACTTTTGAATCTACCAGATCCTGAACCTTCATATGCAGAGCTCTGTATTTTTCCGTAGAGTGACCAGGTGCATTGGAATGAAAAGCACACCTAGCGTTGACATCGTAGTTTCTTGGAAGGTTTTGAGGATCAGGTGGAGCCAATTTCCTCAACTCAACAAGATTGAGCTTTAGGAGTTGTGGCAGTAGTGTAGCATACGGCATTGGAATGTGGTCAATCACCTGGTTGACCTGAGATGGCAGTTGTTGAAAAGGGCGTTGTTGTTGATTGTTGTTATTATTGTTGTATGATCTCTGTTGCGGAAACTGTTGTTGTTGCGGAAAGTGTTGTGGTTGTTGAGTATACTGAGGAGGTGGAGCAGGGATAGTAACAACAGCAACTGTTTTGGGCGAGTATTGGGGTCTCCCTCTTCCCATATGCACAGAGTTTGTCTCACCAGATCTACGGGGCCCAGCAACTGGTTTTCTTGTACTGCTTGAACTGGCACCGTTACCGGAGATCTTTCCCATATTTAATAGGCTCTCTATTCTTTCCCCAGCTATTACCACATCTGCGAAGCTGGTAGAAGAAAACGCAGCCAATCTGTCAATGTATGTCCCTTGGAGGGTATTCATGAACATGTTTGCCATTTCCCTTTCAGACATGGGGGGTTGAACTGCAGCAGCCAGTTGCCTCCACCTTTGGGCATATTCTCTGAATCTCTCACGGGAAGACTGAGACATTCCCATTAGGAGGGTCCTGTTTGGAGCCATGTCCAGGTTATACTGATACTGACGGATAAAAGCTTCAGCCAAGTCCTTCCAGTTTCTTACCGTGGCTCTGGTCAAATGGGAATACCATTCTCGGGATGCCCCTGTTAGTCTATCCTCGAAGTAAAACATCCACAGCTTTTCATCCATGGTGTATGCTTTTAATCTTCCCAAGAATGATTGAAGGTGGGTGCGTGGGCAGGATGTGCCATTATACCTTTCAAAACATGGGGGTTTGAACTTGTGAGGAATTCTTACCCCTTCCACCAATCCCATGTACATCACAACCCAGGGAATTTTGGGATTCAAGAGACCTCAGTTTCTCTGCAATTTCATCCAGCCTACGGTCGTAAACTTCGTCTCCAGCCCTGACAACTGTAAACTGCTCTTCTTGAGGATCCTCTTGCATGACCCTTCCTCCAGCAGTGTTACCCTGAGTATTCCTTATGGCATTAATTTCTGGGTTTAGATGAGGCCCAAACTCTGGTAGATCAGTGCAAGGTTGCACGTGATCGTTGTTACTGGTACCTCATGTACCTGGATGGTGTTCTTCAGGAGTTTGTCTCTCAACCAACTCCCTCAGCCTTTCCTGGCTTTGAGCTAAACCAGTTATTACAGTCATGAATTGAGTCATCTGATTCCTCATCTCAACCCTTTCATTAGCCATCTGGGCCCTTACTTCATTCAAGTCTTGCTGAACTTGATCCATCTGGAGTCCCTGAAGGTTGTTTCTTGTCGGGTACCGGTGTGTTCTGTTGACAGGGAACACTCTTCTGCGAGCAATGTTTCCTGAAACCACAACAAAGTGAGAAACAGTAATAAAACAAAAACCTACAAAACAAAAAAAATGTTAGTATGCAATGCAGGATGCCTATTTGTCCTCCAAGGGTATCCGGTTTGGTTATTTGGTTTTGACATTTCCAAACCTCGAGGAAATGTTGATGATGTTGTAGAGATAGATAAAGCCCACCGAAAATAATACAAATAGATATATTACAAAGAGTGAAAATACATAGTTTGATTACAATAAAATCCCCATGGTGGGTCAAATTACAACAACAAAATCAAAAGTACAACAAAAGGAAATTACAAGCAAAAGAGTCATACATCTAATCCAAAGTCATCCTCTCTGACTTCCTTCAGGAGGGCCTCAGTCACTGGACCTACTGGGTGCTCTGTGATAGTCCTGATGAGGAGGTTCCTGGTAGCAATGGCATTGGTTAACTTCTTATGCTTGTCCTGATCCTTTGACCTCTTCAACCCCGCCCGGAGTTTCAATTCAGATATTTCCCTTTGTGCTGCCAATAATGCCTCCTGATGCTTCTTTTCACTAGCCTCCAACTGCTCTATCTTAGCCTGAGTCCTTTGATCTTCATGTGCACGGGCTTCAGTGATCCTGATCCACCTAGCCTGGCTCTCCTCTAGATAATGCTCTGCCCTAGCCTTCTGATTCTTTGTTTCCTTGCAAGAATTCTTCAGTACTAACTCCCCTGCTCTTGCCTTCCTGATGTAGTCATCTGTCTTTTCAATCTTGGTCAAGTGCTCAATCCTGAGCCTTTCCAATCTCTCATTATCTAGAAGGCTGTCATTTCTCTCACAGAGAGTCTTCTTCAAGGCTTCAGATAGCTGAGTATTCCTTTCCTTCAGCTTTTCAAACTCTTCCAAACTGACAGTAGCTGCAGGTTGTACTGTAGAAGGTCCAGGTATATCTTCTAAAGTGAATGGCATCCGGGTGATCTGAGCTCTGGTACGAGACCATTCAAAATACTATGTTGAAGCAATGTTGTTGCACTTGCCAAGGATGGCTATTCCCTTGGTCTGAATTTTATCCCAAGCCCAGGCAGCTTGTCTGACAACAGCAGAGTTGGGCTAGATTTCACAGTAGAGGGTCTAGTCAAGTCTTGCCCTCTGGGAGGATGAACCAAAGCATACCCTAATTGTCTCTTAAACAGTAAAGGGTTGTAGTTGATGCAACCTTTCACTCCTATCAAAGGCACATTAGGATATTGCCCACAGCTAGTAATGATGTCTTTGCCCTTGGTGCTCTGAGTGCACCATCTGATGTCCTCTGATGTCAAGGCAATAAATCTCTTAGCCCAGTTCTTTGACTGATGGGGGTTCAGGAAAGTATCTGACTTTGGCAAGTGTCTTAGCAGCCAAGAATAATAAAGAGGAGCACAGCATCTAACCAGTCTCCCTCTTTGCTTCTCATTCCTCTGATGTACTGAGTAGTAGAAGTCTCCAAGCAAGGTAGGAACTGGGTTCCTCAGTAAGAACAGGTGAATGGCATTCTTGCTCACAACCTTTGGCTCATCTGCAAACAAGATAACCCCATATATACTGAGGGCCAGAAGTGCACAGACAGCCTTCCATTCCCCTATTCCAGCATGCAGGGTAACCTGGGAGATCAAGAAGTCTAGATGAAGGCCTGGAACTCCAGCCTTGGTTGTCATGTTCTGATCAATGAGGGCAGGCTCCAAATGCAATGCCCTAGCTATGTCTTCATTTCTGGGAGCAATCATCTCAGGGTTGAAAGGAATCCCTCTCCTGATAGGAACTCCTAACAACATGGAAAATTCTTCTAGCAAAGGTCCCAACTGGAAATTAGGGAATGTGAAGCATCTGAGTGGAGGATCATAAAACTGTAAGCAAGTATGGATCATGCTCCTCTGAGATACATCTAGATCCATGACCATGTCCAGTATGCCTTCATAATGTTCTCTGAATAGTGGGACATGATCCGGAGTAATGAGAGACTGGATCTGCCTGATGCCAGTCAGGGTGGGCTCAAAGAAGTGGTAAGTGATGTTGCTCTTTCTTGAAGTGTCCATGTTGATGATGGATGTTGATGAAGAAGTTGAGAGAAACTGATGAAGAACACTGAATGAGATGCTGGAGATGATTCTCTGATGAAGATAGCTAGAGAAGAATCACTGACAAACTGATGAATGTGCTGGAGAAGATAACTGAAGCATTCTGAGCAGCAGAAGGGGTCAAAACCAAACCAAAGACAATAAGGTGGATACCCTGTAAAAAAATAGGAAAATGTTAAATAATGCAAAAATGATGTATGCAAAATGATACAACACAGGCCTGAAACACTCTCCAACACTGCTCTCTCATTTCCACACCATTTTGCAAAAGCATTCGAAACTGATTGCAGAAGCCTCAAACACACAAACCAACTTCACAAATCAACTCAACACACTTTCCTGATCACAAAGCACCCATCACCATTGCCTTAAACTCCCAGAATCACAAATACGATTTCCACCCCACCTTGAACAGAACTTCTGCCATCTCTCAAACCACCCATTATAAACTCCAAACAAGCATTGAAAGCTTCTCAGGGGGTCCAGTGGAGTTGATTGCAAGCAGGAAACCAGCCAGAAAGTACCAGAAACCAAAGCTTCAGTTCAGGTAGCCATCTCAAACTTTTTTTCCAGAAACATGTTTTTAAGTTTCTAAATGATTCTCCATGCTCCACTGCTCATGCTGATATGTTTTGTTTCGAAAATGATTGAGTATTGAGTGTGTATGTTGCTTCTGAAACTTTTCTGACCTAAATGCATTTTGCTTCGATTCATGGATTTGATGATGGATAAATGAATTTTGATGGCTGATTCTTGTTGGGGTTGGGGAAAGGATCATTTCTGGGGAGTTTTAGGGCCTGGGGATGCGTATTAAGAGAGATAGCTTGAGTGTTTGGCCGGAGAAGACGACCAGAACAATGTTCCGGTCGCCTGAAAGTCATTAGGGTTTGATTAATTAGGGTTAATCATAATTATGTGAATTTGAATCTCAGCCCTTGGGTATGGCGCCAAGTCCACTCCCGCGCGCGTATGTTTGAATGTCAGCCATTGATTGTGCTGACTTTTCTTTTTTCAGTTTAATTCATTTTTATTTTTCATTTAATTGCATTTGTTTTCTCCATTTAATTTAAAATAGCAAAACAATTTTAAAAATTCTGAAAATTTTTATACAAACTTTTATTAATTTTCAGAAACCAAAAACATTTTTATTTTTATTTTTTGCATAAAAAAATATTTTTAAATTATTTAAAAGTTTATTTTTAATTAATTAATGAGAATTAATTAATTAAAAATACTTTTAGGTATTTAAAAATCACCAAAAAATTCATGAAACCTTTAAAATCATTTAGAAACATTGTCCAACCCTCAAACCAAATTTATTTTTTGATCTTGATGCATTTTGACAATTTTTCATGGAATTAATTCTATTTCAAAGCATTATTTTGATCCAATGTTCAAAAATTCATTTCTGCCTAGTCTTTGAGAGTTGGACTTTGATTCTTTTTGCATTGTGTCTTGCATATCATGTAGTTTGTAGGATTAAATTGGCATGAATTGATCTTGCATTTTCAATTTGTTTGACATTTTTCTAGACAAGGTACCCTAAAACCCTAGAAATCTTAGGAAATTCATAACTTTCACTAGGTTAAGAATTGGATCTCCTCCTTTGGGCAGTGAGTTTGTATAGGTTTAGGGTTCCCTTGAATGCAATTTTCAATTTTTTATCATGATGTTTGCTTCTGGTTTTGGTTTTTGTTTTGTACATTGATCATAAACCCTAATTTGGGCTTCCTTTTGCATTCATCTTGCATTTGCTTACATACCATGACTTGCCATAGCATTTTGTGCATCCATTTGATTCATTGAACATCTTGAGACATATTAGAAGCATGTTTGATCATTGCATCTTTCATTTGCCATGTTGTATGTCATTTGCATTTCATAACTTTTCATGTATGATCATGGTTCTAAGCATGCTTCTCTTGCATCCATATGTTCATATGATCATCCTCATGCCTTGATTCATGTTTGCATCATCTCATAACATCATTATCATCACACATATGCTTCTGGTTTTGGTTTTCATCATGCCATTTCACCTCATTTTGCATTGCATTGCATTCCTTTCACTAACTTTTCAGGTGGTAAGTCACTTTGAGAAGTGAATTTGCCTTCACTTCTCACAACTTCTTCTCATCTCTCTTGTGCATCCTTGATGCATTTTTTTTTGTGTTTGAGATTGAGCTTGCTCTTTCTTCTTCATATTACTTTCTTTTTTCAAGTGACTTGTCTTCTTAAATGAAGTAAGTTGCTTTGCTTCCTTTGCTCCTTTCATCTGCTTCCTGGTGGTTCCATTGAAGATCTTTCTTGTAAACCTCACAAACCTTAGGAACAACCAAGCATGACAATGATTAGGGTTTTGATTAGTCCCCCACTTAGTTTTTTACCTTTGTGTCTCATTGAGTCTTCTCTTCTCACCTCATAATCAGGGACTAAACCCTAAAGGCTTTAAGGCTTTGTGATTAAGCTTATGCCTGCATCCTTCTATTAGGATGGAGTGTATAACTTTAATCCTAAGTGTTAAACACTTAATGTGTTTAAATCCTTTAATTAATCCACTTAATAATCATCAAGACATCAAGCTTGTAACTTGGGCCTTGCATTAGGGTTCTAATTCTTCCTTAATTGGTTAAGAAGGACTAACCCTAGTGTTAATGGACAAGTCCCCCTCAAGTTGTCTTACAAATCATAAAATTCACTTCTTCATATTATCATTAATTAAAATCCATTTAATAAAGGCTTTGTTTTGTCATGAAGTTAATCCCTAATCATGGATTAAGTTGAGGAGCTTTCCTCAGCTTAAACATTCTCATCTATTATCGTTCTATTAGGATGGTGTAATGAGTCTGTTTAAATCCTTGATTATGGCTTAATCTCATTACTTAACACTAAACAAAAACAACAAAAACATCTAATTAATCACAAGTAGGTTAATGATCTTAAACCTACACCAAAGGTGTTTAAGTGTGAGAAGCTGACTTCACACTTAAGGCATTCTCATTACCCCTAATCAGAGGGAAGATGTGATGAGTTTACTAACCCATTGGTTTAGGCTTAAGCTCATTAACTTATGACAAACTTCAAAAAGCAATAAAAGACTGAAAATACAAAAACAAACAATAAACGTCTCCTCCGAGATTCTTTTCTCATCATCTTCACTCATAAACGAGAACTTGCTTCTTCCGTCTAATGCAAGACAGTTTGCACCTGAGCCAGACAGGTCTTTCACTTGAGCATTGGCAAGTAAGCAGTTCACAAGTCAATTCACCTTTCAGTCTCTTTGGGTCGAACTACGGTGTTCTGACTTCCTCATTGCACGAGAGGATACGTAGGCATAACTTAACAGTTATCGAACAAAAGTCTCTGTATATTTCCCCTCTTTCCAGCTTTATTCTTTTAGCCTCATATTCTTGAGCATTTCATTCTTGTTCCTACACTGACACATCATTTATACACTTCACACTTCCTTTACACTGACACCTGTACATTTTGTTTTCCAGCCCTTTTACACACAAATTGCACTGACACTACCCCTTTAAAGCACAAATCTTTTAAGCGTGGATCCCGTCGAGTACGACGGACAATCTGGGTCTAATACCTTCCCAGGTTGTAACCAACCCCCTTTCTCAGTCTCTCTGGTTCGCAACCGTCTTATCCATATCTTTCTAGGTCTATGCAGCATTGCCTTTCCCTCGGGATAAAAATGCCTAGCTGGCGACTCTTTTCATTCCCTGTGAGTTCACTCCTGTGTGTTCTCGCACCTCTTTCGCCGACCGTTCGCGTCTGTACCCTATTTGACCTGGCTTCATATAGTGGGAGCGACACTTGTGATTTCTTGACTTCCTTGTTCTTTGAGGGATATAATATGATGATAGAACACACATGGACCCTCTTGGAATGATTGGATATCTTTGGAGTGGCTCAGATGAAACCTTGGATTGCTCAGATCACAAACCCTAGATGCAGATGAACTTGAACTAATGCAGTGAAACAAAAATGCAATATAAGATGGTATGCTCATGCTTATGAACATGAAAGATCACAAGCCAATGGTGTGAACTTAGTGAGGGCAAATTTGGGGTGTTTACACTAGGTCATAAAACTTCTCAATGTTTCCTTTTCAGGGATCTAGTTCAAAATGCAATCCAGGACGGAAGGCTGAAGTTTGGAGAGAAGCCAAAATAGCAAACAAAGGTTGAAGCTACCCATGTGCAAGTAGTGGAAGCTAATTATGTTGAACCTTTCGACATGAATATGGTCGAGATAGAAAAAATGTCAGATCATAATTTTGATTTGATTGAAGCCACTAAAGGTTTTGACAACGTTGTCAACATGGTGGGAGTCATTGAAGATTCCCCCATTCGCCACAACGTAAAGGAAGTATCAGAAGATGAATTGACTCTGCCTGTTTTGATCAAGGTCACTGAGGATCTTGAAGAGAAAATAAATGTCGAGGCTATTGAAGATTTCAACAACCAAAGTAAGGTTGAAGCCACTGAGGGTTTCAACCACCAAGGTGAGCCCAGGGTCATTGAAGACGCTAAGCATCTAAGGAAGGGAGTTACTGAAAGCTTCCACAAAATAGTCAACAAATTAACTAAATATAGGGTAGTCTGGGATACCTTAGGAAAGCCTAGTGGAAAATTCGACTACTGGGTAAAATACAGTTCACCTACTAGTGTCAAGATCAACATCAACAAAATACAGCCAACAGGCTGGGGTGATGATTTTGACAACAATGAGGAGAAAGTTGAGGCTTTCCCCAACACTGATGAGAAGGTCACTGAAGGCGTCAATAATGAAAATGGGGTCACTGGGGAAAATATTTGTAGCCAGTCGAAGGAGGTCACTGAAGGCCTTAACAGCGACACTAGTAATCTCACCGACATAGGTAAGATTGAAAATAAAGACAATATGGGAATCACAATTGAGGCTGTTGAAGGCCCTCCACCAAAAATCACTTATGGGATACTTCGTAGAACCATGGAAGATCCTAAAGAGAAAGCAGCCCAAACCAAGAGTGTCCCAGCTTTAAAGGGGTCTTGCAAAGTCAAAGAGACTCTCATAAAGAAGATGGACAAATTAAGTCTTCCTGATAGGCAAGGGTTGGATATCAACATGGTCGAAGCTTCTCAAAAGAACAAAGGAAAGAATGAGATGGAATGTCGTCGAGCGGAGTACCAAAGGGAAGCCTATCCAAAGGAATGTGAAAAATTGGCAGAGTTTATCCAAAGGTGCCAAAAGAAGAATACTTAAGTGATGTTATGTCTGCGTTGCAGCTCCATTTTCGACAGAAAGGCGGCAGTGAACTTGGAGGAAATAGAGAAGTCAATGGTAAGGAGTAATTGGTTTCAAAAGCCAGCAGTCGAAGCCAGTGGATATGATCCGAGGAGAAGCAGATATCACTTCTAGAGCTCTGGGGGCAGGTACCACAATACCTACAAGCCATCAGGCAAAGTACCTAATGACAGATGGGTACAACCCATTAGGGATGCCAAAAGGCCTAGAGAATGGAAGAGTTTTGAAGTTCAAAGGGGATCCATCAGTCAAAATAAAAAAGGAAGCTGAGAAGCAGAGGCACAGGACATATCCTTCAGAGAACTATAAAAGGAAGAAACCCATGTCGAAATCTCAATGGAGGAGGTTCCAGAGGCAAAAAAGGACTGAGAAAGAAGCAAAGAACGGACTAAAGGCCAAGGAGAAAAATGTTGGCGAAAACAAAGCAGAATCCAGCAGAAACACTCAAGTGGCAGAAAATGACAAGCTCCACAAAGGAAAAGACACCATCAACCGGCTACCATTGTCAAAGCTTACCAACACAGTGGCAGAAGCTGACGAAGCTACTGATAGCTTCGAGTTTGACGAAGAGGGTTCATTCGACGTGATTTGTAATGTAGTCTTTGTACCTCCCAGGGACTACGATAGAGTAATGGAAGTAGAGGATGAAGAAGATGCCTTGATGGATAGTACAATGGGGCCAAGACCCGTATGCTACTATATCATGAATAACGGCTGTGTCGAAGAACAAAATGCTTTCTTCGAAAAACCAGATGATTCAATGAAGGGACATCTGAAACCCTTGTTCATAAAAGGAAAGGTTGAAGACACAAGCGTCAACAAAATCCTAGTAGATGGAGGGGCTGCTATAAACTTAATGCCCCACTATATGTTGAAGAAAATTGGCAAAAATGACTCTGATGCAAAACCACACAACATGGTCATGTCGAACTATGAAGGAAAAGTGGGGACAACCATGGGTGTCATTCAAGTAGATCTGACAGTTGGCACCATCACCAGACCAACAATGTTCATAGTTATTGCATCAAGTGCAAATTATAACTTACTGCTAGGTAGGGAGTGGATCCATGGAGTAGGAGTGGTACCATCGTCGATGCACCAAAGGATAGTCATATGGCGTCCTGATGGGATCGTCGAAAATATTGAGGCAGATCAAAGTTATTTCATGGCTGAACTGAAAAGCATAACTAGTCGAAGCTTCGACAAAAACTTGGCCCACATAGCTCCTTGCAACCCAGCTGACTTCGACCTGACAGCGTTGGACAACGCCTATTGCTCTATGTACTTACATCCGACACATGGATTCCAATGCGACAAAGAGGTAATTGGCGAACCAAGCCATGTTTGGGGAACTACTGACATAGAACCAACTGGTTGGGATAGTGAATTCAATGGCAACTATGAGTGAAGTTACAACACTAACGAGATTAACGGCCTATATGGCCGAAAATAAACTAAAAGCGGCTCTTGAAGCCGAAGAAAAGTATATGGCTGTCGAAGCCAAGGAACAAAGTTCACATCCATCATGCCCTCGCCAAGGCATAGATGAAGAAAATAAAGATGAGTAGACAGGCGAATGCCAGAATCACAAGTTGGATGCCATCTACGACGACGAACCATTAGGATTCGAAAAAGACCCAACTTCAACTAACATGAAGATGGTGGCACAAGATCCTCTAGAAGAAATCAATATGGGACTGGGGGAAGAGAGAAGGCCAACCTATATAAGTGCAGCTATGGACCCCCATTTCAGAATCGAATTAGTTAAGTTGTTGAAATAATTCAAGGACTGCTTCGCATGGGACTGTGACGAAATGCCAGGCCTCGACAGGAGTTTGGTCGAACTGAAGCTTCCTATAATTGAAGGAAAGAAGCCTGTGAAGCAAGCTCCAAGGCATTTCCCACCAGAGGTTTTGTCAAAGATAAAAGAGGAGGTTGAAAGACTTCTTAAGTGTAAATTCATTCATCCGACCAGGTATGTCGAATGGATTGCAAATATTGTACCCATAATAAAGAAAAATGGCTCTTTGAGGGTGTGCATTGATTTTTGAGACTTAAATTATGCCACCCCAAAGGATGAATATCCTATGCCAGTAGTAGAAATTCTAGTAGACTCTGCAGCAGGGCACGAGTACCTAAGTATGCTAGATGGATATTCTGGCTACAACCAAATCTTCATTGCAGAGGAAGATGTTTCAAAAACAGCCTTTCGTTGTCCCGGAGCAATAGGGACGTACGAATGGGTAGTTATGCCCTTTGGTTTGAAAAATGTTGGGGATACATACCAAAGGGATATGAATTCCATATTTCATGATTTTATTGAAACATTCATGCAAGTATACATTGACGATATTGTAATAAAGGGAATCAAAATAAACGCTAATAAAGGTAAAGTAATAATGGAGGCGAAAGCTCCTTCGACAAAGAAAGAACTACAGTCACTGCTTGGGAAGATTAATTTCCTTAGAAGATTTATTTCAAACCTCAGTGGGAAAACGCAAGCTTTCTCCCCCTTGCTTCGACTCAAAAAAGAAGATTTCACGTGGGGGCAAGAACAACAAGAAGCTTTCGACAAAATAAAAGGATACCTGGCAAGCCCTCCAGTCTTGACGTCACCTAATAGATGAAGAAGCATGAGGTTATATATCTCAGCATCCGACAAGACCCTTGGAAGCATGATTTGTCAGGAAGATGAAAATGGCATCGAAAGAGCCATTTATTATCTCAACAGAGTTTTAAACGACGCTGAAACTAGATATAGTGTAGTAGAAAAGTTATGTCTTTGTATATATTTCTCTTGTACAAAATTAAAACATTATATAAAACCAGTTGATGTATTTGTATCATCTTATTTCGACGTAATAAAATATATGCTTTCTAAATCTATTTTACATAGTCGAATTGGGAAATGGGCTTTAGCATTAACTGAATACTCCTTAAGGCACCTGCCTTTAAAAGCTGTAAAAGGGAAAGTGGAGGCTGATTTCATAGACGACCATTCCATAGACGATAGTGAAATAAAGTACGTCAAATTACAGCCTTGGAAATTGTATTTCGACGGTTCCAGCCACAAGAAGAATGGTGTAGGTATAGGTATATTAATTATTTCTACTGATAAAATTCCAACAAAATTCAAGTATAGGGTCAAAGACCCTTATTCAAACAATGAAGCTGAGTACGAAGCTTTAATTGCTGGACTTGAAACCTTGTTGGAACTGGGGGCAACTTGAGTCGAAATAATGGGCGACTCAGAACTAGTAATAAAACAACTAACCAAATAGTACAGATGTGTTAAAGAAAATCTGATCATGTACTTCTTCATAGCCAACGGGCTCCTGAAAGCATTCGACACTGTGACCCTCAAACATATCCCTAGAATAAAGAATCAAGAGGCCAGTGATTTGGCTCAGATTGCATCAGGTTACAGGGTATCAAGAGAAAATATGGAGAAAGATATTGAAGTAAGGGGAAAGGTTTTATCGACCAAATTATCCCCATCAGATTTAGAATCAATGAAACTTGGTTATAGGGATGACGAAAACTTCAAAATTTTTAATATAGATAATTCAGACATGGATGACTGGAGAAAACCTATAAGAAGTTATCTACAAGACCCGAACAAAAGCGTAGAAAGAAAAATAAGATATAGAGCATTGAACTACGTACTCTTTGGGAATTAATTGTTTAAAAGGACTGCAGAAGGAGTCTTACTAAAATGCTTAGGCGAAGAAGAGGCGTATATTGCACTGTCGAATGTACATAGTGGCACATCTGGTGCGCACCAAGCAAGGAATAAGATGAAATGGATACTATTTAGGAAGGGTTTATGTTGGCCAACTATGCTCAAAGAATATGTCGAATTCGTGAAGGGGTGCCAAGAGTGCCAAGTCCACGCAGGAATACCACATGTTCCTACAAGCGAACTACATTCGATCATAAAACTTTGGCCATTCAGAGGATGGGCTTTGGATCTAATTGGAGAAATTCGACCTGCTTCATCAAAAGGGCAAAGGTATATTTTAGTAGGAGTGGATTACTTTACTAAATGGATCGAAGCCATACCGCTAACTAATATGGATCAAGAATCAGTTATAGAATTTATCCAAAAATACATAATCTATAGGTTTGGGATACCAGAAACAATAACCACTGACCAGGGGTCTGTGTTTACAGGTAAAAATATGCAAGCTTTTGCAATTGAAATGGATTTTAAGTTATTAACGTCTACACCCTATTATGCCCAAGCTAATGGACAAGTCGAAGCAGCAAATAAGGTAATAATAAATTTGATCAAAAAACATGTAGGTAAGAAGCCTAGAAATTGGCACAAAACTTTAGATCAAATTGTGTGGGCATGTCGAACGTCACCTAAAGAAGCTACCAACTCGACCCCATTTAAATTAACAAACGGACATGAGGCAGTGCTTCCAGTCGAAATCTATTTACAATCCATACGCATCCAAAGACATCATGAAATTCCTTCAGATGTATATTGGAGTATGATGATGGATGAACTAGTAGAGTTAGATGAAGAAAGGTTACATACGTTGGATTTGATTAAAAGACAGAAGGAAAGAGTTGAGAAATCTTATAATAAGAAAGTAAAGTCGAAAATCTTTCTTGAGGGTGAGTTAGTTTGGAAGGTAATACTTCCCATGGATCGTAAAGATAGAGTGATGGGAAAGTGGTCCCCCAAGTGGGAAGGGCCTTTTAAAGTTTTAAGTGTTTTCTCAAATGGCGCTTACGAAATTGAAAAAATAGGAAAAGATGAGAGAATAATTAAAATAAATGGAAAGTGCTTAAAGAAATATAAACCAATTCTGCAAAAAGTAAAGATAAAGGTGGAATGATTATATTAATTACTTCTCCAAATAGTGGGCGGTAAAGTCATTAGAAAATTTGCCTTCAAAAAGTTAATAAAAGAACTAAGGAAAAACAACACATACACCGCCCCCACCCTATTAAAAATTTCTAGAGAAAAGACTCTTTAAGTTCCATGAATTTCTTCTTTTGAATAGAAATTCGACATTCACACAGACTTTTGTTGAGAGAGATTTCTTCAATTTTTTTGCCTAAAGTTTGGGCCCTGTCTGCATGGTGAAATCCCACCTTTATTTCCTCTTCGATCTCTACAGCATTAGGTTGTTCAAGTTCTGCCATACGTTTTTGCTCTTCAGCAATTTTGGTCTGAAGTTCGGCTATATGTCTCTCAAAGTCTTGAATGTTCTTTTTACATTCAGACACTTGTTGAGAGTTAGTGTCAGAGAGTTTTGACAACTCAGAAACTTTGTCCGTCGAAGTTGCTGCAGCATCCCACTCAGTGCTTTGAGTGTTTGTTTTGTTGGAAATCAGTTTGATGTACTCTCTTCGACGGTTGAGATTTGCACAGGTTACATCAATGATCTGAGAAAGATCCAACACCATACGAGTTTCATCAGTGTTGGCTTCCAAAATGTTCACTTGCTTGAGGAGTTTCTTCAATTTTCATTGTTGAGTAAGGTCCTCCTCCAGAAGTTTGAATAGATCGACACCAAGCACTTTGCTTTTGATTTCACCCATAAGAGCGCTAAGGTTCTTCACTTCAGAAGTGGTTCCAGAGGTTGACGAATTGTTGGAGGAATCTTGGAAATTGTAACGTTGGCTGATCATGTCTTTCAGATAGTCCAAAGGCTTTCGTACCTTCAGGCTCTCAAGTTCCACATGAGCAAAGACAGTCGAACCTGAACATAGAGATTTGTTTGGATTGGAGTCAGGAAGGGTCTGAACGCTGGGCCCAGTGCCTTGTTTCGACAGGTCTTGTTCTGTTGTAGCTTTGGCTTTAAGTTTCTCCTCCTTAGCGTTTGTAGTTTTGGGTGACTTATCCTTTTCCTGAGTCACAGATTCGACGCCAGCCTTTTCGCCTTTACCAGCTTCGGCAGGTTGATCTTCATTGACTTTGGATTTTGGGTTATCAAGAGAGTTATCCGTAGAATGCTCATCCATTATGGTGTCGAATGCAGAGCAGGTTTGGGGTTCAAATACATCGCCCTTTGAGATGTCTTTCTCTTGGATTTGTTTCTCCACATTCATCTCACCAGCACCATGGGAAGGTTCACCAAGGTTGATTTCAACCTGAAGAAAAGAAAAAGAATGAGAAAAATATGCATACGAAGGTCAATTCAAAAGTCAGTCAAAAATAATTACCTGAGGAATCTCAGTATGAAAACTGGAGTTCCCACTTTCTGCGTCCCGTGCGAGTTTAACCATTGGACTGATGGGAGGAGTTTTCTTCGATGTGACAAGTGACCTTTCTGAGGCAATTTTTCTTATGTTTCTGGATTTCTTCCTTTTCAGGGGTTGCTGATTTGGGGATTCGTCACCAGAATCTTCAGAAACCTCCTTCACTATTTCTTTTTTCCTTTTCTGAGGAGTAGGTGGTTTTCGACTCACCTGAGAAATAACAAGATTTCAATAAGCCAAAGGCCAAGGCAATTTCATCATTAATGCAAGTCCTTTAAATAAATAAATAAAATGAAACCTTTTTCGCCGTCGAAGAAGTTTTCTTAGCAGGCTTGACAAGTTGGTTTTCGACGGATGCCTTCTTGTTTGGGATTTTGGTAGCTGGAAAGAAAGAATTGTTAAAAAGAAAGGAATAAAACATAAGAAATTAAACACAATAAATTCAAATGTTGAAAACACCTTCAAGAATAGTAGATTCCACGCGCACGTGTTCTATTCCAATATGAAGGTGCCCAGGATAATCGTCCAGATGATATTTGGTCGGAACCACACGTTCGGCTAGCTTTTTTCGTGACTCTTTAAGCAGTTTTAAGTCTTCCTCACATACGAACCAATCTGGGAAAGGAGTGCTGAGTTCCACACCAAAATCAGCAGATGGTAGAGGGGGAAACTTTGGTAGATAACTGGAATACGCAAAGTTATAACGCGCCTCTGGTGGAATATACGAGGGTATTACCAGTTTCCCCATTTTTCAGTGAATTTATGCTTTAGAGTCACAGCTGCTTCACCTATGGTTCGCCTAAGATCATCTGGCTTGTATGCTGTTTCAAAATATTTTTGAAACTTTTGAATTTCCTTAACATGTTGATTAGTACCTTTTTTCGTTATGTCCTGCACAAAAGCAAAAGCGTTCGTCAGAAGTTGGTTGAAGGTAGCTACGTCATAAAATCTTGTAAGATAGTACTCCTTCCACCAGACGTCGAATTCTTGAATGCAGAAGAAGATGGGACGGAAGATCACCGGTCGAACCTCCAGAGCAGCGTCGTTTCAATTTCTCCATAATCTCCATACTTTTCGTCGCAGTAAGAAACGAATTGTAAAAGAGAATAACTCCTTTTTTGGGGTAAATCGACCTAGGCTTCAGCTGTACTAACCCAAACTGTCAAGAAACTAAGTTTGGTTGATAGGCTAGCAAGGTTACCTTAGAGTTACTCATGGTTGGGTAAGAGGGTAGAAGTCTTGGCGTCAGCAGCATTTTCCAAATAGCCAAGAAATTGTCTTCGTCCTTTTTGTGTTCGACAAGGAGTTGTCTGGTAAACCATTTGGGCCCTACAGTCCTATTGGCAAAGGGGCCATGTTCGTAGTAAAATTGTGGCTTTTGGAAAACATATTGATGTAATTGGTGAAAGAAAGTCAAAGGCTTTGCCCTTCTTCAGAAGGAGTTAGTTGAGCCAATCTTGCCCATTCACGTGCCTATCTTGGACGTACTCTTCATCCACCACGCCTTTGTCGAAGATTCTGGATTCAAAGGTGGCATTGAGCCACAGTTGAAGGAGCCAAAAGGGACCCTCCAGGATGAGTTTGCCCTTATCCTTGATTTGTTTCAGGTTTTCAACTCCCTCACTCATAGATTCATAGAGGCTAGCCAAAATCATTTCGCTCAGTCAAAGGTTTCTACCAGCATGAAGTTGATTAGATATAGTGATGTATTGTTTGTCTACCTGGAGGGATCTTGAGCAAAACACGAATCTTGATAGTCAAAGAGTCAAAAAGGCTATGTGTTTTGTGTCCGACACATCAGGGGAGTCTTTGTTGTGGTAATGAGCAATTGAGGGGGAGTATGAGGCAAAGCTGGTGTCGAAAGCTATGGTGTTTTTATCTAATATAGTTGGGTCAAAATGTATGCCTAGTGGGCTAAGACCTATTATAGCAGCTAGGTCGAAAAGAGTGGGTGTTACCATTCCGCAAGGAAGGTGGAAGGTATTATAAGTACTATCCCAAAAATAAAGGGAAGCGAGAATCATGGGAGGGCAATAGTTTGGGCCCTCTTTCGACAGTTGAATTAGGTCATAAATGCCTATTTTATTCCAAATCTTACCCTTGACTGCTTCGACCTTTTCTACCCAGTCTAAGTATTCAAATGGGTCTTTCGACCAAGGACAACTTCTAAAAATCCTAGTTTGATTTAAATAAGTTAAGTCTAGGGTTTCAGTTTCAGTCTGGGTTTCTGGGGATTTGTCACTAGATGGTTTTATCTTCCCCGCTCCTATGGGTTTTGAATATGTATAAGTGGGGAAGAAATTTGTAAGACGAGTTGGATCAGTATTTGGGTTAGGGAGGGGACCTAACATTCCATGATGTTTACCAAAAACAAGAATGGGAATGAGTACCTGAGAATAGAAAATGCTCTCTTTTTCTCTTTGATTCGGAGGCTCTGGGATGTATTGGTTGTTATCCACCACCTTTGGGCCAAGGATTCTATGCGTAGGAGGGAGAGTTTATATGTTCTTCTTGTCTTTTTGAGACCTTGAGGTCGCCATTATTGACTTTGAAGAAGCTTAGGGAAAGATGAAGATCTGGGTTTGAGAGAGGAAGAACTTTGAAAATTTGAAGTTTAGAGTGTGTCGCTCCCCAGACTTTCGTCCCGGTGCAAACGCAAATTGTCAGCGAAGAGAAGGTTGAATAGAGTCGCCAGCTAGGCATTTTTATCCCGAAGGAAAGGTAATGTTGCATAAACCTGGAAAGAGACGGATACGACGGTTGCGAACCAAAGAAACTGAGAAAGGGGGTTGGTTACGACCTGGGAAGGTATTAGCACCCAGATCGTCTGTCGTACTCAACGGGATCCACGCTTACTTGATTGTGTTTAAAGGGGGTGTTGTATGTGCTGACTGTGCAAAAAGCTAGGGAGAAGTGAATGTGTGTCAGTGCAAAAAGGTGGGTGCTCAGGAACTGAGGCTTAGAAAGAATGCTGAAAGAGGGGGATGACAAAGAGACTTTTGTTCGATAACCGTTAAGTTATGCCTACATATCCTCTCGTGCAATGAGGAAGTCAGAACACTGTAGTTCGACTCAAAGAGACTGGAAAATGATTTTTAACTGTGAACTGTTTGCTTGTCTATGCTCAAGTGTATGACTCGTCTGGCTCGAGTGCTAACTGTTTTGCATTAGACAGAAGAAGGGAGTTCTCGTTTGTGAATGAGTGTGATGAGAAAATAATCCCAGAGGAGACGATTATTGTTTGTTTTTGTGTTTTCAGTTTTTATTGTTTTTGGTGTTTTGCATAGGATTATGAGCTTAAGCCTAAATCAAGGGTTTGTAAACTCATTATATCCTCCATAATTAGGGATAATGAGCCTACTTAAGTATGAGATAAGCATCTCAACTTAATTACCATGATGATGTAGGATTAAGATCATTAACCTACTTATGATTATTAAGATGTTTTTGGTTTTTGTTTAGTGTTAAGTAATGAGTTTAATCTCTAATCACAGATTAGTGAACTCATTACACCATCCTAAGAGAAGGATGATAGATGAGAACACTTAAGCTGAAGAAGACTCCTCAACTTAATCCATGGTTAGGGACTAAATTCATTATATAACAAGCCTTTATTATATGGATTTTAATTAAAGATGAAGATTAAGAAGTGGATTTTATGTTTGTAAGACTTATCTTGAGGGGGACTTGTCCATTAAACACTAGGGTTAGTCCCTCTTAACCATAAGGAAGAGATGGAACCCTAATGTAAGGCCCAAGTTACAAGCTTAAGTCTTGATCATTATTAAGTGTTTTGATTAAGAGGTGTAAACAAATTAAAGGTTTCACACTAAGGATTAAAGTTATACACTCCATCCTAAGATAAGGATGCAGGCATAACCCTAATTCAAAGTCCTAAAGCTTTAAGAGTTTAGCCTCTGATTATGAGATGAGAAGAGAGACTCAAGGAGACTCAAAGGTAAAAAGCTAGGGGAGACTATATACAACCCTAAAAATTGTCATGCTTGGATATCCTATGGTTTGTGAGGTTTAAGAAAGATCTTCAGGAAGCCCACCATGGAAGAAGCAGATGAAAAGGGAAGGAGGAAGAAGAGTAGGTTACTTACTTCCTGAAGAAGATAAGTAACCTAAAAGAAAGTAAGTAAGAAGGAGAGAGCATAAGTGAAGCAAGTTCACTTCAAAAACAAATAAGAATGCATATTAAGAGATGAGAAGAGGTGGGATGTGAAGGCAAATCCACATCCCAAACAACTTACCATAAGCCCCTGAAATGTTAGTATGAATGCATAAGATGCAAAGCAAAAGGAAATGAGATGAATAAAGATGCAAATACCAAAACCAGAAGTGCAAACATGATGCAAAAGTGTTATAAGATGATGCAAATTCATACATGATGCATATGAATGATCATACAAAGGATGAGATGCAAAGGAAGCATGAAAGAAACATGAAAATACATGGATGTTCATGAAATGTAATGAATGCAAAGCATACCAAATGAATGAAGAAATTATCAAGCTTTGTTCAAGCATGTCTTAAGATGTCTAAGATGTCATACAAATGCTTGGAATGTCATGGCAAGTTCATATGAGGATGATATGCAAAGATGAATGCAAATGAACATGAGAAATTAGGGTTTTAAGACAACATGAGATGCACATGATCAAAACAGAATCATACATCATGATAAAAAAAATTGAAATTAAACTCAAACAAACCCTAATCCTATACAAGATCACTACCCAAAGGTGGAAGTCAGAAGCCAAACCTAATGAAAGTTATGAATTTCCTAAGTTAACTAGGGTTTTTGGATACTTCTAAGGGAAAAATGCAAATCAAATTAAAAATGCAATGCAAAACTATGAGACAAATAACCTAGATACTAGATGCAATATGTGAAACAATGCAAAAAGAATCAAGTTCAAACTCATCATGGTTGACCAGAAGTGATTTTTTCAAGTTAGGGTTAGAAAATGTGATTTTTAAAAACCCTAAATTCAAAGATAATTGGGAAAATGTGATCAAACCTAAAATGAAATTTGTATGGTGAGTTTGAAAGTATTTCTAAATGTATGAGAATGCTTCATGAATTTTTTAGTGATTTTTAGAAACCTAAATGCATTTTTAATTAATTAAAATCAATTAATTAATTAAATAAAACATTTAAATATTTTAAAAATACTTTTTTAATGCAAAAATTAAAATAAAAAATGTTTTTGGGTTAAGAAAAATGTTTAAAGTAAGAATGCAGAAAATGAGATTTTTTTAATTGTTTTTGCTATTTTAAAATAAATATGGAAAAGAAATGCAAGAAAATGAAATAAAAATTAAATAAAAGAGAAGTATGTCAATCTGATGGTTGAGATTTAAACTTAGGGAGACTGTGCGCGCTATCCTAAGGGAAGGATTGAATCTTGCAAAATTAACTTAATTAATCCTAATTAATTTAATTAAAAAAGATTAGGGTTTTAATGAAGCATCTGGACCGTTCACACGTGGGGAAGCAAGATCCAAGGGTCCAAATTTGAACTGACTAATTAACCCTCAAATTAAAACTAATAACTTTCAGGCGACCGAAACAGTGCTCTGGTCGTCTTCTCCGGCCAGGTCCTCGCCCTATCTCTCTCAAAACACCACCCCAGATCCTCTAAAGCTCCAGAATCAATCCTCTAACAACCCTAAATATGAAACAAGCATCAAAAACCATTTATCATTCAAGAACAGCATGAATCGAAGCAAACCATATTTAGGTCAAAAATTTCAGAAACACCATACATGCTCAATCCTCAACCATTTTCAAAAATAAACATATCACAATGATCAGTGAAGCATGTAGATTGATATTGTAACTTAAAAAATAAGTTCTGGAAATTTTGTTCTTGGATGATACCTGAGATGAAGCTTTCCATGTTTGAGCTTTCTGACCCTTTCTTTGATGTAAATCAACCCCAATGGACTCCCTGAAGCTTCTGAAAGGCTTAGAACAAGTTTAAATGGCTTGGTTAGTGAGATACATTTATGGTTTGGCAGAAATCGTATTTTTGCTAGAGTGGCTTTTAGGGCAAAATGGAGGGTGCTTTGTGTTTTATGGATGATTTTGAGGTGAATGGTGAAAGAATGAGTGAGTTTGAGTGGCTAGGCAGTGAGATTCGAAGACTTGAAGTTTTTGCAAGTTTTTTGGCAATCTGAGCTTAGGGCTTGATTCAGGCTTGTGTGTGTGTTATGAAATGAGCTCATTGATGTCCACATAAACAATGTTGATTGGCCAGAGAGTTGTTGTGGCACAGGCTGATTGGTATGGGAGGTTTTGCAAAAAGTCAAGATTGTGTACTATTAGGTATGGGCACGGGTCAGAGCTGGTTTGAAGGGGTGTCTTGCCTCAGCCAGCTTCAAGGAGAGCCATGGGATTGCTTAAAGTGATCTGGAGTGAATGAATGGTGAGATAGCATATGTTTTGCATTTTCCCTCTTTGAAGATTTTTCTGAAAAATGATCATAGAAACTTGTTATCCAAGGCATGATTTTGGGCTTGCAATGTTGAATTATCATGTAATGAAGTTTATAAGTGGATTAGAGGTCATTAGAAGCCTTGAAACTTGATTTTTCAAAAATCCCTCTTTGGCACATACTTGAAAATTACAAGATTTTTCCCAACTTTGAAAGATCATATCTTGAGTTCTAGGATGAATCAAGAGGAGTTCTTGTACTTTTTGAAAATGGGAAGATCCAATCTACAAATTTCATGTTTAAGGATTTTTCATTTGAAGCAATTTTGATCAAGAAAGAGGAGGTTGAAAATCTTTCCCAAAATGGAAAGCTTCCATTACAAGTCATGTCCAAAAATAGCAAGTTTGCAAATGGCTTGAAATTCTTCAATCTTGTGAACTTCTAACCACTTCTAGGATCAAATAAAGATCATAGAACCTCAAAATGATGAAGATGACCCTTTGGTTCCATTGATGGGGGCCTCAGATGCCCTGATTCTGACTTTTCTTGCACAATAAGTAACTAGTTGATCAAATGACTTCCATAATGAATTTCTTAATAAAATTTGGTACACATACTACTTATAACATATATAAGACCATTAGAATCAAGGATGACCATAAAATTTGAGGTTAAGGCCTCTGAAACCAAAATCCTAATTTTAGGTCATTTGTGCAGGAAATCTTCAGTCTGCCTCTATGCCTTTGCAATGCTTTGTGATCTCTTGAATTTCATGAACTTTGGGGAGCATATTATGATCATGGAACACACATGGACCCTCTTGGCATGCTTCAAGACCTTTGAGATAGCTCAGATCACTTCTTGGATTGCTCAGATCACAAACCCTAGATGCAGGTGAAATGAACTATGCAGATGAAACAAATTGTGCAAATGGGAGATGATATGCTTATGCTAATGCAAAAATGAAAGATCACAAGCCATGGTGTAAGAAAAAGAGAGGGCAAATTTGGGGTGTTTACAGAGCGTAAAAAGTTTTTTAAGAGAAAAAATGGATTATTTATACTGAAGAAATGAAGAAAGACGTTTGACTTTTCAAGTTGTTAGGGTACGTGTATATGTACCATTGGACATAAAAAAGGGCGTGGAAGTTAAAAAGGGTACAGTAGACCTAGTTTATAGAGTCGTGGAGATCATGTCTGGGAACGTGGTTTGAAGTTGATAGGTTGAGAAAATATAATGATTTCTTAGATTTGATTTGACAAAGTAAGATTTTTGGGAATCAGCGCATTTAATGCAAAAAGCATGGAGTCGAAGTATAATTTGGCAGCAAAGTTGCTTTCTCCAGAAATTTAGTCGAAACACCTTTACTGGGGGGCAATTTGTATGCATAGGATTTTCGACAGCCTGAGTTTGGTCCATAAAAGTTTTAATAGCTTTTATAAAGATCTTTTGACGAATTGATCACTCTTTCTTCCAAACATGTCCAGAATCTCGAGAAGGTTTGTGATGATTTGTTTGATAAGTCAAAAGTGGTTTGTCGAAAGAGGCGCTAGATTGCTGGATGGATGTTCTTCACATCACTACGGATAAAGTTTTGTTGTTATTTCGACAATGAAGAGCTTCGACAAAGGAGAATCTGATAGAAGGATTTTTGGATTTGAATTGGAAATCAACTTGATGTCATGAAGAGACACATCGTTTCATTTGTCGAAGAGCAATGTACGAATAATTGTTTCGTTTGGTAAAAAGGGACGTGGAAGGTTTTCAGAAGACATTAGCATGCACAAGGCCAAGTGGCATTTGTTTAGGATTTTACCGTTGTTCGACGGTTATGATATTTGTATATAAATAGGATAGTTTGCTTTGTGAAAAGTGTGTGAAATAGATTGTACAGATTCCTGTAAATTTACTCAAGTACTCGTGTGTAAAGAGAAAAGAGAGATTATTTTGGAAATGTACGTATCAACACCAATTTTATTTCAAGTTATAAAAGCTTTAAGTTTCTTCTTTAAATCTTTATTATTTGTTTGTTCTTTACTTTCCATTCACGTTTCCAGCAATTTCAAATTTTAGGCAGTTTATATTTAAGAAATTCTTCATCTTCATGTTAAACTTTAAATTTCTTTCATTAAAGTCTTCAAACGTGTTAGTAGATTCAAATATATAAACACCTTCAACTTCAATATAAAATAAAACATTTAGTTTACTCTAGAACATTTTGACAGAAATATATAAACACCACGTTTAGATTATCTTTCTTTTGATTCTTAGCACGCGACGTCCTAGGACTTGTTTGGTTGGTCCTGTCAGTCACCCTTTTCTAAGAGATTTGGTTAACCAGAGATTGTTCGCCAGAAACACCTGCGAACAATTAGATACATGTTCATTTCATTGTTTGTATGCATTAAAGTTTCACCATTTTTTTAAAATGCACATATTTTCTTTTTGTGAAAAATGCATTAAAGTGGTTGAGATGTTTGCATATTCACATGTTCATAATCATCCTAATTATGTTGCATCCATTAATAATTTTTGTATGTTGCATATCCATGCATTATGATTCATGCATTTTTATTGAAAAAGTAATGTAATTCTGCCATGTTTTCACTGTTGTATTTTGAAACAGAGGTTGTTAAATGTGTGTTGCATTGTTCTGTTTTTGACACTTTTTACACCTATTTTCATGATATTTGGTAGTTGTAATAGGTTGTTTGTATTCTTAGTTGCATATGGTAGCTGATTGTGTGTTGAAGCATTGTTGTAGCTTCTGACTTTAGGTTTTGCTTAGTGATCAGTGATATTTAGTTGTAGTTTTCAAGCCGGTTTCCAGTGTCCTTTGAGTCTAATTTTGTTCGTTTGAAGTATTTCGTTCATGTTTCGTCGTAGTTTTCGTAATGTAGCATGCAAGTTAGTTTTAATCGTTTTATTCTGTTTTTATCTTTGGTATGGGTTATGTGGTTGTTTTTTGATGTGTTTTCAGGTCAATATGTAATCGGTTGTTCGACGCGTCCGAAGAGATGATCCAAGCATGAAAGATGACAGCAAAATGGGATGTCAGAGGCACAACACGGGTGCAAGTGTTGTACAACACGGCCCGTGTTGTGAATACCAGAAGAAAAAGGAGATTTGTAGAGAAAATGAGAAAATCAGTGCTGTGACACGGGTGCCCGTGTTGTACAACACGGCCCGTGTCATAGCATCTGATGAAGAGGCCACATTTTGATGAACCAGAGGCACAACACGGGTGTCCGTGTTACACAACACGGCCCGTGTTGTGAAGACATGAAGAAAATCTTGTCTTTTGTTGCTGCAAGGGTATTCCGGACTTTTCGCGGTGTTTTGGAAGACTGATTTATATTTGACGATTATTACTGTTATGACTTACTTTTGATTTGGGGATTTTGGGGATTAGAACGAATACGGGAGAAGAAGGATTGATCAAGAGCGGAAGCGATTGACGATCCGACGAATCCTACATTAATTGTAATGTCTCAATTTTCTTGCTCTGTTTTTATTTCCATTATGAACATGAGTGGCTAAACCCCCCAATGCCAGGGGGTGTCCCTGATTTGCTTTATGTAATGACTATTTTAATTCTTCATTTTGAGATTATGCTTTTAATTTCGTTTCTTTATTTTATGCAACGTCCTTAACGCTTTGTCTTTGTTGGAAAATGGGATAATTGATCGTGGTTAGGATTTGGTCTGACCAACCATCCTAACCTTGTTGCATAAATTTTATCGCGATAAATATTACTGAGGAATTGGAATATTTTTGTGAAAACCTTTTTATGTCAGAATTATTGCTTGATATTCTTCTTTGACCGTTGAGGAATCAAGGAAGAGGAAGAATACCAATGGTTTTTCTTTAAAGGAATTTTGGAAAAACATTATCGACTTAGGAAAGACACTTTTTAAAGCATATCTCTGTAAAATTAAGAAACTGTAGATGTTTAGAATTGGCAGAATTTTTGACCAACAAGAAATATTGAATTCAGTTCAGAATGTCCTATCAGATGTTGGGACATTATCAAACAGAGTATAAGAACTTAATTCAGGATGTCACACCAGATGTTGGGACATTGTGTAAATGATTTAAGTTCAGTTTTTCAGGATGTCCCAACAGATGTTGAGACATCTCAAACCTGCTACCAGAATTAATTAATGACTAACTGATCTGAGAAATTTAAGGAGAGTTATCTGAAATTAATTATGGATGGACAAAATCAGAATAAGGCGCATCTGTAGGGAGTGTTGTTATGAGGCTTCAGCATAATCAGAAGAACTAAATCACCTAGAATCTAGGAAGTAACAAACCCTAATTCAAGGTGGAAGCTGCATGCGTTTTAGGTCTGGATTAACCTACAGAAAGCCCAAAATACAAACACCTATTTAAGCAACAGAATATCTCAGAATTGAGTACGAATTTCATAAGACAAAATAGGGTGTTGTGTGTTTTAATAGCAGGTTGTTTTTATTGTATCACTTTATGAGCTTTTAAGCAAAAGTGTATTTGTGACTTGATTGAAACTGTGAAGTAAGATCAAGCTGTTTTGTTTGAAGGATGACTTCAATTTTATTAAACTTGTAAACAAGATCACTGTGTGATTGAGGGGGAGTGAGTTGGTACTCATATCTAAGTTGTGTCTTAGGTAGAAATTGCATTGGGTAGATATTAAGTGAAATATTAAACTGGGTGGTTTAAGTCTAGAATTAATATTACTTATAGTGGATTTCCTTCTGGCTTGGTAGCCTCCAGATGTAAGTGTGGTTATACACTGAACTGGGTTAACAAACTACTGTGTTGTTTAATTTTCTTGCACTTTAAGTTTTGGTTAAATCTGTCAAGTGTTGGAACATCTCATAGGACATCTCATACCTGATCACAGAATTTCAATTGGCATCAGAGCAGGCACCCTGCCTGTTTATACTGGGTGAGATCTAGGGAATACAAATTCTGGAAACATGGACAGAGATATAGGATCAATTAATAGACCACCTATACTGGATGGATCTAATTATGACTACTGGAAACCAAGAATGATTGCATTCTTAAGATCACTTGACAACAGGGCCTGGAGAGCAGTCAACATTGGATGGGAACATCCTGTCCAAGACACCAAAGATGGATCAAAAGTGTTGAAACCTGAAGAAGAATGGAGTAAGGAGGAAGAAGATTCAGCACTAGGCAACTCCAAGGCCTTAAATGCTTTATTCAATGGCATTGATAGGAACATCTTTAGACTTGTGCATCACTGTGAGCTGGCCAAAGATGTTTGGGACACTCTCAAAATAACTCATGAAGGAACATCAAAGGTAAAGATGTCAAGACTTCAACTTCTCACCACCAAGTTTGAAAACTTGAGAATGAAGGAAGATGAGACAATTCATGAATTCTACATGAACATCTTAGAAATAGCCAATACTTCTGGAGCCTTGGGAGAAAAGATGACTGATGAAAAGCTTGTAAGAAAGATTCTCAGATCTTTGCCAAAAAGATTTGACATGAAAGTCACAGCAATAGAAGAAGCTCAAGACATATGCACAATGAAAGTTGAAGAGCTCATTGGTTCCCTTCAAACATTTGAGATGGGAATGAATGACACAAATGTAAAGAAGAACAAAAGCATAACCTTGGTGACAAATACTGATGAAGAAGAAGAAAATGATGAAGCAGAAACTGGTGAAAGCTTATCAGGCAACATTGCTATGCTTGGAAGACAATTCAAACAGATTCTCAGAAAGATGGAAGACAAATCCAAACCCAGTGGAAGATACACAAAATTCTCTGAGAACAAAAGACCTTTTGATACTAATAGAAGGTCAAATTATGATGAAAAGACCAGTCAAGAAAAAGGAATTAAATGCCATGGATGTGAAGGATATGGACACATCAGGAATGAATGTCCTACCTACTTAAAAAGGCAAAAGAAAGGACTCTCTGTAACCTGGTCTGATGAAGACTCAGGAGGTGATTCTGAAGAAGAATCAGCTAAGCATATCACTGCTCTAGCTGGATTATGTGAATCTGAAAGTGAATCCAGTGATGGGGAGCTTACTTTTGAAGAACTTGAGCAAGCATACAAAGAATTATTCAAAAGAAGCACTGAAATATGCAGTGAGATTATAAAGCTAAAGAAGCAGAATGAGGCACTAAAGAATGAAAAAGCAAGTGATCAAGAGATCATTGACACCTTGAAAAGTGAAGTAAGTCTTCTCAACTCCAAGTTGGAACACATGTCCAAATCTGTTAGAATGTTGAACAGTAGCTCAAGTACACTGGATGTTATTCTCAGCAACAATAAGTATTCAGGGGATAAAAGTGGACTGGGATTTAACAGAGTTCATAAGGATGAAGCTAGCTCAAGCAAAACTACTTCAAAGTCCATACAGTCAAACAAGATATCCCAACAGATGCTTCAACATCATGAAAAGAACACAAAGTCAAACATAATGTTCCAACAGATGTCTCAGCATTCTGAAAAGAACAAAATGAAGAAGAAATATCAAAGATGGAGATGTCATCATTGTGGAAGATTTGGACATATCAAACCTCATTGCTATAAGTTACATGGATATCCAAATCAGATGTATCAGCAACCTCCTAAGCAGAAGATAGAAGTTACCAAGAAAGTGATGCATAGACATCAAAGAGATCAGCAACCTCCTAAGTAGAAGACAGAGGTCATCAAGAAGGTATGGAGACCAAAAGCTAGTCTTCATGCTGATCAAAGCTACATACCCAAGAACAAGATCAACAAACAACCTTGGAGCTCTACTGATGAACAATACACAGGGCAGAGGTATCAAAAGAAATCTCAACTCAAATGGTCAAAGAAAGGTGTTGCATATATAGCACATACATCACTAAGAGTATCAGCCAAAGAAGACTGGTACTTTGACAGTGGATGTTCAAGACACATGATTGGATTGAGAATCTGCTAGTAGACTTAAAGTCACATTCATCCAGATATGTAACCTTTGGAGATGGAGCTAAAGGAGAAATCAAGGGAGTTGGGACCTTGGACTGTCAAGATGTACCAAGACTAAATGATGTGCTACTGGTTAAAGGTTTAACTGCTAACCTGATCAGCATAAGTCAATTATGTGATCAAGGGTACAGTGTAAACTTTACCAAAACTGAATGCATAGTGTCTAACAAAGAACAAAAGGTTGTCATGAGAGGAGCCAGATCTAAAGACAACTGTTACATGTGGGAACCTCAAGACTTCAGTCTCACTTCAACTTCCTCTTTAGCTAAAGAATAAGAAGTGAAACTATGGCACCAAAGACTAGGTCATCTTCATTTCAGAGGCATAAAGAAAATCATATCTATGGATGTTGTGAGAGGTATTCCTAAACTGAAAATTGATGATGGCAAAATATGTGGTGAATGTCAAATAGGCAAGCAAACCAAGATGTCCCATCCAAAGCTCCAACATCTGACAACTTCCAAAGTTTTGGAACTATTGCATATGGATCTTATGGGACCTATGCAGGTTGAGAGCCTTGGTGGTAAGAGGTATGCCTATGTGGTGGTTGATGACTTTTCAAGGTATACATGGATAAATTTCATCAAAGAAAAGTCTGATGTATTTGATTTATTCAAAGACTTATGCCAAAGAATACAAAGGGAAAAAGTCAGCTGTGTGATCAGAATAAGAAGTGATCATGGAAAAGAATTTGAGAACCAAAAATTCTTAGATTTCTGTTCTTCAGAAGGAATCAATCATGAATATTCTTCACCAATCACTCCTCAATAGAATGGGATTGTTGAGAGGAAGAATAGAACTATTCAAGAATCAGCAAGAGCTATGATCCATGCTAAAAAGTTACCTTTGTACTTCTGGGCTGAAGCTCTGAACACAGCTTGTTACATCCATAACAGAGTTACTCTAAGGAAAGGAACTTTGTCCACAATCTATGAAGTCTGGAAGGGCAGAAAACCCACAGTTAAGTACTTCCATGTGTTTGGGAGTAACTGTTATATTCTGGCAGATAGGGAGCAAAGAAGAAAAATGGATCCTAAAAGTGATGAAGGGATTTTTCTTGGATACTCTATAAACAGCAGAGCATATAGAGTATTTAATTCTAGAACCAAGGTTATCATGGAGTCCATAAATGTGATAATTGATGATGCTCCTACAGATGTCCCAGAAGATGTTGGAACATCTGCTCATATCAAGACTGAAGCTGAAGAAAAGAGTGATCATTATGACTTCACTCAAACTGATGCAAGGACAGAACAATCCAGCAAACCTCCCTCCATCAGAATCCAGAAGGATCATCCCAAAGATTTGATAATTGGTGATCCCAACAGAGGTGTAAGCACTAGATCAAGAGAAGTGATTTCAGGGTCCTGTTTTGTTTCTAAAATAGAACCTAAAAACATCAAGGAAGCTCTTACTGATGAATACTGGATTTGTGCTATGCAAGAGGAATTAGGTCAATTCACAAGGAATGAAGCGTGGAACCTTGTTCCTAGACCTGATGACATAAATGTGATTGGAACTAAATGGGTGTATAAGAACAAGTCAAATGAGCAAGGAGTTGTTACAAAGAACAAAGCTAGACTTGTAGCTCAAGGATACACACAAATTGAAGGAGTAGACTTTGATGAAACCTTTGCATCAGTAGCAAGGCTTGAATCAATCAGACTACTTTTGGGAATTGCTTGTATCTTAAAGTTCAAGCTATTTCAAATGGATGTGAAAAGTGCCTTTTTAAATGGTTATCTTAATGAAGAGGTATATGTAGAACAGCCTAAAGGATTTGTTGATCCAAGTTGTCCAAATCATGTATACAAACTAAAGAAGGCTCTTTATGGTCTGAAGCAAGCTCCAAGAGCATGGTATGAAAGGCTGACTACTTTTCTTATCAAGCAAGGGTACAGGAAAGGTGGAATTGACAAAACCTTGTTTGTTAAAGATGAAGAAGGAAATGTCATGATTGCTCAAATATATGTAGATGACATTGTCTTTGGTGGGATGTCAGACAGGATGGTAAAACATTTTGTCAACCAGATGGAATCTGAATTTGAAATGAGCCTAGTAGGAGAATTAACCTACTTTCTTGGACTACAAATAAAGCAAATGGAGGACTCCATGTTCATTTCCCAAAGCAAGTATGCTAAGAACATAGTCAAGAAATTTGGAATGGACAGTGCTACTCATAAGAGAACTCCTGCCCCCACACATTTAAAGCTAACTAAAGATGACAAGGGTGAGAATGTAGATCAAAGCCTATACAGAAGTATGATTGGAAGCTTGTTATATCTGACTGCTAGCAGACCAGGCAGAGCATTTGCAGTAGGTGTATGTGCAAGATATCAAGCTGAACCAAAAGTTAGTCATCTTAACCAAGTCAAGAGAATTCTGAAATATGTTAATGGTACTTGTGACTATGACATAATGTACTTTCATGGATTCAAACCAATTCTCACTGGCTTCTGTGATGCTGATTGGGCTGGAAGTGCTGATGACAGAAACAGCACTTCAGGAGGATGCTTCTTTCTAGGAAACAATTTGATTTCTTAGTTCAGTAAGAAACAAAATTGTGTATCCTTATCTACAACTGAAGCTGAATATATAGCAGCTGGAAGCAGTTGTTCACAGTTGGTTTGGATGAAGCAAATGCTCACTGAGTACAATGTCCCACAAGATGTCATGACATTGTACTGTGACAACTTAAGTGCAATTAACATATCAAAGAATCCTATCCAACATAGCAGGACCAAGCATATTGATATCAGACATCATTTCATCAGAGATCTTGTAGAAGAGAAAGTGATTTCATTGGAACATGTAGCTACAAATCTGCAGTTGGCTGATATATTTACCAAAGCCTTGGATGCTACTCAATTTGAAAATTTAAGGGGTAAATTGGGAATCTGCCTATGTGAAATTTAGCAGTTATGGAGATGTGCCAACATGTCATATGACATTGTGTGGCATAAGCACCAGATGGCAACACCAGTCTGGTCAAGCACCTTGAGTATTCCTCTCCTAAAAAGTCTCAAAGTAACGGCTACTTATAAAATATCAGCTTGTTTTCAGCTATCCATCTTCTCATCATACTCTCAAAAACGAATTACATTCTCTAACTGTTTTTCAGAACTCATCAACCCTAAAACTCTTCATCCACCTCCTTCGAAAATGTCTCAAAACCCTAACAGTTCTGAAGAAATCCTCAACAAGGAAGATGTGGTGCATGCAACCCCCATTTCTGTGGTACCCATGGATTCAACCCCAATGGACGAAATCAGAGGAAGTGTTCCTCATGCTAAAAAGCCAAGAACTCCCAAAAGAACAAAAGATCAAGTTTTCAGCAAGACGTAAGGCATACCTTCACCATTGTACAACACTCCAAAAGCTTCTGAATACGTGGATGATTCCATAAAGGAGTTGGTAACCAAGATCCTATCTGAGCAAAGAGTGGTAAGTGGCATATCTATCCCTCTGAACACTATGCCAGCCCCACAAGAAGATCAACAAACTCAGGCTGCAAAGGACACTCCTGCTCAACAGGATGTCCCAACAGATGTTGAAACATCTGAGGACCAGCAAAAGGCCTCATCTGATGCTGCTGTTGAAACATCTGAGGACCAGAAAAAGGCCTCCAATGATAGTGATGAAGAAGCATCTGAGGACCAGCACAAGGCCTCAACTGAAGAGCACATCTCTGTTGATCCACCAGCTAAAGAGGAGACTGCTCAATCTCCTCCTGTTGTGAACCTAGAGCATGATTCTGATACAGAAATCATTGCCTCTGTAAAACCTAGCATAGCCAAAAGGCTCAGGACTAGGAAAGAAAAGATGCATGCAGGACATGCAATTCCTGAGAAGAAGCAAGCTACCCCAAAGAAGGACAAAGCTAAAGTTGTCTTTGGTCCTACAAAACAATGGAGCAAGGTGCAAACACAAAAGAGGAAAGCTGTCACTCCTTTAGATTCAGATGTTGAAGCAGATGTCCCAACATCTCCTCCAAAGAAGAAATCAGCACCCTCAAGGTCATCAACTGCTGTTCCAGAAGCTCCCTTGGACAACATCTCCTTTCATCATGTTTCAAGTGTGAATAGATGGAAGTTTGTTTATCAAAGAAGGGTGGCACTTGAAAGAGAGCTGAGCAGTAATGCACTTGAGTGCACAGAGTTAATTGATCTCATCTGTTCTGCTAGCCTATTCAAAATTGTCTCCAACTTCTCTCCCTGCTATGAGCTGCTTGTCAAGGAATTCATAGTCAACCTTCAAGAAGATTGTGCCAATGGTAAGTCTGCTGACTTTAGAAAAGTATTTGTTAGAGGCAGTTGGGTAGAATTCTCTCCTCAGGTCATCAACCAATACCTTGGAAGAGAATCTGATGGTCCAAATGAGTTAGGGAAGACTGATAACCAGGTCTGCAAGGTTATCACTGCTAACCAGGTCAAGGCTTGGCCAGTTAAAGGAAAGCTCTCAGTGAGCATGCTGACAAGGAAATATGCCATGCTGAACAGGATTGGTACAGCAAACTGGGTACCTACTAATCATACATCCTCAATATCCACTGGTCTGGGCAGGTTCATATATCCTGTAGGCACACAAACAAAGCTGGATTATGGAGCTTACATCTTTGATCAGACATTGAAGCATGCTGGATCATCTGCAACAAAGCTGCCAATTGCCTTCCCTTCCTTGCTATGTGGAATAGTGCTGAGTCAGTACCCTGGGATCCTCACTGAAAAGGACACAATGTGCAAAAGAAAATGCCCTCTGGCCTTCCACTACAAGTTGTTCCTGAGTCATCATGCAGCTGATGTTGAAGCACCCTCTGGGACATCTGTTGGTCCTTCAAATGCAAAGTCTCCAATCTCCAAAGCTGCATTGATTGCTGAACTGAAGAGTACTTGCAAAGAACTGGATGCAAGGAAGCAGAAGCTTGAGGAGATTATCCAAAGGCTGGAGATTGAAAGTGATCAGAAAGCTGCTTCTTCTGCTGAGGAGACTGAGGAAGATGAAGAAACTGACTGTGAGGAATTTGAGTGAAAATTGTATGTGAGGATTATGTAATGACAGCTTCTGCATTGTATTTTTGAATTAGTATCTTTGGCCCCAAATTTATGTCTAACAAGAGGGAGAACAACAACAACAACAATGTATAATGCTGTTTGATTATGAATGAAAAATCTCTGTTTGCTTCTGAACTAAATCTGTAAAATATTTCTGTTGCAACAAGACTGAATACATGTATGTTTGAGGGGGAGTAATCTCACACATGATTCAACAGAAAAGAAATGCTATACTCTGATAAAAGAACTTCTGCTGCACTCTAAGAATTAGAAAAGAATGTTAGCCAAAAATTAGCCAAAGGGGGAGTTTGTAGATGTTTAGAATTGGCAGAATTTTTGACCAACAAGAAATATTGAATTCAGTTCAGAATGTCCTATCAGATGTTGGGACATTATCAAACAGAGTATAAGAACTTAATTCAGGATGTCACACCAGATGTTGGGACATTGTGTAAATGATTTAAGTTCAGTTTTTCAGGATGTCCCAACAGATGTTGAGACATCTCAAACCTGCTACCAGAATTAATTAATGACTAACTGATCTGAGAAATTTAAGGAGAGTTATCTGAAATTAATTATGGATGGACAAAAACAGAATAAGGCGCATCTGTAGGGAGTGTTGTTATGAGGCTTCAGCATAATCAGAAGAACTAAATCACCTAGAATCTAGGAAGTAACAAACCCTAATTCAAGGTGGAAGCTGCATGCGTTTTAGGTCTGGATTAACCTACAGAAAGCCCAAAATACAAACACCTATTTAAGCAACAGAATATCTCAGAATTGAGTACGAATTTCATAAGACAAAATAGGGTGTTGTGTGTTTTAATAGCAGGTTGTTTTTATTGTATCACTTTATGAGCTTTTAAGCAAAAGTGTATTTGTGACTTGATTGAAACTGTGAAGTAAGATCAAGCTGTTTTGTTTGAAGGATGACTTCAATTTTATTAAACTTGTAAACAAGATTACTGTGTGATTGAGGGGGAGTGAGTTGGTACTCATATCTAAGTTGTGTCTTAGGTAGAAATTGCATTGGGTAGATATTAAGTGAAAGATTAAACTGGGTGGTTTAAGTCTAGAATTAATATTACTTATAGTGGATTTCCTCCTGGCTTGGTAGCCTCCAGATGTAAGTGTGGTTATACACTGAACTGGGTTAACAAACTACTGTGTTGTTTAATTTTCTTGCACTTTAAGTTTTGGTTAAATATGTCAAGTGTTGGAACATCTCATAGGACATCTCATACCTGATCACAGAATTTCAGAAACCATTGAGTAATTGCACTGCGGATCATACACCGCCCCTGGCATTACTTTCATATTAGTAAAAACTCTTGTTTTAGTCTACGTTTTAATATCTTTAGTTTATTTAATCTAAATTCAAACCTTTAAACCATAACTTTTGTCCAATTGAAATTAATCATTAAGAACTTATTTTATTAAGCAGTCCTTGAGATCGATATTTGGGGTTATTCCCTTCTATTACTACATCGGTAAAAATAGTACACTTGCTATTTTCCGATCACTTAGCTTTTGGCGCCGTTGTCGGGGACTGCCAAAGAATTAAGTTGTTTGTGTTATATCAATTGGAATTTTGTTGCTCTGCGACTAAAATTTTACTTTTCTCTCTGTATATCATTTTAGTGTTATTGAAATTTTGTTTTCTAACTCGTGTCTAACTGTTTATGCGAGGTCAGGCCTCAGCTAAATTTTCTTTTGACACAGAACCAGAAAGAGCTTTGCACGAGAGACGCTGCAAGGCAAAAATTGATAGTCTGGCTAAGACTGGTTCAAGTGTCCCGAATCAGGAAACTGAGGACTATATATCCGTTCACTCTGAGCACAGTGACTCTGATTCAGACAGAGAAAATGACCCAGAATTCAACAACATGGCAGGGAATCAGCCTGTTGCAGAGAGACTCTTAGGGGATTACGGAGGGGCAAATTCTCAACCTAACAGGATGACGATTGTTAATCAACCGGTGAATGTAGCACACTTTCAGTTGCATCCATCTACTATCCACCAGTTAGAGAGCAAGCCCTTCTCCGGGAGAATCAATGAGGATGCAAATAAGCATCTTCAGAGATTTCTTACTACCACCACTTCTTTGAAGATCAAAGGTCATTCAGAGGAGGAAAAACGACTTGTGATGTTTCCATTCACACTTACCAACGATGCAGAAGAGTGGTTCTACTCTCTTCCCACAGCGAGTATCACAACATGGCAAGAGATGGAAACAGCTTTCCTTAATGAATACTTTCCTGCTTCAGTGTTCATCTGGAAAAGATATGATATAGTCAATTTTAAACAAAAAGAGGGTGAATCGCTTAGAGATGCTTATAAAAGATTCAAAAGGTGTTTGACTTCGTGTCCTACTCATAATATGGATGCGACCGAGCAGATGCAAAACTTTGTGAATGGGTTGCGACTCAAGAAAAAGCAGCTTATTGATACTGCTGCAGGTGGGTCAACCAACTTTTCAACAGCCACCGGTATTAAAAGAATCATAGAAGCCATTGCTGCCAATGAACACCTTGAGTTATATGATCGCACAGTTAGTCAACCAGATGGAAAAATTGATCTTAAGCTGATAGAGCAGGTTGTAAAAATGGAAGATCAAATTGCCGCAGAAGTTGAAAGAAGGTTAAAGAAGATGAATCTGGGAACTCAAACAGTTGCTCAGGTTGAACCCGTTCAAGCGGTGATTTGCGAGATATGTTGTGGACCTCACTTTGCCATGCATTGTTTGGCAACTCAAGAACAGGTTGAACAGATTAATATGTTGAGGCAGAACAATCCGTATGCCAACACGTATAATTCGGGGTGGAAAAATCACCCAAATTTCTCTTGGAAAGATCATCAAGGGAACATCCAAAAATCGGTTCAAGGCCAACAACAGTATCAGCCCCAGCAACAACCATATCAGCCTCCAGTGTCAAGAAAAGTTGATTGGGAAATTGCCATTGAAAAGATGGCAACTCACAATTGTCAATTTGAAGAAGAAACAAGGAGTAACTTCAAGAATACTGGAGCCTCTATAAAGAATCTTGAGGTGCAAATGAGCCAAATTGCCCAACACCTCGCCATTCCACAAACTCCAGGTACTCTTCCTAGTGCTACTGTAACAAATCCTAGAGATAATCACAAAGTAAATGCAGTCACAACGCGAAGAGGTAAAGTTAGTGAGGAGGTTCAAGAAAATTCTGAAGGTGAAAGTCAAATGATTGAGGTGGAACTGGAAATCAAAGAAAATGAAGAGGTTGGTAATGAAAAAGAAGTTACCCCAGCACCGGACATCAAAGAAAAAGCGGTTGAACCGAAACCGGTGGTCAAACTTCCGTATCCTACAAGAAACAAGAAGAAAGGGCAGCAAGAAAAGAATTTTGAGAAATTCCTTGACTTGTTCAAAAAGCTGGAGTTGAATATTCCATTGCTTTAAGCACTTGAACAAATGCCCACTTATGCCAAGTTCATGAAAGATATCATTGCTAAAAAGAGGACTATGGGAGCTGAACCTATTATTCTAACCGAAACTTGTAGTGCTATTTTGCAGGGACTAAAGATTCCGGTGACGAAAAAAGATAGAGGAGCTGTCACCATCCCATGCACTATCGGTGATCGATCGTTCAAGAGAGCTCTCATTTACTTGGGAGCGAGCATCAGTTTGATGCCTTTATCCATCTACAAAAAGTTGGGTATTGGTGTTGTTCAAGACACTAGGATGACTCTCCAATTCGCGGACCATTCGGTGAAGCGACCGTATGGAGTTGTCCATGATGTCCTGGTTAGAGTGGACAAATTTGTGTTTCCGGTTGACTTTGTGATCCTTGAAATGCCTGAAGATGAAGAAATCCCCTTGATTTTGGGAAGACCTTTCTTAGAAACCGGGAGAGTCATGATAGATATGGAAGGTGGAACACTAACGTTGAAGGTGTATGATGAAGAGTTGAAATTTGATGTTAGGAACACTTTGAAGTATAAAGATGATGTGGGCACTAGTAGTAACATACAAGTGTTAGAACAAATGGAAGCTAGTGAGCATTTAGAAAGTGTATCCAAATTACCTCTAGAGAGGGTGTTGAGTATGTCCATTTTTGAAGATGTTAAGGAAGTTGAAGATAATGATATGGAAGTGGTAGCTATTCTTGAAACTCAACCTATCCTTAAAAGAGTTAGAATGCACCGGTGGGAAGAGTTGCGACAACCTATAACGGTTTATGAAGGCAAAGACAAGCCAAAAAATATCAGAATTGAAGCAACTTCCCGAGAATCTCAAATATGTCTTTCTTGACACGGAAGAAAAATGTCCCGTTATTATTAGCGCTAATTTGAAAGGTATGCAAGAAGACAAGTTAATTGAAGTCCTTAAGAAATTCAAGGGAGCAATTGGGTGGAAGATTGAAGACCTTAAAGGTATAAGTCATATGGTGTGTATGCATAAAATACTTATGGAAGAGGATCACAAACCGGTCGTGCAACCCCAAAGGAGATTGAATCCGGTGATGAAGGAGGTAGTGCGAAAAGAAGTTGTTAATCTATTGGACGCAGGATTAATCTATCCTATATCTGATAGTGCTCGGGTGAGTCTAGTACATGTGGTGCCCAAAAAGGGGGGAACAACTGTTATAACAAATGAAAAGAATGAGTTGATTCCTACTAGAACTGTTACTGGATAGAGAGTGTGCATTGATTATAGAAGATTGAATTTGGCTACGAGAAAGGACCATTTTCCGTTGCCATTCATTGACCAAATGTTGGAAAGACTAGCGGGACATGATTACTATTGTTTCTTGATGGGTACTCCGGATACAATCAAATTACTGTTGCACCAGAGGACCAAGAGAAAACGGCGTTTACATGTCCCTATGGCATTTTTGCATATAGAAGGATGCCATTTGGGCTATGTAATGCCCCCGCTACGTTCCAAAGATGCATGACATTCATTTTTGCGGATATGCTAGAAAAACACATGGAAGTGTTCATGGACGATTTCTCCGTGTTCGGATCCTCATTTGATCACTGTTTATCTAACCTTTCACTTGTTTTGCAGCGATGTCAAGAAAGTAATTTAATATTGAACTGGGAAAAATGTCATTTCATGGTGCGAGAAGGCATTGTTCTTGGTCACAAGATCTCACAAAAAGGGATCGAAGTTGATCAAGCCAAAGTGGAAGTGATCTCGAAGCTGCCACCGCCAATTAACGAGAAAGGTATAAGAAGCTTCTTGGGACATGCGGGTTTTTACCGCAGGTTCATAAGAGACTTCTCGAAGATAGCCAAACCTTTAACTACCCTGTTGGTTAAAGATAAGGCTTTTGTTTTCAATAAGGAGTGCATCGATGCTTTTGAAACACTTAAAAAGGAATTAGTGTCTGCACCTATTGTTATTGCTCCTGATTGGTCCCTACCCTTTGAAATTATGTGCGATGCTAGTGACATTGCGGTAGGGGCTGTTCTTGGACAGCGAAGAGGGAAATTGCTTCATGTGATTTATTACACTAGTCATGTTTTGAACCCTGCACAGATAAACTATGCAACTACCGAGAAGGAGTTGCTAGCGGTTGTGTATGCCTTCGATAAATTCAGGCAATATCTGTTGGGTTCAAAAGTAATTGTTTACACTGACCATGCTGCTTTGAAATATCTTTTTGCTAAGCAGGATTCAAAGCCCAGGCTGTTGAGGTGGATTTTACTCCTCCAGGAATTCGATGTGGAGATCCGTGACAAGAAAGGGTGTGAAAACACTGTTGCAGATCATCTTTCTCGGATGTCACCAATTGAGGAGACTGAAGAGCAGTGCCCAATAAAGGATGAGTTCGTTGAAGAACACATCCTAGTTGTTATTGGAGTGTCGTGGTTTGCAGATTATGCAAACTACCTCGTTGGCGGTATTATACCCGACGATTTTGATTCTAACAAAAGGAAAAAGTTTGTTCATGACTGCAGGTTTTACTTATGGGACGATCTGTTTCTCTACAAAAGAGGGGTGGATGGCCTGGTAAGAAGATGTGTACCTGACGAAGAACAAAAAGATGTGCTGAAAGCATGTCACGACTCTGAGTATGGTGGACATTTCAGTGGTGATCGGACAGCAGCTAAAGTCCTTCAATCCGGACTTTACTGGCCATCTTTATTTAAGGATGCTCAAGAATTAGTGAAAGCGTGTGACAGATGTCAGAGGACTGGGAATATATCAAAAAGAAACCAGATGCCCCAAAACTCTATGCTTGAGGTTGAGTTATTCGATGTATGGGGGATAGACTTCATGGGGCCGTTTCCACCATCGTTCGGAAAAAACTATATTTTGGTGGCAGTGGATTATGTGTCCAAATGGGTGGAGGCTGTTGCATTGCCCACCAATGATGATAAGGTTGTGGTGAGATTCCTGAAAGAGAACATCTTTGCAAGGTTCGGTGTCCCGAGAGCATTAATAAGCGACGAAGGAACACATTTCCTGAATCACCTCATGGAGAAGCTGCTGCAAAGTAACAATGTTAAACACCGGATAGCTACTCCATACCACCCCCAAACAAGCGGCCAAGTTGAGGTGTCAAATAGACAACTGAAACAAATCCTGGAAAAAATAGTAAATTCGTCTAGAAAGGATTGGTCTATTAAGTTGGATGACGCTTTATGGGCATACCGAACGGCTTTCAAAACGCCTATCGGTATGTCACCATATCAACTGGTTTACGGAAAGGCATGTCACCTACCATTGGAACTTGAACACAAAGCTTTTTGGGTGTCTAAGTATCTTAATATGGATTTGTCAAAAGCTGGAAGTTCGAGTATTCTTCAACTTCACGAGTTAGAAGAATTCAGGAATCGGGCGTATGAGAATGCTAAAGTTTACAAAGAGCAAACGAAAAAATGGCATGATAAAAGGATTAAAAGAAAAGAGTTTTGGGAAGGACAAATGGTCCTTCTGTACAATTCAAGGTTGAAGTTATTCCCAGGCAAACTAAGGTCTAAATGGTCGGGACCTTTTGTAGTTCACAAGGTATTTCCTCACGGAGCTGTCGAAATTAAAAATCAGACTAATGGAGATATTTTCAAGGTGAACGGGCAGAGATTAAAGCCTTACTTCAAAGGCCAGACTACTGGTGATGTGAATGTCACTCGTCTTACTCAGTAGGATGATGGACCGTCGAGCCATGCGACGTTAAATGCAACGCTAAGTGGGAGGCAACCCACGATTTTATCATTCTTACTTTTGTTTGTTTCAGTTTTGTAGGTTGTGTGTATCACTGGTTCTGAGAAGGAAAGTAAGAGGTTGGATGTCGGGGAAGAAGGATCAGAAAAATCAAGAAAAAGTGAAAAATCAGGGATGCAACACGGGTGCCCGTGTTGTGCAACACGGCCCGTGTTGCAAAGGGCAGAAGAAGTCTGGTTTTTATGAGAATCTGAAGAAGATCCAGGGATGCAACACGGGTGCCCGTGTTGTGCAACACGGCCCGTGTTGCAAAGTCTGAAGAAGAGGTTCTTTTGATGAGATTTTGAGGAGAACCAGGGATGCAACACGGCCCGTGTTGCGCATGCGGGAAGCCAGATTTTGAATTTTTTTAAACTTCCCAACTTTAATTCAGTGGGTCCCACGTGGTTATTATCATAACTTCTCATTAGTGGCTCATTAACCACTCATTTATCATATACTTTCATCTTCTTCAACCTCCATTCTCTTACAAGAACCCTAACCCCATTTTCATTCTTCATAAAAGCTTCATTTTCTCCATAACCCACTCACCAAAACACATTATCCCGTTCACAAAAAGTGTTCCCTATCCCTCCATCGTCACTTCTACGGTGACGGATTTCACTAATCTTTCGATCAATTTGTGTGCTTAACTTGTGCAGGTGAGAACAATGCCTCCTCGAAAGGATACCGGTAAGAGTGTTGCTGAATCTTCTCGCCCCCGTAAGAGAACACACTGAATGACTAATGCTCATGGCATTTTGTTTGAGGACCCGGAGCATCAAGCCAAATATTCAAAGTTGGTGAGGCGTAAATTGATACCGGCCCGATATATGTGTAATGAAACTCTTGAGAATCTAGGGCTTAAATTTGAAGTTCATAGAATGTTTCACAGTATTGGCATGCTAAATTTTATGTTGTATGAAGCGCCAACTTTTGAGCGCATAACTTTGGAATTTTTGAGTTCTTTACAGTTTCAGCTCAAGCATACGTGGACCGGATCAGACACAGAGTACTTCGGTACTTTGAAGTTTCGCCTATTTGACACTGATCATGTGATGTCAGTTGTTGATTTGGGAAAGATATTAGATCTTCCAATTTACGGGCCTGGTGCACCGCCGAGTACATTTGTGGCAGGAGAATTCTTGAAAAATATCACCGGCAGTACCGAATATGTCGCGTCGGCGGCAAAAGCTTCGGGTATTCATAACCCATGCTTTAGGTATGCTCAGAAAGGGTTGGCTTATACCCTTTTCTGCCGAGGCGATAGCACAGGAGTGGCTACACTGAGAGAGTTGTACTTCCTGTATGGTATGGCAAATGATGAGCTGATCAACGTTGCGGCCTTCGCAGCAGACCACCTGAAGCGGGTAGCCAATGCTGCCTCTGGTGAGATCTCTGTTGGAGGGATGATTACGCAAATTGCTGAACATCTTGGGTATGCTGATAGGTTGCTTGAAGTACCTGCAATGGAAGCTAAGACAAAAATTGATCTTGAAACCTTAATCAACCAAGGTATGATAAAGAGCTGTCATAATTATTACTCTATGATGACTCGGAACCGGCATTTGATTTCTTTACCTGCTCCTAATTTGATTACTATAGACAATAGAGCTAACTGGTTGTATGAGGACCCTATGCAGGGTGGAAACGATCAGTTTGATGAGTATTTTTCAGGTGAGGAGGATGAGGGGAACCAAGCTGAAGAGGTCCCGATTCAAACTGCTGGTGGATCATCAACCCAAGCAACCGGTCAGTGGAGTGTGACCAAGGAGCAGTGGGACGAAATGATCAAAGAACAGACCCGGCAAGGCGACCTCATCGATGAGTTGCATTCATGGATGCAGCAGATGAGGCTTCATGGATTTCCACCTGAGCAGTGATAGTTGTGAGTTCCCTCCGACATTGGTTCTTCAACAGTGTGGACACTGTTGAGTTCAAGTGTGGGGGGTTTAGTTTTCATTTTTTTTCGTTTGTTTTGTTTTAATCTATGTTTATTGTTAGTAGTGTCGTAGTGTCGGCTTGAAAATTATAGCTATGTGTTATTTGAAAAACACCCCTGAGTTGACCTGTTGTGTGTTGCGAGTGAATAATGAGAAAGTATATAGGATTTGAGTGAAAAGAAACCCGATGAGCAAAATATGGAAAAAAATTTGATGTGTAGGTACTACATGAACACACTGAGTCTCCGGAATTAGGAACGAGTTCGACATGTAGATTCGTGCCATGGTACTTTGATCTGAGAAGTAAACCCGAAGTAGTTTCTATTGACATATCTGGCTTTATCTATAATAATTGTGTGTGCAAAGTTTATCCAAAAGAGAAAAAAGGCTTGAAGGCACCGAAAAAAAATGATGAATAAAAACATTAGAACGATCGATCCTTCTAAGTTGGGTAACCCTCACCAGGTTATTCAACCTAACGGAGGTTGAACATAAATGTTTCCCTAAGGGACAAAGAAATATCGGTGCCAACAATTAAAAAGGGGATCAATTTTGTACACATGGTGAAAATCATAAAAAGCTTTAAAAGTGATTGTCCGAATGAAAAGGGTTGAAAATCGAAAAATAAGACCTAAGCCCGAAGCATAGTCGGAGAGGTTACCGAAAAGGAGATTCAGATCCGGGGTTTTCCACGGTGTAGTGTTTGTGTGATACCTCTACTGAGAGAGAAGTAACAAAAAGAACTTATTGGGTGACTTGGAACAAAGGATCCACGTATGAGTATCATAATTCATCTTGCTAGTGTCTTAATGTATAAATACAGGATTTTTGCTTGAGGTCAAGCAAGAATTCAAGTTTGGGGGAGTTTGATCAGTGATATTTAGTTGTAGTTTTCAAGCCGGTTTTCAGTGTCCTTTGAGTCTAATTTTGTTCGTTTGAAGTATTTCGTTCATGTTTCGTCGTAGTTTTCGTAATGTAGCATGCAAGTTAGTTTTAATCGTTTTATTCTGTTTTTATCTTTGGTATGGGTTATGTGGTTGTTTTTTGATGTGTTTTCAGGTCAATATGTAATCGGTTGTTCGACGCGTCCGAAGAGATGATCCAAGCATGAAAGATGACAGCAAAATGGGATGTCAGAGGCACAACACGGGTGCCAGTGTTGTACAACACGGCCCGTGTTGTGAATACCAGAAGAAAAAGGAGATTTGTAGAGAAAATGAGAAAATCAGTGCTGTGACACGGGTGTCCGTGTTGTAAAACACGGCCCGTGTCACAGCATCTGATGAAGAGGCCACATTTTGATGAACCAGAGGCACAACACGGGTGCCCGTGTTACACAACACGGCCCGTGTTGTGAAGACCAAAAGAAAATCTTGTCTTTTGTTGCTGCAAGGGTATTCCGGACTTTTCGCGGTGTTTTGGAAGACTGATTTATATTTGACGATTATTACTGTTATGACTTACTTTTGATTTGGGGATTTTGGGGATTAGAACGAATACGGGAGAAGAAGGATTGATCAAGAGCGGAAGCGATTGACGATCCGATGAATCCTACGTTAATTGTAATGTCTCAATTTTCTTGCTCTGTTTTTATTTCCATTATGAACATGAGTGGCTAAACCCCCCAATGCCAGGGGGTGTCCCTGATTTGCTTTATGTAATGACTATTTGAATTCTTCATTTTGAGATTATGCTTTTAATTTCGTTTCTTTATTTTATGCAACGTCCTTAACGCTTTGTCTTTGTTGGAAAATGGGATAATTGATCGTGGTTAGAATTTGGTCTGACCAACCATCCTAACCTTGTTGCATAAATTTTATCGCGATAAATATTACTGAGGAATTGGAATATTTTTGTGAAAACCTTTTTATGTCAGAATTATTGCTTGATATTCTTCTTTGACCGTTGAGGAATCAAGGAAGAGGAAGAATACCAATGGTTTTTCTTTAAAGGAATTTTGGAAAAACATTATTGACTTAGGAAAGACACTTTTTAAAGCATATCTCTGTAAAATTAAGAAACCATTGAGTCATTGCATTGCGGATCATACACCGTCCCTGGCATTACTTTCATATTAGTAAAAACTCTTGTTTTAGTCTACGTTTTAATATCTTTAGTTTATTTAATCTAAATTCAAACCTTTAAACCATAACTTTTGTCCAATTGAAATTAATCATTAAGAACTTATTTTATTAAGCAGTCCTTGAGATCGATATTTGGGGTTATTCCCTTCTATTACTACATCGGTAAAAATAGTACACTTGCTATTTTCCGATCACTTAGCTTTTGGCGCCGTTGTCGGGGACTGCCAAAGAATTAAGTTGTTTGTGTCATATCAATTGGAATTTTGTTGCTCTGTGACTAAAATTTTACTTTTCTCTCTGTATATCATTTTAGTGTTATTGAAATTTTGTTTTCTAACTCGTGTCTAACTGTTTATGCGAGGTCAGGCCTCAGCTAAATTTTCTTTTGACACAGAACCAGAAAGAGCTTTGCACAAGAGACGCTGCAAGGCAAAAATTGATAGTCTGGCTAAGACTGGTTCAAGTGTCCCGAATCAGAAAACTGAGGATTATATATCCGTTCACTCTGAGCACAGTGACTCTGATTCAGACAGAGAAACTGACCCAAAATTCAACAACATGGTAGGGAATCAGCCTGTTGCAGAGAGACTCTTAGGGGATTACGGAGGGGCAAATGCTCAACCTAACAGGATGACGATTGTTAATCAACCGGTGAATGTAGCACACTTTCAGTTGCATCCATCTACTATCCGCCAGTTAGAGAGCAAGCCCTTCTCCGGGAGAATCAATGAGGATGCAAATAAGCATCTTCAGAGATTTCTTACTACCACCACTTCTTTGAAGATCGAAGGTCATTCAGAGGAGGAAAAATGACTTGTGATGTTTCCATTCACACTTACCGACGATGCAGAAGAGTGGTTCTACTCTCTTCCCGCAGCGAGTATCACAACATGGCAAGAGATGGAAACAGCTTTCCTTAATGAATACTTTCCTGCTTCAGTGTTCATCCGGAAAAGATATGATATAGTCAATTTTAAACAAAAAGAGGGTGAATCGCTTGGAGATGCTTATAAAAGATTCAAAAGGTGTTTGACTTCGTGTCCTACTCATAATATGGATGCGACCGAGCAGATGCAAAACTTTGTGAATGGGTTGCGACTCAAGACAAAGCAGCTTATTGATACTGCTGCAGGTGGGTAAACCAACTTTTCAACAGCCACCGGTATTAAAAGAATCATAGAAGCCATTGCTGCTAATGAACACCTTGAGTTATATGATCGCACAGTTAGTCAACCAGATGGAAAAATTGATCTTAAGCTGACAGAGCAGGTTGTAAAAGTGGAAGATCAAATTGCCGCAGAAGTTGAAAGAAGGTTAAAGAAGATGAATCTGGGAACTCAAACAGTTGCTCAGGTTGAACCCGTTCAAGCGGTGATTTGCGAGATATGTTGTGGACCTCACTTTGCCATGCATTGTTTGGCAACTCAAGAACAGGTTGAACAGATTAATATGTTGAGGCAGAACAATCCGTATGCCAACACGTATAATCCGGGGTGGAAAAATCACCCAAATTTCTCTTGGAAAGATCATCAAGGGAACATCCAAAAACCGGTTCAAGGCCAACAACAGTATCAGCCCCAGCAACAACCATATCAGCCTCCAGTGTCAAGAAAAGTTGATTGGGAAATTGCCATTGAAAAGATGGCAGCTCACAATTGCCAATTTCAAGAAGAAACAAGGAGTAACTTCAAGAATACTAGAATAGGGCTCATTTGAGCATATTCTTTATTTTCTCTACATTTTTCCCATAACTTTTCTCTCTCATTCCAGTTCCAGTAGCGGTTTTTATTCAGCATCAATTTTATTCTTTACCCTTTAAAACAGACTAACAAGCATGGATCCCGTCGGGTACGGCGGACGATCTGGGGTGCTAATACCTTCCCAGTTCGTAACCGACTCCCAATCATTCTTGATGAAAATGTCAGGTTGGCGACTCTACCTTTTCCGCGCTACTTTCGCGTTTGTACTAGGATGAAAATTCTGGGAGCGACAGCTGGCGACTCTTCTAGGGATAAAACCCAGAATCTCTGGTTTCCCCTTTGAGAGTCAATCCTAGCGCTTGTCTGTTTATGTTTCTTTGGGTGTTTAGTTGTTTGTTGTTGTGTGCTTTAGTTTAGGTTTATTGCTTTTATTTACAGCTTTACTTTACAGCTTTATTTATCGCTTTCAGTCTTTTATTTTCCATGCATCATATATATACTGGATTGTCTGGACTATGCTAGTTTTCTTTGGCGGGATGGGGTTATTAAGTGAGGAGCCCAATACCAAGGCTTGAGTGCACCCTAGACTTTAGCATGGACAGACATTGTACTTCCATGATATATCATCATGATGAGTGGCGGTGTGTTCCACACCCAGAGTGTGGTCGTCTTGGAAATATTATGTGTGGGGATTTCTTCCACTTCAGGATACGACCTTGATTGTTATGTGTTTCTGAGGACCGGTTATTGAGGACCTTAGTGGAAGCAACCCTCTCTAGTGGTGACAGTGGCAGACCACATTTGGTGGAAAACCCACTCACACCCGAGGGCCCACTGGGAACTCGCATAGAATGGTATAGTACTCTCATAGGAATTCAATCAAAGCACTTTTCGTATGACGATAGTATTGTACCCTTCAGGATGAATGTACTATTGTTTCTCGATCTCAGTACTTGAAGCTGGGAACTTATTAGGGATGCTTATTTTTTCCAGACTCAACTGAGAACTCCCTGAGTAGTATATAATGCTAAAATGATTCCCTGATATGGTAATACACAATTTCTTTGAGATGGTGAACATATTTTCACTGCTCGGATTTAAGAGTCTGTGATGTTGACCCGAGGTAGCACACCCGTGAGATTGGGAGGGGTTTACAGGTTTGCAGGAACTCTAAAATTTCAACATACCTGCTTCGCAGTGGTACTTTGTGATATGATTCAGTTCCATATGGTCCTTTGGTTTTGAATTCTGGAATTTCTGCACAGAGATAATATTATTATGACTCTTCACAGACACTTGGTTATTTAATCAACACCAACACGGACACATCTCTGATCACATACCTTGGATTGTATAACATCATCAAATTATTAGTCATTTGTGTTCTTTTTCATTCTCAGGGTTTGCATATTGTTCCCAATTCCGATCGAACTTCTTGCTCAGAGATGGAGGATTTCAGAAAGAAGAATATCCATTATAAGTTCTTCGATACTAAGATGGACATGGTAAACAAGATGGTGTCCCCTTTTGACATATTCTTCAAAACCTCTTTTCACACTTCCCGTCTTGGGATACATAATCTCAGAGATGGTGGTTCTTTGAGCAGACATCTGGGAAGAATAAATTTGAACTGGTAACTGCTTCTGAGCAGCTTCCACAGGTTCCATCGAAACAGGGAACACATCCATATTGTAATTGTACTGTTTCACAAAAGCTTCAGCTAAATCTTCCCAAGACTGAATATGATTCCTTTTAAGTTTCATATACCACATCAAGGATGCCTCAAACAAACTCTCTTGAAAGCAGTGAATCAACAACTTATATCTTTAATGTAAGCGCCCATATTCTGACAGAACATCGTCAAATGGTACTCCGGACAACTAGCTCCCTTATATATTTCAAAAACAGGCATTATAAAATCCGGAGGAATAGCCACATCTGGTACCAAACACCAGCCATATGCCTTAAGGCCAGATGCATTGACTCATTTCATCACCTTCCATTGTTCCTCAAGATTGCGAAATTCTTTCTCAATTTCTACAAATCTTGGATCATTCATATTTGCATCAATGTGGACACTCTGATCATCCATCAAACCTTTCATCACAGCGGATAAACGCTTGTCGTACCTCGAAAAATACGATCCTAAAACAAACAACAGAGTCGCCACTTAATTCTATTCACTCTAACTAAAGAAAAGGGAGATATAGACACAACCTAAATAGGACAAGAAATGGTCAACGAAACCACTAATCTAAGTTCGGGAGTCAGTTACGCAAAGGGAAGGTATGAAGTACCCCTCACGTCCGTTGTACTCAAAGGGAACCTCTTAGTCTAATTTACGCTTAAATGTTAACTTGTATTATTGTCTTCTTTTTGTTAAGATTTCTTTTAAGGGAATGTTTCAATTATTATTTGTTATGGGGAAAGGTTAAGTTTTTTATTATTGTGTTCATGAAGGATTAAAATCCTCGTGCCTACGTATTCCCTTGTGCAATGGGAAAGTCAGAGCTTCGTAGTTCGTGCAACTACGGTTTGTGTTTTTTAATTGAACGATTGTTTGAAAATGTTTTCTAATCTACTAAGCGTTGGCTTATCTGCTCGCGATAGGAGACTGAAGCGCTAGCTTGTTTGCGAGGTAGAAAGATTTAAACAATGTTCGTTTAGAGAAAAATGTTTGACCTTTGTTAAGGTGTTTTAAAACGAAAAGGCGAATGAACCACAACGCGTGGGGCTAGCCCAGGAGTGATTTCATTCAAGAACCCGAGGAATGCTAGATTCCTGAGTTCAGTTCTTCGTTGATTAATTATGGAAAATAGTTTGTATTGGTTGGTAAGTTTTAAGTTGTATTTGAAATTCTGTGATCAGGTATGAGATGTCGAATGAGATGTTCCAACACTTGACAAATTTAACCAAAACTTAAAGTGCAAGAAAATTAAACAACACAGTAATTTGTTAACCCAGTTCAGTGTATAACCACACTTACATCTGGAGGCTATCAAGCCAGGAGGAAATCCACTATAAGTAATATTAATTCTAGACTTAAACCACCCAGTTTAATCTTTCACTTAATATCTACCCAATGCAATTTCTACCTAAGACTCAACTTAGATATGAGTACCAACTCACTCCCCCTCAATCACACAGTGATCTTGTTTACAAGTTTAATAAAATTGAAGTCATACTTCAAACAAAACAGCTTGATCTTACTTCACAGTTTCAATCAAGACACAAATACACTTTTGCTTAAAAGCTCATAAAGTGGTACAATAAAACAACCTGATATTAAAACACAAAACACCCTATTTTTTCTTCTGAAATTCGTACTCTATTCTGAGAGTTTATGTTGCTTAAATAGGTGTTTGGATTTTGGGCTTTCTGTAGGTTAATCCAGTCCTAAAACGCATGCAGCTTCCACCTTGAATTAGGGTTTGTTACTTCCTAGATTATAGGTGATTTAGTTCTTCTGATTATGCTGAAGTCTCATAACAACACTCCCTACAGATGCGCCTTATTCTGTTTTTGTCCATCCATAATTAATTCCAGATAACTTTCCTTAAATTACTCAGATCAGTTAGTCATTAATTAATTCTGGTAGCAGGTTTGAGATGTCACAACATCTGTTGGGACATCCTGAAAAACTGAACTTATATCATTAACACAATGTCCCAACATCTGGTGTGACATCCTGAATTAAGTTCTTATACTCTGTTTGATAATGTCCCAACATCTGATAGGACATCCTGAACTGAATTCAACATTTCTTGTTGGTCAAAAATTCTGCCAATTCTAAACATCTACAAACTCCCCCTTTGGCTAATTTTTGGCTAACATTCTTTTCTGATTTTCAGAGTGCAGCAGAAGTTCTTTTATCAGAGTATAGCAGTTCTTTTCTGTTGAGTCATGTGTGAGTTTACTCCCCCTCAAACATACATGTATTCAGTCTTTTTGCAACAGAAATTTTTCATTAACATCACAGATTTAGTTCAAAAGCAAACAGAGATTTTTCATTAATAACCAAACAGCATTATACATTGTTGTTGATGTTCTTGTTTCTTGTTCTCCCCCTTGTTAGACATAAATTTGGGGCCAAAGTTACTAATTCAATATTACAATGCAGAAGCTGTCATTACATATTCCTCACATACAATTTTCACTCAGATTCCTCATAGTCAGTTTCTTCCTCTTCCTCAGTCTCCTCATCAGAAGTAGCAGCTTTCTGAGCACTTTCTTCAATCTCCAGCCTTTGGATAATCTCCTCAAGCTTCTGCTTCCTTGCATCCAGTTCTTTGCAAGTGCTCTTCAGTTCAGCAATCAATGCAGCTTTGGAGATTGGAGACTTTGCCTTTGAAGGACCAGCAGATGTCCCAGAGGGAGCTTCAACATCAGCTGCATGATGACTCAAAAACAGCTTGTAGTGGAAGGCCAGAGGGCTTTCTCTTTTGCAAATTGTTTCCTTCTCAGTGAGGATACCAGGATACTGACTCAGCACTATTCCACACAGCAAGGAAGGGAAGGCAATTGGCAGCTTTGTTGCAGATTATCCAGCATGCTTCAATGTCTGATCAAAGATATAAGCTCCATAATCCAGCTTTGTTTGGGTGCCTACAGCATATATGAACCTGCCCAATCCAGTTGATATAGAGGATGTATGATTGGTAGGAACCCAGTTTGCTGTGCCAATCCTATTTAGCATGGCATATTTCCTTGTCAGCATGCTAACTGAGAGCTTCCCTTTAACTGGCCAAGTCTTGACCTGATTAGCAGTGATAACCTTGCAAACTTGGTTATCAGTCTTCCCTAACTCATTTGGACCATCAGATTCTCTTCCAAGGTATTGGTTGATAACCCTAGGAGAGAATTCTACACACCTTCCTCTTACATATACTTTTCTAAAGTCAGCAGACTTACCATTAGCACAATCTTCTTGGAGGTTGACTATGAATTCCTTGACAAGCAGCTCATAGCAAGGAGAGAAGTTGGAGACAGTTTTGAAAAGGCCAGCAGAAGAAATGAGATCAATTAGCTCTGTGCACTCAAGTTCATTACTGCTCAGCTCTCTTTCAAGTGCTACCCTTCTTTGATAAACAAACTTCCATCTATTCACACTTGAAACATGATGAAAGGAGATGTTGTCCAAAGGAGCTTCTGGAACAGCAGTTGATGATCTTGAGGGTGATGGTTTCTTCTTTGGAGTTCTTGGCTTTTGAGCAAGAGGAACACTTCCTCTGATTTCGTCCATTGGAGTTGAATCCATGGGTACCACAGAGATGGGGGTTGCATGCACCACATCTTCCTTGTTGAGGATTTCTTCAGAAATGTTAAGGTTTTGATGTTGAGACATTTTCGAAAGAGGTGGATGAAGAGTTTTAGGTTTGATGAGTTTTGAAAAACAGTTAGAGAATGCAATTCGTTTTTGAGAGTATGATGAGAAGATGGATAGCTGAAAACAAGTTGATATTTTATAAGTAGCCGTTACTTGGAGAAATTTTAGGAGTGGAATACTAAAGGTGCTTGACCAGACTGGTGTTGCCATCTGGTGCTCATGCTACACAATGTCATATGACATGTTGGCACATCTCCATAACTGCTAAATTTCACATAAGCAGATTCCCAATTTACCCCTTAGGTTTTCAAATTGAGTAGCATCCAAGGCTTTGGTAAATATATCAGCCAACTGCAGATTTGTAGCTACATGTTCCAGTGAAATCACTTTCTCTTCTACAAGATCTCTGATGAAATGATGTCTGATATCAATATGCTTGGTCCTGCTATGTTGGATAGGGTTCTTTGATATGTTAATTGCACTTAAGTTGTCACAGTACAATGTCATGACATCTTGTGGGACATTGTACTCAGTGAGCATTTGCTTCATCCAAACCAACTGTGAACAACTGCTTCCAGCTGCTATATATTCAGCTTCAGCAGTAGATAAGGATACACAATTTTGTTTCTTACTGAACCAAGAAATCAAATTGTTTCCTAGAAAGAAACATCCTCCTGAAGTGTTTTTTCTGTCATCAGCACTTCCAGCCCAATCAGCATCACAGAAGCCAGTGAGAATTGGTTTGCATCCATGAAAGTACATTATGCCATAGTCAAAGGTACCATTAACATATTTCAGAATTCTCTTGACTTGGTTAAGATGACTAACTTTTGGATCAGCTTGATATCTTGCACAAACACCTACTGCAAATGCTATGTCTGGTCTGCTAGCAGTCAGATATAACAAGCTTCCAATCATGCTTCTGTATAGGCTTTGATCTACATTCTCACCCTTGTCATCTTTAGTCAGCTTTAAATGTGTGGGGGCAGGAGTTCTCTTATGAGTAGCACTGTCCATCCCAAATTTCTTGACTATGTTATTAGCATATTTGCTTTGGGAAATGAACATAGAGTCCTCCATTTGCTTTATTTGCAGTCCAAGAAAGTAGGTTAATTCTCCTACTAGGCTCATTTCAAATTCTGATTCCATCTGATTGACAAAATGTTTTACCATCCTTTCTGACATCCCACCAAAAACAATGTCATCTACATATATTTGATCAATCATGACATTTCCTTCTTCATCTTTAACAAACAAAGTTTTGTCAATTCCACCTTTCATGTACCCTTGCTTGATAAGAAAAGTAGTCAGCCTTTCATACCATGCTCTTGGAGCTTGCTTCAAACCATAAAGAGCCTTCTTTAGTTTGTATACATGATTTGGACAGCTTGGATCAACAAATCCTTTAGGTTGTTCTACATATACCTCTTCATTAAGATATCCATTTAAAAAGGCACTTTTCACATCCATTTGAAATAGCTTGAACTTTAAGATACAAGCAATTCCCAAAAGTAGTCTGATTGATTCAAGCCTTGCTACTGGTGCAAAGGTTTCATCAAAGTCTACTCCTTCAATTTGAGTGTATCCTTGAGCTACAAGTCTAGCTTTGTTCTTTGTAACAACTCCTTGCTCATTTGACTTGTTCTTATATACCCATTTAGTTCCAATCACATTTATGTCATCAGGTCTAGGAACAAGGTTCCACACTTCATTCCTTGTGAATTGACCTAATTCCTCTTGCATAGCACAAATCCAGTATTCATCAGTAAGAGCTTCCTTGATGTTTTTAGGTTCTATTTTTGAAACAAAACAGGAACCTGAAATCACTTCTCTTGATCTAGTGCTTACACCTCTGTTGGGATCACCAATTATCAGATCTTTGGGATGATCCTTCTGGATTCTGATGGAGGGAGGTTTGCTGGATTGTTCTGTCCTTGCATCAGTTTGAGTGAAGTCAGAATGATCACTCTTTTCTTCAGCTTCAGTTTTGATATCAGCAGATGTTCCAACATCTTCTGGAACATCTGTAGGAGCATCATCAATTATCACATTTATGGACTCCATGATAACCTTGGTTCTAGAATTAAATACTCTATATGCTCTGCTGTTTATAGAGTATCCAAGAAAAATCCCTTCATCACTTTTAGGATCCATTTTTCTTCTTTGCTCCCTATCTGCCAGAATATAACAGTTACTTCCAAACACATGGAAGTACTTAACTGTGGGTTTTCTGCCCTTCCAGACTTCATAGATTGTGGACAAAGTTCCTTTCCTTAGAGTAACTCTGTTATGGATGTAACGAGTTGTGTTCATAGCTTCAGCCCAGAAGTACAAAGGTAACTTTTTGGCATGGATCATAGCTCTTGCTGATTCTTGAATAGTTCTATTCTTCCTCTCAACAATCCCATTCTGTTGAGGAGTGATTGGTGAAGAGTATTCATGATTGATTCCTTCTGAAGAACAGAAATCTAAGAATTTTTGGTTCTCAAATTCTTTTCCATTATCACTTCTTATTCTGATCACACAGCTGGCTTTTTCCCTTTGTATTCTTTGGCATAAGTCTTTGAATACATCAAATACATCAGACTTTTCTTTGATGAAATTTATCCATGTATACCTTGAAAAGTCATCAACCACTACATAGGCATACCTCTTACCACCAAGGCTCTCAACCTGCATAGGTCCCATAAGATCCATATGCAATAGTTCCAAAACTTTGGAAGTTGTCAGATGTTGGAGCTTTGGATGGGACATCTTGGTTTGCTTGCCTATTTGACATTCACCACATATTTTGCCATCATCAATTTTCAGTTTAGGAATACCTCTCACAGCATCCATAGATATGATTTTCTTTATGCCTCTGAAATGAAGATGACCTAGTCTTTGGTGCCATAGTTTCACTTCTTCTTCTTTAGCTAAAGAGGAAGTTGAAGTGAGACTGAAGTCTTGAGGTTCCCACATGTAACAGTTGTCTTTAGATTTGGATCCTCTCATGACAACCTTTTGTTCTTTGTTAGACACTATGCATTCAGTTTTGGTAAAGTTTACACTGTACCCTTGATCACATAATTGACTTATGCTGATCAGGTTAGCAGTTAAACCTTTAACTAGCAGCACATCATCTAGTCTTGGTACATCTGGACAGTCCAAGGTCCCAACTCCCTTGATTTCTCCTTTAGCTCCATCTCCAAAGGTTACATATCTGGATGAATATGACTTTAAGTCTACTAGCAGATTCTTCAGTCCAGTCATGTGTCTTGAGCATCCACTGTCAAAGTACCAATCTTCTTTAGCTGATACTCTTAGTGATGTATGAGCTATATATGCAACACCTTTCTTTGACCATTTGAGTTGAGATTTCTTTTGATACCTCTTCCCTGTGTATTGTTCATCAGTAGAGCTCCAAGGTTGTTTGTTGATCTTGTTCTTGGGCATGTAGCTTTGATCAGCATGAAGACTAGCTTTTGGTCTCCATACCTTCTTGATGACCTTTGTCTTCTGCTTAGAGGGTTGCTGATCTCTTTGATGTCTATGCAACACTTTCTTGGTAACTCATATCTTCTACTTAGGAGGTTGCTGATACATTTGATTTGGATATCCATGCAACTTATAGCAGTGAGGTTTGATATGTCCAAATCTTCCACAATGATGACATCTCCATCTTTGATACTTCTTCTTCATTATGTTCTTTTCAGGATGTTGAGACATCTGTTGGAACATTATGTTTGGCTTTGTGTTCTTTTCATGATGGTGAAGCATCTGTTGAGACATCTTGTTTGACTGTAAGGACTTTGAAGTAGTTTTGCTAGAGCTGGCTTCAATCTTATGAACTTTGTTAAATCCCAGTCCACTTTTATCCCCTGAATGCTTATTGTTGTTGAGAATAACATCCAGTGTGCTTGAGCTACTGTTCAGCATTCTAACAGATTTGGACATATGTTCCAACTTGGAGTTGAGAAGACTTACTTCACTTTTCAAGGTGTCAATGATCTCTAGATCACTTGCTTTTTCATCCTTTAGTGACTCAATCTGATTCTTTAGCTTTATACTCTCCCTGCATATTTCAGTGCTTCTTTTGAATAGTTCTCTGTATGATTGCTCAAGTTCTTCAAAAGTAAGCTCCCCATCACTGGATTCACTTTCAGATTCACATAATCCAGCTAGAGCAGTGATATGCTTAGCTGATTCTTCTTCTGAATCACCTCCTGAGTCTTCATCAGACCAGGTTACAGAGAGACCTTTCTTTTGCCTTTTTAAATAGGTAGGACATTCATTCCTGATGTGTCCATATCCTTCACATCCATGGCATTTAATTCCTTTTTCTTGACTGGTCTTTTCATCATAATTTGACCTTCTATTAGCATCATAAGGTCTTTTGTTTTCAGAAGAATTTGTGTATCTTCCACTTGGTCTGGACTTGTCTTTCATCCTTCTGAGAATCTTTTTGAACTGTCTTCCAAGCATAGCAATGTTTTCTGATAAGCTTTCATCAGTTTCTGATTCATCATTTTCTTCTTCTTTATCAGTATTTGACATCAAGGCTATGCTTTTGTTCTTCTTTACAATTGTGTCATTCATTCCCATCTCAAATGTTTGAAGGGAACTACTTAGTTCTTCAACTTTCATTGTGCATATGTCTTGAGCTTCTTCTATTGTTGTGACTTTCATGTCAAATCTTTTTGGCAAAGATCTGAGAATCTTTCTTACAAGCTTTTCATCAGTCATCTTTTCTCCCAAGGCTCCAGAGGTATTGGCTATTTCTAAGATGTTCATGTAGAATTCATGAATTGTCTCATCTTCCTTCATTCTCAAGTTTTCAAACTTGGTGGTGAGAAGTTGAAGTCTTGACATCTTTACCTTTGATGTTCCTTCATGAGTTGTTTTGAGAGTGTCCCAAACATCTTTGGCCAGCTCACAGTGATGCACAAGTCTAAAGATGTTCCTATCAATGCCATTGAATAAAGCATTTAAGGCCTTGGAGTTGCCAAGTGCTGAATCTTCTTCCTCCTTACTCCATTCTTCCTCAGGTTTCAACACTTTTGCTCCATCTTTGGTGTCTTGGACAGGATGTTCCCATCCATTGTTGACTGCTTTCCAGGCCCTATTGTCAAGTGATCTTAAGAATGCAATCATTCTTGGCTTCCAGTAGTCATAATTAGATCCATCCAGTATAGGTGGTCTATTTACTGATCCTATATCTCTGTCCATGTTTCCAGAATTTGTATTCCCTAGATCTCACCCAGAATAAACAGGCAGGGTGCCTGCTCTGATGCCAATTGAAATTCTGTGATCAGGTATGAGATGTCGAATGAGATGTTCCAACACTTGACAAATTTAACCAAAACTTAAAGTGCAAGAAAATTAAATAACACAGTAATTTGTTAACCCAGTTCAGTGTATAACCACACTTACATCTGGAGGCTACCAAGCCAGGAGGAAATCCATTATAAGTAATATTAATTCTAGACTTAAACCACCCAGTTTAATCTTTCACTTAATATCTACCCAATGCAATTTCTACCTAAGACACAACTTAGATATGAGTATCAACTCACTCCCCCTCAATCACACAGTGATCTTGTTTACAAGTTTAATAAAATTGAAGTCATACTTCAAACAAAACAGCTTGATCTTACTTCACAGTTTCAATCAAGACACAAATACACTTTTGCTTAAAAGCTCATAAAGTGGTACAATAAAACAACCTGATATTAAAACACAAAACACCCTATTTTTTCTTCTGAAATTCGTACTCTATTCTGAGAGTTTCTGTTGCTTAAATAGGTGTTTGGATTTTGGGCTTTCTGTAGATTAATTCAGTCCTACAACGCATGCAGCTTCCACCTTGAATTAGGGTTTGTTACTTCCTAGATTCTAGGTGATTTAGTTCTTCTGATTATGCTGAAGTCTCATAACAACACTCCCTACAGATGCGTCTTATTCTGTTTTTGTCCATCCATAATTAATTCCAGATAAGTTTCCTTAAATTACTCAGATCAGTTAGTCATTAATTAATTTTGGTAGCAGGTTTGAGATGTCACAACATCTGTTGGGACATCCTGAAAAACTGAACTTAAATCATTAACACAATGTCCCAACATCTGGTGTGGCATCCTGAATTAAGTTCTTATACTCTGTTTGATAATGTCCCAACATCTGATAGGACATCCTGAACTGAATTTAACATTTCTTGTTAGTCAAAAATTCTGCCAATTCTAAACATCTACAGTATTTGAAAGAAAGAGACAAGTCGTCATCTTTAAGGGATGTATCTCGCCTACTCCACCACAAACATTTGAGGAATGAAATCGAAAGAAGCTTTAAACTTGGATACGAGGATCGACAAGCAATGCCACATTCTTTCTTTGAGAATAAATAGAAATCGGAAGAAGCTTTAAACTTGGATACGATGATCGACAAGCAATGCCACATTCTTCCTTTGAGAAAAATTGTTTGTAAGATTTGATTTATGTTTGTGGTTGATAGGAGGAACATCTTTCCTATAGAGATGAATCATGTCTAATCTTTTAGGGTTGTTGAATTGTTTTGAATACGAAAGAATGAATGAATTACAACTCGAAGGCTGACCTCAAAGTAATTCAGTTCAAGCCCCCGAGGAATGCTAGATTCCTGAGTTCAGTTCTTCCGCGAATTAATTATTCGACTAGGTATTTTAGGAACGGTAGGGCGAATAAACCATGTCGCGTGGGGCTAGCCCATGAGTGATTTAATTCAAGAATTATGTGGAGTGCTAGACTCCAGAATTCAGTTCCTCCGTTATTTGATTTGTGAATTAAGACGCGATTGTTTTGGAGATGAAATGGCGAATGAATAACAGCTCGAAGGCTAGCCTCAAGGGTAATTCAATTCAAAAACCCGAGGAATACTAGATTCCTTAGTTTAGTTCTTTCATAAATTTAATTTGAGATTTTTATTTTGAAAACGAAAGAGCGAAGGAATTACAAATCCGGGGCTAGCCCCAACAGTAATTCAATTCAAAAACCCGAAGAATGTTAGATTCTTGAGTTTAGTTCTTACGTTAATTAATATGTTAATTTAGAGACGTCTTGCGATTATTTTGGATGAATTAGGGTTTAGTGTTTTTAGTAACGAAAGAGTAAATGAAACACTACGCGTGGGGCTAGCACATGTGTAGTTAATTAAAGACTCGCGGAATGCTAGATTCCGAAACTCAGTTCCTTGTTAATTAATTATAAAATGATTGGTAAAATCGAGTTTGCTATAGAGATTTTAATTGGTTTAAAAAGACCTATTTGGACTCAAACGCAATCGAAAATTAAAGGGTTCAAATTTAACTCTTAAATTATCTTAGAGTGGACTTGTGTACGAAAGCAAAATAAAAGCAAAATCATTTTATGCATCTATACGGTTCTCGAGAAAAATTATCAAGAAAAATAATTTTATACATCCATACGGTTCTCGAAAGCAAAATCAATTTATACTCGAAATTGCAATACAATGTAATCGATATAACAATTAATTAAATAATCTATTTATCAAATAAAAGCAAAACATAAAATTAAACTCATCAAATCATTAACTTAGCATGAAATAGTAATAAAAGAAGGGTGTGCCAATGAAAGAGTAAGGTGTAAATATAAAATTGTATTGGGTCTAACCCAAAAGATACTAACAACCTAATTAACACAATAATAAGTAAACAAAAAAGAGAAAAAAAAAATTAAAAAAAATAGACATGAAGGGTCGGTCCTTTGCGTATCAATATTCATCATCAAAAACAGTAACACAATCTTCACAAACCAATCATGATTATCAAACCTAATTACATGATAAAAATCAAAGGATAGAAAACATGCCATGAAGATACTCCCTCCAACGTGTTTATGGCATTACATTATCAACACATGATGCTAGCCTTGTATCATCCAAATATTTAAAAAGGAAGTTCATTAGCCTTATTAAAATAAAGAAAAGTTAAAATAAGAGATTTATATATATATATATATATATATATATATATATATATATATATATATATATATATATATATATATATATATATGAATTTAAAATAAAAAACAAACATCTATATAAGATCTAAAACAAAATAAACAAATGTGTAGTAAAATTTAGAACACAATGTGTGTATATATTAAAACAGACATGTGAAGAAAACTCGGAAACTGCACACATATAAATAAATATATAACTTGAAAACCAGAATAATATATATACATTAAAATTTAAAATAAACTAGAAGTAATTTAAAAATATTTGTATAGAAACTCATAATAATAATGATACATATATATACATATACTAAGTACAAATTAGTAAGATCCAAAATCATAAGAAGAAAAAATATGAAACCTAAATCAAGTCAGTAAGAAAAAACACAGACAACGATACAAAGGAAGTAAGCTAGATATGAACAAACTTATGAATGCTAGCAACATCTCAAAATACTGTCATGAAAATGGAACAACAAACCTAAAGCATTTAATGCATGAATATTTTCAACTTTTCAAATTATTGCAGTGACTCACACTAAACATGACCCAAACGAAACGAGGAACACAAACAACCGCATGATTATATAACAAAAACCACATATGAAAGAAAATAAAGTTGAAACATAACCATCCAAAGCGTTGTTGTTACGGTTTCTAAACTTAAATAGGAGAGTGTGGCATCGTGGTTTACACTTGGTGATGAGCTGAAGCTTGTTTGCTGCTCAGTTGTTGCAAAATGAATCCTCGCTGAAAATCGAGTCAAATGAGTTATTATGTCACTACTGATGTTGTGATGATTCAGTTGATGGTGGTTGGTGAAGATGAGTCATGGTTATTTGTTCATGAAAAATATTTATCATTGAGTGATGAATTTGATTGTAAGAATAGTAAACAAATGATGCAGAGAGATCAAATGAGAAGGGAAAAAGTTTAGCGCAACTTCCTCCCTGTTTTGTTGTGTTCGGATGGTAGTTGAAGGATTAGTGTCTTGTGAATTTTTGTTGAAGAGGGAAGATGATATACAGGTTGTGTTGAAGAGGGATGGCTAAGCTTTTATGATACAACCCCTTTTTTTCCTGTCGTTGTTGCCTCTGTTAAAGGTGCCAGCTTTTTTTTGGTTTGATGTAATTGTATAGCAGTGTCTTTGGCATGATGCTTGGTTACTTTTCAGCTGTAAATGTGCAGGCTTTGTTTATATTTGGGGTGTTGCTTGGAGGGCTTTTTTTTTGGCAGATTTTTGTGTTATGACTTATTTGTGAAAACTTGCTCTTGTGGTGTAGAGTTTGGCAATGATGCAAGTTATGGTCTTGGTCAAAGGTGTATAGTAAGGGGGGCCTTAGTGTGTTGTTGGGGTTATGTGAAACAAGTTTTGAAAACTAGTTATATATGAACTACATGTTGTTAAATTAACTAAATGTTAGATTCAAAATAAAATTAAACTTGGTAAAAACTAATAATAAATTAAAATAAACAAAAATTAATTAATAAAAATTATAAATTAAATTTAAATTGACTAATAAAATTACAAACTAAAGTTTAAAATCAATCTTTAAATTAAAAATTAAATTTAAAAGAAAAATTACTAATTAATAAAAGATAATTCTAAGTATAAAACAATTTCTAAATCTACACATTAAAATTCTAAACTTATCTAATAAAATTAAACAAATTCTAATATCACCTAAAATGGAACTATTTTAAAGTAAAAAAGAGTAATTAAATTATAAGAATAATACAAATTATAAATTAATAAATATTAAAATCGATAGGAACTACATGACAGATGATTCATGAGATGTTTATGCAGAAAGACTGACAATCTATACTGCGATAAAATGCGTCAAACAAAAGCAAAAATTTGAAAATTTCTGGTCAAAATTTAGGGTATCACAACGCTCTAGCTCGTATTTCAGAATTGTCATGCCATCATGAAATCCACAGTTCTCTTGTTGAAGAGGAACCATCTCCTATCTTTGATTAGCCTGAGTACCATACTGATGAGTTAGCTTATCAAGGGAACTGGATGAAGACCAAGAAACAACATAAGATCCCTATAAAACTCTCAAGAAGCAAGACCAATGCAAGTATGATGCATGGTATGAGTATGCAAATGCAAAGATTTCAAAGGACTATAAGATAAATCGCAACACTTTTTTTTGAAGTACTAAAAGAACTCATTCTCATTACTATCAAAGTGAGGATTACAAGTGAAGTACAAGTTTCAAAAACCCTAATGCATGAGAGAAAAGTAAACTAGGCCTATGGGATCATATCTAAAGAAGCTCCTAATCTCGGCTGGTATTTCATGTGAATCCTCTTAATCTCTTTCTTGTACCGATTTTCCATGTCTTCCTTATCCTTCACCAACTGGTCCACAATAGCCTCCCAAGCACCGGATGTAGGATGAATAGTAGATGGAGTACTAGAGGAAAATAAATCATCTTTTGGCCTTTTGGTAACACGCTGCTCAAGTAACTCAATGAGATCATCTTTCTCTTTCAGTTGCTCTCGCATAGTCGTCTTCTCAAGTAGTCAAACTTCTTTCTCTTTCTTCATCTTGTCTAATTCTTCTTGAAGAGAAACCTTTTCATCAACGGGCGGAAGAAAAGCGGATAATGGTAATATAGGAAACAAAGGTTCCTCTGGTGGATAAGGCATCTTGAGTTTAGAATCCCTAGATCGAACCCACTGGATGTAACACTCGGCATGAGCAATGTGTTGTTTTCCTAATTGACCCTTCTCTTTCTGATGAACAGTATGCCATGAATGAGCAATCATTTTCTACATTTCTACATGATCTACACCATTAAGAAAGAAGAAACTAGATAGTGAAAGGTTGCTTGGTATGTCCTTCAAGCTATATCCCAACTGTCTCCTAGAAAGAATAGGGTTGTAACTAATTCCCCCACATGTACCGAGAAGAGGTACATTGGGAAACTCTCTACAACTGTCAATAAGCACTTCAGTATCATAATAAGAACAATATCAAGTCATATCCTTATGAGTAAGAGACATGATCCTTTGATACCATCTTCGCTTCTCTCTATTATCCTTGAAGACATCGGACTTTGGTAGGTGAGAAATAAACCGCATATAGAGAAGAGGCACACAACATACAATATTTCCATCACCTTTGGAGGTCCTATGATGAATAGAGTGATACGTGTCTCCAAGCAAAGTAGACACCAGATTTCTCTTCAAGAAAATCTGAATAGCATTCTCATCGACAATGGCATCTAAGTTGGGAAACATGACAATCTTGTAGATAAGTAAAGCAAGCATAGCCTCAAATGCATCCTTATGACCCGAAGTAAGAGAAGTAGAAGCTTTCCCAATTAAGAACATGGCATTAATACCACGAACATTCCCTTTTGGAAGAAACTTCCCACTAAGACCGGACTCCTTAAGAAAAAGGGCTTTGGCAATGACCTTGGTCGTAAGCTCATTTTCTAAACCACTGAAAATAAACTCTTTCTCCAAAATAGGCAAACCCATCCAATGAGATTACTCTTTCAAAGTTGGCACAAGCTGATAATCAGGAAAGCTGAAGCAATGATACAAAGGATCATAGAACTGAACCAAGGTAGGGATAATCCCCTCTGGTATATCGGTATCCAAGATGAACAAAAGCTTTCCATAACATTTTCGGAATCCATCGATATCGACCACTAAAGCTCCAAGCTTTCTCAACTCTACCAGATTAGGACTTTTGAAATTGTATTTCTGTGTATTCCGCCTTTCAACATTCATAACCATGGACATATGAAATTTTGGCAAAATTATCTATAAGTCCCTTGAAATCTTGAGAACAATGCACATGTATGCATGAGTGCATGTATGCAACAACCACAAACAAGATCACACAAAGCACACGGGTTTATGTTCCGAGTCACAAGTATGAAGTCAATGGTATAAGAACACCAACCCACACAGGTATGTACTAAGTTTTTGTCTTCATTGTACCTGCAGAAAACCAAAAAGGTGCTAACAGAGGTGCTTGGAGTTAGCAGCCATCCTATGGATATCATCAGTACATTGAACTACTCCCCAACCAATAATTTCCTCAAGAGGACCTCGTCTGAGTGTAGTATCGCGTGACAACCACCTCAGGTTTACACCTGGGTAGCTTCTTCTCTATGTTCCTAAATTGGCTTGGATGGGTTAAGGGTTCTATGGTCCTCAGTATGATCAGCTCAAGGTCGAAAGCAATGTCATAATACGAATACTCGTCATGTCATTAGTAATCCGAGAGAGCCTAACCGAGTGGAGATTATCGACTTGATATCGCTTTGGACTACTCCGCCGCGTATCACTTTGAATATCATCGTCCTATCATATGTTCACTCAGATCCGGGTATAGAATCTATCTCACTCACAAAGGATCACCAAAATCAAAACAAAACAAACAATAACAAACATATCAAACCAAAGCAATAAATAAATCAAAGTAGGCCGAATCCACTTAGGGTTTATTCCCCAGCAGAGTCGCCACTTTCTGTAGCAATAAAATCATGAGTGTAAGCTATTGGTTAACTTAACTCAAAGTAAACAGAGTCGCCATTGCGCTTTTATTTTATTCCAAGTGGAAAAGGAAAAAAGAGCGAATAAATTCTAATGAATCTAAAAGCAAAAAGCTAAAGAAACAAGCAGAGAACCGGGTAAGGGGATAAGTTACAAAATGGGAAGGTTTTACGCACCCAAAATGTTCGTGGTACTCCACGGGAGCCCTTTGAAAAATTTATTATTTTTGGCTTCAAAAGGTTTGTAAAAAAGAGTGGAGGGATGAGAGAAGAATTATTTTTTAATGTTTTGTGTTTGGAGAGGTTTACCACCTTATGCCTAAGTACCCACAAAGTGCAATGCAAGATCAAAACTCTGTAGTTCTTGGTACAGATAGTGAAAAATTAATGTGTTGGATTGATTTTAAAATGTAAAGATAAGTCTTCATTACTTAGAGAATAATTCCAGTAGAAAGAATGAATCATATCTAAACATGTAAAGAAAAGGTTAAAAGAAAAAGGCACAAAGGCACAAAAATATTTGATGAGTTTTGTATTTTTGTATGGTCTTTTGAAAAATGTTTTAATATACTTATATGGTTTAACATTTATTAATAAAAGAAAAGAAAAAGGTAAAAATCACTTGACCTAAGTCAATGTTTGATTATGAAAGAGGTTTTAAGTTTGAAAACAAAGAAGTTTTTGAAAAGAAAGAGAGAAGTTTCAAAAATTTAAGAAGGGGGGAGATGAAGAGACTATCCTAAAAGGAAAATAAAAGAGATAAAGGAGAAAAGATCTAACCAAACTTAATGATGCTTCCAATTTATGAACATAAGAGTTTCATCCTTATAAGCTAGCAAATGGCCAAATAAAGGCAAAGCTACCATCTTCATGAAGATCAAAGCAAAGGGAATGTGTTCTAGAATCTAAGTCCAAAACTCCAATTCCAATGCAAAGGATAGTAACTAATAGTTCAAGATCAAGATCACGAGTTTTTTAGAGGTTTAATGCTTTATTAATATTTTTGTGTCCAAATAGACAAAATGAAAATCAACACAATAATAATAACAAGAATATAAACATGATAATGGGTGATAAAGCAATATAAAGCATAATAAAAATAAAGAAGATAAAGGTACAAGAAGGAAATTAAAATGTTAGTATAGTAATAGTAATAATAATATACATAATATTGGTATGGTGAACTTAATTATCCACAACCAAAAGAGTAACCAAGGTACTTAGTACCAAAAATCGAAAAGGCAACCAATTATGCTTAGTATCTTACACTATAGTGATTAATGAAGGCGATTAGATCTAAATTCAATGAAGTTTGAAAAAATATTGGGAGACCCAAAGCAACTAAGCATCAAACTTCGCAAGTCTTGGATCTTAACGCAAAAAGATCAACCACTTTAGGATTACGCGACCAACTCGAGGTCCGGTCCACGAAAGTGCAAGTATCCAATTGGATTTTTATTCCGAATTCGGACACATTTAGGTCTATGTTAAGCAATCTCCGAGTAATTTACGGAGTAATTATCCTACAAATGAGGTCGGCCAACACCAATTAAGGTGAACGATATTTGTGCTAATGCATGTGAGATAAACGATATGTAAATCGCCATCCGAACGCAATGCCTTATGAAAATAAAGATGAATACCAAATTGAGTTTCACTTATGGTATTCTTTCATCTTTAAGTTCAATCACCCATCTTGGTGGATTCAAGTATGAAAATATCTCACTAATGCAAAGTACCTAAAGTGAATTAAATAATTCACTTAGAGGTAGATTTGGACCAATGAATATTAACCACTATAATCTACACCCAAAGTCCATTGAATTTAAAAAGAAATCAGTCCCAACAGTGTCTCCCAAGATAAAAATAAGAATAGAGGATAACAGAAGGCAAAACAGACCCAAAAAAAGTGAAAATATCAATTCCATACCTGTGCAAATCGATTGCACCAGTGTGCAAATCGATTGCACAAGCAAAAAAATAGCAAAAAATATTTAAAAATGGCAATGCAAATTGATTTGCAAAAGATGCAAATTGATTGCACACTGTTCAATTTTCAAAAATCGGCATTTTAATGGCAAAATATATGCTCAATCATTCCTTCAAACACCTTATGACCATGGATTCAAATGATCACGAATTTTCCACTAAATCAAAAGCAAATACCACCAATAAGAACACAATTGCAAGATCCAAAGATCAAGCAACAAGAATCAATCAAGATCTACATTTTTGTGATGATGATGAATGGGTAATGATGGAGGAAGATGAATTACCAAGAACAAACTTCAAATTACTCCACTAGCAAGCTTGATCTACTAGAATTGAAGAAGAAAAATGAAAAGGATGAAGGTTTAGCTCAAAGTTAATCAGAATTCAATGTGAATTCTTGATAACTTTCAAAAGAAGAAGAGGTTTGGTGAATTTGTGGTTTGGGAAGATATTTTTCAAGGGATTTTTTTGCTATCAAAAGCTTGAAAAATGAATGAAATGAAGCCTCTATTTAAAGAGTTTAGGTATGGGAATTTGGTGAAATGGAGCTTGCTTTGAAAATTCAAAATTAGGATTGGAAATTCAAATTTGGAGGGAATTATAAAAAAAAAAAGTGGTGATTAGTGAGGATTTATGGTAGGAAATGATCAAAATGATGTAGGGAATTAAAAGTGAGGGGATCTAGAATATTCTCAAATGATAAAATTGGTGTCAAATGCTTTAAAATTTGAAAAATGTTGATTTTGGCCAAATTTGCATTCGTGCAATCGATTGCACTGCTGAAAATTGCATTTTCTAGGCAAAAACAACATGGTGCAATCAATTTCACATTGGTGCAATCGATTGCACAGTGCAAAATTTCAATTTCTGGGCAAAAAAAACATGGTGCAATCGATTTGCACATGGTGAAATCGATTGCACAAACATGGTGCAATCAATTTGCACATTGGTGCAATCGATTTGCACAATGCTGCAATCGATTTGCACATTGCTGCAATCGATTGCATAGTGCAAAATTTTGAAAAATTGCCCTGTGACTGGACTGTATTGGCTTTGAGCTCGATTCTTTTTGCACGTCGAAGAAGGCGTGGAAATAAACACATGAACCTTGGAATTCCTTGAATAAATCAATTAAAACTTGGAAATTTCTTGATCAAATAAATTTGAATTATTTGCGGATCCACTTCGACTTTTAACTTTGAAATTCATTTGAGTTGTGGGACTATTATTTTTGGCATTTTCACATGCTTTTCCCCTGAAAATGTTAATAAAAGAAAACAAAATATTTTTGGATTTTAATTAATGGTTAGTAAACATAAACAAATAAAAATAAATAAAAGCAATGGTGATCCCCTGTGAGGCATAAACCTACACCCGAGAAGAACCGAAAAACTAGTGTGATCTTGTTTGTATGCAAGATACAGATGAGATGCGAAGAAATCTTAGGGCCAAAATTAGGGTGTTACAACTTGGAAGCAGTTAAGAGGATTCTAAGTAACGTCAAAGGATCCATTGGTTACATAATTCTTTTTCCTTAAATGGACACATAGAGAAAATGCAATTTGCTCGATTTTACCAATTTCAATTGATGTGGAGATAAAGATGATCGAAAATTTACAGTTAGATACATTTTTATGTTCGGCGAAATACCAATCTCATAGTGTTCGAAAAAGGAACCGGTAGTAACCTCTCTTCTTGTGAGACCAATTGCATTTCCGCTTCTTTGTATGCGTGTGAAACTGTATGATTAATGAATCTATTAAAGGAACTTGGTAGCGATGAAGGTCATGTTGATAACGTTTCCGCTATACAGACAGACAATTTTAATTTTTCTATTATTTTTAGTTTGGTGCTTGTGTCTAGATCATATATTGTATATTTATTTTGGAGGTATCAATGATTGATATATAGAATATATTCTCACCCTCAATTATACTTTCTTTAATTCTCTCTTCTCTCCACATTCAATCATTCAATTTTATCAATAATTCCAAATCCATATTCAATCACTCAATTTTTATCAATATTGTAATTCCAAATTCTAACCATTGTTATTGTTTTGTCTAGATACTGATTAACAATTAGTGGGCAATCTTTCAATACAGTGAATCAACTAATAAATTATGTTTCTCTCACAACCTTTGATTCCACCATGAAGCCAATAAGATTTTTAATAGGAATGAATCCATTATGCTTTCAGAAGATTCTAGCTCACATAATTTAATATAACAATTAAAAAAAAATCACCAAATTATAATAAAATATTAAAATTTGTGCCGTGTACTTAACCTTTCATGGTATAGCTATATATAGGCCTTGACCTTTATAATGTTATAATTAATATGAGTTTGAAATATCTAAACCATGAAAGTTCTTACCTTAATCATCATATTATTCATCATCGTTACATTCTCACATGCAGCACCTACATTGGCCACTCGCCTTCAACAACAAGTAAAAAAAATTATATTTTTAGCAAAATTATTAAAAACCATTCAAAGTAACATGTTCTATAGTTTTCCTTATTTGTTTTTAACCTAAAAAAGTATAGTCGATATTCTAAACTGGCATGTGTCTCTTAAATAATTCCAAATTTATGTATTTTATTTCAAAGGTTATATATGTATTGTATATGCATGTTTCAGATTAATGAGACTACAGAGATGGAAATGTGCTCTTACACTGTCAGCATAAAGACAAGTTGTAATTCTACAGCATATTCAAAAGATACAGTCGGAGTTTTATTTGGAGACGCAGACGGAAAAGAGGTTTTTTTATTAAATAGTTAATTGGTTTTCGTCCATATATCTTATATTTTAAGAAACTTTTTTTATACAGTAAAATCAGAATGAAAAATTTAAATTAATTAAATAACATGTATAGGTTATGGTATTACAAGTAAACTCGGAGAATAAGGTATTTGAGAGGTGCAAGAAGTTTATATATGGAATATTGGGACAATGTATTGGAAAAATATGCTATCTGTACGTAGCAAGAGGTGGATCTGATGGTTGGATGCCAGAGACTATCATCGCATACCACCCTAACTACCCACCTGTTGTATTTAACTATAATTATTTCATTCCTGAGGGTGTGGCTCGTGGTTTTGACTATTGTGCCCATTAACTTTACTCTTACATTTCTTCATCATTTTGTCAAATATCAAATAGTGAACATATAGAAGCATCTTAATATCTAGTATCTGGACTAGATAGGCTGCTTTTTTTTATGTTAATGAAACTAAGAAATCCACTTTTTTTTATGAAAGATTACTAATTAATGGAGACAGATTTTAATTGGTTAGAACTAGAATATTTTATGTATAACAAATTTTAATATATCTTTTTCTTGCCTCGTGTTATATTATAATTGTATCATAAAAACATTGTTAATTATAGATGTTTAACCCCAAAATAAAAATGTATGGGTTACTAGGCTAAAATGAAAGTATTTATCCATCAATTGAATCACAGTATGATATAAAATCGAATAATTGGCGGATGTGGTTTGATATATCATAGCTAGTACATTATGCTAGTTTCTTACATCACAAACAACCAATGTTCTAATCGACTCAAAGCGGAAACTAACTGCATGACTAACTACATCTAATTTCCTTAACTAACTTTTCTTCATTTGGTAAAATCCTCTCACAAATTGAACTTTGGTAGATGTTGATCAAACTCAACTTGGAAAAAAGAAAATTGAAAGGTTTAGGAAACTATTACTTGGTGAGAAAGTTTGTTGTCTGGTTATGTGATGAAACAAGGATCAATTTCTTAATCTTTGCTTGAAACTGGTATCTAACAATGTGACAATCTTTCTCAAGATTCTTAGTCCTTCCATGGAAGATTAGTGAAACTATGTGTAATGTACTTTGACTCTCACAATATAAAACCGGTGGTTTGGAATAATTGACTTGTAAGTCACACAACAAATATAAGATCCATTGGAGCTCATAGGTTGCAGCAGCTAAAGTTCTATATTTTGCTTTAGCAAATGATTTTCAGAAAATACTGTGCTTTTTAGTTTTTTGTGAGCTGAGCGAAGAATCAATGAAGAAACAATAACCTGACACAGATCTTCTATTGTCAATAGTTATTGCCTAATCAGTATCTGAAAATCCTTGTAAATGTATAGTTTAGCTTCTAGGGAAAAATAGCCCTCGACCAGAACAATGCTTCGAGTTTGATAAGGCGATTTTACGCTGCATATTTAGCTTGGTTTACGTTTACTTATCGTGTTGTTTATCATTATTTACATGTTATTTTGCAAAGTGTTCAAGTGATTTTCAGGTATTTTGTTTCACAATGCTTGCATGAGAAAAGAAGAGAAAAATAGAAGAAAAGAGGAAGAAAAGAAGACAGATAGCAGAAAAAGAAGGATTATGCATAATCCAAGTGTGACACCCGTCCCACATATGTGGCGACCGTCACACGTTAAAGATGAGTGACTCCCGTAACAAAAACATGGCGACCGTCATGCCCTATTTCATAGAAAATTAATATGTGGTTCCAAGTCAAACCCAGTCGCGCAATTCTTCCATCTTTCTCTCGTTCAACATAGTCTCCACCCAGACACGTAATACCATGAATCTCTCAAGCCCAAGCCAACTACCTCTTATATTTTCCCTCCCACTATCAAGATACAAGGTCTATAAAGAGGATACAGTGGGAACTGAAAATGGGGGATTCGATTACGACCTTTTGCTGCAGATTTTTGTTCAGAGCTTTTCAATTTATTCCATGCATTTGTTTCCCTTTTCCGTTTTATTTACCCATCACCGAAATAGTGATAGTTTCCCACATCAGGGGGCTATCACACCGTAGTTAATTTTTAAGTATACCTTCATGTTCATTGTTCAATCACGCAAAAGCCTACCGACCTGTGGAAAATTTACTAACATCAAGAATTAATTATTTTTCAGGTTTCTATCAATTTAATAGAATCAATTTATTTTTAATTGCCATATTTAATTTAATGCTCTATTGTTTCTGTTTATTTATGATTACTTTATTTAATATGTTTGGCTAAACAAACTATATCGGTATGTAATTAAGTTAACCGGAAGGGATTCGATAAATCTAGGCTAAATTATAAACAACTTATTTTTCTGGTTTCAATTTCTTAATTAAATGGACTTTTATTACGAGAGTAAAAAGGTAACGAAGGTTACGATTAATACCCCTAGAGTGTGAGATTCTAATCGGATAACTGAAATTGGACATTGAATTTAAACATAGCGAAAGCGCTTTAAAGTTAATTAGGACTTATTAGTTTTCAAAAAGTATTTTTAAACTCAAATGGGCTAGCGAGAGCAGACATTCTGATATAGGAGTATAGTCGGAGGCAATACCACGGGAGTGTGAGGTGAAGGCTTTTAAATTAATATTTCCTACAGAAGAACATTTTGACTTATTTTATACGCTGACGATTTGTAGAATCCCCGATGGTACACTAGTTACGTACCGATATTCCATTAATTCTATTTAAATCTAAACTTTAATTCACTTTTAGTTTCCCGTTAAGATCTTAACCAGTAATCATCGCCTTAGCTAAACATAGTAACAATATGATAGCATTAGTTTGATTACCAGTCCTTGTGGGTTTGATATCTTTTAAAACTAAGCGATTAGACTATGCATTTGAAGTTAGTATACCCGATGGACTCATAAAGTCGCGATCAAGTTTTTGGCACCGTTGTCGGGGACTGATTTAGTCAATAGTGCAATTCCTTTGTTGCGCGGTATAGACTAAGGCAAAAACCAATTTGTCAATTGTATGCCAAGTAATCACTCACAAGGCGGAGACCTAGAGCCACCGATTGACGAAGTAGAGCATTTCTTAAAATTAAGACGCCGAATACAAGAATTATGTATCAGGTACAATCTTGTTGAACCTAATATTCCTATTCCCTAACCAGTTGAAGAATCAGGCATGGTTGAAGGACCACAGAATCGTCCTATTAAGTACTATGTTACCCCGTCTCAACAAGAACCACATAATAGCATTGTTGCCCCAGCTATCAACCGAAACGATTTTGAGTTAAAACCCTCATTGTTATCAGTTTTACAACAACATCAATTTTCTGGAAATACGACGGACGATCCTAATGAGCATTTGACCAAGTTTGTGCAGTACGCAGACACAGTGAAGGCGAACGGTGTAACTCAAGATAAGATAAGACTATGTTTTTTTCCTTTCTCTCTAAGAGACAGAGCTTGGCCTTGGTTACAATCATTGCCATCCAACTCTGTTACTACATGGGAAGAATTGAAGAATGTTTTCTTAGCACGATATTTCCCACCGAGCAAAACAGCTATGCTGAGAGCCCAAATCAACGGAATTCGGAAAAAAAGATACAGAATCTCTCTACGATGCATGGGAGAGATACAAGGATATGATAAGACTTTGTCCACACCATGGTCTTGAGACTGGGTGATCATCCACACCTTTTACAATGGACTTATTTATAACACCAGGTTGACAATAGACGTTGTCGCGGGCGGTGCACTTATGGACAAACCATACAACGAAGCTTATCAATTCATCGAAAATATGGCTCAGAACCATTGCCAATGGGGAGGTGAAAGAACTCCAGTGGAGAAATTCCAAACAAAAGTCGTAATGTACGAGATTAGTATCCTAGATCATTTACATGCTAAGGTAGATGCCCTTACTCAAAAGTTAGATAACTTGACCATAACACCTCCAGCCACTGTGGTTGTTGTAACTCCAAACTGTGAGTTATGTGGAAACACTGGTCACACTACTCCTGAATGTCAACTATTGACAAGAAATCCCACTGACCAAGTGAATTATGCTTAAGGAAATCCTTACTCAAACACCTATAACCCAGGCTAGAAAAATCATCTGAACTTTTCCTATAAAAATAACAACAACACGTTATATGCACCTAATTCTGCCCCTGATATACCACCAGGATATCAAAAACCTGCCATAGCTGCTCCTAACGTTCCTAGGAAGTCCAACCTTGAATTAATGATGGAAAACTTCATAGTTACCCAGGCTCAAACAAACAAAGACTTACTGAATCAAAACATACACACTAGCGATCAAATTAAGCAACTAGCAAACAAAGTAGATGCTTTATCCACCCATAACAAAATGCTCGAAACACAGATTTCATAAGTGGCACAACAACAAGCACTTATTACTGCTCCTGCTGACACATTTTCTAGACAGCCACAACCTAATCCAAAAGGACATGCAAGCATTGTTATATTAAGAAGTGGAAAATAAGTAGACGGGCCAATTGATCCTAGGATCCAAATTCAAGCCATGTATCAAAAGACAACTAAAGAAACCCATAAGGAAAAGAAAAATAATGACCAAGAGACCGTAGAGAAAGAAAAACCTTATGTGCCTCCACCATCATATAAACCACCTATTATGTATCCTCAAAGATTAGAAAATTCCAAAATTGCATGGAAATTTGTTGAATTCTGAAGCAATTGAATATCACAATACCTTTTACATAAGCCATTACTCAAATGCCCTCATATGCTAAGTTCATTAAAGAAATATTAGCTAATAAGAAAAAGATTAAGGATAACGAAACAGTTATAATTATTGTTGAGTGCAGTGCAAAAATCCAAAATAACATGCCTCATACGCTGAAAAACTCAGGTAGTTTCTCCATACCTTGTGTCATTGGAAAGTTTGTCATAGACAAATATTTATGAGACTTAGGAGCCAGTATTAGTGTTATGCCCTTATCCATATGTGAAAGGCTCGATATGGGAGAACTAAGACCAACCAAGATGTTCGTTCAACTAGTTGACTGGTCTGTCAAATATCACGTTGGTATACTAGAGAATGTTTTGGTACGTATAGGTCAATTCTATATTCCTACTGATTTCATAATCATGGACATTAAAGAAGATGCCACTACCCTTATTATATTAGGAAGACCATTATTAGCCATCGTCGGAGCTATTATAGACGTAAAGAAAGGTAGGCAAACATTTAAAGTCATAGAAGAGAAGGTCGAATTCATCTTGACACAATTCTTACAAGCACCAGCTATGGATGACACTTGATATCTGTTAGATGTCATTGACGAATGCATAATAAAAATCCAGATTCCTTCGATCTTTGAAGATGATAATTGGCATGAACCTTACCAAGATGGTAGTCTAAGCGAATGCTTAACACTCATGCCCGACCATATGCATTGCCCAAAGAAACCAGCTCTAGAAGTTAAAGTATTACCTAAAAAATTTGCGATATGAATTCCTAGACACAAAACTTGAACGACTAGTGATAGTCAACGCAGACTTAGGACAGATCGAAACCGAAAAATTACTAGATGTCTTAAGAAAATACCCAACTGTGTTAGGCTACAACATCGCAGGCATTAAAGGAATAAGTCATTCTATCTGTATGCATTGTATTATGCTAGAGGAAGACTGTAACACCCCATTTATACCCGCAAATAATTATAAATAAATCAGAGTTCAACAAAATAGGGTATCACATTCTTCCTCGTAAAAAAACATCATCATCATAGAATAACAAATAACAGTTCATCTTTTTCACTACGAAAATCAACAGAGGCCATCTCAGTTCATCTCCTACTACGGGTTCATTATTTTGTCACTCCAATTCAGTCCTAATTGGGTTTCTACCATCTTTTAGACTCCTAATTCATCATCTTATTTCATATCTATCGTTACTACATCAATTTCTCATCCTAATATCATCACCTCAATCAAATTCGTCACAATTTCATCACACATATCAGAACACCATCACAGAAAATATACACAACGAGATCAACAGAGGATTCACATCACATATTAAATCATCAATTCATCATATTCGTACGAAATCACACAGAAATATCATACAAACAACATCAAGAAATCTAAACAACACTCACCCATACATACAGATTATTTTCTCACGGTTATAAAATATGAATCTCACCCTTACCTTTTGGATTGAATGGATCTCGAATCTACGGTTGAAACTCTCCACGAAAATCCTTAGCCCTAGCTCTTGCTCTCCCAAAAGACTTGTTCTTCTCTCCAAAATTCTGATTTTGACTAATTCCCTCTAAACCCCTTACTAATCCTATTTTCATTAGTTTAATTAAAATGTCTTAAAACTAATACTAATATTATTATTTACTAAAAATCATTTAATTTTATTCACTAATGGGCTTCTAACTACACCTTTTAATATTATTGCTAATACCTCTCTCAAATAAGCCTAACTCACAAGCTCACTTAAAATAACTTAAATCAAACAACCATCTTATTATTAAACATCACACATCGCAATTAACAACAATTCAACTCAAAATAATTTAATTAAATTAATTAATTAAATCGGGGTGTTACAACTCTCCCCCACTAGAACATTTTTGTCCTCGAAAATCTTACCTCGATCAAATAACTCAGGATAAGACTCATGCATCTTGATTTCTAATTCCCACGTCATACTCTCTCCAGCAGCTCCTAGCCAAACAACCTTCACTAATTTTATCTCCTTGCCTCGCAAGGTATTCATCTCTCGATCCTCAATACGTACCAGCATAGTCTCCACAGTGAGATTATCTCGTACTTTAATATCATCCATACTAACAACGTGAGACGGATCGAAAACATACTTACGGAGTTGCGAAACGTGGAACACATCATGCAAATTCGACAAATTAGGCAGTAAGGCCATTCGGTAAGCAACGTTTCCCACTCTGTCCAAAATCTGATACGGACCAATAAATCTCGGAGTAAGCTTCTTAGATTTCAACGCTCTCCCAACACCAGTTACAGGCGTAACTCTCAGAAACACATGTTCACCAGCTTGGAATTCTAAATCCTTTCTTCGCTTATCATGGTAACTTTTTTGTCTACTCTGAGACGCTTTCATCTTTCCTCTGATTAACTTAATCTTCCCTGTAGTCTCTCGAACTATCTCAAGTCCAAGAACTACACCTTCACTAGATTCATGCCAACATAACGGAGTCCTACATCTCCGACCATACAACGCCTCAAAAGGTGTCATCCCAATACTAGAGTGATAACTATTTTTATACGTGAATTTTATCAATGAAAGATAAGTATCCCATGAACCTCCCTGCTCAAGAACACACGCTCTTAACAAATCTTTCAATGACTGAATAGTCCTCTCAGTCTGTCCATCTGTATGAGGATGATAAGCTGAACTCAACCTCAACTTAGTACTCAATGCTTCTTGCAAACTCTTCCCAAACTATGACGTAAACCTTGGATCTCTATCCGACACAATACTCAACAGAACACCGTGCAGCTTCACAATTACTCTAACATATATCTCAGCCAATTTAGACACCGGAAAACTAATATTGATAGGAATGAAGTGAGTCGACTTTGTTAACCTATCAACGATCACCCAAATCGAATCATGTCCTCTTGCAGTATTAGGCAACCCTGTAACAAAATCCACAGAAATGATATCCCATTTCCATTCTGGAATCTCCAACGGTTGCATCATTCCAGTAGGCTTTTGATGCTCGACCTTCGACTTCTTACAAGTCAAACAAGCATACACAAAACATGTTATATCTTCTTTCATACCGGACCACCAAAATAGCTTCTTCAGATCCTGATACATCTTTGTAGCTCCCGGGTGTATACTCAAATTACTTATATGCCCCTCTTCAAGAATACTCTTCTTCATATCAGCATCCTCAGGAATACAAATCTGATCATGCAATCTCAAAACACCATTTACATCCATATTTAAATCACTTTTCTCTAATTTACCACATCCAACCATAATATCTACCAGTTTCACATCTAACTTCTGAGCCTCTCTGATATTATCCAGAAAATCATTATTAATCTTTAGCATACCCAACTTTACACTCTACAATGTCATTTCACAAACCAAACTCATATCACGGAATTTCTCAATCAACTCTAGCTCTTTAATCATCATTGCCGACATATGCAAAGTCTTTCGACTTAAAGCATTAGCTACAACATTAGCTTTACCCGGATGGTAATTCAAACCAAAATCATAATCCTTCAACAATTCCAACCACATGCGTTGCCTCATATTAAATTCTTTCTGATCAAATAGATACTTCAGACTCTTTTGATCACTAAACACTTCAAATCTAGAACCATAAAGATAATTCCTCCAAATCTTCAGTGCGAAAACAACTGCAGCAAGTTCTAAATCATGTGTAGGATAGTTCTTTTCATGCACTCACAACTGCCTCGACGCATACGCAATAACTTTATTATTCTGCATAAGCACACTTCCTAAACCCATCAATGAAACATCACAATACACCACAAACGGTTCATCTGGATTAGGCAATGTCAAAATCGGAGCCGACGTCAATCTTTTCTTTAATTCTGTAAAACTCTCTTCACAACGGATATCCCAAACAAAAGTCTTACTCTTGCAAGTCAATCTAGTTAAAGGAAGTGATAACTTAGAAAATCCTTCAATAAATCTTCTGTAATAACCATCTAACCCCAAAAAGCTCCTAATCTCTGTCGCCGATCTTGGAATTTCCCATTGCAACACAGCTTCTACTTTAGAAGGATCCACTGAAATACTAGTACCTGAAATTACATGGCCAAGAAAATTGACTTCCTTCAACCAGAATTCACACTTGGACAACTTCGCATATAACTTCTTCTTTGTTTAAACTTCCAACACAGTCTTCAAATGCTCTTTATGTTTATCTTCTGACTTAGAGTAAATCAGAATATCGTCGATAAACACAACCACAAAACGATCCAGATATGTATGAAAAATACGATTCATGTACTCCATGAATACTCCCGGTGCGTTGGTAACACCGAAAGGCATCACCGAATACTCGTAATGTCCATATCATGTTCTGAACGCAGTCTTCTGAATATCCTCGTCTATTACTTTGATCTGATGGCAACCCGACCTCAAATATATTTTTCTGAATACACAAGCACCTACCAACTGATCCATAAAATCATCAATCCTCAGAAGCGAATACTTATTCTTGATCGTTACTTTATTCAACTGTCTATAGTTCATACACAGTCTCATACTTCCATCTTTCTTCTTCACTAACAACACTGGAGCTCCCCACGACGATACACTTGGCCTCACAAACTTCTTTTCAAGAAACTCTTATAATTGCCTCTTAAACTCTGACAATTATGACGCAGACATCCTATACGGTACCATAGAAATAGGTCTAGTACCAGGTACAAGATCAATCGTAAACTCAACCTCCCTCTCTGGCGGCACATTAGGAATTTCATCAGGAAAAACCTCAGGAAAATCACTTACAACTTGCAGTTCTTCAATCTTAGCTTTGCTTTCAATAGACAATGTTGCCATCAATGAAAACATTTGAGCTTCCTCTTTCATCAATTTCTGCAATTCTCTGAAAGACAACAACCCAACTCCTTCCTTCTTCAGAGTAGAAAACCTCATTGACTTACGATTACAATTTATATGAACATAGTTATACTCTAACCAGTTCATACCTAGGATTACATCCATCCCAATCAATGGCAGACAAACCAAATCATCAAGAAATCTTTATCAAAGATCAACAAAGGACATTTCAAACACACGAGAGAATTTGTCACAGATCCCGAAGCCGAAATCTCGATAATTAACTCTTCGTTCATAGCAGACAACGAAAGACCCAATCTCTTAACACAATAAGTAGAAACAAAACAATGTGTTGCACCAATATCAATAATAGTAATTAAAGGAGTACTATTAATGAAACATGTACCTCTAATAAGCCTGGCCTCGCTAGCGGTCTGAGTTCCTGCCAATGCAAACACTTTTCTCGTCTGAGCTTTCTTCAGTTTCTGACACTTACTACCAATATGTCCCTCTTCGTCGCAATTAAAACAGACTACCTTTTTATGCTTACAATCATTCGTTGTATGCCCAATCTTGCCACATTATAAACACCTTTTAACTTCAGCAGTACAAACATTGCTCTTGTGTCCAGCTTGACCACACTTGAAACAAAAAATACCAGTAGGAGCATCTCCCCCACTAGTTCTCTGACTCGAAGTAGTCTTCTACTTACTCTTGTCAGCCGAAACATCATAAGGCTTGCCACAATTCTGTTGGTGCTTGCCTCTCCTGTCATTCAAAATCTTATAGTGAGCATTACTATCTTCCTCGAATATTCTGCAGCTATCAACCAGATCAGAAAACACTTGGATCTTCAGGTACCCCACAGCCTTCTTAACATCGGAGCGCAACCCATTCTCAAACTTGATGCACTTAGATAATTCTGCTCCATCCCCATCATAATGCGGATAAAACTTGGACAAGTCAGTGAACTTTGCAGCATAGTCAGTCACTGACATATTTCCCTGCTTCAGCTCAAGGAATTCTGCTTCTTTCTTACCGCGAACATCTTCAGGGTAATACTTTCTCATAAACTCCCTGCGGAAAACAACCCAAGTGACCTCTTCACCTGCCGCTTCCAATATCGCACAAGTCTCTAACCACCAGTCATCAGGCTCAAGAGCCAACATATGCGTACCATAGCGAACCTTCTGTACTACCGTACAATCCATCACTCGGAAGATCCTTTCAATCTCCTTCAACCATTACAATGATGCATCAGGGTCATACTTACCCTTGAAAGTAGGTGGATTCTCCCTCTGAAAAGTCGCCAAACTACGAGATCCCTCATTCTCGCCAGCATTCGGTAGGTTCTGCATAGCTTGATCCATTACTTGCATTACAGCAGCTATAGCAGCGTTGTTTCTTCCAGTCATCTCAACTTAACACCACAACAAGAACAAAGATCAGTACAAAATAACAATACTCGATGTTAAACAACTAAGACTCGAAACTCGTCCGGACAGAACGACCTTCTCTGATACCACTAATATAACACCCCATTTCTACCCGCAAATAATTATAAATAAATCAGAGTTCAACAAAATAGGGTATCACATTCTTCCTCATAAAAAAAACATCATCATCATAGAATAACAAATAACAGTTCATCTTTTTCACTACGCAAATCAACAGAGTCCATCTCAGTTCATCTCCTACTACGGGTTCATCATTTTGTCACTCCAATTCAGTCCTAATTGGGTTTCTACCATATTTTAGACTCTTAATTCATCATCTTATTTCCTATCTATCATTACTACATCAATTTCTCATCCTAATATCATCACCTCAATCAAATCCGTCACAATTTCATCAAACATATCAGAACACCATCACAGAAAATATACACAACGAGATCAACAGAGGATTCACATAACATATTAAATCATCAATTCATTATATTTGTACGAAATCACACAGAAATATCATACAAACAACATCAAGCAATCTAAACAACCCTCACCCATACATACAGATTATTTTCTCCCAGTTATAAAATATGAATCCCACCCTTACCTTTTGGATTGAATGGATCTCGAATCTACGGTTGAAAATCTCTACGAAAATCTCCACGAAAATCCTTAGCCCTAGCTATTGCTCTCCCAAAAGACTCGTTATTCTCTCCAAAATTCTGATTATGACTAATTCCCTTTAAACCCCTTACTAATCCTATTTTCATTATTTTAATTAAAATGTCTTAAAAATAATACTAATATTATTATTTACTAAAAATCATTTAATTTTATTCACTAATGGGCTTCTAACTACACCTTTTAATATTACTACTAATACCTCTCCCAAATAAGCCTAACTCACAAGCCCACTTAAAACAACTTAAATCGAACAACCATCTTATTATTAAACATCACACATCGCAATTAACAACAATTCAACTCAAAACAATTTAATTAAATATATTAATTAAATCGGGGTTACAAAGACTACAAAACCTCTAGAGAACATCAGAGAAGGATCAATCTAATCCTAAGCGTTGTAGTCAAGGATGAAGTAAAAAAGTTATTATACGCAAGAATCATATATCCAATCTTCGAAAGTCAATGGGTTATCCCAGTACATGTCGTACCAAAGAAAGGGGGGTTACAGTTATTTAGAACTCAAAATCTGAGTTTATAGCATAAAGAGTGGTGACCGGAAGTAGAATGTGCATTGACTACATAAAATTGAACAAAGCTACTCGAAAAGATCACGTCCATTTACCCTTCAAAGATCAAATGTTGGAGAGACTGTCTAAGCACTCTTATTTTTGCTATCTAGATGGTTATTCGGGATTCTTTCAAATTCCTATTCATCCCGATGATCAAGAAAAGACTACCTTCATATGTCCTTATGGAACATTTTCCTACCGACAAATGTCGTTTGGATTATGTAACGCTCCCGCAACATTCCAACGATGTATGATGTCGATTTTTGCTGACTTTATAGATGACATCATGGAAGTGTTCATGGATGACGTTTCTGTTTGCGGACAGAGTTTTGAAGGATGTTTGTGAAACCTAGAAATGGTACTCGAAAGATGTGTAAAGGTGAACCTAGCACTTAACTGGGAAAAGTGTCATTTCATGGTCATACAAGGAATCTTGCTAGGACACGTGATATCTGACAATGGGATTGAAGTAGACAAAGTCAAAATAGAAGTTATAAAAGACCGTACAATAAATATGAAGTTTCTTGGGACACGTCGATTTTTAGTGACGATTCATTAAGGATTTCTTGAAAATAAAAAAAAACACTAATCGGTCAATTAATGAAAGACATTGAGTTTATCTTCGATGAAAACCTCCTGAAATCCTTTGGAAAAACTAAAAACAACCCTTATCATCGCACCTATCATGCAACCACCTGAGTGGAGACTACCATTTGATATCATGTGTGATGTGAGTGATTATGCTATAGGTGCAGTTCTAGGACAGAGAAAATATAAGAAACTCCATGCAATATACTATGCTAGTAGAACCTTAGATCCTGCCCAAATGAACTACGCCATAACAGAAAAAGAACTTATAGTCATTGTATTCTCTCTTGATAAATTTTGTTCCTACCTGGTAGGAGCTAAGATCATTATGTACATAGATCACGCCGCTATTAGATACTTATTAAGCAAAAAGGATGTTAAACCGAGAATTTTAAGATGGATCCTACTTTTATAAGAGTTTGACTTAGAGATCAAAGATAAGAAAGGAATTGAAAACGTAGTAGCAAACCACTTATCCCGAATAGAAGGTATTAAGCTAGAACAAGTGCCTATCAATGATGATTTCACTTATGAACGTTTGATAGCCCAAGTATAAAGTGATATGTATTTCTTGACTCTAAAAAAAACCAAAACCAGAAAAAGTAGTGGAAGCGATTCATACACATACAACCTTGCCATGTTATGCTGACATTGTCATTTACTTAGCATCCGGAGTACTTCCACCTGACCTAAACTATCAACAAAAGAAGAAATTATTTCATGATCTAAACTGTATTATTGGGATGAACCTCTACTTTTTAAGAGATGAGCAGATGGTATCTTCCGTCGATGTGTCCCTGAAGATGAAATAGAAAACATTATCTTTCATTGTCACTCTGCTCCCTATGGTGGACATCGAAGTACTTCAAAGACTTCTGCTAATATATTACAATATGGCCTATTCTGGCCTAATCTTTGGAAGGATGTCCATATCGCAATATTGAACTGCGACCGGTGCCAACGCACTGGTAATATCTCCAGACACGATGAGATGCCCCCAAAAAGGCATTTTGGAAGTAGAAGTCTTCGATGTATGGGGGATCAATTTCACGAGACCATTCCCATCTTCTTTTGGTAATAAATGTATACTCGTTGTTGTTGATTATGTTTCCAAATGTATCGAGGTTGTTGCTTCTCCGACAAATGACACACGATCAGTGATAAAGCTTTTCAAAAATGTAATCTTCCCTAGATTCAGTGTGCCAAGACTTGTCATAAGTGACGGAGGCTCCCTTTTCATATCAAAAATATTCGAAATTTTTTTGTTAAAGTATGGAGTCAGACACCGCGTCGCAATACCATATCTTCTACAAACTAGTGGACAGGTTGAGGTCTCGAATAGAGAAATCAAACAGATCTTAAAAAAGACTGTTGCCACCTCTAGGAAGGATTGCTCATCTAAATTACATGAAGCTTTATGGACTTACAGAACATCCTATAAAACTCCCATAGGAACAACACCTTTCAAATTAGTCTATGGTAAATCTAGCCACATGTCGGTAGAAATAGAGCATAAAGCTTATTGGGCTATTAAAACCCTTAACCTAGATTACACCACCGCAGGCTAAAAGCGAATCTTTGGTTTGCATGAATTAGAAGAATTAAGATTAGACGCTTACGAAAATGCTTGCATATACAAGGAAAGAACTAAAAGATGGCATGATAAGCGTGTATCTAGGAAATAATTTAGTGTGGGAGATGTTGTGCTCCTATTTAACTCAAGATTTAGACTATTCCCAGGAAAATTACGCTCTAGATGGTCCGGTCCCTTCGAGGTAACTAAAGTCTTGTTAAGTGGTGCAGTCGAAATAAAAAGTAGATCTAGTGCATCGTTTATAGTAAATGGTCAACGTTTAAAACATTATCACTGCGTAGAAAATAAATATTTCTCGATAGATCTAAAATTGGCAAAAATGCTTACAGAGACTTTAAGCTGGCATTTTTAGCCAATTATGTCGAGCCCCGACGTAAAATGAAGCGTTGCGTGGGAGGCAACCCACGATATTTTTTTCGTTTCTTTTTTTCCTTATTTTAATCATTTTATTGTATTTTCATCTTTTCATTTTTTTCGAATTTTATTTTTAAATATGGTAAATTCATTTGTTTTTGTGCTAATTGTCTTATTATATGTTTCCAGTATTTTAAAGTTTTTCTACCTTCCTCCTTCTCCTCTAATTTCATTCTTCCTACTAACTTTAGAGATGAATAACGAAGATAATATGAATGTGTTATTCAGAGACGCTGCCCGGTGGCACCGTTATGAAGCCCTATCCCTTAGACCTATGGCTTTAACCAAATTTGCCCATGCTTCTACCATGACTGCTTTAGGTATAGGTGCTAGCATAGACTACATGTTTAACCAAATAAGTTTGGAAGGTTTTTCTAACAAGAAGAATAAGACTTATCATAGACTAACTCTAGAATTTCTGAGTTCACTGAGTTATAACCCCACCTGCGGAAAAGGATTCAATAGAGGTAGGATAACCTTCAGATTGTTTGGATACCCTTGCCAATTTAACATCTGAGAAATGGCGGAACTGTTGGGTTTTCCCGATGGTCCTACCTTTTTCTCCATGGCACAAGAAGACATGCTTATGAAAGGTGAACTTGACTTTTTCTGAAGTAACATTTCAGGACGACCCGACCATGATATACACCTTATGTTGTCCACTGAAATTCATAACTCGACCATCAGATACATCCATATGATTTTGGCCTATACCCTTTTTGTAAGAGCTGAAAGTGATAACACTGTTTCTAGAGATGAACTCTTTATCATGTTTTGTGTGTTTCAGTCTCGACCCGTTAATGGGGTTACCTTTATGTTTAACAACTTTTGTAAGACATCTCGAGCTGATAATGACCCCATTCTAATAGGTGGCCTAGTGACTAAAATTGTTGACGCCATGGGATTTAGGACACGCCTCTCTCAGATAAACCCTTTAGGATACTTTAGGCCTATGAATATCACATTTAGTTTTAATAGGGGAATGATCAGAAACCTTGGACTGCATCATTTCTAACTCATGATTAACAATGAAGTTGTGGCACACTTTACTTTACTTGACCATGAATGCACAAGTCTGTACAACCGCCATAACTGACTATATGATTTGGATAGACCACAGGATGTGAATGAGCCTAAAGACCAGTTTCTCGAACCTGAAATAAACCCTGAAACACCTTTGCACTAGTATGACCTTGATTATATAGAATACCCAAGGAATGAAGATAATATTGATCATACCGCTGACACTAATGCTAATACAAATCTTACCGCCAGTACTGATGCCACTGTAGAAGTTTTTCGTGACGAAATAAATGGAATGTGAGACGAGCTCCGTAATGTCCTCCTTGACATCATCAGTCTAAGGGACATTACCATTGAGCAATTTGATCACCTGAACCAAGCATTGGAGTCCCTTCGACAAAATCGTGGCTAATTCGACTAATTTCGACATTTATCACATTTATTCTCATTTTATTTTATCAATTTTTTTAATGTTACTTTTGAATTCTATTTTAACCTTTTAGTATTTTGTGAGTTTGCACCTGCTATTTCTAGTTTTCATTATTCAGCCAATTTAAAGTATTGCTCTAGTTTTTCCAATTTTGAATAAAATACAAAGTGTTTACTTCTGTTAATTAATTATGTATGTGTTTAATTTATTTTGTTTTTATTTTGCGCAGTTTTGTTTTTGTTATCAATATTATGTTATGCCTTTATTTTGTTTTTGTTTTGTTTATTTTACTTCCGCTACAAATAATAGTGATACAATGCTCAAAATGCTTATAATTATGCCACTGATACAAATGCCAATTTTTGTGTCATAATACAAATACATGTGTCACAAACCATTTGAAATTCTGATTGTTACACCTTTGTTGCATGCGTGACACTTGTCATAACCATTTTAAGGTGTGACGCTCGTTACGAAAATGGGACGAGCATAACAGGCATGTGGCGATCGTTACAGTGTTAATTATAGACGCCCCTCTGTTTCTATAAAATAGAACTGTCTCCCCCATTTTTCTTCATCTTAATCGTCCCATTCACCATTATTTCCATAACCGTCCTACTACATTTCATTCAATTCTATTAACTCCCATTTATTTCCCCCATTATTCATTTTCTCTACCCTTATTTAAGTTACAAAAAGTTTTATTCCGAAAACCACAATATTATTCTCATTATCATTCCAAAAACACCAAATCAACTCCTTAAATCCTTCTTATGACATGGCTCACCAAAGGCAAGCACCCGACCTATCCACGATCACATTCCATAATGGAGAGGCCGATGAACTACAAAGAGAGAAATACCTCTGGTTCTATCAACCTTCCATTCAACCGACGAGGTATGTTGACAAAGCGTGTCTGCAAAAGTTAGGCTTGTTAGAGGGTGTCCAATGGTTTCTTCATAACTCAGGCTTGACAAACCTTTGCATAAATAGCCGTCCAACTTACGAATCCTTGACACTGGAGTTTCTTAGCTCTTTTTCATACAACACACTAAATTATAACACAAAATACCTAACCGGTTCCTCCATATTCCAAATGTTCAACACCAAATATTTCGTGAATCAAGATGAATTAGGCGATTGGCTAGGATTCCGATGTGGCGACATTGTTCAATATTGTGTCTTTCGCGATGAGAACTGGCCAAACATAGCATTTAGGGTTTTTCAGAATCTAACCGGTGTCGAACCTACAAGCTGGGATGGTCTTTATGCTACGCATATCCATAATTATGTTATAAGGTACTTTCACCGTGTCTTGGGACACACTATTTTTGGAAGACATAACAATCACAAGGTCAACCAGAAGGAACTTTTTCTTCTTCACTGTGCTTTCACGCCTCACCCTGTCAATGTCGTTGCATTTTTTCTTTATAACATCCAATACAGTTGTGCCCAAGGTAACACTCCTTTCTGCTTTGGAGGTATTATTACTTCTATCGCACTTGCTCTAAATTTGGGAGAGCAGCTTACGAACCTACCTTTTATGTCGGCTCTATTTCTCGACATTGATTATTCTTGCAGTGTGCATCTAGTTAAACTACGAGAAGATGGCAGATATAACCTGATAGTTCGGAACCAAGTAGTGAAGAGCATCATTTTTCCATGCCGCAACCGCATGAGCCCTCAGAATATAGCTAATTGGATTTTCAATTTGGATGCCCCGAAGCCCAATGCAGCCGCCCCTGAAGATCAACCAAATGATGAATTTGATGAGATGGCTCAGCCCCAACCTAAAGAAGATGAACAACCACCCGCTGCTCGGTTTGCTAGCACCTCCTCCCGACGCCATCTAAGAAGTGACTACACTCCTGCAACTAGAGATGACATTTTTACGGCCATTATGCAAAGGAATGTGTTGGATGCTTAGAGAGATGAAAGGCGCCATACGCAACACACTGATACGATGAATCTCATGCGTCAAATCAAACAAGAGAAAATCAACCAAGGTGAGAGGATAACGGGTGCAATTGAAGGGTTTGACGCTTTGACTCTGCAAGTGAGACATTTGCATGACTATATCCATCATGTAGGTATACCAGATCATGTGGCTCAGATCAGACGTGGGCGCGCTCGAGGCTGAGAACATGGCCCTCAGTATTCATTTTTATTTTTCCTTTTCTTTTGTATTTATCTACCTTATCTCGAAACATTGAGGACAATTACTGATATAGTATGGGAGAGGTGGTATCGTATCCTTTATTTTCCTAGTTTTTGTTCTTATTTCCCTTTTGTACTTCCCTTCAGTTTATCTAATGTTAAAACAAAATATTATATGCAAGTGTTCTTCGCTAGTATTCAATTCCCCCGTTTTAATTTTCCATAACAAAAAAATTATGTTTGATACATAACTCGACATACCCTTTGAGTATATAGGTTGCTTTAGGATTTGTTAGAGAGTTGAAAAAAATTAACAAAATTAATATTGTCTTGACAACTTAGACCCCTATGCGATATCGGTTCGAATACCTTTTATACTGATACCTTATGATTTAGTTCTAAACTAGCCCCTAGTAGTTTATATCAGCACCCAGCACCGTCTAAGCACAAACTATGTGGAGAGTCAATGCAAATAATTGATTGATGCCTAAAGTTGTCAAAAAGTGAAGAAAAAGATTATTGCGCCTTCTAATAAAATGTCTATATTTGCACTTAATCTAAAGGATGCAAAACATGCGAAAAGGCAAGAAAATTCTATTGTTAGTTCGTTCAGAGGTACCTGGTTCTGAACTCGGTAGGGCGAACTACGGTTCGATCCCCCACAACTTGCATTCAGTATAGATAAAGGGTTTACCACACTTGTGTACCAGACCCCGTATTTAAATGATCAAATTCACTAACAGTCTACTCTACTACGTGCGTGCAAAGGCAAAGGGCTTAATGTGATTGCGTCGGAATGAAAACAGGTGAAATAGAAACGAGAAGTGTTAGGTTAAATGATTTGGACTCATTTGCACAGGGGGTTTATGAGCATGCTACTTGCTTTGTGTCATTAATGTATCTTTTGTGTTTGATTTAAGTATCGGTCGATTTGACATAATGCCTCACAATCATGTATGATTTGGGAATATGCCATGTATTTGTGTTTGACTGATGTTTTCACTTTTATATTGATTATTTGCTTGAGGACAAGCAAAGATTCAAGTTCAGAAAAGTTTGATAATGCAATTTTACACTGCATATTTAGCTTGGTTTATGTTTACTTATCGTGTCGTTTTTCATTATTTACATGTTATTTTGTAAAGTGTTCAAGTGATTTTCAGTTATTTTGTTTCACAATGCTTGCATGAGAAAATAAGAGAAAAATAAAATAAAAGAGGAAGAAAATAAGACAAATGGCAGAAAAAGAAGGATTCTGCATAATCCAGGTGTGACGCCCATCCCACATTTGTGGTGACCGTCACGCCTTAAAGATGAGTGACGCCTGTAACAAAAGCATGGCGATCGTCATGCCTATTTCATAGAATTAATTATTTTCTAGGTTTCTTATCAATTTAATAGAATCGGTTTATTTTTAATTGTCATGTTTAATTTAATGCTCTACTGTTTCTGTTTATTTATGCTTGCTTTATTTAATATGTACGGCTAAATAAACTATATCAGTATGTAATTAAGTTAATCGGAAGGGATTCAATAAATCTAAGTTAAATTATAAACAACTTATTTTTCTGGTTTCAATTTCTTAATTAAATGGACTTTTATTACGAGAGTAAAAAGGTAACAAAGGTTACGATTAATACCACGAGAGTGTGAGATTCTAACCGGATAGCTGACATTGGACATTGATTTTAAACACAGCGAAAGCGCTTTAAAGTTAATTAGGACTTATTAGTTTTCAAAAAGTATTTTTAAACTCAAATGGGCTAGCGAGAGCATACATTCTAATTTAGGAGTATAGTCAGAAGTAATACCACGAGAGTGTGAGGTGAAGGCTATTAAATTAATATTTTCTACAGAATAACATTTTGACTTATTTTATACGCCGGCGATTTTTTGAATCCCCGGTGGTAGACTAGTTACGTACCAATATCAAATATGGTCATGTTTCTTCTTTTTGTTATTCCATTATGTTGAGGCATGTAAAGAGAAGTTACCTTGTGATCAATACAATTTTATATGCATAACTGCTCAAATATATTGGATGTTTTTCTCCACCTCCATTTGTTCGCAAAACCTTGATCTTCTTGTCACTCTGGTTTTCGACAAGCATCTTGAGTCTCTTAAAGATTTTAAATACTTTGTCATTTTTCTTGATCACGTAGATCCAAAGCTTTCGACTATACTTATCTACAAATGAGACAAATACTTGTTTCCACTAATGTTATAATCTTCAAAAGGGCCACATACATTTGAATGTACTACATCTAGTATGCAAGAGGACCTCATTAGCATAGTTGAAACAAAAGATTTTCTGGATTGTTTTTCTACTAAACAACCTTCATAAAGTTTATTGGGAATCTCAAGACTTATTATACTACTTATCATATCTTGAGTAATCAGTTGATTTAGTGACCTAAATTTCAAGTGGTCACAACCAATTATTCTTGTGGTCGACAACTGTTTTGAGCGGTGTACCTTAGCCGAACTGGTCATGGTGTTAAATTCCATGCTCTTCGATAAAGGAGATTATAAGACCAAACTACTCTGGGTGTCGAACAGTTCCAAGGCTCCATCTTTCATAACCACTAAGAAACCTTTTTCGACCAATTGTGTAACACTTAGCAGGTTACACTTTATTTCAGGTACATAAAGTACATCTTTGATCATAGCTTTTATTCCATTGTTCCTTTGAATAACTATGTTGTCAGTACCTTCTGCTTGCAACGAGATATTATCTGCAAGTTTGACCTTACTCTTCTTCGACTCACTGAAATCTGCCAACCACACTTTCCTACCAGTCATGTGATTAGATCAGTCTGTGTTGAGGAACCATATTTTGGAGTCGACATGGCCATATGCAATTGTAGCCATAACCACCATATTTTAATAATCATCTGAATCTTGGTGTGCAAGGTTTGCTCCTTCATTCTTGACTTTCTTATACCAACAATTCTTGACCATGTGACCTCATTTTTCACAGTTATGGCACTACATACCTTTTTTCTCTTCTTTGTCTTTATGATATGATTTTCCATCTCCTCTTTTCAAGGATTCAGAATCCATATCATCAACCTTATGCTTTTGAGGGTTCAACTAAGACTTCTTGCTCTGAGTCTTGTCTCTTTTTTCCTTGAACTTGTTGGAACCACCATGTTTCTTCCATGTCTGAACATGTAGAGTTTGTATCGAATCTTGAATACATTTTCTTTCGACAATCCTCATTTCATGTGCCTCCAACGAACCAACCAAATCTTCCAATTTTAATGTTTCAAGATTGTTAAATTCTTGAATATCAACGATAATGTGATTAAAGTGATAGGTCAACGTATGCATTACATTCTCAACTATCATCTTATCAGTTAGGGTTTCACTACAACCTTTCAAGAGATGGACAAGATTATGCGCCATCGAGACATAGTCTACAATCTTTTCTTCTTTTCTCATCTGCAGTAATTCAAGTTGCCTTCGCAAATTTTGTGATTTGATGACTTTAACTTTTTCGACTCCTTTGTAATATTTGACAAGAATATCACATGCCTCTTTCGTCGACTCAGCATAAGAAATCTGATCAAAGTTCGCCGCGTCTACCGCCGATTGAATATAAAATTCAGCCTTGCAGTTTATCTTCTTGGCCTCCTTGTTCGCGACTTTCTGAGCATCAGTTGTGTTCTCAATAAGCTCAGGGACACCATTAGTAACCACTTCTAGGATTTTACGAAAGTCAAACAGAGATTACATATATTTTCACCATCAGATCCAATTCCTGTCGTCAAGAATTAGAAGAGAAATTGAAATACCATTGTTATCATTCCTCTTTATAGCAAGTGTGATTAATAGTCCACGATTCCGAAAACACGATCAAGAAACTAACTGGAACTCTAGATACCAATTTATCATGCGTAAGGGCATTTTGAATGAGATAAGAAATGAAATATAATGAAAAGTAAATGAAGGAATTATTTCTTATTGAAAAACTATTAAAAATGAATTTTTTATATATATATATATATATATATATATATATATATATATATATATATATATATATATATATATATATATATATATATATATATATATATATATATATATATATATATATATATATATATATATATATATTACTTGTCTACTAAATAATTAACATAACAAACTTTAAACCTAACTAACTTGGATTAGGACTAAAACTTGAATTATATCAAAATATCTGAGATTATATTCCAATTCTTGAAACAAACGTACCATAAATCAACAATTCATAAGTGATCTTTCAAACGTATGAGTTATTGAATTATATTACTCACACGGCCTTTGGTTCTTCCATGAAGTCAATAAAAAAAATTATTACAAGAATGAAGCCATCCAGGTTTTGGAAGATATAACCCACATAATTTAATATGAAATGCTAAAAAATCACTAAATTATAAAATAAAAAATATATAACAAATAAAAAGTTTATAATAATATAGTTATCATTTAATGGTGTTGTTAAATATTTCATTTAACCTTTATAATGTTATAACTAATGTAAACCTAGAATATTTAAACTATTTAGGTGTTCTTTCTTTCTTTCTTTTTTAGGCACAAAAAGAGTTACAAATATTAATTAATCACCTAAACCATGAAAGCTTTTACCTTAATCATTACATTCTCGATCATGTTTTCCTTCTCACATGCAGCAACAACAACAACAACATTGGTGACTCTCCTTCAATCTCAAATGAATCAATTTTCCACTTTTAATCTTACCCAACAACAAGAAGTAAATAAAGTTTATATTTTCAACAAAATTGTTAAAAAAGAATAACATATTCAATGACTTTTTTTAATTTAGTTTCAACAACAAAAAGTTTAGTCACTAACATAAACATGTTTCAGATTAATGAGAATAAATCAATGGGTATGAAAAAGTGTCCTTACAAGATCACTATAAAGACAAGTTGCAATTCTCCAATAAATTCAAAAGATGTAATCGGTCTTCAATTTGGTGACGCTAATGGTGAAGAGGTAGTTTTTTGTTTTTAAGATATTTATTTAATTTTTAATTTTATCTATGCTTATTTTAAATTGATATCTATACATATTTTATAAAATTACAGATTCTTCTAAGTCCCGAGAATGAGATATTGGAGCGGTGCATGACAATTGCATATGATATATTGGAAAATTGTATTGGCAAAATCTGCAAACTGTATGTCGCTAGGGTTGGATCAGATGGTTGGGTGCCAGAGACTGTCAAAGTATACCATAGTAACTACCCACCTGCAATATTCAACTACGACTATTTCATTCCAGAGGGTAAACGCTATGGCTTCAATTATTGTCATCAATGATTCCTTACATGTATGTTCTTTTCTTAAACAAAAAACATAAGTATGAAACTAAGAAATAAACATGTTTCTTTATAAAAGATGAATGATCTTAGACTTACTAATGGATACGGATACCGATCGATAATATTTTTAATGTAACAAATTCTAGTTTCTCTTCGTCTCGAATCATGGCACACTGCAATTTCATCATAAAAATACAGTTGATAATAGCTGTTTAACAATGCAAAAAGGGTCAGATATGTATTTGTCACTCGACTGGTAGGTATTTAGCTATCAGTTGAATCATAATCTGCTGATACACGATAAGCTCATACACAATTGACTGACAATTGATGTAGAATTGATTAGCGGTGGAACGTGGCTAGCATCTAGATGGACTTGGAGGCTAAGATATGGTCTTATGGGTTTTTGTGAACAAAACCTGTGAACACCAATTATATTACCATTTAGCTAAATCAAATGAAAAGATGAAGAGAACTCATAATTTGTTCCGCGTTTCTAGTTCCTCTGATTTTATCTCCTGGGCATGGGTCCGGCACAAATATCCTTAACATTGACACTACTTTACAAGTTTTACGCTGCTGGGGGAACCTTCAGACACATTCTGTTTCCTTCCAAGGCAGCAATTCCCACCATTTTACTTTCATAATCTCTGCGCAACTCTTTCATACAAATCACGAGGCCAATTCCTCTTTACATTATTTGCAATAAAACTGGAAATCTGCAACAACAAAATGACAATTTAGCCAATTTGAAACAAGAGCACATATAAATACTTTTAAAATATGTTAACACAATAACCAGCTATGTTCATCATTTTAAAACTATGACAGGGAAACTACTTAAAATTGTAGGTCAAAATCAACCGTGCCTGAACCATCGTGGTCACCTGCCTCTGTCAAGAAGTGGATAAATAAATATTTTTATAGCAAAGCAAATTGAAATTTACCCAACGGTGGCTTGATTGAAGTTCATTACCAGCTGATATATCATCTGATGGCACTATTGACTTTTTTTAGAGCAGTTATAGGAAACTATGGTACTTCAACAAAAGCAACTAATGCGTGAATATGTACCAACCAAACAAAGGGATCCACAGGTGACAGGATATACTACCTTAGCCCTCAAGGCACGAAGCGATCCATCAGAGTCTGCCACATTGTCCAGACAAGTAAGAGCAACCTTCAAGAGATCTGGTATACAAGCTTGGACATGAGGAGATAAATTTTCAAACACATCAACAGCATTATCAGGTCCTCGGGGATCTAGAGGCAGAAATGGAAGTTTAGCAACCTCCCTTAATGCATCAATGTGATTCCCCAGTCTTGACAATTTGTGAATTGATAATACTGACTCAAGTTGTCTTAATACAGTTTGCTGCTCAAAAACATGCTCTCGCTCTTGAAGACTGCAAAAATAATTCAATTTATCATTTTTCTTCTGAAGGATTATGCTTTAGATTGATAAACAATTTTTTTATAGATGAACGTAATTTCCATTGCTATTTAGTTTGAATTGAAAACACTGCCAAAATTTTATATAAAGATTACAAATTGATTAGGCTGTAAGCCTTCTTTGGTGCAGCGGAAAACAAAACCAACACCTAGCAAAGACTAAGCCTACAAAATCAGCAAAACGATGACATAACCCTGTTTGTTATATCTCATATCACTCATCAGTCATCCTTGTGCCAATCGCCACATGAAGTATATGGCAAAAATAGATTTCAAAGTTGCACATATGCAGAGTTTGATCTCCATGATCATTCCATGAAAAAATATATGGGAAAAGATGAAATTAAGAATCAACGCATCACCGCAAAATAAGCTCTAAACTTGAAAAGGTTCATTAATGAAATATATTAAGCAATGATGGAATGTCACTATTGCAAAGGCAGAGTCCAAGCATAGAAACGCATGAGCAAGGAAATAAAGGGTAATAATTTCACCTGACATCTGGGTAGTAAGTATATGTCTCCAAAATCTCATTGCCAGAATGGATCAGGCCAGCAGTCTGGCTCTCACCATCTAACCTTCCACGGAAAAGTGAACAAATTGCTTCAGAAAGGCACTTATTGATGGTATCCAGCGCCATTGAGAAGGAACCCACTCTCTTCTGAATTTCTATAGACTGAACCAAAAAATTACATCAGCAAAAGCAACATTAAGGTTGGATGAAAAAACTGTGATTTACAAATGGTGATGGGTTCTAAAGGGAACATGGAGGCAACAAAAATTAGGAGAAAATAAGTTCATAACTTTATAGATAGGGAAAATCTAAAGAGTAGAGACACAATACGAGAAACACAAATGTGAAATATTATCAAAAGGTACGAGAAAATTTAAATAAATAAGAGTGAACAAAGCCTATCCAAAAAAAGTAAAGTGAAAAAATTCATAGATGTGTAAACGAAAATAATAAACTTCACCAGAAAAATGATGTCTACAGCTTTGTTGGGGAGTTTGGAGGGGGAAGTGAAAAAATACATATTTTTAATATTTAGATTATTATATCAAGATAGATTGAGTTTGGAGAATTCATCTAACCCCTCCCTCCAAAACACTCCCCCCAAATTTGGGGGATTTTGTGCTGTGAAGGAAAACAAGCCCTCTCCTCTCAAATCCCACAATTATTTGCACTTCATCCTTCCTTATTATCAAAGTCCTCCCCTCCCCTCCCTTCTACCCTACAAACTCCCAAACAAAGTTGTTAAGAAAGTGTGATTGGGCCTAACTCAACCCTACAAAACCGATTGGTAGAGTGAGGATTGCCCCCACTTCCCACTTATATACACAAGTTCAGACCATATATTGTCCGATGTGGGACTCTTAACACACACCCTCACGCCCAGGATTGGACATCTGGAGCGTGGAAATAAATGGTGGGTAGCCCGATAGCGGAAACCATAGAAGGTGGCCCACCGAATCTTAAACGAGGCTCTGATACCATGTTAAGAAAATGTGATTGGACCTAACTCAACCCTACAAAACCGGTTGGTAGAGTGAGAATTGCCCCCACTTATATACACAAGTTCAGGCCATATATTATCCGATGTGGGACTCTTAACAAAAGCCAAAGAGGCCAAACAAAGAGGTCAAAAATCTGTGTAGTAACTCCCTAATCTAAGTGCCTCAAAAACCTCTTTCGAGTATGAAAGACAATGCATGCGTGCCAGGTAATGTTGTAATTTGGTAAAAGCAGGCGAAGGCTTTATTTCTTTCCCTATTGTTCTTCTAAAATAAAAGAGTGGCATAAGAAAGAAATTACTTTGTCATACATCCCAGCCTCCTGACACTGGCATGCTGCTTCAATCAAAAATTGTTGCCTTGCATTTGGATCCGCCACAAAACGTCCCAACTCTCCTTCTCCAGCACCTCTTGCGCCAAGCAAAAGATATATGCCTCCATCTCTTAACAACAATTCAGTTAGAAGCTGCTTCAGCATCAAGTTTCTCTGTCTTTGCTGATCAACATTACCTCTACCAGTCCACGACAACTGCCCACCACCGACTGCAGCAGCAGCTTGTGCATAATACTCTAGTGCCATCTGGAGATCACCAAGACGCAAATACATAGATCCATATTGCCTGACAATGGTGGCTACTTCTGCATAAGCATCCATCACCCCCAACTTTTGCCCAGTACCAGCACCTTCAGAAAGGACCCCATGATCAGCTAGCACAATTGATAGGTGGGCAGCATCAATATTATATCCTTCTTCTCCTGTTTGCTTGGAAAGGTATAATACAGCCGGAAGCAATTGAATGCTTAAAAGCAAGATATAAGGATACACCAGAGGATCTTTCCCATTTTTTGTATAGTATGATGGTTCAAACTTATTCAGGTAATTTTGCAAATCATCCAAACTGTATGGAATCAGACTGTCACTTAGAACAATGGATGAAGATCCACTTGGGCAGTCCCGCACAGCCGACAATTTAAACCACAAGAAATCCTCTATCGAACTAAAAAGAGTCGGTTGATCTCTAAGCAGACGATCAATATGTCTTCGAGAACCTGATATGATGGCATACAGCAGCAACTTTTTCTTGTCATATGCAGTTCGACCTACCCGATCACCGGTTCTCAACATTCTTTCACATTCCTCTGATGCAGCAGTCGCAACCTCTTCTGGCACCATTCCTCCGGTATTAATCCACTCTGTGAGCTATCAGAAACAGTAAATTATTAAAAGTACACTATAAACTAGTACAGAACAAGATGTGATCACGCTATGTACCAAAGGAGCAAATTGATGCGAAGCACGCGAAGATAGAGCAACATTTCTTGCTTCATCGTAATAACCAGACCTCAGACAAAAATATATCTGTCACAAAAGATTTAAAGCCTAGATCATCAGTAATATTGATTTCAAGAAACAAAGAAATTAGATATAGACTGAACTCTCTTAAACCATAGAAAAAACATGAAAGATAAGAAACAATGAAGTGTAACTATATTTTAGGGAATGCAAAGAATGGGGAGATCCCGGATCCAAATTCAAGTCTCGTCCCTAATAATTTTGTATTGAGATAAAGTATTCAAGACCTGTTGCCACGTGGTATCAAGAGGAGGCTGCCGCCGAGCATCACCAGCATCAAAATCCAGTACCCCATAATCCCTCAACCGAATCTGCGCAACAATAACTAAAATCAGGGATTTGTGAAAAAAAAAACTAAATACATGGTAAAACTTTTAACAAGATGCATATTCTTCAAAATGAGACGAACCCGAAGGAAGGCGCGGATTCTTTGTAAATTTCCGACACCGCCACCAAGTGAAGCCTGTCATTAGACCAAAAAGCAATTGGAAATTAAGTGCTGATACAAATACCAAAATCAGTGCATGCTCCCTATCTTGTATAAATAAAGCACTTGAAATCCTGATAACAGATTACTTGTGCGGGATGATTTTGTATGGTATCCATGATGTGTTTCTCATGTCCCCACTCAAGGTGGCGCCTTGCCCCAATAATCAATGACATCTTTTTTGAAACACGTTGCAAGGTTGAGTCCTCGTCCATCAGCATCTGTCTCAATTAGCAAAATTATAAAATAAATACAAATGTTTACTTCACCACAGGTAGAACCAATAAAGTTGCAAGCAAAAGTTTCTCTTTCTATTTTGCGTGTTAACATTATACAACAAGAAGCACAACCTGAACAAGGTGCCATATCTTTTGCATCCTTACTGATTTTCCACCACTGGCATCAATTCCCAAACTTTCATATGCACCCTTGAATGTTGTAGCAAGCTAACGACCATAGAAAATTTATTATGAAAATTAGTATACATATAAATACATAATGGTGAGTGCTAGTAAGAGCTTTTGGGAAAATAAGACAGCAAAAGATCTCAAAAATAATATGGCATTCCTTATATTAAAAATTATGTTGCAAAACACTATTGAATTAAAAGCTTATGCATTAGCTGCTTGCCTATCACTATGTTGATCGTTGAAATCATTCATTAACTGGCTACACCATCTACTAGGTTTTTAATAGAATATAGAACTTGAATTTTAAGTTTAAGAGATCGGGAAAGTAGGGGACATACTTTAAATGGCAACCCAGACTGCCTAGCTCTATTCAGATTTTTCACTACTTCAGCATAGACAGACGCCTTTTTCTCCACGGTGGGTCTACTGGTCATGGGAACAATATCCATGCTACCAGAAGAGACTTGTGGAGTAGAAGTCATAGACACAATCTGACCTTGGCGAGCACCCACATTGCTGTTAGCAATCATGTTTGTCCTTGGTAATGTTGAAATCCGGCTTAAACTCTGAAGGAAATCACGCTTTTCTTTTTGCCAATCCTCCTGCCAAATATTAAATGCTATTAAGGAGTACGAAGATTGAGCCACATAATATCAACTACAAATAAACCTATTTTAATGACCAATATAGCAATGCAACAAAATACTCATCTCAATTATAAAATTGCAAATATGAAACATGATGATTTACTTACTTCACTATCCTACTTCATTTTATATGTGAAGTTCCACAGATAAACCTATGCATGTTTTATAGAAAAACAATCAGCCAAACGGTACGACTTGTTTGATGGGAAGTTTGTGTAGGTCAGTAAACATAACTGTCAATGCCAAATATTACGGAAAACTATCAAAATGTATGCATTACAAGAAACTACGCTTTTACATCTTTTGTTTTCTATTAATTTTTTTATTTTGGTTTTTCTAAAAGAATGTGAGTTAATAGAAAGAGGAAACAAGGATTACAAAGGTTCTTCAAAAAATAATATATCATCATCAACAAGTATACAAAAACAATCTTATTATAATCCAAGAAATCCCTTCAATTTCTTTATCATAATCTTGTTACAAAATCAACAAAAAAATACAAGGACCGGTACCTTTTGAAAATTTAAGGCATTCGAATTCGACTACAATCAAATAATTAAAGAAAAGCAAATATAACTACCTAAGGCACAGCCATAAAGATTTCTTTTTTTCAGCAATGCAAGAAAAAGATAGAACACATTGGGTATGCAAAAAAATAGTATGCCAAAATTTACTCCAATTATTCTTATTTTATTAGTTTTATGAATATAACTTAGCAAAACCAATTACAAAAGATAACTCCAGTAATAACCCTAAATTACATAGAGAATACAAAAGAATAACCATAGGTTTGCCATGAAATGAAAGGCAAGATTACACTAACCTCCAAAACTTTCATCATATAATCATTGAAACTCCTAAGATTATCCTTTTGAGCTTCCTGGACAGCAGAGACCATTGCCATTTCATGAACCTTAGAGCAAAAAAGAGTATTCAATATTGTCAGAAAGAATACTATTCAATGTTACAATACCACACCCATCAATGAAAAGTTTAAAAAAAATGAAAAACAATAATAATTGTCATCGACAAAGGACATTTCTTTAACTTTGACAAGTGATTTATTGAAAAAACCAAATTCAGAATTCAAACATTATATTTGAATCCAAAGATACAAATATTTCGCACTGAATGAATTTTCAAACAAGTGGACTCAGAGTACGTTATAGATAACACTGATAAAAACTATCCAAATAGAATCAATTTGATGTCTAACAATTATTCAAAAGTGATACTAATACTTTTAATAGTAGGTCCAAGATAGATGACGAGCAATTTGAAAGTGGAAATTACCTGCTGCAGATACTCCTCAACACTTGTTGCCTCAACAGGAAAAACATCCTCAAAAGTTGTCTTTATACAACAACAAAAAAAAGAGCACAGCATTAGCAAAATATGTGAGTTGAGGAATGTAAAGAAGCACAGCAAAAGCAACTAAGATAGTATTTTGACGTGAACTTCCAACCAAATTACTTTTGTTTTCAAATAAGGCTATCAATAAAACAACAAAGGCTGCAACTTAAAGAATGGATACTTAGAAATAATGAAAAACGATATGTTATGCATAAAATATACAAGTAACGGACAAATAAATAGAATACTACAAGCCGAGAAAAAGCAAAAATGTTCAATGTATAAATAAGATTGCAAAGTTAATTTTAAGCGGTACCTTCAACTCAAACGACTTCAGATCCCTTGCAAGCTGCTCTGCATTTATACCTTCACGGGCAAGAAGCCTGTACATGTACATGAAAAAGAAATAACAAAGAAATCATCACACTAATTTCCTAAGAGCTTTCGAGAATTCAAGCAACTTCTACTTTAAGAAAATGCTGGAAGCAATGCCCCCCTTTTGAGAGAAACCAAAAAGTATTTGAAAGAACAAATAGATATCATTATTAAAAAGAAAAGAAAAACTATCAAACAGCTCAAAGCAATCAAATTAGGAACTAATCAAAAGACAATTTGAGATTTTTCAAATTCTCTGATTTCTAAATGATAGAACAATTTACGCAAAATAAAAATCAGAACTTCTCATTAACAACAACAAAAGAGTACCTAGTTGCAGCAATGGATTGTGAAGGCGCCTCAGCTCTTACTGTCTTGGATTTAAGCTTCTTCGATAACGCTTCGAGTTGATCCAAGTTCCTCTAAACAATGTACAAAAGTGAATTCAAAATCACAGATCCCAAAAATCATAATTATATAGTTAATCAAAAGCTATTTCAAATTCATCAACCAGTGAAAATTCTAACTAACAGAAAGTAAAGTAAATTCATTTAATTAAGTCGAATTGAAGCTACACATGGTTCAAAATCAAAATACATTTACACTGAACCTCAAAATGGAATTTATCGTATTGTTTCGTTGCAATGAACATAGAACAGTGAAAAATTGAGCAAGATTAGGAGAACCTGAAGTGGAGGAAACTGAGCAGAAGGAGCAGCTTGTTCGAGAAGCTTGGATGAAGAATGAAGCAGATCGGTCCAACTCGCCAAATCTTCGTTCGCCATAACTCTTCAGACACGAGCTCAACGCAAATGGAACAAGGGTTTTGGAGGTTATTTTCTTCTTAAGCCCTAAAATTTGAAAACCGAGGTTCACTTCTGGTTCTGGAAATGGGGATGAACCGCTACGATTCCTTACGGTTTGTTTGGACCGGGTTCAAGCCGCCAAAAACTGTGTCTTTTTGCTGTGTGTTTGATTTAGGTATGGCAAGATAACAATAAAGGGTATTCATCCAAACTCATCATGGAAAAAATCCGTTTTAATTAATTTTGAGCATGGGTTTGAATTTTCCCGATTACAAAATACGAAAAATGGGTCAGATATTGAGAAATTAGTATACATCCTAAATTCATTTTTCGAACCAGTTTCATATTTTATTATTTAGTTTTAATAATTTAAAATATTAAATATATTATTAATGTTTTAATATTTTGATTTTTTGTTTATTAATTAAAATATTTGAAATGTATGCGTGGAATTTGTTGGGATTGTTTTATTTTATTATTTATAAAATAATTTAATTTTTACAAAAATAAATATTTATATTAAAAAATTGATTTCACTAAATGATGGTGGTGGGCGGTGATGTTAGAAGTAAATATTCAGTAGTAGTATTAGTTTTTGTTAAGCTTAACTTAACTAGTGTAGGTTAGCATTTTGTTTGCGTGACATTATTGTTTTTGTATATAAATTAGTGTAGTTGACAATAGTGGTAAAGTAGCGAGTAGTGCGCGTAACCAAGTAGTGGAGTAACAATTCACTATAATTGTTTTGGAAGAGTAGTGAAAGTTTGTTATTTCAATCATCTATTTTCCTTCATCCTCATTTTCTTCATCTTCTGCACCAACAATTGGTATTTAGAGCTCTGGTTCAGATCCACATGGAAACAGAGGGAAACACGAGTGAAAAGGTGAGGCGTTGTGTGATTGATTTCATTTCTTGAATTCGTGTTGAATTTTTTATCGGAGTCGTAATAGAATTATATTTCTTGATTTTGCGGGATTGGAAAATATTTGTGTTTGGTGAGATCTGAGTAAACTGCATTAGGTTGAAGATGAACGGAAACGGTAATCTGAGTACTAAGCTTCCATTGTTCAATGGCGAGAACTGGAATCGATGGAAGTTTTAGGTTGTGTATTTTTTGGCGCTCAAGATGTTCTTGATCTCGTCAACGACGATTACGTTCTGGTTGCACTTTCGACAAATGTAACGATCAGAGGAATGCTCAGCGTGATCTGAGGAATAAGGATCAGATGGCATTGTTCTATATCCATCAGTGTGTGGATGCGAACGTATTTGAGAAAATCGTTTATTCGACGACGGTGAAGGTTGTTTGAGACACATTATTACGGTGTTACGGCGGTGATGCATCCGTGAAGAAGGTGGAGCTCTAGTTTCTACGTAAGTAGTATGAGAATCTCATCATGAAGAACAGTGAGAAAGTATTTGACTACATTTCTAGAGTGATTCTGATCACAAATGAGATGAATTCATGTTGATAAACTCTCTCTGATGAAAAAATCAATGAGAATATACTTAGATCTCTTACTCCTCAATTTGATTACATTGTGGTAGCAATTAGATATTCTAAAGATTTTATCACCATGAGAAATGAAGAGTTGCAAAGCAATCTAGAGGCATAAAAGTTGTGTCTGACTGAGAGAAACTCTAAAAGAGAGGTAGAGAAGTAGGCTCTGAAAATGGTTTCTAGTAAGAAATATCAGAAGTAATCTTGGTCATAAGCCAGGAAGAGATCTGATGTTGTTCAGAAGTCATAAATCTCAACTTCTAAAAGACAAAATAGTGCTCAGAATGGGAAGGAGAAGTATGACAAGTGAAAGGTTCAGTGTTACTACTGTAAGAAGTTTGACCACTTTGTTGTTGATTGTTGGTCAAACAAGGAAAGGAAGTCAGAAGAAGCAAACATAACCATAAGAGATTTTGATGATGAATTTGTGTTATTGATAGCTTTTGAATATGATGATGCGTATTTGGAAGACCGATGGTATATGGATATTGGTTGCTCAATATCACCTTATTGGAAATAAGAAATGTTTGGTTGATTTTGACTATAGAAAGAGGATAAAGAACGGATGTGTTGATGATAAATACCTCAACGTTGAAGGTATGGGAAATGTTAGAGTAGTTCTGGTATTGGTAAAATTGCATTGATTTAGAATGTGTGGTATGTTCCTGGCATGAAGAGCAATATGATGAGTGTATGTCAATTAATTGAGAAAGGATATTTAGTTACCATGAAGGATAATCTTTTGAAGTTGTATGACTGTAATCAGAAGTTGATTATGAAGTCATAACATGGAAGGAATAAAATAATTAAAGTGAATGTTAAAACTGCAGACTCTGAATGCCTTAGTGAAACAAGTGTTGTGAATTAAAGTGAGATGTGGCACAAAAGATTTGGTCATTTGAACTTCAGAAGCTTAGGGCATCTGAATTCAAAGAAGTTGGTATAAGGATTTCCTGCAATTATGAAGCCAAAGAAGTCGTGTAATGTGTGCATGAGAGAGAAGTAACCAATACCGACATTTGCATCTGAAATTCCTCCAAGAGCAAAATATGCTTTGGGTGTGGTGCATTATGATGTGTGTGGACCATTTCTAGAACCTTCACTTAGAGGGAATAAATACTTTGTGTCATCTGTGGATGATTTCACAGGGATGACGTTGATATCTCTTATAAATTTTAAACGTGATGTACTTACTGAATTTTAGAAACTCAGAATTAAAGATGAGAATCAGAGTGGTCGAACTCTGAAGATTCTCAAAACTGATGGTGGGGGTGAGTACAACTCTACATACTTCAAGAAGTATTGTGACGAGAATGAAATTAAGCACAAAGTGATTGCTTCATACAATCATCAGGACAATGGTCTTGCTGAAAGAAGAAATTGGACTTTAATTAACATGACAAAGAGCATGTTGAAGGAGAAAAATCTCTTTCACACCTTGTGGGGAGAAGTTGTTGCCATTGTAGCACATGTGTTTAACAAGTGCCCAACAAAGAAGCTGAAAGAAACTGCTCCTTTAGAGAATTGGGTTGGAGATAAGCAAAGTGTGATCCATATGAAGGTGTTAGGTTCTGTTTGTTACAAACATGTTCTAGATGCTAAGAGAAGGAAGTTGGATTACAGAAGAAAAGTTGTGTTCCATGTAGGGTATCACAGTACATCTGCTTATAAGCTTTATTGTCATGTCACTAACAAGATTGAATTCAACAAAGATGTTATTGTGAAAGAATCAGAAGTGTGGGATTTGAGTAGGTCTCAATCCAACTCTGGTGTAGTGTCAACACCCGAGTTAACTTCTGAAGATACTTCAGAATCTGATGGTTCTGAAGATTAGTCGTAATCATAAAATGATTCGGAAGGTGACTCTGAAGGCGAGTTTGATTTTGATCCAGATTTTGATGGTGATTCAGACTCTAGTGGAGATTCCAGATTTTGGGATTATCCCAGACTATGAAGGTGTTCATGGCTCTGAAGGTGGTACTTATGGTGTTCTAACATCTAATATTGTTCCAACGTCCGAATAAGATTATGAACATGTTCAGAGGCCAGAAAGAATCGGAAACATACCATGAAGATTTGCAGAGTTTGACATGTTGCAAGATACTAAGGTAGGCTCTGAAGGAGAAGTCATTCAATGTGCCATGTTAGTAGACTCTCAACCAATTAGTGTTGAAAACACTCAAGAAAAAAGTGTGGTTGAAGGCCATGAAAGAAGAACTTAGGGTTATATAAAGAAACAGGACCTGGGAGTTAACAGAGCTTCCAAAGGAGAAGAAAGTCATCAACATAATATGGGTTTTCAAGGTGAAACTGAAGCCAGATGGATCAATTGGAAAACATAAAAGCAAGGTTAGTGTAGCAGGAGGATTTCGACAAAAACCCGAGTTAGATTACTCTAAAGTGATTGCACCTGTAGCGAGACATGAGACAATCAGATTGGTGATTGTGACAGCTTCTAGTAGGAATTGGCATCTGATGCATTTAGATATGAAATATGCATTTCTGAACGGCCCATTGCAAGAAGAGGTATATGTTTCACAACCTCCTTATTTTTGTGAAAAAATAATCAGAAAAGGATTATGTACAAGTTTAAAAAAGCATTGTATGGATTGAAAAATCATAAAGGAATTACGCAAAATCTGTTTCTAGGTTTGGATGACTCGGAAGGAGACATTTTGACCTTGTATGATTTGCTGTAAAATGTTAGCTTGTGAGCGGATAAGGATGACGAGTGGGAGTGGTCGATAGAAGGTGATAAAGTGCATTCCATTAAGTCTTTCTATGAGGTTGCAGTAGCTGATTTAAGCGGTAATGTTTTAAAGGATTCGCAACTTTCGGTTTTTGAAATTTTTTGGGCATCTGACATTCCATTGAAGGTTAAGATTTTTGTTTGGCGTATGGTTATTGATATACTTCCAACACTGATGAATCTTGTGTATCGAGGCATTGTCTCTAATCAACATGATTTGGTGTGTGTGATGTGTTTTCGGGAGTATGAGACTATTTCCCATGTTATTTGTCTGTGCCATAAAGCTATATTAATATGGGAAAAGGTGTTTTGTTGGGTGGGTTTTCCATGGACAAATGGCCAAACTTGTTGTGATTCTGCCTTGTCATGGTTTATGTTGTTGAAAGATCGGTGTAACATTAAGTTCGTTGGCTCGATTTGGTTTATTGTATGTTGGTGCATTTGGAGCACTAGGAACAATATCATTTTTAACTAGGAGATTTTTAATGTCGAGAACATTATCCATATGATTATTCTTATTTATTGGTGGTGGTTGTTGTAAACACCCCAAATTTTCCCTCACCCACTCACACCATGGCTTGTGATCATTTCATATGCATAAATCCAATCATAGCATCTCATACCACATTTTTGATTCACTGCATTGTTTCAAAATCATCTGCATCTAGGGTTTGTGATCTGAGCAATCCAAGAGCTTCTTGAGCCACTCCAAAGGTCATCAATCACTTCAAAGGGGTCCATGTATGTTCAAGCATCATATTGTATCTCCTCAAAGTCAAGAATATCAAAGAATCACAAGAACTGAGAATGGTATGGAAGTAGAGCCAGGTTTGACTGCACAAGTGACCTAGAATTAGGGTTTTGGTTTCAGAGGCCATAACTCCAAATTTTTTGGCCATTCTTGCTTCTATTGGTCTCTATGTGGTATAGGGAGCATGCATATCAATTTTCATGAAGAAATTCCATGGGGAAGTCATATGATCAAGAGTTGACTTTCTAAGCAAGTCAGTGCAAAATCAGGGCATCTGAGACCCCCAATGACCCAACCAAAGGGTGTTCATCATCATTTTGATTATGTATGATCTTTATTTGATCATAGAAGGTGTTAGAAGTTCACAAAATTGGAGAATTTCAAGTCATTTGCAAAGTTGACTTTTTGGGAAAGTTGACTTATGTTGAAAATTGCCATTTTGGGAAACTTTTTCAATCCTTGCTTTTTGATTCAAAAATGCTTCAAATGGAAAAACTTTGGTCATGAAAGTTGTAGAATGGATCATTACCTTTTCAAAAAGTACAAGAACATGACCTAATTCATTTTGGATCAAAAGTTATGGCTTGTCAAAGTTGGCAAAAATCACAAAATTTGAAGTTTTCTACCAAAGAGGCAAAGTTGCAAATTCACTTGTCAAGGCAAATTGTGCTATCAAATGGACTTCTAATCTTCATACAAGCATGTACCAAGACCTAAAAGTCAGATTACATCAAGGGATCACTCATTTTTATGACTTATGGAGCAAGAAATGTCAAAGGGGGCAAACATGAACCAACTTGCAAAACCTATCACAAGTTACAAACCACTTGCTGCATTGCCTCTAGACTTTTTTCATAGCATTCCTTGATTCAAGCTGAGCCAAAGCAAGCCAAAAAGCAAGTTGTACCATTGCCCATACCTTAAGTACAAATCAAGTTGACATTTTGGCCAAAGACCCATACCAATCACCATAGGCCACCAACAACTTTCTGACCTATCACCTTTTGATACATGGACCAAAGCCAGCATAACACTACTCACTTCAAGCTGAAACACACACAATCCATAGTTATCACTTTTTGCTCCAACTTGCAAAAGCATTCGAAACACTCAGCACAGCCCTCAAACACAAAAACAAACTTCACAAACAAACTCAACAGACTTCACTAATCAGAAACCACCCATCACCATAGCCTGAAACTCCCTGAATCAAAAACACGATCACCACCCTCCCTTGAACAGAACTTCTGCCATCTTTCAAACCAGCCATCCTCAAAGTTTTCTAAGCCTCATTCCATCATCAGAGGGTTCAAAGGAGTGGACTTGCAGCAAAGGAAAGGCCAGAAAGCTCAGGACCAGGAGTTTCCATCTCAGGTAGTCATCTCAAACTTTTTTCCAGAAACTCCATTTTAAGTTCTTAAATGATGTTATGTGCTCCCCTGGTCATGGGGATATGATTATTTTTGAAAATGGTTGAGAAACCAGGATGTATGATTGCTCTGAAACTTTTCTGCCCTAAATGTGTTTTGCTTCGATTTGCATGATTAATGATGAAAAAATGATTTTTGTTTGGGGGTTTTGATTCAGTGTTGAATGGGGATGGATTCTGGGCAATTAGATTTTATTTTCATGGCGTTTTGAGAGAGTTAGCAACTTTCAGGTGAGAGTCTCGCCGAAGAAGACGACCGGAAGTCTTCTCCGGCCACCTGAAAGTGTTTAGGGCTAATCAGGGTCATTAATGCAAGTTTGAATGTGGAGCGTTGGATGGGTTGACCTGGGCTGACCCGCGCGTGTTTGAGTGGCTGGGATGCCTAATTAGAAACCCTAATCCATAATTAACCTAATTAATTCAGTTTAATTAATTAAAAATGGGAATTAGCTCAGTTTGAATCTCAACCCTTGGATCTGGCGCGCAGTCTTTCCCTCCTTCCTGAGTTTGAATGTTGTCCCTTGGATGCGCATACTTTTCATTTAATTCAATATTATTTTCATTTTATTCTATTTGTTTTCTACATTTAATTAAAAATAGTAAAAATCATTGAAAAATTCTGAAAATTTTTATTCAAGCTTTTATTAGTTTTCAGAAACCAAAAACATTTTTGTTTTTATTTTTTGCATTAAAATTTATTTTTAAATCATTTAAAAGTTTATTTTTAATTAATTAATGAGAATTAATTAATTAAAAATACTTTTAGGTATTTAAAAATCACAAAAAAAATTCATGAAACATTTAAAACCATTTAGAAACATTGTCCAACTCTCAAACCAAATTTCTTTTTTGATCTTGATGTCTTTTGACAATTTTCCATGGAATTAATTTCATTTTAAGGCATTATTTTGATCCAATCTTCAAAAATTCATTTATGCCTAGCCTTTAAGAGTTGGACCTTGATTCTTTTTGCATTGCATCTTGTTTAGCATGTAGTTTATAGGATTAAATTGACATGAATTGATCTTGCATTTCCTATTTGTTTGACATTTTTCTTGACAAGGTACCTTAAAACCCTAGCAATCTTAAGAAATTCATAACCCTCATTAGGTTAAGAGTTAGAACCCCTCCTTTGGGCAGTGAGTTTGTATAGGTTTAGGGTTCCTTTGAGGGCATTTTGAATTTTTTATCATGATGTTTGCTTCTGGTTTTGGTTTTTGTTTTGTGCATTGATCATAAACCCTAATTTGGGCTTTCATTTGCATCCATCTTCCATTTGTTTGCATACCATGACTTGCCATGACATTTTGTGCATCCATTTGATTCATAATACATCTTAAGACATATTAGAATCATGTTTGATCATTGCATCTTTCATTTATCATGTTGTATGCCATTTGCATTCCATAATTTTTCATGTATGTTCATGGTTCTAAGCATGTTTCTCTTGCATCCATATGTTTGTTTGATCATTCCCATGCCTTGCCTCATGTATGCATCATCTCTTAGCATCATTAGCATCATATTCATGCTTCTGGTTTTGGTTTGCATCATCCCATTTCATCCCATTTTACATTGCATTGCATTTCTTTCACTAACTTTTCAGGTGGTAAGTTGTTTTGAGAAGTGAATTTGCCTTCACTTCTCACAATCTCTTTTCATCTCTCTTGTGCATCATTGCTGCATTTTGTCTTGTGTTTGAGATTGAGCTTGCTCATTCTTCTTCATCTTACTTTCTTTCTTCAAGTGACTTGTCTTCTTAAATGAAGCAAGTTACTTTGCTTCTCTTTGCTCCTTTCATCTGCTTCCTGGTGGTTTCTCTGAAGATCTTTCTTGCAAACCTCATTAACCCTAGGAACAACCAAGCATGATAATAATTAGGGTTTGATTAGTCCCCCCATTTAGATTTTACCTTTGTGTCTCATTGAGTCTTCTCCCCTCATCTCATAATCAGGGACTAAACCCTAAAGGCTTTAAGGCTTTGTGATTAAGCTTATGCCTGCATCCTTCTATTAGGATGGAGTGTATAACTTTAATCCTAAGTGTTAAACCCTTAATGTGTTTAAATCCTTTAATCAATCCATCTAATAATCATCAAGACATCAAGCTTGTAACTTGGGCCTTGCATTAGGGTTCTAATTCTTTCTTGACTGGTTAAGAAGGACTAACCCTAGAGTTAATGGACAAGTCCCCCTCAAGTTGTCTTACAAACTCTAAAAAACACTTCATCATCTTATCATTAACTAAAATCCACTTAATAAAGGCTTTGTTTTGTCATGAGTTTAATCCCTAATCATGGATTAAGTTGAGGAGCTTTCCTCAGCTTAAACATTCTCATCTATTATCCTTCTATTAGGATGGTGTAATGAGTTTGTTTAATCCCTGATTATGGCTTAATCTCATTACTTAACACTAAACAAAAACACCAAAAACATCTAAATGATCACAAGTAGGTTAATGATCTTAATCCTACACCATGGTGATTAAGTGTGAGATGCTGACTTCACACTTAAGGTATTCTCATTACCCCTAATCAGAGGGAAGATGTGATGAGTTTACTAACCCATTGGTTTAGGCTTAAGCTCATTAACTTATGACACATTTCCAAAAGCAATAAAAGACTGAAAACTCAAAAACAAACAATAATCGTCCCCTCCGGGATTCTTTTCTCATCTCATTCACTCATAAACGAGAACTTGCTTCTTCCGTCTAATGCAAGACAGTTTGCACCTGAGCCAGATAGGTCATACACTTGAGCATAAACATGTAAGCAGTTCACAAGTCAGTTTACCTTTCAGTCTCTTTGGGTCGAACTACAGTGTTCTGACTTCCTCATTGCACGAGAGGATACGTAGGCATAACTTAACAGTTATCGAACAAAAGTCTTTGTATATTTCCCTCTTTCAGTATCATTCTTTTAGCCTCATGATCTTGAGCATTATACTCTTGTTCCTACACTGACACTTCTTTTATACACTTCACATTTCTTTTACACTGACACTTGTACATTCCTTTCCAGCTTTGATACACAAATTGCACTGACACTACCCCTTTGAAACACAAATCTTTTAAGCGTGGATCCCGTCGAGTACGACGGACAATCTGGGTGCTAATACCTTCCCAGGTTGTAACCAACCCCCTTTCTCAGTCTCTCTGGTTCGCAACCGTCTTATCCATATCTTTTCTCAGGTCTATGCAGCATTACCTTTCCTTCGGGATAAAAATGCCTAGCTGGCGACTCTATTCATTTCATCCTTTCGCCGACCGTTCGCGTCTGTACCTTCATTTGAGTCATTCTCATTTATTGGGAGCGACAGCTTGGCGACTCTACTCGGGACCCTTATACTGTAACCAGGGCTTCTGGTTCTTTTTGTGGGTTCCTCCTAGCGCTTGTTTGATTTGTGTTTACTGGGGTGTTATGTACTATTTGTGTTTGTATATTTGTTTTATTTACTGCTTTATGTACAGTTATTTATTACTTCCTTTACAGCTTTATATACATCATACTGTTTTGGCTGGATCTGGTTTTGTTGCTTTGGTGGGTGGGTGTTCTATCGAGAGTTTAAGGTCCTATACCTGGGACCTGAGTGACACCTAGGCTAGAGTGGTTCATATTCTTTCCCATTCCATTTCGGTCTGGTGCGGGAATATGAAACACGGTTCAGATATGGGTTTCTTCTTGAGAACTCTGTGCTACAGATCTCCTGTAGTGCTAGGGCCATCTGGGAAGCCTGCTAAGTTTGGATGACCTTTACTATGACCTTCAGAAACTGAGGTGAATTAGAGGAGGATCTTTTATGATTATTATAAACACTGTACCTCCGGGTTAGAAGTGTTTACACTTCTCATAACTGATCCAAGTCTGAGGATCCTTGTTTTAGAACACCACCTGTGAGGGGGTTGGGCTGTTTACAGGTTTGCAGGAACCATTAGCCACATCATACCCTGATACTTATTATGTTTGAGAATGCTTCACTTTGGGACAGTTCTTGTGATTTTTTTAACCCTGGATATGTGACTCTTTATTTGAGTCCCCCACATTGGTTACTGGACTTATGAACCTCCATCAGGACTTCTTAGACATACATGGACTTATACCAAGGCAGTAGTCAGATCCAACTTGATCACAAACCCTTGCATATCATTTGCATACTCATCATTGCATCATTTTAACATGTGTTTATTTGTTTTTCAGGGTATCCATATTACATTTGCCTTGGTTTTGACCCCTTCATCTGCATAGGCCCTTTGTTCACCAGCTATCTGCTTCAGCTACCTTCATCAGCTACCTGCTTCAGTCACCTGTATCACCAGTATCAGCCTGTCAGTGGCCCATCTCCAGTGTTAGTCTCCATCATCAGCATCTGTCTCAGCTCTTCATCAGCAGACATGGCACCCAAGAAGAGCAACATCTCCTATCATTTCTTTGAGCCTGAGCTGGCTGGCATCAGGAAGGTCCAGGCCCTTATTACTCCAGACCATATACCACTATTCAGAGAACATTATGGAGGCATCCTTGATGTGGTTATGGATTTGGACCCTTCCTAGAGGAGCTTGATTCATACTTGCCTGTAGTTCTATGATCCCCCTCTGAGGTGCTTCACCTTCTAGAATTTTCAGTTGGGACCCTTGTTGGAAGAGTATTCATCACTGATTGGTGTACCTATCAGGGGTGGAGTCCCCTTCAACCCTGAAATGGCTTTTCCCAGTAATGAAGAAGTGGCAAAAGCACTACATCTGGAACCTATACTGATTGAGCAGAACATGATAGCAAAGGCTGGAATCTCTGGTCTACACTTGGATTTCTTGACCTCTCAGGCTATCCTGAAGGCCTCCTTGGGGGAATGGAAGGCGGTCTGTGCATTATTAGCCCTCAGCATATATGGGGTTATATTATTTGCAGATGAGCCTAAGTTTATTAGCAAGAATGTCATTCATCTTTTCATTCTAAGGAACCCAGTGCCCACCTTACTGGGAGATTTCTATTACTCTGTTCATCAAAGGAATGAAAAGCAAAGAGGAAGATTGGTGAGATGTTGTGCTCCCCTGTTCCATACCTGGTTGCTCAAACACTTGCCCAAGACTGATGCCTTCTTGAATCCTCACCAACAGAAGAATTGGGCTAGGAGGCTTGTTGCTTTAACCTCAGATGACATCAGGTGGTGCACCCAGAGCACCAAGGGCAGGGACATCATTGCTAGTTGTGGGCAGTTCCCCAATGTACCTCTGATAAGGGTGAAGGGTTGCATCAACTACAACCCTCTGCTATTCAAAAGACAATTGGGCTATGCATTGGTCCACCCTCCTAGAGTGCAAGATCTAGCTGAGACCCTTTATTTTGAGGTTAAGCCTAATCTGGCTACTGTCAGGCAAGCATCCTGGGCTTGGGACAATGTCCAGACCAAAGGAATGGCCATTCTTGGGAGATGCAACAATGTGGCCTCAGCTCAATATTATGAGTGGTCTCATGCCAGGGCTCAAATTTCTGGGATGCCCTTCACCATTAAGGATGCACCTGGGCCATCCACAGCACCACCTCCAGCCACTGTCAGCCTGGAAGAGTTTGAGAAACTGAAAGAGAGGAATGAGAATTTGGCTGAAGCCCTGAAGAGAACCCTCTGGGAGAGGAGTGATGGTCGTCTGGACATTGAAATGTTAGAAAAGCTTAAGGTGGAGCATCTAGCCAGGATTGAAAAGTCAGAGGACTACATCAAGAAGTCAAGGGCTGGGGAGCAGATTTTAAAGAATGCCTGTAAAGAGGCCCAGTTCCAGAAGGCCAGGACTGATCTCTATCTGAAAGAGAGTCAAGCTAGGTGGGTCAGGATCACTGAAGCTCACACTCAGGAAGATAAGAGAACTCAAGACAGGATTAAGCAGCTAGAGGCCAGTGCAAAGGAGCAACAGGAAGCCCTGTTAGCAGCCCAGAAGGAGATCTCAGAATTGAAGCTTAGGGCTAGTGTGAAAAGGTCAAAGGACCAGGGCAGACACAAGAAGCTAACCACTGCAATTGCCACCAGGAATCTTCTTATCAGGAACCTCACGGAGCATCCAGCTGACCCTGTAACTGAAGCACTTCTGAAGGAAGTTAGGGAGGATGAGTTTGGTCTTGGTGTCTGACTTTTGCTTGTTGTTGCTTTCATTTCATGTACTTTGCTTTTATGTTGTACTTTTGACCCCTCAGAGGGCATGTATTGTAAAAAACAAACTATGTATGATTAACCATTTTGTAATATATTAGTTTGTTTCATTTGAATCTCTTTCTCCCAAGCAACATCAAAGCACCTTCCTCAGGGGTCTGGAAAGGTCAAAACCAAATGCCAAGCCGGATACCTTGGAAGCAAATAAGCATACTGCATTGCATACTAACTCTTTGATTTGTTTTGTAGGTTTTTGTTTTGTTTATTACTAACTCTGTTGTGATTCAGGAACTATTGCTCGACGTCGGGTGTTCCCACTCAACCGTCCACACAGATATCCCACTCGCAACAACCTTCCGGGTATACAAATGGACCAAGTACAGCAGGACCTTACAGAGGTCAGGACTCAAATGGCCAATGAGAGACTGGAGATGAGAAATCAGATGACCCAGTTCATGGAGGTTATGAATGGTTTGGCTCAGAGCCAAGAGAGATTAAGGGCATTAGTAGAAAGGGAGACCCAAGAGGAACCCCATCTAGGGACTAGGGGAACAAGCAACAATGAGAGGGTTCAGCCTCATGTTAACCCACCTGTGTATGGGCCCCACCTTCATCCAGAGATCAACATCCCTGTTAATGTGCAAGGGAATGCCACTGCGGGCAGAGTATTACAAGAAGACCCCCAAGAGGATCAATTCACTGTGATGGGAGCTGGGGACGAAGCCTATGACAGAAGGCTAGATGAAATTGCTGAGAAATTGAGATCCCTGGAGTCTCAGAATTCCCTGGGCTTTGATGTTATGGACATGGGTCTAGTGGACGGGGTAAGGATTCCCCACAAGTTTAAACCTCCGTGCTTCGAGAAGTACAACGGAACTTCCTGTCCACGAACCCACTTACAATCCTTTCTGGGGAGGCTGAAGGCATACACCATGGATGAAAAGCTATGGATGTTTTATTTTGAAGATAGTTTAACAGGGGCTTCAAGGGAATGGTACTCTCACTTGACCAGAGCAACCATCAGATGCTGGAAGGACCTAGCTGAGGCCTTTATCAGACAATACCAATACAACTTGGATATGGCTCCTAATAGGACCCTCCTGATGGGAATGTCTCAATCATCCAGGGAAAGCTTCCGGGAATACGCCCAGAGGTGGAGACAGCTTGCTGCTGCTGTCCAGCCACCCATGTCGGAAAGGGAAATGGCCGACATGTTTATGAACACCCTCCAAGGGACATACATCTTATCATTAACTAAAATCCACTTAATAAAGGCTTTGTTTTGTCATGAGTTTAATCCCTAATCATGGATTAAGTTGAGGAGCTTTCCTCAGCTTAAACATTCTCATCTATTATCCTTCTATTAGGATGGTGTAATGAGTTTGTTTAATCCCTGATTATGGCTTAATCTCATTACTTAACACTAAACAAAAACACCAAAAACATCTAAATGATCACAAGTAGGTTAATGATCTTAATCCTACACCATGGTGATTAAGTGTGAGATGCTGACTTCACACTTAAGGTATTCTCATTACCCCTAATCAGAGGGAAGATGTGATGAGTTTACTAACCCATTGGTTTAGGCTTAAGCTCATTAACTTATGACACATTTCCAAAAGCAATAAAAGACTGAAAACTCAAAAACAAACAATAATCGTCCCCTCCGGGATTCTTTTCTCATCTCATTCACTCATAAACGAGAACTTGCTTCTTCCGTCTAATGCAAGACAGTTTGCACCTGAGCCAGACAGGTCATACACTTGAGCATAAACATGTAAGCAGTTCACAAGTCAGTTTACCTTTCAGTCTCTTTGGGTCGAACTACAGTGTTCTGACTTCCTCATTGCACGAGAGGATACGTAGGCATAACTTAACAGTTATCGAACAAAAGTCTTTGTATATTCCACTCTTTCAGTATCATTCTTTTAGCCTCATGATCTTGAGCATTATACTCTTGTTCCTACACTGACACTTCTTTTATACACTTCACATTTCTTTTACACTGACACTTGTACATTCCTTTCCAGCTTTGATACACAAATTGCACTGACACTACCCCTTTGAAACACAAATCTTTTAAGCGTGGATCCCGTCGAGTACGACGGACAATCTGGGTGCTAATACCTTCCCAGGTTGTAACCAACCCCCTTTCTCAGTCTCTCTGGTTCGCAACCGTCTTATCCATATCTTTTCTCAGGTCTATGCAGCATTACCTTTCCTTCGGGATAAAAATGCCTAGCTGGCGACTCTATTCATTTCATCCTTTCGCCGACCGTTCGCGTCTGTACCTTCATTTGAGTCATTCTCATTTATTGGGAGCGACAGTTGTCACTACGTGATAATGGCAATAGAAGTTGTAGTTTGTATGATTAGTTTAAGTACCCTTTGTACTTTTTGTAATCCATCCATTAAGTTTTTTGTTTTTTTTTGTTTTTTTGTTTTAATGGGTTGGAGAATCCATTTTTCTCCTTTTAATCTTATTTCATTGCTTACAAAAAAAATGGATTGAAACAGGCTCCTAGAGCATGAAATTTGAAAATTGAATCATTTTTCAAGCTCCAGATTCAGAAAGTGTGAGATGGAGTATGGCGTTTATGTTTAACATACTTTTGAAAGAAATATGATTTTGGTGTGTCTCTATGTTGATGACATATTATTAACAAGAAGTTATGAATATGAGATATCTAAGTTCAAGAAGGTGTTGATGAATGAGTTCGAGATAAATGATTTAGGAAATATAATGTATTTTCTATGGATGGAGTTTATGTACTCTGAAAAGGGTATCATTTTGCATCAACTGAAGTATGAACACTGCAACATTTATCGTCTTTTGTAACGTTGGAAAAATGTTGCAACCGTTATTAAAATTGTTGTCTAAAAGAATAGGCAACAATTTCGAAGAGTCTTCTATACGAGTGTTGCCTATTGCCTAAGGGAGTGCTTCTTTTCCTCTTTGGATACATTATTCATAAATGTAGCCTATAATATTTGAATAGGGGACGTTTTTTCTTGGACCTTGAGGCAACGCTTCTTAACTGTCTCTAGAAGCACTAACAATTATAAAGTCTTGCCTTAGAGTAAAATGGGCTTTTAAAAACTATCTACCTATCCACCATTCAACCGTAATCAAGAATTAATTAATTATTTTTATATAAAAATAAGGACAATTGTAGGGCTTGATTCATATAAAGTACTTTATTATACATCAACCAACAAGAGCTGAACTTATACACAAGATTTTTTAAATTAAGTAATGCAATACATGAATTAAATTTTGATAATAATTAGGAAGAATTGAGTATATACACAATATTCTTCAAATTAATATAACAACTTAGTTTATCAATCACAAAAATTATGTACTCATAGATATGAATAAGTGGTGAAATTGGTTTGTTACTCGAAGTACAATAAATCCAACTGCTCCAATAATGATTATACATCAACAAGTTGGTGTGGTCACCCCACCCATCATCAAGCTCCTTCCTCTTTTATACATTAGCATCTATATAGATTCTTGCATGCTCCTCAACTAGGACATGCACATTAGAAACAAAAAGTTGACTTGGTGTAAGAGGCTCAACAATAAGATGCAAGTTTTTATTGTTCAATTGCTTTTTCCAGTTGAATATTCTTTAGAAATATCTATTAATCCTTTTGTTTCAAGAACCAACCCTCATAATTTACTCTAAACAAAAAGTTTTTATTTCTTTACAAAAGAACTATTATTAGTTATGACCATATTATATGACTACATTTAGTCTGCAAATACACACTTCACACTTCTAATAGAAATTCTAAAATACACCGAAGAAAAACTCAGATATAGAGGAGCAAAGAAATATATTCAAAGGAGCTTAATCATAGATACATAGGATCAAACATTCACTCTTCCAGCCTCCAAATCAATAGAAAATATTAACTAAAATGATATAATTCATATAATTAAAAAAAAATGAAAGGGTTTTGTTTCTTAGAAGAATTGGGGAAAGAGATAACAAAAAAAGAAAAGAAAAACGATTTTGAATAAGAACAATTTCGATATCAGTAATCATCATCAGGAAAATAAATTTCAATTTTTTTGGCGAATGAAAGTCCAAATTGATTTGAATTTTGAGGGAAAAAATCATTTTCGGTGGCTTTGAGGGTGGAAATGATTTTGTTTTTTAGGATAAAATTGATTAATGTTTTGAGGTGAAAATCAAAATTGATTTAGATTTTGAAGTTCAAAATGAATTTATCAGGTTTAAGATGAAGATCTATATCAATTGTATTTAGGTTTTAAATTGAAACGAAAAGGAAATGTGAAAATGAAATATGAAAATGAAAATGCAAAGTAAAAACAAAACCTAGAAAATCGATTTGGAGGGGGGGAAGTCGATCTGGGCATGGAGGTAACAACGCTCGTGAGAATCTCAAGAGGTTTATATCCACTGAAAATGATGGGAAGGGTAACGTTTAGCATTTCCCAATGAACGAATCACTTTTTATGTAAGTACAAGCCTTATTATTATTATTATTATTATTATTATTATTATTAAGTAAACTAATTTTCTTATAAAAATGACAAGTAAATAAATTTTTATGGTGAATACTTCGGTACCCTTGAATTTAATTGGGTACCGGTACCTTTAACCAATCAAAACTCACTATTCAATGTCACGTCACTTTATTATTTTATTTTATTTTAAAATAAATTAAAGTTTTACCACAATTTATACTAAAGGTACCGGTACCCAATTACTTATCATGGGTACCTAAGAATTTGTCAATTTTTATACCTTAAAGAAGATTACTCCTATAAATTCCTTTTCAATTTTTTTTACTTTATTCTTTTCTCAATTTTTTTTAAATATATTTTATTCTGAAACATAGATAGAGAGAAGTGAGTTGATCAGTTTGACTTGTTTTTTTTCTTTGGGATGACATGTGTATAGTTTTTGCATTTGCGTATGTTATAGTAGTATATTATTAAATTAAGTGTTAGATGATTTTTTATATTTAAATTTTTTCTAATAAAGTTTAGAGGAAAATATTTATTCTTTAGTGTATAAGTTTGGAGAAAAGATTGCCACCAAAAATTTGATGTTGCTAAAGTTTTATGCAACAATGCAGGATTGTAGTTTTTTATTAGAACTAATGTAAGAATCTAAAATGTCCTCAAAAGTATTTAAGGGGACAACTATCAAACATTGCTAAAGAAATAGTACTATGACGTTCCAAAATTGTCCCTAAAAGTAGTTAAGGACATAATTAACAATTGTTGCCAAAAAAAATAAAAGAGTGACACTCCAAAAACGTCCCCAAAAAGTATTTTAGGCAACGATTTATCAAGGGTTGCAAATATATTTTTGTCAACAACTATAAATTGTTGCCTATACGAATTTTAGGCAATAATTTTTACATGTTACCTAATAAAGTGTTGTCAGAGACAACAAATGTTATAGTGGAACTTGACCTTCTGAAGAGATTCGAGCTGCTGAATTATAAGGCTATTGTCACACAATTAAAAATAAATCACAAATTGGATTCTGATCCCGAGGGTGATAATGCAAATGCTACAACTTTCAAGCTGTTGGTTAGCTCTCTGAGGTATTTGTGTAATATCAGACCTGATATTTGTTATGCAAGTTGGAATGGTGAGTAGATTTATGAATAAACTGAAGTCGTTTCATTACCAAGTTGTCGTCAAGATTTTTGAGGTATATTAAGGGGACTCTAAAGTACAAAGTTTTGTTCCTTTATGGTTAAAAGGCTAATTCATAGTTGATGTGTTACTCAGACTCTGATTGGGTGGAAACAAAATTGACAAAAAAAGTACTTATGAATATTTGTTTAAGTATATGAGAGGTCATATTTCTTTGTGTTCCAATAAGAAATCAATTGTTGCTTTATCAACCTGTGAAGTTAAATACATTGTAGGCGTTGTTAGTTTTGATTAACTGAATATGAATTAAGGGATGGTGTTAGAAGTAATTCATATTCAGTGGAAGTGTTAGTTTTGTTAAGCTTAATCTAGCCAGTGTAAGTTAGCATTCTGCTTACATGACATTATTGTCTGTGTATATAAACTAGTATAACTGTCAATAGTGGTAGAGTAGCGAGTAATGCACGCAACCCAGTAGTTAAGTAACCATTCATTGTAATTGTTTTGGAATAGTAGTGAAAGTTTATTATTCCAAACCTTTTTCTTTTATCATTTCCCCCATCCTCGTCTTATTTATCTTATGCACCAATTGGTGATACTCGCACCCATTTGAGACAACTTAGATTTTAATTCTCCATCTTTGATTGGTTTGGGGCAGGGAACAGAGGTTATTTAAAATTTTGGGTTTGGGTTTGAGGAGACAAAAACTGTCTCTGAACTGCTTTGTTGTCATGCTTAGTTTGATTTGATAAAAGTGGGGAAAAGAGACTCAACGGGAAAAAGAAAGTTTTTTTAACTCTTGGTAAGTATCTTGTGATGTGATAATGTATGATTATTTTGGATGAATTTTGCGTGTGTGTGTGTGTGAGAGAGAGAGAGAGAGGGAGAAGTTGAAGAAAAATGTTACACTCTTGTTGTTTGATTTAGAAAGAAATTAAAGAGAAGTTGTCACACTTTTGCTCAAAAATGAAAAGAAAGGGGAAAACAACACCCTTCATTTTGCACTCAGAGCGTAAATATCCATCATACTCGCTTTTGTTATTTAAATTGAGTCCACTTATATTTTTATATTATGTCACACTTTCATATTTTCTAAACAACTTTATTACATTTTTCAGATATCCATACAACTCATCATCCAACAAACTCTTACATAGTGGCTTTAAATATTGTGTAGAAACAATCTCACCATACCGATATTTAGTGTTAGTATCTTGAATAGTGAATTTGCATGGTGTATTGTATTTGCAAAACTTCAAATTTCTCTATTTCAATGTCTCAACCCTATTTATTTGACACAGTAAAAAATATTTGTTTATTTATTTTTAGATAAAATGAAAGAAATAGACCTTGTTTCTTTTTATTAAAACAAAATTTAATTTTCAAATTTTTTAATTAATTAATGTTTGTTAATTAAAATTTTCACTTTTTTTCAACTCTTTTAATTAATTAATTTAATAAATAAATTATAATAAACAACTTATATAATTAACATTTTTTTAAATAACTATGTTTTTCAAAATAAATTCTAAAATAGGCATATTTAAAAAAAAAATACCAAACTAACCATGTTTCAAACAAAAATTTGTTGACAAGATGTGTAACTACACCTATTGGCACGTACAACTTTTGTATCTAGTAGTCACATCATGCGATGCATGCATACAACTTTTGTACACTATAGTCATTGTTTGTGGCGTATTCATACAACTTTTGTACACAGAGGTCAGTGCTTATGACGCATGCATACAACTTTTGTACATAATAGATAATAGTTACTGCTTGTGGCTATTGTGTTGTCTTATTATACCTAAAGGATGCATGTATGCGCCACATGCAGTAACATGACCTATATGCATGTGTCATGCATGTTGACGTCAGTGTATAAAAGTTGTATGCATGGACCAACGGATTTGGCTACATCACTCGCATTTTTTTAACATGGTTAGTTTGGTATTTATTTATTTTTAAAAATGTGATTATTTTGGAATTTAATTTTAAAAAAAATAAAAAATTATAATGTTATTTACTTTTTCTTAGATAAGGACTTCACTGAAAATTTCTTAAATTATTATTAATCTCTATTCACTATTTTTTTCTCTTATATTAAAAATTGCATAAAATTTTCTCTATATTTCTCACATCTTTCTCTCGTCTCACACTTTTTCTCACCTCTTTCTCTCTTCTATATTTCTTCTAACATTCAAACAGATGTAGTGTCGTGTATTTCTTCAATTAGAGCCGTCTAAACTATTTTTAAAGTCTTATGTAGGTAAGAGTTGGTTAGTTAGAAGTATTATTTAATTACAGTTTAATATTGGCAAATATTTTATGAGATTTTATTTAATTGCGATTTAATTTTCATAAGTTTTGAGTATTATGAGATTAAGGTTGTCAGAGTTGAGTTTTTATCATGACTTGTTTTGCTTAAGTAAAATCAAAGTGTAAAATATAAAATCGTAGAGTTTACAGTATATATATATATATATATATATATATATATATATATATATATATATATATATATATATATATATATATATATATATATATATATATATATATATATATATATATATATATATATATATATATATGCATCAAAAAGTTAACATTTTAATTAAATTATAAAGTAAAGATATATTAAATCACAACAATAAAGTGTAATATTCATAAACTTGCATCAAACTACGTAAATATTTATCCATGAAATCATAAAAAAACAATATAAAAAAACAAAAGTTTCATGAGTTTCTCAAGTTCAAATAAAACAAGTGTTTTCATTTTTATCTCCAAATTAATCGAAAGTTCAATTCTTATATAACCTCATATTCATTAGTATTCAACTTAATCAAATGCATCTTCAGGCTATAAAGGTTCGTCAATATTATAACTAAAATATAAATCAGACTTTTTAAAATATAGCAAAAAAAAGATAAAATCAAATCAAATAGTAAATCCAACAATTTTATACATTTTTATCGATTTAGGTTTTAAATTGAGATTTTAACAACCTTGTGTGTGATAGTCCATCTTATGTGCTCTCAAAGATGAGTAACATGAAGTAGTACAAAAATTATATAAGTAAATATAATAAATTATTAATATTTCAAGGTTGTAGGTGAATATGTAATGTCTTTGTTATTTGTACAGTTACTCTTGATTTAATATAGATGTTTTCTCATAATGTAGTGGTACTAAAGTCGTGTCAAAAGTCTTCACAACAATGTGTTGGTGAGGTAGTGCATCTTTTGACAAAGTGAGTGTTAACGACATTACAAACATATGTATGCGTTGGTGAGGTAGTGTATTTTTTTTACAAAGTGAATGTTAATGACGTTACAAACATATGTGAATGAAAGAGTTTTTGTTTGAGGGAAATATACAAGTGGATTACCTCATATTTGAGTGGCAGATTATTATGGTATAGGTGAGTTAGACTCATAAGTAAGACTCATATATTTGAAAGAGTTAAACTTAAGCACCTTATAAGTAAGACTCATATATTTAATGGTTCAAGGTATTAAGTGAAGATGCATTATTTTTCTTACTTATTTGGTTGCTCAAAATTGAATGTGGATGCTATTCTCTTGACCCAACAAGTAATAACAACCAACTAATATAAATATCTCTCTAATATCTTTCAAAAAGTAGAATATATTTACTACACTTCTAACTTTAAAAGTACATAAAAATAACATGAAATGGTGGAAAAAGATAGACTAAAAAAAGATAATTTTGTTTAAGCAGAGTATCTATTTTCTTTATGGGTAGAAGTCAAAATATGAAATTGTTTGATTAAAATCGTATAAGCAGTTTTCTTGATTCTTTATTCTTTATTCAAATCATTCACTCACTCGACTCGAATCATACCACTTATTATTGACTCGAATCAAATGGGTGTTTTTCTTCTTTCTTTTTTTACATTATCTCTGACACATAAATAAAATATTTTTCAAAATCTCTCTCACAACATCTATGATTTATAACATACTACCCATTTTTCTCTCAAACTTTCAAAAAGCATTTTGAGTTTTTGTTTTAAGATTGCAACTCAAATTTCACTTTATCTTCAACCTCTAACTTCTACCATTGTCGTTTGCTTTAACTTCTCATTATTTTTGTGATGTGTGTGTAGGTTCATTTGTGATTAACATTTTATGAAGGTTTGGAGATTTAAAGTTGTTGTCTTTATAAGGTTGTGGTTGGGATTGACAATCTAGCTGTGAAAAAGAACGAGTTTATTTTCTTAAGATTGCTTTAGTATAATTGTGGAAGTTTTTACAACTGGTGTAGGAGTTTATATTGCCTTTTGACAGTTCAAGGTTTATACAAGGAATCAGTAGGACTTAATAAAAGTGGTTGTGGAATGTACGTTTGTAAAAGAATTATTTAATCTAGAAGGTGGAAGTGAAGATCTAATAGAGATTAGTTTCATATATTGTATACATTCAAAGAGAAAAACAAGATCGGTGATTGTTTAATTTTAAGCATTATCTTGAATCTTGTGATTGTATTGAAAAACCATGTAAAAATTATCAAATCAAAGTGGAAGACAATAAATTTTTAATGGGAAACCATTGAAGAATGAAGTAGGTACAAAGTGAGGAAGAGCTTGTTGAACCACTATAAATCTAGCATACTCTTTCTATCTCTTTCCATATCTCTTTTATATTTTGTTTAGAATTATATGCTTAGGTTTTACTATTTTCTTATAAATTGCATGTTGTTAGGTTTTTCCGCCTCCATAGCCATTTCATGTATATAATTAGGTTTGTGTTAGATCAATATTCTAAATGGTCTAACTCGTGATTAAACCTTAAACATGTAATAATAGATTTCTTAATCAATTAAATAAATTTGATTTACACATCACGTGTAATGAAAATTTAGATCAATTGAAGTGTTAATTGCTTTAGTGTCTTCATCTTTTATTTGTTTTGTTTGCGGTATAAGTGTATACGACAATCATTCCAATCGCATATGTTGTATAAAAATTTTGATATGCCGAGAAATTTCATTAAATTCTTATTTCAGTTTTTTTTTTTAAATTGGTCTGTTACGAAACCTCTATACAACCCCCTCATTTTTCTAGACCATTCGAGTCAATATTCCCCTTCAACAAAAAGTATTAAACTTGGGAGTTATCGTTGATCAGGGAAGATTTTTATTTTAATTTAAATGTTCATCTCACAAGTTTGTTCCTCGAGGACAGGTAATTGTTCAAGTTTTGGGTTGTGATGACATCAGTCATATTATCATTTTCAGCAAGTTTTTACATTGTTTTGGTTAGTTTTTTTACTAACATTGCGTGAATTTTAGTAAGTTTTAACAGGAATCAAATTATGTTAACCATACAACACTATTCACGCACTGTGGAGGCTACAACGACGAGAAGCAAAGATAACACACAGTAAATTGAACTTCAGAAAGATTAGTCCTGCTAAAATTGAATTACAAACAAGGAGGGTCGTGACACAATCCTATGCTTAAATAGAATAAGAGTTAGTTTATTAAAATTTTGTTATTAACACATTGAATCATGGTACAATAAGATCGTATCATGGCGCAATTTCTGTGATGAGAAACCTTATATATGACAAAATTTTGGTGTAAAATTAGGGGTTCCGAATATTGATAATCGAGAGACAGTTGTATAGTTCCAAAGGAAGAAAACTGATGCTCTATCGCCATTATAGTCAAATTATTTCCTTGTAATTCGTTTATTATTTATCAAACTCTTTAGCTATGAAGCTTGTACCACAAGTAGTTAAGTTTCCTTTTATTATGCCTTTGCAAATGGATTTGTTCAATAACATTTATGCTTAATTCTCTTGATTCACTGACAAATGTTTTGATTGATTACAAGTTTTGAATGAATATTAACCATGGCTTTTACAACTCGACCTAACTTTATTATCCGACCTATAATAGCTCTAGACATGGGTTTTGTTTGATTTGTGATATATGAATTAATGTTTGATAAAACCTTCTTCAATTACGAATTCACCTACGACTTCAGGGAGTTTTGATTAAAAAAAGGTTTATGCATCAAGACATTGGTGTAACTCTTTTATTATTTCATCATGATAATAAGGATGCAGTTGTAGTTTTTTCCAAACATATGCTTTGCATACAACTCATTAAATTGCTGATCAAGTAAATTTTTAATTTCCTAGTCGAAATTATAAAAATCCTTGTGGATGCAAACTTTAGAATCCATAGTACTTTGTGGGTTCATCACAATATTACTTGCAACGATTTGGTACAATTTTCAAATTTCCATCAAACTCCTTTTTTTTTTTTAACAAATGTTCGATTATGAATAGTAAAACATATGAATAATAATATTAGAAAGTGTTTTGTAGATGAATTTTTCCCAAGTAGATAATTTTTTTTTGAACCGTCATATTATAAGTCATTGTATATAAGACATGTCCTTGATCTCATTCATATAAAAAAATGTTTTTGAAAGCTTAATTGGTATGCTACTCAATGTATCAAGAAAAACCAAGGATGGGATAAATGAAATGTTAAACTTGTAAATAATGAGATTAAAATCAGAATTCAAACCAATTAAAACCGAGAATCGTATATATGAGATGGTGTACTCAATTGAGCATTATATGAAGATACCAAAAGGGCGTATTTTATAATTGTTTTACAATGACCGACAAAGAAGATGAATATGGGTACAAGTTAGAGAAAGAAGACGAAGTTGTTGTTTTATTGGATTTAATTGATTTTCAAAATATAAAATCAAAAGGTTAAAAAATAATTGAATAGGCTAAATATTTTAAATTTAATAGGTTAGAAACTTAGTTGCAATATTAATATATACGATGATACAAAGTAATTTATATTCGTTGTATAATCCTACGTGACACTTATTTATTACAAATTGCTTGTTTATTGATCGGAATGGTGACTACAAGAAAAAAGTTATTTTAACTTCACCATAGAATTTTCCAAAAACTTTCTATCATAGTACAATTCTATTCAATAATGTAGATATATAATCAAAATAAATCAAGATCTAGACTTATTATGGGCAACATTTAGGTTGTTTCATTATAATTAATAATAAACTCCACTAAACAACATTCTTATCGACTTTAATTAGAAATAAATACACTTATCTTTCATGAGATTTGTTAAAATGACACTAACACCTCTAATTTTAAATATGTACTGAGCTTCCTTAAATTTACATCTGTCAATAAAAATATTGGGATAAATATACAAACCCCCTCTTAATAGGGCGTGATTTGATTTTTCCCTTAAATTTTTTTTTTTTTGGATAAATTTTTTCCTCCCCTTTCCTCTTTTCACCTATTGAACCATTTATCCGCAACCTCACCTCTCTCAAAACACTCATCTTGGTGGTGTTGAAAAAATAGGATTTTCTAAAATGGGGTTGGTTGATGAAATCCCAGCTTCAATGGGAATTTATTTGAAAAATATGACTTATCTTGGGCTTGATAACAACAACCTTGAAGGCCCTATTCCTGAAGAATGCATAACGATGAAATCAACTTGGACAATCTGACTTATCTTCGCGTTATGTTGGTTTTGCTCTTCATCATAGTATTTGAAAAATATGACTTATCACACCAACTTTGAATAACCACCACACAAAAAAAAAGAAAAACAACTTGATCCTAATTAAAAAATAATTATTTTCATATGTTCTTCAAAATATCATCCTTCTTTGTCAAAAAATTTCCTTATATCTTGAAAATAAAAAATGAAAAACCACCGCAATTTATTCTAACCATGCATGCAATTCAAATAAAATTCTATTTAGAAGAAGGAAAGTTCATCTTTGTGAAGAAATTGATTTTTACATCATCAATGATTCTAATAAGTTCTGAAATTTTTTCATAAATATTAAAACATGCATTTGTTTAATAAAAGGAAAACTATTCAAATTTTGTTCAAATAAGATGTGGAAGAAGATTTAGTTTTTTTTTTTTGTAATTGTTATTTTAATATAATTATAACTTTACCAAACAAAATTTGATTTTTTTTTTATTTTTTTTATTTTTTAACCAGTATTAACTGACTACAGTATGGTAGAAAATTCTCGTTGGAAAACTCTATTGTTTTCACCTTAAACATCAACATTAGATATAGTAGGATTGTTGAATTCATGATAAATAAAGGCTATGCATGGTGCGACATTTGTATTAATTGTACATCTTAGACAAATTCTTTCTTTTTCCTAAATTTTAATTATGATAAGATAAAGTGAATGAAGATAGTTTCTTGTGCACACTCATGAGAGAGACCCAACCTGTATCTCATTGACTCCTATCACCCACCAATAAATGCCCATAACTTTCTTTTTGTTCTACTTTTTATATTTTTGCCACTAATTTTTTTGAAGAATCAATAACAAAAAGTTCTTTAATTAAATTTAATGCTTTAAACAAATTTTATTAGTTAATTAGTTTTTTATATTTAAAAAATGTTAGATTTAATTTCATTTTTTTATCTATATGTCACTAAATATACTTGGCAATTGAAAATAAATAAATTATACCTTCAACTCATTGAAATAACATTGTACATGGTTGTTATATATCTAACTAGAATGATTCAACTTACTATCAAATTCAAGACTTCCTTAAAGACTTGGGAGTTTTCTAAGGAAATATATTTAAGAATATTCTTTAAGTTTTTAGATTTTTTGTGAACAAGTTTTTGGATTCAATTTTTTTTAGGGTAATATGATTTGATTAAGAAAGCAAATGGGTCACTGAGGCCGAAACAAGGGGATAATCCAATCTTGGATAACAAGTTCCATTAGATTATGGATGTCAACGTTAGAGAGTCTAGGAATAAAAACAACAACAGTAAAAGAAAAAGACTTTTTGCAAAAAAACAACAATCATTAATTGTTAATTCTGCTTAGTTGAGCTTGACAGTAATTTTGGTAAAATAATCTTTATTGATCATGTTGGACAAGGTATCGTGACATGCTAAAGATATGGTTTTGTTTTGAAGAAAAAATGGTTTTGGAAGATGTCGAAGGAGATGTCCAAGTAAAGGTCTCTCAACATATGCATTAGTAACAGTTTTGTTAACTATTATCATTGAAGAAAATCACTGAATATTCAGGGGAATATTTGTGATCACAATTGGCGTCCAAGTAAGAAGATTTTCAGAGATTGAAGGCTCGAAGATCGTAAATCAGGGAGAATTTGTTTTAGAAACTAAAGATTGAAGAGTTTTTATTTTCTTGGAGAATTTTAGCAGATTTTGTGGGATCAAAATACTGTGAGTTTAAAGCCCAAATCCAGTGTGTTATTTTTCATAAATAAGTTAGTTTAAACATAGGTTGATAACAAGAAAAAGAGATATATTAGTTGAGTAGAAAGTATTAGGGTTTGCTATTTTGTGAACCTTTCTTAGATCATAGTGGATGCTAAGAATATGAGAACTTTATGGATTTGTAAAGTGTGTACTCTAAAACTTTTAAGCATAAAGTGTGTTGTTGGTCACATAGTGATTGTTAAGGAATAGAGGAGGACCTCGACCTATGAAGTGTCTTAGGTAGAAATATAGCACGAGTAGTGATTAAGTGACAAGTTATAAACTAGAGGTTGTTTCACTTCGAATTAATACTATTTAATGGATTTCATTCCTGGATTGGTATTCTCCAGGGTAGGTGTGTTAGACCGAAATGGGTAAACAATTGATTGTGTGCTCTTTAATTTCTGCATATTTAATTGTTCATTGTTTGCAAAAATAGAGATCAGTTTTTCCAACATCTCATGGGATATCTATGATCTGCTACACTAGAATTTCAATTGGTATCAGAGCTAGCACCCTACTGTGTATTGGGTGAGATTCAGGCACGATACTTTCTGGTATAATGAACAAGGAAAAAGTAATGGTAGGAAGACCATTTGCTCTAGACGGGACAAACTATGATTATTGGAAGTCTCTCATGGTCGCCTTTCTTAAGTCCATATATGGCAAGGTCTGGAAAGTTGTGGTGAAAGGATGAGATCTTTCAGTGATGAAAGACAAGGATGGTGTAATCACAGATGTTATGAAACCTGAAGAGGATTGGGACGATGAAGATGACAAACAAGATCGAGGGAACTCCAAAGCATTGAATGCTTTATTCAATGGAGTGGACAAAAACATCTTCAAACTAATCAGCAAGTGTACTGTTGCAAACCAGGCGTGGGAGATCCTGAAGACCGCTCATGAAGGGACGTCTAGAGTGAAGATATCAAGGCTTCAACTTCTTGCAACCAAGTTTGAGAACTTGAACATGAAGGAGGACGAGAGCATTCAGTAGTATCACATGACATTGGTAGATTTAGCAAACCAGTCAGAGGCTTTAGGAGAAGGGATCTCATAAGCCAAATTGGTTCAAAAATTTCTAAAGGTATCTTCCAAAGAGATCGATATGAAGGTGACTGCTATTGAGGAAGCTCAGGATATCAACACATTGAGAGTTGGTGAGCTTATTGGGTCACTAAAGACCTTTGAGGTTGGAATCAGATGCGATTGGCCTGAAAAGAAAAGGGACCTAGATTTTACATCCAATGAAGATGAAGGAGGACAATACACGAAAGGGAGTCTTTCTAGAATTGTTGGGGCTTGAGGAAGACAATTTATTTAGACGCCTAACACCTAGAGACCAAGATAAGAGGCTAGGAACAAGCCCTTTAAGAGGAGGTCAATCCCTAGGAGAAAAACCAGAATTGAAGACAATCAAAGAAAGGGAATCAAATGCTATGAATGTGAAGGGTTCAGTCATGTTAGGTATGAGTGTCCTATGTTTCTAAAGAGAGAGAGAGAGAGAGAGAGAGAGAGAGAGAGAGAGAGAGAGAGAGAGAGAGAGAGAGAGAGAGAAAAGGTCTAACAACATCCTGGCCAGAAGATGATTGTGGCGGTAAGGAGGAATCTGCCAAATAAGTTGGTGCCTTCACGGGAGTTTATCAAGAAGATGAAGTTGATGAGCATACTCTTGAGGAACTTATTAATTCATTTAAAGTGTTATGGCTCAAAAGTGTTGAAATAGTTCGAATAGCAACAAAACAACATAAACTCATCGATAAGCTTCAAGAGTACAAGTCACAAAATCTGAAAAATATCTCTGGTCTCAAATCTGAGATTGGTATGCTCAACTCAGAAATTGAGTATGATAAATGCAGTGAGGAAGATAAATAACAGATCTAAAATTCTATATAACATCCTTCTAAGTGGGAAGAATGTTGGGGATGTTACAGGTCTAGGACACCACAAGAAAAAAATGGTCTGCATCAATTTCAAATGAGATGATCTAACATCCTAAGCAACATCAAGGAAGAAAGTCAAGAAGAAAAAATAAATGGTTGATATGTCATCATTGTGGTAAATTGGGTCAAATAAAACCCCACAGTTACAAATTACATGGTTATCCCAAATTTGATGGTCAGCCTATAAGGAAACATTATTTCACCAAAGGAAAGAAGAATATTGTTGAAGAGAGAATTAATGCCTTCATGTCTCACACCTCCTTGAAGGAGAATACCAGATAGAACTGGTATTTTGATAGTGGTTGTTCTAGACACATGACTGGGGTCAAGAAGAGTCTGAAGAATCTCAAAACCCAATTTTACGCATACGTCACTTTTGGGGATGACTCAAAAGGAAAAATCAAGGGAGTTGGAGATATGTGGCACGATGGGTTTCCTAGACTGGGTGATGTATTACTTGTGAAAGCGTTGACTATAAACATGATCAGCATCAGTCAACTGTGTGATCAAGAGCTTCAAGTTAACTTTAACAAGACAAACTGTATGGTTATTAACAAAGAAAATGAGATCATTATGAAGGGAGTAAGATCGAGTAATAACCGTTACATTTGGATTCCTCACATCATTGTCTCTCTCATAGTGTTTCCATCTAAGTATGATGTTGAGAAATTATGGAATCAGATGGCTAATGAGTCTCTTCTGAAGAGAGTAATCACAAACATGGGTAATAAAGCTTTTTACTCCATCACAAAAGGTATGTTTAAGTATGATACTCAGGAAGTTAAATAAAATGTTGCAACATTGGAAGACAACATGAATAATCAGATGATGGAATACTTGCATAACAAGAAATGTGTGGTGAGAACGAAAGAAGAAACTACCCACTATGAGAGGAACTGGATAAATGTCATACCTAGTGTCAGAACATTGTTTTACGACATCTGGGACAATTTAGGGTATGTAAATATTTATATACACACTAGGTTTCAAGGCGGGCGTTTTCAAACTATTCCAAACTATCACCACACCCTAGCAATATGTTCTTCCTCTTGCTCTGAAAGAAGAAATCATCCTCGGTATGCTCAACTAAAATTATTCAAGATGTCTCATCTCCACTTTATCAAGGATTCTTCAAAAGGGAAAGTTACCTCCTCATCGATTAGGGCACAAGATAAAGCTATTAATGTTGCTCCTTTGAACATGATTTCATGCTAATCTCAAAGATCGCCAAAGCTGAGAAAACTTAAGGTGAAAAGGGCCAAACATCAAGGTTTAGGTAATGTGTCTATAACTCCTGAATCCCCTCCTAACCCTAGAACTAAAAAAGAGATCCATGAAACTCATAAAAGCATTTCAAAAAAGGGTAGTTGAAACTCTCAATGGGGATAGATATAGGAATGCTTCCACGAATTGGAGGTCTTTGATTCAAACTAGACCTCCCGATATTAGGGTTCAACAGGAATCAGGAAAAAAAGCTTATGAAACCGATCAAATTAATGACTCTAAGGAAGAAGAGTCTTCCAGGAAACTTCAAACCTTTACAAAGTCAGAAGTAAGGTATGCTGAAAAAGATGTTGAAACATATTCAAATAAAGACAGTAGCAGTCATGAAGCCCTGAATATTGATGAACTGCCCTCAGATAATTGTTACAAAGATTCTTGATCCTAGTATTACCAAGAGACTTAAACAAAGACGATATAAGGGCCTGGTCATCGAGAGATGCTCAAGGAAGATTGTTGCAGTATGGCCCTCTAGGGCTTGGAGCAAAGTTGAGATTCATTCAAAGAAAAGAAAAAATACATCTAACTCCGACAATTATGTTGAAGAAGATGTCCAGGACATCATCTTTGTTAAGAAATTTCCAAAGAGGTTTGGGATTGTTCCCAAGGAACCTCTTGACAATGTGTCCTTTCACAGCATCGAGAATGCTGCAAAATGGCAATATATTTATCACAGAAGGATTGCTCTTGAAAGAAGTCTAGGAAAAATTGCCCTGGAATGCAAAGATGTTATGAAGCTGATAGATCATGCTAGTCTGATGAAGACGGTTTCTAATTTTGGTCCTTGCTACGATAAACTTGTCAAGGAATTCATTGTAAACATCCATGAGGTTTGTGACAATGAGAAAAGTAAAAAGTATAGAAATATTTATGTTAGAGGAAAGCTGGTGCATTTCTCACCTACCATCATCAATAAATTTCTGGGAAGACCTGCAGTCCCTCAACTAGAGTTTGAAGACACTGATGATCAGGTGTGTAGCGAAATCACATGTAATATTGTAAGAAGGTGGTATGTCAAAGATAAATTATCAGCAGTGAAACTCAATGTTAAGTATGCAATTCTCGATAGGATTGGTACAATAAATTGTGTTCCAACCAATCACACATCCACAATATCCATAGGTCTTGGAAGATTCATCTGCATTATTGGTTGTCGCGGTTGGCTTAAAATCTAGAGTCGTCATCCTATTTTTTTAAGGGAAATAAGGATAAACATAAATCCTAAGGTCCGAGAGTCAGTTAAGTGGGAGGAAGGTGTTAGGAACCCCTCACTTCTATTATATTTAATAGGATCCCTTCTAATATTTCTAGAGTATTTCTTGTTTGTAAAAAATCCCAAGATTTAAATCCAACTTTCTTTATTATCACAAAATCCTAACTTTTCTTAAGTTTACTTGCTAGGGTCTTTGTTTAAAAACCCTATGCATATGTACCCTCAAATTGAGGGATCAGAGCATCATAGTTCAATTTCCCTAACTCTAACCCTAATCCTAATGTTTCTAACTACCTCTTACTAAATTATAAAACCCCTTATTTTAACCCCTTTTAATTATTATTATTTTAAAAATAATAATTACTTTTATAAAATCCCAATATAAATATACCTTAAATAAAACCCCAATTTTTTTTATAAAACCCATAGACTTTTTAAAACCCCAAAGTAAAACCCCATATTTAAAAATCAATCCCAAAAATTAAACAAATATTTTTTTATCCCAAAAATGTATTCAATAGTTTAATCCCAAAATTTTACTAATAAACTTATATCCCAAATAGTAAGATCAATCCCAAAATATTAAAATTCAAAATTTTAACTTTAATCCCAAAATATTCCCATAAAAAAACAAATGGATAAAAACCCTAAAAATATATCAATTCCACATATTTGAATTAAAATTCCTTGAATAAACGTCCCTTAAAAAATTCAGAATTTACAAAATCTCTATTTATTAAAATATTTTATCTATCAAAACAAAATAAATCCAATTATTTAATTAAATAAAAACTCTAAATAACCCCAAAATAAAAGAATAATTATTATATTTTTTATCCCTAAAATTAGTTTTTCACGTTATAATCCTAAACCATAATTAAAATTTTAATTAGATCCCTAATTAAATAAATAAACTAAGGATTTAGTTTAATTAGTTTAAATACATAAATATGACAGAGTCTAAGAGTTCAAAAATAAAAATGGTTTCATAAAAAGTCCCCGTTCACGTTACATATCAGAGCTCCTAGGACACGGACTTCAACACCACATCACTTCTCAAGTACCTGAGTTATCTGTACTTCCGAAGAAGCACAGACGCAACAAAACAAACACAGGGTTGAGAAACAGATTCATAATATAACGGTGCAAACAACATATATAAAGGAGTAATTTTACACCCAAACGCATCATTCTCAAACAATCGATTATCATAATGCAATATGACTCAAATGCACAATGCAACTGCGGTACCGACTCACAACAACGGTTCATTAACTCGAACCCGGATGCATCACTTACGCTCCTACTAAGACACGATCATCCTTGCACCAACGATTCTCAAGGAATCCGAATAATCACTTACGCTCCATCTGAGACATGATTATTCCACCAAATGTATGCGTATGCAGACTCAATAACACATACAATATCATAACATGCATGAACAATGCATACACCACGATCCTCATGATCCCTTTCAACAAATATTACTGCATCATTTCAGTTCATACAAGTATACAATGCATATTATTCATAATTAAAACAATTCACAAGGAAGCATACAATTCATTTAGGCACCCAAACTCTTTCCCTAAAGGTGGTCATCAGGTCCTATAATCACTATTAAAATCACCTTCAAGGTCATATTCCACTAGGGTAATCCTAAATAGAAAGAACTAGTCAAATCCTCCTTAAAACGAACGATTTTTCAAAGTTACAGTGGCCTAACATGGCCTCCTGTGTCCCCTGACACGGCCCGTGTCAGGTGGCCTGGGGACAAGCCCCCAAAAATCACAAAATCACATCCTACAGGGGGCTGACACGGCCGCCCGTGTCCTGTGACACGACCAGTGTCAGGCCTCTTGAAGCTAACTTCTCCAAAATTCCCATTTTTATGATTGCCCGTAGCCTGACACGGCCCGTGTCAGGTCTCTTGTACTCAAAAATCCAATTTTCTCAATTTCTTCCAATTTCTTCTCTCTTTTACACCTGCACGAACTCAATACATTCTAGATCGAATTTAACATCCAAAACAGACCAATTTACATATTTTCTATTTATTTATGCCTATAACATTAATTAGTTTTATACTTAAACTCTCTTAGATCAAATTGGGGAAATTATGAGGTTTTATCCTCTTTCTCACTCATTCTAACCTCTCTAACATTCATATGCCAAATCTCCCAATATCATACATACAACATCAAATATATTATCAATACACAATCTATGATCATATTCATGAACAATTTCATAATATTGCATAAATTCAACCATTCATATCAGAATCTCTTAAAAATACCTAAGGGAGGAAGGAACTCCCAATTACCCTCCTATGCTATATCACCCATCATAAACCCTTTTTCCCCCTTTACCTTAAAATTTAAGCTTTTCTTCACAATTTTGGTCTTGATGCTCTACGATCCGTGACCTTGCCCTTCTTCTCCTCTTTCTCCAGACCTCTCTGTTCTTCGTCCAAAACACGATGAATGAGGTTTGTTTCTCTAATCCCACTTATATAAAACAAACATTTCCACTATTTTATTTTATTTAAATAATAACAATATTATAATAGTATACATTATTATATTATTATTATTCTCATAAAACATTTCTCTCCAAATAATCCAAATAAACCATTATAATATTAATATTTATTTCATAAAAAAAAAATATAAAATTAAGGTGTTACAACTCTCCCCCACTTAATTATTTTCGTCCTCGAAAATGTACCTGAATGAATAGCTCTGGATATGATTCCCGCATCTTGCTCTCCAGTTCCCAGGTAATACTCCCACCAGCAGCTCCTCCCCAAGCTACTCTCACAAGAGGTATCTCTTTGCCTCTCAGTTGCTTCATCTTGCGATCTTCAATTCTTAACGGTAAGGTCTCCACCGTAAGATTATCACGAATCTGCACTTCATCTCTCTGAATGACATGTAAAGGGTCAGGTACATACTTCCTGAGTTGTTACACATGGAACACATCGTGCAAATTCGAGAGTTCTGGCGGTAATGCCACTCTGTAAGCAACCTTGCCTACTCTCTGCATAATCTGATACAGTCCAATAAACTTAGGATCCAACTTCTTAGACTTCAAAGCACGACCAACACCGGCCATTGGGTTTACTCTCAAAAATACATGGTCACATTCACTGAACTCTAAGTCTTTCCTCCTATTATCATGGTAACTTTTCTGCCGACTCTGAGGCACTTTCATTTTCTCTTTAATCGTCTGAATAGTTTCAGTAGTCTGCTGAATAATATCAGGTCCAAGCATTACATTTTCACCCGTCTCATACCAACACAACGGTGTTCTACACCTTCTACCATATAAGGCCTCAAACAGAGTCATTCCAATACTTGAATGGTAACTGTTATTATAAGTAAATTCAATTAGTGCTAAATGTGTGTCCCAAGCACCACCTTTTTCTAGCACACAAGTTCTCAACAAATCTTCCAATGACTGAATAGTCCTCTCGGACTGTCCATCCGTCTGTGGGTGGTAAGCCGAACTCAATTTCAACTTAGAACCCAACGCCTCATGCAAACTTTTCCAGAACTCAGAAGTAAACCGCGAATCTCTATTCGATACTATACTTGACAGCACACAGTGCAATTTCACAACAACCCGAATGTAAATCTCCGCCAACTTTGTTAACTGATAACTAATGTTGATCAGAATAAAATGTGCAGACTTAGTCAACCGGTCTACAACTACCCAAATAGTATCAAGGCCTCTCGCCGTATTCGGCAAACCTGTCACAAAATCTATAGCAATACTATCCCATTTCCACTCAGGGATCTCCAAATGTTGCATCAGCCCCGAAGGCTTCTGATGTTCCACTTTAGATTTCCGACACACCAAGCAAGAATAAACAAATTACGCGATATCTCTCTTCATACCGTGCCACCAAAATAACTTCTTCAAATCGTGGTACATCTCCGTAGCTCCTGGATGAATACTCAAGCTACTCCGATGACTTTCTTCCAAAATTGCTTTCTTTAATTCAATATTATTCGGTATCAAATTCTTCCTCGGAACCTCAAAATACCATTGTTATCCACAACAAAATCACCTCCTTGGTCATTTCCTTCATTAGGTGTCAAATCTACTAATTTCACATCTTGTCGTTGGCCTTTTTTAATTACATCAAGAAATTCATTATTTATTCGCAACATACCCAACTTAACACTTTCAGGTGTCATCTCACACACCATACTCAAGTCTCTAAATTGCTCAATTAAATCCATTTCCTTCATCATCATAGCCGACATATGATCTGTTTTTCGGCTTAATGCATCCGCTACTACATTTGCTTTTCTCGGATGGTAACTCAAGTTAAAATCATAATCCTTCAAATATTATAACCACCTTCTCTGTCTCATATTAAGCTCATTCTGATCAAATAAGTATTTTAAGCTCTTATGGTCACTAAAAACTTCAAATCGCGAACCATAGAGGTAATGCCTCCAAATTTTCAACACAAAAACCACCGCCGCTAATTCTAGATCATGAGTAGGATAATTCCTTTCATGTGTTCTCAATTGCCTTGAAGCATAAGCTACTACTTTTCCGACTTGCATCAACACACCACCTAAACCCATCTTAGATGCATCACAATAAACAACGAAGGCTTCACTCGGATTTGGTAAGACTAATATCGATGCTGAAGTCAGTTTCTTTTTCAACTCATCAAAGCTCTTTTCACAAGCTGCATCCCAAACAAAAGTTTGACTCTTCCGGGTTAATTGAGTCAATGGCAATGCCAAACTAGAAAATCCTTCTATGAACCTTCGGTAATAACCATCTAGACCAAGAAAACTTATGATTTCCGTTACCGTCTTCAGAGGTTCCCACTCAAGCACATCACTAACCTTTGAAGGGTCCACTGCTATACCTTCACTAGATATCACATGTCCCAAAAAGCTCACTGTCTTCAGCCAGAATTTTCATTTTGAGAACTTAGCAAACAATTTATTCTCTTTCAATACTTGCAATTCAATCCTCAAGTGTTCTGCATGATCTTCTTCGGACTTCGTCGTGTCAGGTGGCCTGGGGACACGCCCCCAAAATTCACAAAATCACATCCTACAGGGGGCTGACACGGCCGGCCGTGTCTTGTGACACGGCCCGTGTCAGGCCTCCTGAAGCCAACTTCTTCAAAATTCCCATTTTTATGATTGTCCGTAGCCTGACACAGCCCGTGTCAGGTCTCCTATACTCAAAAATCCAATTTTCTCAATTTCTTCCAATTTCTTCTCTCTTTTACACCTGCACGAACTCAATACATTCTAGCTCGAATTTAACATCCAAAACAGACCAATTTACATATTTTCTATCTATTTATGCCTATAACATTAATTAGTTTTATACTTAAACTCTCTTAGATCAAATTGGGGAAATTATGAGGTTTTATCCTCTTCCTCACTCACTCTAATCTCTCTAACATTCATATACAAAATCTCCCAATATCATACATACAACATCAAATATATTATCAATACACAATCTATGATCATATTCATGAACAATTTCATAATATTGCATAAATTCAACCATTCATATCATAATCTCTTAAAAATACCTAAGGGAGGAATGAACTCCTAATTACCCTTCTATGCTATATCACCCATCATAAACCCTTTCTCCCCCCTTACCTTAAAATTGAAGCTTTTCTTCACAATTTTGGTCTTGATGCTCTACGATCCGTGACCTTGCCCTTCTTCTCCTCTTTCTCCAGACCTCTCTGTTCTTCGTCCAAAACACGATGAATGAGGTTTGTTTCTCTAATCCCATTTACATAAAACAAACATTTCCACTATTGCCCCTTAAACCTCTAACTAACTCTTTTTTTTATTTTTTTTTTTAATAATAACAATATTATAATAGTATACATTATTATATTATTATTATTCCCATAAAACATTTCTCTCCAAATAATCCAAAAAAACCATTATAATATTAATATTTATTTCATAAAAAAAAAATTAAGGCATTACAAATTCTCCCTGCATTCTATAACATCCACAATCTCCCATTATTATGCTTGTTGTAATTGTCAATGAAACTCCATTTATTACCAAATTTCCTTCTAGTAGCTTCAGCCTTACTAGGTTTAATTCTTGTCTCAATAAGAATAGCAATAGTATGATCAAGTTGTTTGAGGCTAGAAATAACCTCATTACACTTTCCCCCATTATTCATGCCCCTCACATTCCAATAAATAATCATGTTATATCAGAATTAGGCCTTGATGGACTTCCAATCCTCAAGATCTCAGAGCCTTTGTGACAGTTCACCACCTCATTTGTTGCCATGATTACGTTCTTCCCCTTGTTTCTGCTTGTGCTAGCCACATTCTCCCATATTGGCTCCTCCACATTAGGGTTTGCTTTGACCACTACAACACTAGCTACATTTTCCACTGGTTTATCTATCTCTATAACTTCTACAAATAGTTATAGTCTAGGAGCTATCACAGGTTTTGGTTGCCAATTCTTCTTTGGTTTTGCCTTGCATTGATGTCCCACCTTCTGACACCCTTCACAAAACATTGGCTTCCATTCATATTCCACTGGTTGTTTCCTTTTAACCCCCTCTCTATCTACTATCAGAATGTGATCCTTTTGTTTATGAGTGATGTCCATTTCCACTAAAAATTCTTAAAAATAAATCCCTTTTAATAACTTTAAGAATTTATAATATCTTAGGTATGTCAAAAATACCATAATAAAAGAATTAATATTTCTACCTCTTTATTTTTTTTTATAAATAATATTATATAACTCTCACTTATTTTAAAATTTAATTTAAAATAAAACATAGTTGGGACACATGCCCCCTCCCCTTCTTAAAAATAAAAGTTTTAATAAAAACTAATAATAATATTAATAATAACATTATTATTAAACTCAAATACACTCTTTTATTTAAAGGTAAAATATAACTCCTTTATTAATAATTCCCCATAATAGTATTTACTATTAATATAATAATAATTAACTTTTAAACCCTTAATTATGTATAAAATTATATATGAAATTATAATAAAAAGTTTATAATGTGGTACCCCTTAACCCCTAAAATAAATATTAGATTTTAAAAGATAAACCCAATAAAAATGCAAAAGTTAGTCTAAAAGGTCAAAAGAGTTCATCTTTGACTTTTTAGACAAAAAAAAGAACCCGAGTCAAAATTTAGGGTACGACAACTGTCCTTATTTTATCGGTTTCGACTCGGACATATGATGTCGACGAGCCTTCCTCCATCCGAGGAGGAGACGATTAAATATAAGAAGACCCCAAATTTTGATGAAAACAAACCCAAGGCTCTGAAGCGGATCAAACCATAGTGCTCCAATCCCTCCCATATTCCTGTAGAATTCTTGTGAACCCAAATTTAATTAAGATTAAAAAAACCCGATAGAACCCTATATAGAAATTACAATTTGGACTATTCTGATAAATCCTGATAAACCCCCTTATGATCAATATTTACTGAATTGTCTAATGAAGACCCCGATGAAACCCTTTGATGTCAACTTTTGACTAGATAACCCTGATGGAACCCCTTATCAATCCCTTGTAGATCCCCTTATCAATACCCTTTAACCCTTTTGGGTGAACATTGCATATGATTCCTATGATCCTCCAATCATGCTTCTGGAATAGGATATGACTTTTAGTAATACCTTAATCACTCTGGACACAAACCCCTAAAAAGAACCCTTTCAATCCGGATTAGAACCCCATGTATAACCCTTTTGACAAATATTAGATAGAACCCCTACTTGTAGATCTCCCTAAATCCATTGGATAGAAATATGGTAGAACCCCTTCTGTAGAATCCCATATAACCCCTCAGATAAAAATTCATTGCATTATAAACTCTTTTTTGGCGACCATGTCCAAGATGTTATCATAACATCGGTTAAGCAGCAGGCTCCTAGTACGACTAAAGAGGATATTCTTAATCGGTTAAAGAAAACCTACAAGGAACTTGAATACTCTATCATAGTCAACACTCAAGAAAGAGGGAGCTTGAGAAGCTGATTCAAGCATTAACAACTAACAAGGATCAAGAGGGAGACATATCTAGAGATGTTGAGGGAAATGAATAAGTGGTTGGGGAATTTGATGATAACAATGAGCAAGAAGGCTATGATGAGACTACTGAGAGCAATGCTTGAATGTAGTATGTATTTTATGTGGTTATATACGGGTTAAATACCCCGAATATTAGCACTTTGTGTGTTTTTTTTTTTTAAGTACTTTGTTCAGTTTCTCAATTTTTGTTGTTATCCTTTGTCAAATCTAGCTAAAAAGGGGGAGTAATACTGATACTGACAAACTATATTTTAACCACTGACTTTTGAGGGGGAGGATAAAGCATGTTTCTGCTATTAAGGGGGGAATAGTTAAGTATTCTGCTTCTAACCTCTGAAGGAGTATTATAGTGATGTTGTGGTTGTTTTAGCAAAAATTTACTAAAGTGAGAGATTGTTAATTCTGTCTAGTTGAGGTTGGAAGTAATTTTGGCAAACAAACTTTATTGGTCATGTTGGACAAGGTACCGTGACATGCTGAAGATATGGTTTCGTTTTGAGGAAATTCAAGTTTTGTAAGATGTCAGAGGAGATGTCCTAGCAAAGGTCTCTCGACATCTGCATCAGTAACAATTTTGGTAACTGTTATTTTTGAACAAAATCATAGAATATTCAGGGGAATATTTGTGATCACAACTGGCATCCAAGTAAGAAGATTTTCAGAGATTGAAGAATTGAAGGTCGCAAATCAGGGAGGATTTGTTTTAGAAACTAAAGATTAAAAAATTTCTATTTTCTTGGAAAATTTTAGCAGATTTTGTAGGATCAAAATATTGCGAGTTTAAATCCCAAATCCAATGTGTTCTTTTGTTATAAATATGTTAGTTTAAACCTAGGTTAATAACAAGAAAAAGTGATATATTACTTGAGTATAAAGTATTAGGGTTTTCTCTTTTATGAGTCTTTCTTAGATCATAGTGGATGCTAAGAATATGAGAATTTTACGGATTTGTAAAGTGTGTACTCTAAAGCTTTTAAGCATAAAGTGTGTTGTTGGTCACATAGTGATTGTTAAGGAATAGAGGAGGGGCTCGACCTAGGAAGTGTCTTAGGTAGAAATATAGAACGGGTAATGATTAAGTGACAAGTTGGAAATCGGAGATTGTTTCACTTCGAATTAATATTATTTAGTGGATTTCATTCCTGGATTGATACCCCCCAGAGTAGGCGTGTTGGACCGAACTAGGTAAACAATTGATTGTGTGTTCTTTACTTTTTGCATATTTAATTATTCATTGTTTGCAACAGCATAAATCAGTTGTTCCGACATCTCATAGGATATTTGTGATCTACTACACCAGAATTTCATTAATGACCGGTTGCACCACAACCACATAACAACAATTGTTGATATAGTCCACCACCAGTTTTGCATTCGGCTGGAAAACTATCCTGTAAATCTTTAGAGCCTTTGAATTCTCCATACACCATCTCAGAGCTGAGCATTCACCCAACATGGCATCCATATAGACATCTTCCATGGTACACATAGTAAATAAAGGCTCCCTATTCACGCCCTTAAAGATACAACCAAAGGAAACATCTCCCTCTATGCATATGACTGCATCCACCTGTGCAAGTTGGATATTAGTTCCAAAGATCTCACACACAATAGTTGCATAAGACGTGTTCTTTTTGGGGACAAAAGGGAATTGTTGATTAAATTCCAACACAACAATGGCTTCCTCCTCAGCAATGCTAATGGGAATCTGGTGCTTGTTTTGGAACAGTTTGACATTATGACCTTTCCATAACAGATACAGTAAGTAGCAAACCAGTTGTGTACTGTAAACATTTCCCCTACTTAGCATCAAGTCCAACCATCAAATCACATCCTCCTCACTATTAGACCTACAATAAAGAACATAAGAGATAATCATTTGTTTGGTGAAGTCATAGTCCATGAAAAGATGGTTAGTTGTTTCCTTAGCAGAACCATAGAGGCAACATGTTGTGTCAAAAACAATTCCTTTCTTCTCTAAGTTGCTTTTTGTGAGGAGGGTATTCGTTGTTAGTCTCCACAAAAAACTCTTAACTCTTCCATAGACATGAGCTTTCCAGACTCTATTATACAAACGAGGCTAGGGTGGGCTAGAAGGGCCAAGATTTTTAGAGGTATCAAGAAGAGAAGATCTATGACGAACAATTTTTACAGAATAAACAGCATTCATCTCATATAACTAGACATGCTTATCTTCCATCACACGTCTAGATAATAGAATGCTCACAATCTGTCTAGCAATATCCAAATCAAAAGTAGCAAAAATGATATCTGTAACACCCCGATTTCATAATTTATTTAATAAAATAATTATTATGAATATAAGTGGTATTTTTGAACTGTAAGTGAAGAATTATTTTATTTAAATAATAATATAATGATAATATGGTATTATTGGAATATTATTATTAAATAAATAAAATAATAAAAATTGGAGGTCTAAGGGGCAAAGTAGTAAATTTGATTGTTTTATGAGAAGAGGAAAGGGGTACATTTTTCTCAGATCGTGTTTTCTCTAAAAAGGAGAAGTTGGCTCTTGAGAAAGGGGAAAAAGGGAGATAAGAGCAAGAGACCTAAAGCTCCAAGATCAAGATTGTTCAAAGAATCGATTGAATTCGAGGTAAGGGGGAGAAAGGGTTCTATATTGGTGATCTAACGTGAAAGGATAGTTGAGAATTCCTTATCTCTTAGGGATTATGTGATTTTGGTTTATTTGATGAAATTGTGATATGTGTGCGAATTATATTATTGATTGTTTATGTTGAGAGTAATCTGTTGTTTGGATTGAATGATATGTTTGGTATAAAATATGTCTTATGGAAAGTGTTGTTGATGATACAAATTGGGATGATAGAGTAAAACCTAGAATTTCCTAAATTGATTTATAATAGTAGATTGAAAAGACAATGTAGTGTTAGATGTATAAAATGAGTATAAGTACAATATTAGGACTGTTTTGGATGATTATAGTGAGATATAAGAGATCGAATTCGAACTGGTATGAAGATTGGAAAAGAAAGTGATTTTTGAAAAAAAGTGATTTTTAGTCGCAGGGTCCCTAACACGGGGGGCCGTGTCAGGATTATGAGTTATGAAAATGTCTGAATTTTGGGATATAGGTGGCCTAACACAAGCTGTGTCGCACAACACAGGTGGTCGTGTCAGCCTTCTGTCTTGGCGTGATTTTAGTTTTGATAAGGGGGAGTTCATGCCATATGACATGGACCATGTCAGGTGACACGGGGGGCCGTGTCAGGCCTCTGTTTTTGGAAATCTTTCGTATTCTAAGATGGTTTTGTCCCGATTTCTTTTTCGATACTTGTCCCATTAGTTTAAGATGTTTAGGATAGTATTAATAGGTAGTTCCTAGGAGACGACAAACAATAATTAGTGTTTAAGTTTTATATGCTTGTGTTGGTTTGCATGATTTTGTAATGGATCAACTGGATCGTGTTATGTTGGGAAAATATATGAGGCATAATTGAGGATGAAATTAATGAAGAGTTCATAGGATATGATAACCGGTAATTAGTGTGTAAGGATATATGTGCTTATGTTGATTTGTATAACTTTTGATGATGAACCGTATGGATTGTATTGATAATGTGTATTGAATATTGTCTGATTTTTATGTGACCCATATGATGGGGTGTGTGGTAACTTATGAGGATCAGGAGGATCGTGTTATGTATGATTTTCATGCATGTATTTTGGTATGCATAATCGAGTTTTCATATGCATGTATGGTGGATGGGATAATCATGTATCGGATGGAGCGTAAGTGATTATCTGGATTCATTGTGAATCATTGGTGCAGGGATGATCGTGTCTCAGTAGGAGTGTAAGCAATGCATCAGGGGTTCAAATTGATGAACCATTGTTGAGTCGGTACCGCATTTGCATTGTGTCATGAAATCACTTTGCATTTGATTGAATGAACGATCTATGATATTTGTTGATGAATGGAGGTGAGATTAACCTGTAAGATTTTATATGCACCGTTAATATATCAAATTGTTTTCTCACCCCTTTGTTGTTTGTTGCGTTTGTGCTTCTTTGGAAGTACAAATGATTCAGGTACTTGAGTACACTCAAAGTACTAGTTGCTTGGTTGAGTCCTAGGAGCCGTTCTGATACGTAACACGAGATTCAGGGATTTTGATGTTTATTTATTATTGTTATTATTTACAATTGGTATCAGAACAGGTTGGTCTGTCCGGCCAGGTTGTCGTGTGTCTTCTGTTCCCAAGTACGTGATATATGTGTGGCACACTATTACTACTTGCGTGTTCGCTAACTGTTTGTTTGCATGTGTTAGTTGAAAATAAGTGGGGGAGAAGCTACTGCTTCTCTGGAGAGGTTGTTTGTAGTGTGCTGGAATTACAGTGGTGCAAAGGTTGCTAAGGTTTGCGTTAACTAAGGATTCACTTGTGAAGCAACTTAGTTCATAAGATGCGAAGAATGCTCTTAGAGTTGAGAAATATGGTTTATAACCATCATGATTGTTGGCTATCTATTAACAAATTGAGGAACTGATCACCCTCAATCCCTTGTTGATAGTAGATGGAATCGTGTTGGATGCAAAATACATATTTTTCAGCTGAGATAGTATGTTCAGTAGACTGTTTAGAGTTAAGCCAAAGTTATTAGTAGTTCAAAAGAGTAGATATGGATTCCGGTATCCGGAAAAGAGATGGATTTGAGGATTGAGTATGTTGATTAGATATTTCTAATAGTTACTCCTCATTGAGTAGGAAGTGAATTTGAGATGAAAGATTGTACAAAGTTGAATGTTGTATCTACTGGGTACATAGAGGAACTTTTGAGAGGGGACTCTGATGTCTGATTTGGTTGTATATATGGTATGATTGGGAGTAAAGCTACAACGATGGACCGTCTGTAGAGTATGATTATAATTATGTTTTGAAGAATATATTAGAGGTGTTGTTATAAGTAAAGGTGGAACTATTCCTTGGTCGTCCCTGGTGCTAAGAGGAATAATGGGAGGATTCATCGACAAAAAGGAACTGTGGGAGCAAGGGTGCCTTCTTGGAAAACTTCGGTGTTATTGATATAGAAAGATGGGGATATAAAGTTGCATGTTGATTGGTGAATATTATAAGAATTTACCATTATAATAGGAATAAATTGGATTCGATTGATAAAGAATCAAGAGTGAGCTGGAATTCATCCGTAGTGTTGTTGTTATTGTGAGTTGGATTATCGTGCCTATCAGAACGTTGAGTTAGTAGGGACTTCGTAAGAATAGTATAACGGGAATGTGGTAATTGGAACTAGATGTTGATATTTCATGTTGGATGAATTTACTTCTATGAAAGATGTGGAATGGATATTTTGGATGTAAGTATTGAGTTATGTTTTGGCATGGTATGACCTAAGGAGGATGAGTCTTCGAAAGTATGAAGGTGTAATTTTGTCGAAAATTAATTATGACCGTGTGTCTTCGCAATGTAGTGATATTGAGTCGTTTACTTGGGAGTGTGGTATATGTGATGCTGAGTATAGATAGTTTCATAGATGTTTTTGGAGACGGTGGACCGTGAGTTACAAGATCGATTAAAAATTATATGTCGTGGTTATTATGGGATGAAGCGAGAGAAATATAAGTATCGTTGTATGTATTGGACTATTAAGACAAAGGTAAAATAGTAAGTGTGCAATATTTATCTTTCTAGAATTTATGAATTAAAGGTCTAGTTAATATGGAATTTGAAACGTTGGAAGGATGATCCAACGAGAGAGTGGAAGTAATGTGAAACTATGAAATGATCATGGATGTTGTGTAGGAGATAGTGGTGATTGGTATGTATTAAGGTGAGCATGGAGTATGAATTGTGCCTTCCATATTTACTTGGATAATTTTGAGATTATAACTTTTGGAAGATGTCAGGATCTATGATGAAAGTAGAAAAAGGATTTGTAGAATGTTGGAAATTGAAATATAAGAATTGGAAAAGATACAGTTATATATTAAGCTATCAATAATGATTTTTATGAACAAGTGTGGGTGTGTTTGATGGTGTTGTTCAGAGGAAGGTATGGGTATGAGTCAGTCCGAAGTAGATGTGGATCTACAATGATGGAAACGATTAGGTTATAAAAGATTATAATGTATTGGACTTAGTTAGTTGTTGTTGCAGTTTATGAAAAGTTTTCTAAGTTAGTATTTTGTTGTTTTAGATAACTTGTGAAAGATAAGTTATTAATTGAGAAGGATTGTTGTGAGAGGGAGTGCTGGAGAGCCGGAGTAGGAATTAGCTACGGTTATAGTCTAATTTTGTTTGATTCTAACAAGTTGTGGATAGAATATTGGATAATGATTGCGATAAGTTGATAGGTTATTAGTACCTGATCATAAAATCGTAGTTGGTATTATACGATTAGTGAGGAATTATGGAAGTATTTATCTTACCCATGGATTAGGAGTGAATGAGAGTGAAATTGTGTTGAGTATCCGATAATAATGTTGTTATGATTGGAGATTTAAGTGTTGGGTAATCACATGAGTATACAATTCCGAATTGATCGGAAAAAACGGAATATGAGACGACTAAGACAGTCGGGATGTCTGAGGTAGGAAGTCAAGAATTTTCCTATATTGCATTGATAGTTAAAGAGTTGGAATTGAGTTAGCAGTCAAGAGACTTGCGTTCGGATATTGAGGTATGCTAAGTGAATTGTTATGATTGCGGTGAAGGTTAGAAAGAGTTAAAGTTAGTTGTGAACTTCATGGAATAGAAAGCTGCAGGTAATCAGAGTGCGCAACAGAAGAGTGAAGTGGTGAAATTGTTTATACGTAAATGGCTAGTAAAGGCTCAAGACTGAGCGATAAGACTTGTTGAGGTATTGAGACTATTGGACATCCCGGAATGGATGGGTAATGGTAAGAGGTTATCTACATATCGAGAATTGCGGGATATGTAGAGATATTAATATATGTGATGTATATGTTTCATTGATGGGTTATGATTGTGTTGTTTCGGTGGAGAAAGTGCAAGGTTAGTCTGTTATCAGTGTTATTGTAGCTAGACGATGTATATCGTGAAATGTTAGTTTTTGTCATTGTTGTTACCTCGTTACCTATGGTGATAGTACGAGTGCGAGTAACTAATTCCTATGATGAGGATTAGGGAAGTGTTACCTATGGTGATGGTAGAGATCTTTGTTGTGTTCTACTTTAGGTGCATACCTGTGTGTTGTGAATTGATGATGGTTGTGTTTGTTATTGTGGTAGTTGTCCTGACACTAATGTTGTTGTTTTGGGTTATTTTTAGAGTTGTCGGGGTTTGGCAAGGGAGTGATTAGTCAGGTGCGAGGGTATATCTAAGTAATTCCATTGAGTACTATTTTTAAGGAAGAAAATAAAATAAGTGGAGGAGAGTTGTAACACCCCGATTTCATAATTTATTTAATAAAATAATTATTATGAATATAAGTGGTATTTTTGGATTGTAAGTGAAGAATTATTTTATTTAAATAATAATATAATGATAATATGGTATTATTGGAATATTGTTATTAAATAAATAAAATAATAAAAATTGGAGGTCTAAGGGGCAAGGTAGTAAATTTGATTGTTTTTTAAGAAGAGGAAAGGGGTAAATTTTTCTCAGATCGTGTTTTCTCTAAAAAGGAGAAGTTGGCTCTGCAGAAATGGGAAAAAGGGAGAGAAGGGCAATAAACCTAAAGCTCCAAGATCAAGATTGTTCAAAGAATCGATTGAATTCGAGGTAAGGGGGAGAAAGGATTCTATATTGGTGATATAACATGAAAGGATAGTTGAGAGTTCCTTACTCTCCTAGGGATTATGTGATTTTGGTTTATTTGATGAAATTATGATATGTGTACGAATTATATTATTGATTGTTTATGTTGAGAGTAATTTGTTGTTAGGATTGGATGATATGTTTGGTATAAAATATGTCTTATGAAAAGTGTTGTTGATGATACAAATTGGGATGATGGAGTTAAACCTAGAATTTCCTAAATTGATTTGTAATAGTAGATTGAAAAGATAATGTAGTGTTAGATGTATAAAACGAGTATAAGAAGAATATTAGGACTGTTTTGGATGATTATAGTATGATATAAGATATCGAATTCGAACTGGTATGAAGATTGGAAAAGAAAGTGATTTTTGGAAAAAAGTGATTTTAGGTCGCAGGGTCCCTGACACGGGCCGTGTCATCTGACACGGGGGGCCGTGTCAGGCTTCTGAGTTATGGAAATGTCTGGATTTTGGGATTTGGGAATACAGGTGGTATGACATGGGTGGCCGTGTCAGCCTTCTGTCTTGGCGTGATTTTAGTTTTGAGAGGGGAGAGTTCATGCCATATGACATGGACCGTGTCAGGTGACATGGGGGGCCGTGTCAGGCCTCTATTTTGGGAAATTTTTTGTATTCTAAGATGGTTTTGTCCCGATTTATTGTTTGATACTTTTCCCACTAGTTTAATATGTTGAGGATAGTATTAATGGGTAGTTCCTAGAGACGACAAACAATAATTAGTGTTTAAGTTCTATATGCTTGTGTTGGTTTGCATGATTTTGTAATGGATCAATTGGATCGTGTTATGTTGGGAAAATATGTGAGGCATAGTTGAGGATGAAATTAATGAAGAGTTCATAGGATATGATAATCGGTAATTAGTGTGTACGGATATATGTGCTTATGTTGATTTGTATAACTTTTGATGATGAACCATATGGATTGTATTGATAATGTGTATTGAATATTGTCTGATTTTTATGTGACCCATATGATGGGGTGTGTGGTAACTTATGAGGATCAGAATGATCGTGTTATGTATGATTATGTTCATGCATGTATTTTGGTATGCATAATCGAGTTTTCATATGCATGTATGGTGGATGGGATAATCATGTCTCGGATGGAGCGTAAGTGATTATCCGAATTCATTGTGAATCATTGGTGCAGGGATGATCGTGTCTCAGTAGGAGTGTAAGCCATGCATCCGGGTTCTAATTGATGAACCATTGTTGAGTCGGTACCGCATTTGCATTGTGTCATGAAATCACTTTGCATTTGATTGAATGAACGATCTATGATATTTGTTGATGAATGGAGGTGAGATTACCCTGTAAGATTTTATATGCACCATTAATATATCGAATTGTTTTCTCACCCCTTTTTTATTTGTTGCATCTGTGCTTCTTTGGAAGTACAGATGATTCAGGTACTTGAGTACACTCAAAGTACTAGTTGTTTGGTTGAGTCCTAGGAGCCGCTCTGATACGTAACACGAGATTCGGGGATTTTGATGTTTATTTATTATTGTTATTAGTTACGTATTAATTTTGTGTGGAAAAAAATAATAAGAGGATTGGTGATTATGTTATTATTGGCAGTTGTCGTATGATGAATAAAAATGAGATTTTTCGTTGTTTTAATAAAAAGAATCATGATGAACTATTTACTTCCGTTATTTTTGTAAAGAACTATGTTTGTTGGTTTTTATTGAAAAAAATAGCATTCCACTTTTGTTAAAACTCTACTTTTTATTGAGAAAAATAATAATTTTTATACGTGTGCTTCTTTAAAAGTACAGATGATTCAGGTACTTAAGTAGGCTCGGAGTACTAGTTGCTTGGTTGAGTCCTAGAAGCCGCTCTGATACGTAACACAGAATTCGGGGATTTTGATGTTTATTTATTATTGTTATTAGTTACGTATCAAATTTTTGTGGAAAATAATAATAAGAGGATTGGTGATTATGTTATTATTGGCAGTTTCCGTATGATGAATAAAAATGAGATTTTCCGTTGTTTTAATAAAAAGAATTATGATGAACTATTTACTTCTGCTATTTTTGTAAAGAACTATGTTTGTTGGTTTTTATTGAAAAAAAATAGAATTCCACTTTTGTTAAAACTCTTATTTTTATTGAGAAAAATAATAATTTTTAAACGTGGGAAAATTGGATGTTACAATATCCCTCATCCAGCGGCCTAAATCAGAATCAATGAGACAACTAAAAGTAGATGAACCACCCAGATCCATGTAAGACATTGTAACTTTAAATCCCGAAGAACTTGGTATCCAGTTATCATGAAGGACACTAACTTTCTTTCCATCCCCCATTCTCCACAAAGTACCCCCCCCCCCAGTAATAAATCTCTAGCTGCCAGGACACTTCTCCAAGCAAATCTGGGAGCAAAACCCATGCCAGCCTCACTGATATTTTGTCTGGGGTAATATCTACTCTTGAACACCCTCCCTATTAAGGAACTTTCATCTTGCATTAGTCTCAAATAGTGCTTTCCTAGAAGACTATCATTGAAGTCACTTATACTTCTGAACCCAAGACCTCCATTACACTTTGTCTGAGCTAGCTTAACCCATCTCAGCTAATGCACCTTTATATTCCCCTCCTCCGAACCCCACCAAAAACGAGCCATCATGCTCTCGATTTCTTTACAAATTCCAACCGGAAGCTTGAAACAACTCATGATGTATGTTGGGATGGCCTGAGAACCAACTTAACACTTCCTTTTCCGCACGAGACATGAAATGCTCCTTCCAATCCTTTACTTTCTTCCAAAAATTCTCCACAACCAGCTTAAAAACCTCATTTTTTGATCTTCCTAAAACAGCTGGTAGTCCAAGATAATTAGTGTGACCTTTGAATCTTCTGACTCTCAACTAGGGATGTAAATGGATATTCGTGGGGACAAATAGTATGATATCTGTGTCCACCCCGTTGGATAAATATGATATTCATATCCTCCCCATATTCATGCAGATAACCGTTAAACGGATAATCTCCGAGTTTTAAGATATGCATAGATATTTACTGATATCCATGGATAACATTTTTTTTTCTATTTAAAAAAAATAATTCTCCAACTTCTTTTAAATATACAAGAAGTTATTATCATATAACATCCATACAAATATCTCTTATTTTAACAACAAAATGTTATCACATTAATTTCATTCATTTTAAACAAAAGATATTATGATTGTGAGTTATGGTTAAAAAGAGGACGACCGAGGAGTTGAAAGGAAGACACTGGTTAGACAGATAAAATGGTTGGTTGGATGGTCAGATTGAATTGTTGAAGTAAGGTATGAAGTAAAGAAGAAGTTTAAATATGAAATGACCAATATGATTTGTATGAAATGTAAAAGGTTTTCTTCAAAGAAAACTTCAAAAAAAATATGAGAAGACTAGTTTTTTAGAAAATCAAAAGACAAACATAATAAACTAATATTTAAGCAATTATCATAATTTATTAACGGATACAGATATCTGTGAGTATTAATATCATTAAACTCGTACCAATATCCATTACTAAATAAATATTTAAATATTTGTTTATTTTATTCGTAGATATCTATTAAATTACCTCGTACTCGTGACAGATTTTATCTGCGGATATGAATATTTTTGACAGCCGTTCTGAGTCTTGCTTATATGTGCTCCATCTCACTCTCCCCATATTATGACTAAAAGACATTTCAGATTTATAAAAATTTATCGGTTGACTCAACTTATTATATTTCACTTTAAATACTTTAAATTTACAATATCGATGAATATATCAATGCAAATTTAGTTTTTCTTTTATACAAAACAAAAATTGATTGCCTTTTCTTATCCTTAAAAAAATCAAATGTACTAGTTGTGTTGTATATTCTCATTAATTTATGTGAATAATTTGGCTATTCTAAATAATTTTTACATGTATTGTTGATTATTATTAGAGAAATAAATTGAGTAGGTTAGTTTTAAGTTAGTTAGAGGTTTAACAAACTCTAACCAACTGTATTTTGCCACCTCAGCTTATTAGCTGACTGTATATATGTAGTATATATGGTAACCTTTCCAGATCAAGGAATTAAGCTTTTATCATTTTGTCAATAGCTTTTCTTCTTCTTCTTCAGCTACAAGAGATTCTGAGAAACTCTTGATAGCTTCATTCATCTCAGCATCACATTGCCCTTTATCAACAATGGAGATGCAATAACTCTTACATGGTATCATTCGTCTCTCGATCAAATCACGCTTCCCTTTCTCTCCTTATTTCTTGGTGGTAAGCAAGTGGTTGTTCAGTGTTCTGTGCGCGATTTTCTCCCTTTCCTTCTGGTTCGATAGTTCTTCTGGTTCTTGAACTTCAGCACCCATGGCTTCCTCTAATAACAACGGATCGTTCGCACGTGATTCGACACAATCGCATGGAGTCTCCAATGGATTTGGCTCTGCAAAATCGTCAAGCGGATTTGGGATGAAACTCTCAGTGAATCTTCAAGAAAACAACTACCTGTTGTGGAATCAACAGGTTGAAGGTGTCATCCTCTCGTAGAAGATGCATCGGTTGGTTGTGAACCCTAAGATCCCTCTGAAGTATAAATCGGATCAAGATCGGCTTGCTGATGTGATATCTGAAGATTATGAGGCTTGGATTGTGCAAGATCAAGTATTGTTCATATGGTTGCTATCCACGATTTCCGAATCAGTCTTACCAAGGGTTCTTGCGTGTAAGCATGCTTTTGAAGTATGGGATAAAATTCATCAGTTCTCCAATGCACAGATGAAGGCACGGGTTCGGCAATTGCGTGTTGAGCTCAAATCCACCAAGAAAGCTACAAGATCGATTATTGAGTGTGTGTTAAGAATTAAAGCTATTGCGAATTCATTATTAGCTGTTGGTGACACAATCACGAAACAAGATCAGGTTGATTCAATTCTTCAAGGGCTTCCAGAGGAATACAATCCGTTTGTAATGCAGATGTATGGCTACCATATCCCTCCCTCAATTTGTGATGTGGAAGCTTTGTTGTATGTACAAGAATCACAGCTCGATAAGTTTCGTGAGGAACTAGCTTTCACTACTATAACTGCTAATGTGGCTCACATAAGTCAAAATGATAACACCTCCAGAGGAGGTTTCAATGGAAATCGAGGCAGAGGTAGATTTGCTCGTGGCAGAAGTAGAGGAAGAGGGCGCTATGTCACTGTCAATCGACCAACATGCCAGCTGTGTGGAAAATATGGTCATTAAGTCACCAGTTGTTGGCACATGTTTGATGAAAACTTCATACCATCTCACTCAGATCATAATGCAGAAAGCTCAAGTTCTGGTTCCAAGCATAAGACTGAGTCTACACCAGAAGCTACACAGAGCATTGCTATGATGGCTACTACAAGCAAAAACCATGGTTACACTCAAGAGTATCATTTGCCTTCTGAGCTAGATTCTCAATCATGGTTTGCAGATTTAGGTGTATCTCATCATCTCACCCCTTATGTTGTTATTTTATCCAATAGTAAGCCCTATACAGGTCATAATAGGGTGTATGTAGGCAATGGTCAAACCCTAACCATTGAGTCCATTGGTAATCTTAGGTTCCAATCTTCATTCATTCCTAAGTGTAATCTTACTCTCAATAATGTTTTACATGTTCCTTCTATAACAAGAAACCTGTTGTCTGTATCAAAATTCTCTCTTGATAATAATGTAATGTTTGAGTTTCTTCCTGACAAGTGTTTCATAAAATCACAGGCTTCTAGGAAAATCCTTGCTAAAGGAGTTCTTGATACTTGTGGCTTGTATTGTTTCAAGCAGAAAGCTCTAGAGGCTAAAGGTTCTCTTCTCAATAATGTCAGCTTAAAATCTTCTGCTAGTATTCAGTCTTATGTTGTTTCTGATTCAATTGATTCTAGTTCTGTCAAATGTAATAAGAGTACACTATGGCATCACAGGCTAGGGCATGCCAATTTTAATGCTGTAAGCAAAATCCTGAAATTGTGTAACATTTCTCATTCTAATAAAAATGAAAGTTCAGTGTGCACTTCTTGTAGTCTTGGCAAATCTCATAGATTGTTTGCTCCTTTGTCCAGTAATGTATATAACCAGCCTTTTGAACTGCTATATACTGACTTGTGGGGTCCTTCTCCAACTGTATCTAGTACAGGGTTTGGATATTACATTGCTTTTGTGGATGCATACTCCAAGTATACCTGGTTGTATCTTTTAAAACAGAAAAGTGATGCCTTACATGCTTTTAAATTGTTCAATAGCTTTGTTAAGACTCAATTCAAAACACAAATTAAAGTTGTACAGTCTGATTTTGGGGGTGAATAAAGGCCATTTACTAAGTATTTGAATGATCTTGGTGTGAGTCATAGGATTACTTGCCCTCATACTTCCCATCAGAATGGGACAGTAGAGAGAAAACATAGGCATATTGTGGAAATGGGTCTGACTATGCTTGCTCATGCTTCTCTGCCTATCTCACTATGGGATTATAACTTTACAACTATTGTGCACATCATCAATAAACTCCCATATGCTTAATTAGTCAATTTTAGCTCTCCCTATCATGCTTTATACCAACAAATACCAAACTATGCTACACTGAAAGTCTTTGGGTGCTTATGCTTTCCACACTTAAGAGCCTTCAACAAACACAAATTACAACTCAGAAGTCAAGAGTGTGTTTACCTTGGCCCTTCCCCTCAACATAAAGGCTTCAGATGCATGAACAAGGATGGAAAAGTGTATATTTCTAAAGATGTAATCTTTAATGAACAAATGTTCCTTTATCTCAAGACAAAAACCACTGGCCAAAGGGTTGAGGTACCTGAAATCAATGAAATAACCTCTATAGCTCCTCTGTTCTATCAGCCTGCTACTCAGATACTGCATAACTCACAGAGATAAGACACTCAGGGTACTGCACAAGATTTGCCCCTTGAGCCCATCTCTGAGGATACTAGGGGCCCTACAGCACCTCAGGTCATGTCCACCTCACCTCAGCAGCACAGGCTTCCACAAACTGACAACACTCTACACATTAATGCAATACCAATGTCTACTGAAGTGAGTTCACAAAGTTGTGCACAACCTGGCAAAAGTAGAAGCTATGTTGATACAAGTCAGCAGTCTGATCAACCTGTCAACACTCCCAACAGGTCTTCTGCTCACCCTATTATAGCTATTAGCCCTGTGGAAAGTACTACCTTTCATGATCAAAGGTCTTTCTCAAACACAGATTCTACTGAGCTACCTAGTGGTGTTCACACAGATCACTCGCTTCTTAAAGTTGAGAACCTCGGTCACAACTCTAATCCTATCATCACACCACCTTCTTCAAATGGTAACATTCCTAAACTGTCATTTGACTCAAATGAGTTCACCATTTCTTCCTGTATTCCAATTTCTTCTTCATCTCAGTCTGCTTCTATTGGCCCTAAAATACCACCAACTCCCATCACTGAAAATAGCCACCATATGCAGACAAGATCTAAAACTAGAAAGTCAAAACCAAGAGCTTTCATAGCCCATATAGAAGTTGAGTCAACTAGTGCCAAACAAGCCTTAACTAAACCAGAATGGAAACAAGCCATGACTGAGGAGTTCAATACCCTTTTAGCCAATAATACCTGGACTTTAACTACTCTTCCTCCAGATAGAAAACCTGTAGGGTGCAGATGGGTCTTCAAGATCAAACAGAATGCTGATGGAACCATTCACAAGTACAAGGCTAGGCTTGTTGCCAAAGGTTTTCATCAGGAGCTTGGATTTGATTACATTGAAACTTTCTCTCCTGTTGTCAAACCTACTACTATCAGAGTTATACTGACTCTTGCCCTTACTTACAAATGGGATATACAACAGGTAAATGTCAACAATGCCTTTCTCAATGGCACATTACAAGAGGAAGTGTATATGACACAACCCACTGGATTTGTAAGCTCTGATAAGTCCCTTGTGTGCAAGCTGCAGAAAGCTATCTATGGACTTAAATAGGCCCCAAGGGCTTGGTATGAGAAACTTCATCAAGCTTTCCTCCTTTTTGGGTTTACCACCTTAAAATGTGACCATTCTTTGTTTATCTACTCCAAGTCTGGTGTTACCTTATATGCTTTAGTGTATGTAGATGATATACTTGTCACAGGTTCAAGTCCAGATCTGGTTGACAAACTGATTACAAAGTTGCATCAGGAGTTTTCTCTAAAAAGACTTGGCAGACCAAGATATTTCTTAGGGATTGAGGTACAATATGGTGATGATGGTTCCTTATGCTTAAATCAGTCTAAGTACATCAAGGATCTTCTCAAGAGAGCAAACATGGATCTAGCAAATGGAGTTCCAACACCCATGTTAAGTGTCTGCAAGCTAAGTAAACACGGGTCATCTCAGTTTTCTGATCCCTCTTTGTACAGGTCTATAGTGGGAGCATTGCAGTATGTTACACTCACAAGACCAGATATTTCATTCAGTGTGAACAAAGGCTGTCAGTTTATGGAAAACCCTCTGGATACTCATTGGATGGTTGTTAGGAGGTTGCTCAGATATCTGAGTGGCACACACACACATGGTCTACTTTTATCTCCTTCTCAGACACCCTCCAAATTCTCTGTTAGAGCTTACAGTGACTCTGATTGGGCTACAAATCCAGATGATAGGAGGTCTACATCTGGCTCATGTATTTTCTTTGGTCCCAACTTGGTTGCTTGGGGATCTAAGAAACAGTCTCTTGTTGCCAGATCTAGTACAGAAGCCGAGTATAGAGCTCTAGCCTACACTACTGCTGAACTATTGTGGTTGGAGTCTCTTTTAACAGAGTTACACATTCCTTTTCATCCACCTATGTTACTTTGTGATAATGTTAGTGCTGTTCTCCTTTCCCATAATCCCATACTTCATGCCAGAACTAAACATATCGAGCTGGACATCCATTTCGTTCGAGAAAAGGTAGTAGCTGGAAAGTTAAAAGTGCAACATGTGCCTGCTTCACTTCAACTAGCTGATACTCTTACAAAGCCCCTAGGAACTACTGCTTTTCAACTGCTGCGTGACAAACTCAAGGTTGTTCAGTTTTCTTCACATACTTCAGTTTGAGGGGGGGTATTAGAGAAATAAATTGAGTAGGTTAGTTTTAAGTTAGTTAGAGGTTTAACAAACACTAACCAACTGTATTTTGCCACCTCAGCTCATTAGCTGACTATATATATGTAGTGTATGTGGTAACCTTTCCCGATTAAGGAATTAAGCTTTTATCATTTTGTCAATAACTTTTCTTCTTCTTCTTCAGCTACAAGAGCTTCTGAGAAACTCTTGATAGCTTCATTCATCTCAGCACCACATTACCATTTATCAACAATGGAGATGCAATAACTCTTACAATTATTCATAAACAATTATTTATTTGATTTCTAAATTAAATTGGACAAAATCAAAACTTCTTTAACAATCAATTATTATGATTGTTATTCTGTAAGAAAAAAGACAACGAACATAATTAATTAGATTAAGGTTGACCAACATATAGAAATAATTAATCTCTTAGTTAATTGATTAACTAAATACACATTTGATTACCAAAATAATTAATAAAATATACATTGTAGACATATTTACAATTTTAATACATGAAGTAACATTAAAGGGGCGTATTGAAATGAAAATTTAAGAGTTTATAATATTATATTGACTTTCTTATTTTTTTTCTTAAAATATTGTTTAGTTTGGATTTATAATACTAAATTTTAAGATTTTAAAGTATTTTATGGATTTTTAAATTTGAAATAAATTATTATACATTTTTCGAAGAAAAATAAATAAATAATAAAATTTAAAATTAATACCAATGTTAAATTATTTAATAACAAAACGATTCTGGCTTAATTTTGAAATTTTTTATTTATATTCCCAAAAGTACATTTCTCCATGTATTCAAAGAAATATTTATCATCCATAAATTAATATCTTATTATTCACTCACTTGTGTATAAATATATTCATAATTTTTTTATTATGTATAAACATATTCATAAGATTTTTTTTATAACCGATTATGATGACGATTATTTATTAGATTTAACTTAAAATTCACTAAAAAGTAAATTCTTACAAAAACAAAATTCCTAAATGTTGCACGTAATATATCTTCTAACTTTTAAGAATGTGACAGATTTGAAACAGAACTCGGACAAACCGTTGTTGTTCCGTAATAAACCACTTACAGATCTAAATGAACATGAGGTACCAAGATAACTGTAAACGGTAGTTGTACTGGCCCTTGAAAATGTGAAACATGATTATTTATGGCAATACTATAATGTTATTAAAGGAAATAGTTTGTCCGTTTCTAATAATTGTTTAAAGTGTCTGTTTTGAAATTGATGTTTTCAACTCATAATCAAGCTTCAGTTTGGAGTAAATTCATTGTAGAGAATGATTATGAAATCCTGATATTAGAAACGTGATACCATTTTTTTATCTTGACTGGGCAGCCATTCAACAACCCAACAAACATATTACATATCTTGAACTTACAAATTTAGAAAACTACCTTATGTTTTTTTTGAGCACTCTCTTGTTTCCGTAACGCTCTGGGCGGTCTTTTCTTTCATGTTTCCATCAGAACTGTAAAAACAATAATATTTATTGTTTCAGTGTAAAACAATAATGAAAAACAAAATGCCTTCGCACATTAACAAGACTGATTGATATCCATATCTTGGAGTAAAAATTGAATACAAATTTCGCCTCACCCAATATAACCAGAAGCAAACTGAATCTAACAACCTAAGAACATTGAACTAAATATGAATCAATTCCTTTAAAACATGTCTAAATAACAGAGCATCATTGTAGAAATTACAACCCAATAACAGAGCATCATGATACAAGAAATTTAATATGTCAACAATAAAATCATAACTATTACTAAGTATAATCAAGACCATGGTTTACCTTGTTGTGTTCACTTCAGATTCAAGCAGGTTGTTATGCATCCCAACATTTGTTTCTTCATTAATCCTGCATAAAAAACAAAAGACCCAAAACATCATAAACCTAAGCATTCTGAGTTGCATGCAACGAAACACATTAACTTGAAATAGATATTTCTTATATTATTTTTTAGTATCATCTTTCTATTTGAACTAAACAATCGACATTTTTTTTAGTATCATCTTTCTATTTGATAACAACTGCGCGTCCCTGACGGGTATCCGTACGAATGCACGGGTATCATACTAGTTCTTACAAAAACAAAATTCATAAATGTTGCACGTGGCAACAAACAAGTATTTTTTTTCTATTTTAAATAAAATAGACGTGTTGTATTAAAAATTATAAATTAAAGTTTAAAAAACACGATCTATCAAATACGTTATTATAAGAACTTGAATAATTCTTTTTCATATCAATAATAATTTTCTAAGTATTAATAATATTTTGACATATAACTCGTGATGATATACACTAATTAGGGATGTAATAGGTTTGGTTGACCAATAAAGATCTATAGTTTATCCAATTTAAAGTCAGGTTAGGCCAAATTTAAATGAAAAAGTCATATATAAGTTTTTATTAAATAGACCAGACTTAGGTTATTAAAAAACATATGAAACCTTATTGGTCGACCTATATTTTCATATATATTAAAAATAATATATATAGGTTCACACACACACACACACACACACACACATATGTTATATAGGTAGACTCACATATGTATATATAGACCGACATATAAGGATTCTTAAGAATATGAATTAATTGAAAACCTTAATGTGAAATAAAATTTTAAATATACTTTCAGGTCAGGTCAGCCCAAACCACAAAAAAGAGCTTATTTAGGTCGTATGCCAGACTCAGGGCAGCCAGACTCATACCTTCTAAAGCCTAACCTAGTCTAGCTTATTTTCACCCCTAATCATGATGTTTGGTAAGACTTCTCATCATAGGAACTAGTGAAAGGGGACCAATGGTTCGATATAAGCTCCGATGAAAAGAGAACCATTTCCCATCATAGGCCTAGGAAAAGGGGGACACGATTATGTGATAAAATGATTCAGAATTAGACCTTTTTAATTCACATATTTGAGATAAATTAAGATTGGGTGATGAACTCTAATGGCGTTGAGGTACCTGCAAACATTGCAAGGCTCAATTTAATAATGTTCATAAATGTGTGATTTCTATGGTACAATTGCATAATTACGTGAACTACTAAAAATATGATACATTTATTAGACTTTTATAATAAGGCAGTGTTAGGATTTTTCAAGAAGTTATAACCTTTTATTGTCTCATATAATAAATGTTAGAGGATATTGGAAGTCTTTGTTATTTAAAGATCAAGAAGAATTAATCACCCATGATTAGATGTGTCTTTAGGGCATGCATATCTCTTGTGACGACTAGCATATTATATTAAGACTTGAGTGACCAAATTCGTTATTGGCCTCGGTCTAATCGTCTCCATCTCCCATCCTTCGTACAATATTACTAATATGGTATTCTGAATTTGGACCTTATCTAACCTGTCAATTAGGGATGTTTAAAATCGAACAAACTTAATAGAAATCCGCAAACCAAAACAAACCAAAATCGTGCGGTTCAGTTTGATTTGCGGTATGTATTTTACAAACCGAACCAAACTGCATTACATTACATTCTAAACATAACTTATCTCACATCTATGGTTGGGAATAGGTCAGACCGGACTACAGGGGCCTATAGCCTAACTTACTTAAGGCCATGCCAGGCTAAACTTTTTTTTATAAAAAAAGTCAGGCTTATGCTTTTTTAAAAGCTTATTTAATTAAATAGGTCAGACTTAGACTATTAAAAAAGCCTATTAAGCCTTATAGATCAACCTATATCTTCATATATATTAAAAATATATTAAATAGGTTGTCCTATATATGCATATATATTAGAAAAAAAGGATACATATGTTAGAACAAAGGCTAAATAGGTAGGTCTATATATGCATATATAGGCCATTTTATAAACCTTCTTAAGTAATATAGAATAATTGAGAACCTTAATGAGAAAAAGACTTGTAAATAGGCTTTCAGGTCAGACCAAACTTTTAAAAAAGGGTCAAGCCAAAAAATGGAGCCTATAATAGGCATAGGCCAGACTCAAACCTCTTAAGTTTATTGTAGGTCAGACTCATGTCTTATAAAGCCTAGCCTAACCTATTTTCACTCCTACTCACATCAATAAAAAATTCAAACATATTTTGTCTTAACCTTACTATTACAAATGATTTTCTCTTACTCACACTTAGGGTTTTAGTTTTAGTCTTCTTAAATCTCTCGTAGTAGTATCACACATTCTTCTCATCTTTTTTGTCATATATATTTCGTCTCCTCAACTATAATATCTCATCTCTTGTGTTCTTTCTTTTTCTTTTTCTCATTTTTATACTACTTTTGTTTATTCCTAAGTTTTTATCGCACATTTCTTCAATAACCTTGCATCTCTTTTGTTCTTTCTTTTTCATCTTTTATACTCTCTCCTCTTCTCTATCTTTTTTCCTATTTCATTATAATGTTTTTGATGTTTTTATGCTACTATTTTATATTTTTTATTCCACTTTTGTCTAATTTGATTTTTGTATATTAAAGGGAAACTATTGTCCAAATATGATGAGTTGTATTGTTATTTGGTAATGTTTAATTACTAAACACAACATTATGTTGTTATCTATATATGTATGTATGGATGAATAAAAATCTTGTAAAAAATCAAATGAATTGAACCAATTCAAATCACATAGGTTTGATTTAATTTAATTTTGTTATATTTCTAAAAATCAACTAAACTGCACACTTTTTTTCCTTACAACTAAGATTATTTTTATAGTCAAAATCGCTAAAACTGCACCGCAAATACCCAACTGTCAATAAAATTGTTTCTAGGATTAAAATATTATAAATTTCATGATTAAATACCATAAAAAATGTAATCATAACAAGTTTTTTAAATCAAAACAATGATTTTTTTTTTCCATTAAATAAAAAAAAAATGACAATATCCGATTGGACATAGTGAGTAATTGGCAGGCAACCAATTAGAAAAAGTATGTGAGTAGTTTGTCTTGTTATGATGACATTTTCTATACTTGTAATTAACTAACCACTTGCCTCTCTAATTTCTTCACCAACTGTCCTATTTATAAGACAAAGAAAAAATCAACACAAACAAGAATACATATATACCACATTAACACATAGTTAAACAAAGTCATAACCAAACTTTCGCATTCAAGTCAAAGATCCAAAAGTTGCAACAAAAGCCATGGAAGGTTTACAAAGATCTGCAGTTTCCTTCAGGAGACAAGGTTCATCAGGGTTCGTTTGGGATGATAGGTTTCTACAAGAAGAAATTAACAAAATGAACCAGAATAATCAAGATCAAGAGAAAGATGAAATCAAGGAGATGAATCGTGATGAGCCTCCGCAGCTTGGGTTGGTTAATACTGTGCAGAGAAGTCGTTCTAATGGTGGAGGTCGTGGTTTTCGTACTGGAAAAGTTTCGCTGGCGATTGAGCCGCCGTCTCCGAGGATCTCTGCGTGTGGATTTTGTGGTGCTTTTGGGAAAGTAGGGGAGAAGACAAAACCGCCTAAGCATCGTTCTAGGTAGAGTTTGAGCGGTGGTTTGAAGCGGTGGTTATAGTTGCCGGAGATGGGATATTCCGGTGAAGGTGAATGGTTATGATGTTTTTTTTCTTTTGTAATATTAATTACTTTAGGTTTGTGGGGTAGTAGTGCCTAGTGGTTGAATTGAGTTCATCATGAATTTGTATTGTTAATTAAGAACATAATGATGATGGGTCTTGTTTTATTTTTCCTTTTGCTACTTTTATTGCAATACTAGTATTCTAGTGGTATTCAACTTTGTTTGTTTGTTTATGTAGTCTACAAACTCTTAATTGTATTAGATAAATAGATAGACATGTGTTATATCTAGATTGGGCTATGAATTGAATAGAGTGGCAATGGCTATTTTCATGATGAATTTGATTTTTGCTTAAATATTCTATTTTTGGTTAGATTCTTTACTTTGCTTGGTTTATATAATTGATCAATGTATTTTAAACTTCACGATTTTGTTCTTCAATTTATATAAAAAACATGAAAGATTTAACATTTTCTAATTTTCTAATTGAGACACAATTTTGATTCGAGAACAATTGAGATGTTTACATCAAAATTCAATTGTGTATTTGCTTTAAAAAAATATAGACATGTGGTACTTTTTGGTCGATAGGGGTGGTAAGATGCTTCGGTAATTTTTAGACAAGCTCGTAATGGTAAGGAGTCTTCTTTTGGAGGCGTTTTCTGGTGAATATCAAGTTGTTTCTTTTGAACTCTAAGGCTGAGTATTTATATAAATCAATGAGTCTGGATTGAGTTTTCTGTGTGATTAAAACAAGTTCACAAGGGTGAGAAATTTTGTTACTAAGGTATTTTTTGGTGAATATTAAGTTGTTTCTTCTGAACTCTAAGGCTTGAGTATTTATATAAGTCTATGAGTCTGAATTGAGGGAAGTTACTTCCGCTCCACTACTAGATCATAAAGAATAAGGAATTATTTCTACTTAGATCATGGAGAAGGTGATCATGGGAAGACTTGTTCTTCCTAGAACCATGGAGGAAACATTTTCCTCTCTTTATCGATTTGTTTACCCTGAAAAATAGTAAACAACAACTGGTCTTCTAAAAGCACAAAGATGTTCTCAGTTACTCGCAAGATCAACCAGATTGATCCTAGGACATGCGTTATAATTGGTTTTAGTTTGTTTTTCAATGAAAATGTCATAAATTCTTCGACGGACTTTATGAATTATGATAAAAAGAGAAAATAAAGCAAACAAGACTCAAAGTAATTAAAGTCGAAAGTAAAAGACAATGAAAGGTACATTGCAAGGAAATGTAAAAGAAAGCAAGTAAAGGAAACAATAAATTACTGAAGAGTAAACTTGCTAAAGGAATGCAAAGTAAATAACTTCAAAGTAAGAACTTGAACAGAAATTGCATTGAAATGAAATATGGTGGCGATCTCATCACGTACATTCTCGCATCACTCGTTTCTCTACACACGTGTACTTTGAGTGTTTATGGAGTAACTTGTATAATATGATTTACACCCACTCTAACACTATAACTACATCATTTATACTAATCGAAGATAACTGCTATTGTCAGTTTACTCATAGAAATATATCACTTGGCGCTTTGCATGCTCTGAACTTCCAATATGCGCCACTTGTCCTTTTTCAAATTGAAAGAACCATAAGTTTCCCTCCAATATTGAATATCAACTGATGTGCGTCGAACACCCTCATAGACATTCGGTCGAAATACATTTCATATACTTAGAAAATTTTCTAAGTCCAAATCATTGCTTCCATGTCTGTCTTCGACTCATGCCTCTTCATCAAGATTTAGTCGAAGCCTTTTAACTTTTCCAAAGAACATGATCCTCAAATCAATATTTCCTAAAATCATGTAGGCATCGAAATTAGAAGCTAACACGATTCTCTTCGGTTAGTTATTATGGCTTAATTCATCACCCATGTTTATTGGTGGAGTGTATAGTCTGAGCCCAATCGGACGACCTATTGGCCTATTTCGAATGACCCCTTGGTTTTTAGGGCGTTCGCCCATCACTAATGTGTTTGGCTTGTCGTACTCTCTCATGGACTACCCTTCATCAGGACCTCATTAAATTATATCAGTATAAAGTCTCTTAAGCATGATGGCTTGAAAAGGTTGAAGTGATTAAATAGAGTGGTCACGATCTTAAATTTCATTCATATAGATCTCTCCAAGCTTAGTTTCTCTGGATGATAGCTTGTAGAGACTCCTAAAAGTATAGCTCGGGAGTGAGACTTCAAGTTGAATCCTTCAGGCCCGACCTTAGTCGAGTCCCTCGGTCGAGACCTTAGGTCGAGTGTCTATGGAGAAACTTTAGTTCATACTCTAATGTGATGCCTTAGTTAAGTACCATGCAAGAATTTAGATGATACTTGTAATACCTCAAAATTTGCCCTCATATTTATTCTCTCTAAGGGCTTATGCTCCGTGTTCATTTGCATTTCATAACAGTGCATTTCATAGGTTCATAAGGCATGTGATCAGGACCCAGGGACATTAGGATTTCTGCATCTGCCAGAGGTTGAAACAACAGAGAATATTCACTGGACCAGGATTTTATTCCGGATGCGGTTGTTCAATTATGTTTCGACTCAGATGGGAGTTTGACCTAATTATGGTCAAACTATCAAAAGATTACTGCAACTGCAATATTATTTGGGCCACTGGTCTAGCTCTTAGACAATGCATATTTAAAGTTCAGACGATTCAAAGGGGGTGCAATTTATCTGGAAAATTATTCGGTGGCTCAGAAATGACTGTGTTTGTAGATTTGTGGAAAGAATTCAAAATGGACCTAGGGTTAAGATTGAGATGTCGTACCCATTCATGGCTTTGTTCTCATTTTCATGAACTATTCCCGATTATTTCGTTTCACTTTTATTTCCATTTTTCGTTTTATTCATCTTTCCACTTATTGTTGTCCATATCTGTCTGCCCTCATATACTCTTCCTTTAAGAATCACTATTCTTTTCAATAGGCATAATCGTCACCCATTTATTTTCTCATTTTTACAACCATAGGTCAATTGTCAAAGTTTGAATAGAATTTGTTCTAAGTTCTTGTTGTCACCTTTCTTACTTATGCCAATTTCATGTCCATTTCAAAAGATAAAACCTAATTCTACTTTGTTGGGCCATTCGAGCCCATGTGACGTTTCGTTCTAATTGGCTCTTAACCCAATTGTTCATGCTCACGTTCAAATTCATTGACCAAATCCTATATTTGAGAACCATTCTAATCCTAAGTCCATTTAGATTTCCCGAACTACATCCATTATTTTATTCCAATTTCAAACTCATTGTAATCCATGATAAAAATAGACAAATTAATGGTCCTCGTGTTAGTTAGATTGGTCTTACCTACATTAAATAATATCTTTTTGGCATATCAAGCCCATTGGTCCCATTCTATTTAAACCTTTGTCTTTCATCTAATTCCATTTTGTTTGGTTCTAACCAAAGTTGTCAATTTTTTTTATCAGTTGAAAATAATTACAAAAAAAAAAGAAGAAGAGGACAATTAGAATGATTTTCGTTTTAAGTCAAGATGGCCATTCGAACACTGTCGGAAAAAATTAATTTGGATGGAATTCTAAGCCCAGCTGAGTGCATTATTGTTGATGCACTACTTAGTGATTATGGTGATTCATATGAGTCAAGGTGGTTCACATGACTGATTTAGATTAAGAAAAAGGCATATGTTGTTTTTCAAAGCAAGCTCATTTTCAACAACCAAGTTCTCTATTACTCTGGACAGTGATATGAATGGTGAAAAGCTTGACAAATTTCATCTAGAGGTAAAGGAATTCAACGATAAATAGAAGAGCATTTCAGTTATGAGGTTAATTACAAAATTGAAAAAAATACAGTTACATCTTCAAGTCCAAGGTTAAGTACAATGTTGTTACAGGAGAAGAAAATCCTATATTCTACCAAGTTATAAACACAAAAAAAAATATAGTTACAAAAGAAGTTTTATCATTACACAAAATTCAAAGAAAACCATCATCAATCGTTATCAGTCATCACGAAAATCTCTACGAAGCACCAGTGATGCATCATTTCCCCCATAAGCCATCCACAAAGGCAGTGACTTGGGTATGCGGCTGAGATCGAATTTTGGTGGTTTGAAGCTGCCATACTCTTTTGGATTTCTAGGCTTTCCATAATCATACTTGGAGAAAGTACCTTTGCGGATCGCTGTGGAACATATGAGCATCAGGGACAGAACCATGCTTAGTCAAGAAAGTCACAGCAAAACTGTCGCACAAAGAAATCAATGGAAGATAATGGAATATGGAGCATACTCTGGAAAAGGTGGTTCAAGTTTTGGAGGAAGATGGGTGAGGTTCTTGTTCAAGATAATAAGCCACATGTGACTCATTGAAGCAACAATTCTTTCCTGTAATTTAATTTTAATGTCATGAGTAGAAGCAGAAAGTAAAACTCGAAACAATCACGAAAAAAACTCTTCAAAGTACCAGTGATGCATCGCATCCTTATCGCCGTCGTGATTACCTGCTGCATTCAAATCGATGCAAAAATTCAGATGATTCATACACAAGAAAGTGGATTGAATCTAATAGTAAGACAAAAGGTCGAAGATTCACCAACTCATCCTATCAACAATAATTCAGAATCAAACATAGTTTCATTATTTCTCAAGTTCAATCTTCCCAGCATCTTTCAACACCAACCTATATTAACCAAGAAAAAGCAGCAGAGAAAATTCAGAAGTAGATAATCAAGGAGAATAATACTTTTATTTAATTCAAAAAAATCACAAAGAACCGAATTCGGTTACACCTCACAACCATGACAGAAAGAGATTAAGAAAAGTCTATAACTAACTTAACCAATTCTCCTACTGTTTCTAACCACCTATCCATTCTAATAGCTAACAAAGGGATTCCAAAGAGAAAAATCAAAAGCAGTTCATAACCGGATCCTAATCAAAATAACAACCATAACCGAATTCTCTAACTGATTATTACCTGAAGTTTCTGGAATCTTCTCCAAACCGCCTATAAATCAGAAGCATTACTCACTTTCAGCTTCTTCGACAACTTTTTTTCAATTCACTTCACCATTCTCAATCTCTCCCCAATTCAATCCTTCTGAATCCTCCATAGTCTCCTTCATCTCTTCATCTCTTTTCATTCAACATTCATCCGAACCTGCATCACAACAAGCTTGAGGATTCAAAATTTGGAAAATACAGAATAGCATAGTAAAAGGTAAGAAGAATGGGGACCCTGTAACGCCTCAATACCTTTGCTTCATCACAACCGCTGCAATTTTCCGAGAGTGCTGTCAGTCGTGCTTCAACCTTCAAGCTTTGAGAGATTCCTGTGTTCGTAACAACAAGAAAGGCCATAGGTCATGAATCGGATGAGTAACGGAATCACGAAAGGAGAAGAAAGTTGAATCAAGAAGGGACGAAGATCTCACCTTGTGAAATTGCTCTTCGGTTTACAGGTTAGTGTTCTCTTTCAATACTGCTAATTCCTCATAGCTGGTGATCGTTGGTATCTTAGTTCATTTTTGCCGTTGTTCAAGAGTTTTAGAAGGGGTAACGAGTAGATGGTGATCGAATGAGCTGGTTAGAAGACAAGGTTTAGGCTTCATGATTTTCGATTGAGCGATTAAAAGAGAGGTTGCAGCGGAGAATGATAGGTTTGTAGGATAGGTTTGAGAAGAGAGAGGAAGGTGTGGTCGTGTAGAGACTCGGGTTCGGGACGGCGGAATCCGGCGAAGAAAATCAAGTTAGGGCTTTAGGGTTTTGTGTGAATTAGAGGGGAAGAGAAGACGACGAGGAAGATGGAGTTGGAATTGGTGGTGAATGGTGAGGGAGATGGTGGCTAGGCGGAGAAGACGAGGGGGTTGTACGGCGGGTCTGGCTAGAGGAAGAAGAAGGAATTTAATTTTTTGGATTTTTTAGGGTTCATGTTGGGGCTGGTGTGAATTTAGTTAATTTATTTGTATTAATACAAAAAGAATAATCATAAGTTTAAATCAGTATTTGTTTAGAATTAATTATCATCCATTAAGTGGTAATAGCCCATTAATTCATTGATTTTGTTTTTTTTCATTTAAGATTTTAATTTAAGTATTATCATATGTAGTTTAATCCCCTTTATTAGAATCAGTTTTTAGGAAAAATGTTAAGTTAAGATTATTAGAAAATTATTTTTAGGTTTTAGAAACTTTATCATAAGTTTATTAGAATTTATTTCATTCCGTAAATTAATATTTTTTAGAAGATATTAGTATAAATATTAGTTTAATTCTTTTGAAAAATATCAGTTTAATTCTTAAATTGAGATTGCTAGAAAATATTATAGTAAGTATTAGCTTAATTCATCTTTTTTAATTATCTTTGGTTTAATGCATTTTTCTTAAGTTAAAACATTAGATTAAATTATAATCATGAGTTTAGGATTTATTTCATTGTCCAAGATTAAGAGTTTATAAAAAAATATATTATCAAGGTTAAAATTTAATTCATTTTTAATTCAGACTCTAAATATTATTTTGAGATTAGTTCATTTCTTTTTTTTTTAAGTTAATTAAAAATATGTTGAATCCCTAGAATGTGTCCTTAAAGAATATGTTTAAGAAATATTGTTATTTGCACCACCCCTGTTGTAAAGCCCACAAGAAAGACTACTTAAAATATTGCTAAGCTCACCTCCTATGATTTCCTGCAATTGGGCTTAGATGTTTCTGCTATTCTCACACCCTTATTTTAAGCCCAGGGAAATAATAACATAAAAAATTACTAAAAGAACCCCCTGCATTATTACTCTAAGATTCTATTTTAAGTTAATATTAAGTTAGAAATAATTCATTAAAAAATAGGAAAAAGCATTAGAAAATTCCCCAAAAAAATCAAGTAGATTAATAATTGAATTTAGGAATTTGTGACATTTTTATTTTCTGGAATTTATTTATTTTTGAATTAATTCTGAATTATTCTTGTATTTAGCTTTATTGAATTTCTTCTTAATTGTGCTGAATTTTGTTTATTTTATTTAAGTAGCTTTCATCAACCTTTTTGAGCCATTCTTTTTTCTGTAATTAGATGACTCATAATATTTCTTAGGATATTTTTAATGGAATTTTTAGGACCTTTTATCATAGGTTTTAGTGGAGTAATCCTTAGGAAATAATGGTTAATCTTAGCTGAAATTAAATAATTTTTTAGGCATAGGAAAAATAAGTATTTTTAGAATCCCTCTTAGTATACTATTTTAGATAGTGTTAGGATCATATAGTTTAAGTTTCATAATTTTTCTAGGAGATTTAATATTTTTTAAGAATGTTAGTTTTAGGCCTAGTTAGGCATAGTTCCCTTTAGTTTAGGCCATTAAAAAAAAATAATATAGTTCAATAAAAAATAATAATATTAAGTTTGACCTAGATTTAGAACTTAGTATAAAATTCATTTCCATATAGAAATAGAATAAATAAATAAGACTATTTATTATTCATGCCTTTAAGGCATTTTTAGAATGCTATTTCTCATATTTGATTTCATTTGTTTTGCCTTATTTTGATCTTACAACTTGTATAGGTTTCCCATCCTTCTTAGAATCAACTTAACTTCATTAAGAAGTAAGTTGAATTCTAATAGTTTTATTTCCATTAGGAGTAGAAAACCTCACTAACTATTAGGACCACTTTGTAAATACATAACAAAATTAGGATTGAGTCTTAGTCCCTTAGATTTTTTCCTTTTGCAATTTGAGTCATTCTCTTCTTATCTTCAAACAAAATCCAAAAACATTTAATAAATAAATGGAAGGATTCCTTGTGTATAGCCTTATTCCATGAAACACTTGCATTCATTCCATCTTGGAGTGGTGTAAGCTTGTTTATCATGATGTACAAGTCTCATCAAGGAATTGTTCACAAATAAAACTTAAAAAAATACTTCTTCTCAAAAGCAACAAAAACACTTAATAAAGTTCAACAAGCTAGTGAACTTAAACCCTAATCCTAGGAAACCAGTCTTGGATAAATTCTCCTTGCTGGGTATACTTGTTCTATTATTCCATCTTGGAATGTAGAGTCAAGTGTACATTCCACGGAAAAGAGTTTGAATTCACTTCCTTGTGCCAAATTCATACAAAACTCTTAAAAGACAAAAACAAACAATAAACGACTATCCTGCGGGAACTTCTCTTCTCATCTCATTCATTCATAACGCGAACTCGCGACGACTTGTCTCGCATGCAAGACGGTAAACGCACTCGTACCAGACGAGCCTGCAACACCTGAGCATAGACATACGCAGTTCCATCTGTAAAAAACACAAACAAATAGTTCCCGCCTAGGTTAGGCGAACTACGTCGACTCTGATCCTCATTATCCCGATGAGGTACGTAGGCAGCGGGGTAGGGCCCGTTCGAGCACACTCTTTATTTTCCCTACATTTTCCCCGTTCTTTCTTTTTATTCTTTTTAATTCCTTTCCCATTTCCATTCCCTTTGTTCCAGTTAGCGGTTTTATTCAGCAGCAGTTATACTTTTATCACCCTTTGAAACAAACAAGCAAGCGTGGATCCCGTCGGGTACGGCGGACGGATTGGGGTGCTAATACCTTCTCAATTCGTAACCGACTCCCGAACTCAGATCTTTGGTTCGCAAGGCCTTGTCCTTTCCTTCTTCCTCAGGTTTGTGCAACATTACCTTTCTCATTCATTCGGGATAAAAATGTCTGGCTGGCGACTCTAACCTTTCCGCGCCACTTTCGCGTTTGTACTAGGATGAAAATCCCGGGAGCGACAGCTGGCGACTCTGCTGGGGACTAACCTGATTCTTCCGGTTTCCCTTGTAGAGTCAATCCTTGCGCCTGTTCGGTTTTGTTTCTTTGGGTGTTTATCTGTTTGATGCTGAGTGTTTTAGTTTAGCTTTATCTGTTTTTATTTACAGTTTTATTTACAGCTTTACTTTATCGCATTTATTTACCGCTTTCAGTATTTTATTTTCCATGCATCATATTATACTGGACTGTCTGGCTGTGCTGGTTTTCATTTTTTCTGTGGGTGGGAGTTACTGTGAGATAAGCCAACTACCCGGCTTGAGTGCACCCTAGGACTTAGAGTGGTTCCACTTTGGCTTCATGGCATCTTGCTATGTTGGTAGTAGTGAGTTCCACACCTTGACTTGCGACCTTCTCGGGAATGTATTAATACCGGAATCTTTCTGGGTTGATGCGCTACCTTGATAGTTATGTGCAGTCAGGGGACCGATCATTGAGAACCTTTGTGGAAACATCCCTCTCCAGTGATGACAGTGGAAGACCACATTTGTTGGCAAACCCACTCGCATCCGAGGGCCCACTGGGAACTCGCATTGGATGGCCTGGTTCTCTCATAGGAATTCAGTTAAAGCAAACTGTTCGTATGACGATAGTATTGTACCCTTCGGGATGAATGTACTATTGTTTCTCGACTCAGTGCTTGAAGCTGGAAACTTGTGAGGGATGCTTGTTTTTCCGGAATCAACTGAGACCTCCCTGAGTAGTACATAATGCCAAACCGATTCCCTGATTTGGTCATGAGCCATTTCTCGGAAGTGGTGAACGTATTATTGCTATTCGGCCTCGAGAGTCCGTGATGTTTGACCCGAGTAGCACACCCGTGAGATTGGGAGGGGTTTACAGGTTTGCAGGAACCCTGGTACCTTCAGCATACCCATTTTGCCTTTGGTTCAGTTTTGTGATCTGGATTTCTGTTCTTAAGTTGTGGATCCCGGATCAGAGGGATAATTATTGTGATATCTGGATTTTGAGACCTGGCACCGACACCTGATTATATGATTGGCACACCACAGACACTTCACTGATCACATGCCTTGTCTTGCATAAGCATCATATCATCATTAATCATTTTGTGTTCTTTTTATTCCCAGGGTTCATTACTTCCTAGGTCCTGGTCATATTTTCTACTTCAGCATGGAGATTCCGAGGAAGAGAAATGTTCATTATACTTTCCCGCAGCCAGAGACAGAGAGTGTTCAGGGTTTGATTAGCTTGATGGGTGACCGAGTCCTTGATGATTTCAGGAGAGAGTATGGCAAGATACTGAATTATGTGAACAAGCCCACAGTCGACCAGAAGGATAGCTTGCATTCTTTGTTGCAGTTCTATGATCCACAGCTGAGGGTCTTTGTTTTTCCTGATTATATTCTGGCACCTACATTAGAGGAGGTTTCTAGCATGCTGAGTGTTCCTGTTAAGGAGGGTGTACCTTACTATGTTTCGGAAAGGATCCCATCTCATGAGGATATCACTATTGCCTGTCATTTGAGTATGCCTAGACTCAAGATGGGATTAGAGGTTGGCCAAAGTAAAGGAATCCCTTTGGACTTTCTTGTTGCAGAGGCACGTGTTATGGCATCGGAAAAGAAATGGGCAGACTTCAAAGCACTGTTGGCTATGGTAGTATATGGAATCAGTTTGTTTCCCGGAGAGAAAGGACTAATTAACATGGAGGCCATTACCATCTTCGTCAAGAGAAATCCTGTTCCTACATTGCTAGCTGACTTTTATTATGGAGTTCACCACAGAAATGAAAAGAGGAAGGGGTTTGTAAATTGTTGTGCTCCCATATTCGCTGATTGGTTTGTAAGGCAACTCCCTAAATCAGGACCCTTCCAGGATTTGAAACAATCTTGGAAGTGGTCCAAAAGATTAATGGGCTTAACCTCAGCTGACATTGCTTGGGGATGTAACAAAGACTTGGTGGGCAAATAAATGTTGGTTAGTTGTGGTAGCTTTCCAAATGTGCCTTTGATGGGAAGAAAAGGTGGGATTAGCTACAATCCTATCTTGTCCAGGAAACAGTTCGGCTATCCTTTAAGAAACATACCTGTGATCGACGATGCAAATGGGTCCTTATATTTCTCAGCAGAGGGAAACTCCAAAATGAGTATCCTAGCAGCCCAAGCTTGGGAAGTTAAGGTGATGAAAGGAAAGAAAGATTTTGGAAGAGTAGATCCTAATACCTATGATCCTTTTGCCAGCTGGTTGGAGGATCGTGTGAAGACTCATCTTCTACCATTTTCTAGAGAGACGCCTCTTTACCCTAAAGAGGTAGCACCAAGAACTACAGTGCCTTTGGAGGAATATCAGAAGTTAGAAGCTTTGGTTAAGCAACTGAGGGTTGAAAATCAAGAGGCTCTTAATTCTTGTCAAGCGCTGATGATCCAGAACCGTCAATTGAAAGATAGAGCTGAGCAAGCCGAGGAAATAGTCCGTCTTAAGCAGAAGGATTTTGAAGATAGAGAACTTTACTTCCGAAAGAAAGGTTTAGCTGAGACTCATAAGACGGCCCAGCGCCGAAGAGAGAAGAAAGATCTTAGTGAAGCCAATGAAGCTGTTACTTTATGGCAGGAGAAATGGGACGAAAATCTGAAGAAACAAAAAGAGTTGGACGCTAAGCACAAACAGGAAGTCAAAAGCCTTCAGGATTCTTTAGATGGGCAGAAAGAACTTCTCAGGAAAGCTTATTATCAAGAGGAGGATCGTATCCGGCGCGTAACAGAAAGCCAGCAGGCACTGAAGGAAGCTCAAAAGGAGATTGAAGACTTGAAGTTGAAAGCTGAGGTGAAAAGGTCGAAGGCCGAGTCTAGTCAAAGCAAGGGGAATGAAGCAGCATTTCTACAGCAGATCGAGGAGTTGCACGCTTCTTCTGATACGAGGGATCTCCTCATTCAGAAGCTCATCCAGGAACCCGGTCATCCAGATGTGGTTCAACTGTTCCAGAGCGTCAAATGCCTTAGCTGGAGATTGAAAGATATAGAGTTCCCTAGGGTTTAATTTCCTATTGTTGTACTTGGATTACTCACAGGCTTGTTGTGGGATTCCTTATATGTGATGTACTTTTGTTGTTATTTTGTTTGGTACCCTTCAGGGACGTTGTATTTTCAAATTCCAGTTTACATGATTGATTTGTTTCGGATTTCTTGTTCGTTATTTGCACCGACACGGGAAATGAGCACCAATTCTCCACAGCCGTCATTATGTCTGAATATTATTTGGGTCTTCTTCCCAATTCTTATCTTCTTAATGCCAGGACCGGACACAGGAAAATACTCGGGAATAAAAGGAACACATTGCATTGCATATACATCATTTGCATTTTGTCTTTGTCTTTGCAGGTTTTTCTTCTAGATGTCTAATTTATCTGTGTTCACCAGGCAAAGATTGCGAGGGCCGCCAAGACCCGGTACCTTCGACAAAATATTCCTCATCGGTACGCGACCCGCAGTAATCAAAGAACAGCAATGGACGCCATGCAGACGGAACTCAACGATGTCCGTACCAAGATGGCAGAATTTATGACTCTGATGCAGGGGATGGCCCAGGGGCAGCAGGAGCTGAGAAATGCAATTCAAGGGTTAACTCCTCCCAACACTAATGCTCAGGCAACTACTTCCGGCGGACTAGGGGCTCCTCTCAATACTAACAACGGTACAGGTGGACCTCATGTTCCAGATCCAGCTATGGCTACGTATGTTCCTGTGCAGGACAGGCAGGAAGACCAATTCCAGTACTTCAACAATGATATGGGTTTCGGCGGTGACGGGAATCTCAACGACTTCTTGGTGCTTGCAGAGAAGGTTAAGGCCTTAGAGTGCAAAGATACTTTGGGAATTGACGTGTCAGATATGGGTTTAGTACCTGGGGTGGTAATTCCACATAAGTTCAGGCCACCAGCATTTGATAAATACAACGACAGCTCTTGCCCGAAAACTCACCTACAGGCTTTCTACAGGAAGATTGCGGCTCACACGCGAGACGAGAAATTATGGATGTACTATTTCCAGGATAGCCTCTCAGGAGGGTCCTTGGAGTGGTACATGAAGTTGGAAAGGAGCTCTATTAGAAGTTGGAAGGATTTGGGAGAGGCCTTCCTCAGACAATATCAATACAACATTGACATGGCACCTAGCCGTACTCAGCTTCAAAGTTTGACACAGAGGAGCTCGGAGAGCTTCAAAGACTATGCACAGAGGTGGCGTGAGGTGGCCGCCCGAGTGCAACCACCTTTATTGGAAAGAGAGATGGTCGATATTTTCCTGAATACCCTCCCAGGGCATTTCATGGAAAGGTTGGCTGGTTGTTCCTCAAGTGGTTTTTCGGACATTATCCTGACTGGAGAAAGAATCGAAAGCTGGCTCAAACAGGGGAAGATTCAAAATGGAAGCGCTTCAGTATCTGGCATCAAGAAACCCTTTGTGAAAAGGAGGGAAGGAGAAACAGGAGCAATATACGCACAGAGAGGAATGATGCACCAAGGATATTATCAGCAAGTGGCCCCCGTCACTATTTCAACACCTCCAGTTCAACAACGGATTCAGCCTCCACAGCCGCAACGCTCACAGGGGTATCAGCCAAGACCCCCTCGTCCGTACTACCCTCAGAGGATGAAGGATAGACATATTGAAGCTCCACCGATGTCTTACTCACAATTGTTGAAGAATCTCCTGCAGCTTCAAATGATTCAGCTCCGGACCTTGCAACCTCCGAGGCCAGGCCAAATTCCTGAAGGTTATGACTCGAATGCTAGATGCGAGTTTCATTCTGGAGCTCTCGGCCATAGTACTGAGAATTGTAAAGCATTGAAGCATGTTGTTCAGGACTTGTTAGATTCTAAAGCGATCAATTTCGCTCCCTCTCCTAATGTGATGGAAAATCCCATGCCTCCTCACAGGGGCACGGTTGGTGCAATTGGTGAAGGGGAGAAATTGAATTTGGTGGACGATGTAGATGACTTGCAGACTTCATTGGTTGCTATCAAGGTTTGCTTGTTGAAGAAAGGCATTTTCCCCGGATGCGAGTGTAACCCGGTGAACTGACTTTAAACAATGTTGCGGATAGCAAGAGTCGCCACCGACTTTTATTTTATCCATAAGGAAAGGTTATAAAAGAACAGGAAAGACCTTAGAGAATATTTTTGGGTCCGGGGGGTAGGTTATGAAAAGGGAAGGTATTAGCATCCTTTTCATCCATGGTTATCCATGGGCTCTTAGGTACTTAAGCTCACTTTAGATTGTTTTTGAAAGTGTAGTGTGTGAATAAGAAAATTTTCAGAATAGTTAATAAATAATCCATGTAAGGATGTGTTAAAAACATGTTTGAAAATTTGTTTGAAAATGTTTAAGTGTTTGAAAAATTTTTGAATGGAGCAAGTACCTAAGAGTAACCTACCCTAATGTTTAAGGTCTTTCTTATTCTTTATCCTTTCCTTAGTAAGACTATCCCTACTATAATGGAGTAGGTAGTCTTTACTTTGGAAGTTAAGGGACATGTAAGGGGCAATTTGGTCTTTGAAGGTCATGGTGGGGTGTAATAAGCATATTAAGGGACTATCATCATTTTTCGAAAGGGACTCGATTCGTAAAGGCAACCATAAGGGACTTTGATGATTTTATCTTTTGAAGGGACTTGCTTTATACACCCCACTTAACCATTATTCGTAGGCAACTGGAGGGGTATCCCTAAGAAAGTGAGACGGCGATTAAAATCGACTTACGTGTGTGACGTGTTTAATTTAATTATCTTATATTAAAAATGATCTAAATTTATTTTAATATTACATACCTGTTGTTACACTCCCTAATTACTAACCATAATAATAATAATTAAATAATTACAATTTTACATCCAGGAACAATTACATAATAATTATAAAATAAATGGCAAATAAATAAATATAATAGCAAAATATAAATAATAAATAAATAAGCAAATTATCATCAGGGGTTAGTAGCAATAATAATAATAATAAGTTAGAAATAATAAACGAGGTTAGAAATATAAAAATAATAATAATATGGTTAGTAAATAAGAATAAAAGTAATTAGAGTAAACAAAATAAAAATATAATATAATAATACATAATAATTTAGTTAGTAACAATAAACAAAATTAATTAACAATTTTTAATATGAACAATTATACTTAGAAAACAAATATTAACGAACAATTATTTTTTTAAGTTTTAAATTATTAAATTATTCTTTTGAATATAGTATGACTACAAAATTTAATTATTATTAATATTATACATATCATAAGAAAAAGTAAATTTTTTAATATCATATATAAAATTAATCATGTTTATAAAATTTAATTCTATTAATTATTATACTTACAAATTTTTAAACCAAATATAAAAATATAACTATTATGAATTAAATTGTTTTTAAACATTAAAAGAAAAGTAATTTGAATTATAAATATACTTACAAAATTTATAAGGATTATAATAAATATATATACATAATAATTATATTAGGAATTAAAAAAAACAGAATTTAATTTTATTTTTGAAAAAATATTTTAGGATTGGAAAATTAGGGTTTTATATTTTTTAGGTTTTTTAGAAATAGGGTTTTATAAAATTAGGGTTTATCTAATTACCTATTTTATTTACAAACATATGTACACAATTTTTTTTAATTAATAAAATAATGACATGTTAACAAATTATTATTTTTTAGTAAAAGAAATAAATATAAGTTTAATCTAATGTAAATATATTATTTTTGAATTTTATGGATTTTTCTTGAAATTAAAATATTAATTAAAGAATAATAAGAAAAAGAAGAAAATAGAAAGAAAAAGAAAATGGAACCTGCTGGGATTTGATCCCAAGACCTCAGGTTTGCAAACAACATCCAGAACCACTAAGCCATCCATACGCAGGTGAAAGTAGAATGAGAATGGTTGGTTTTGTTCTTTGTCTTTGATAAATCCAGAAAAATATGAAAAAACAAAAGGCCTGGGGTGGTGTTGAACCCAGGACCTTACGGATATGCATACGCGCGTCTTACCGCCTGGCTGGGAGAGCCTTCCTGTCAACCTGTTGGCCTTGGTTCATTATATTTTATGCCTTCCATGATCCTGAAAAATAAACAAAAAAATATGGCCCCAGCATGATTCGAGCCATGGACCTCTCACCAAATACATACGCCTCCTTTCCACTGGGCTACTATTGCCTTGACGATATCAACTTACATTAATATAATAAAATTATTAAACAATTTTTCAAATATCAGAATGCGCGCCATAGGACTTCTTCTTCTCCAATTTACCTGCGATTTTTGCTATGAATTTACATATGAACTTTCCTGCGAGTTCTTCCTGTTCTTCAACCTGCGAAAACGAAACATGGACAAAACAGTTCCGATTTATGAAATTGATTAACATTTTATGATCCATACAGTCCACACAACATCTCTACGTTCTCCAAATCCATTTATATTTGGTGAATTGATGAACCCTAATTTGGAGGTTCAAACCCTAACCATGGCCGTTTCTGTTTCAAGCTCTCATCCTTCAATCAAACTATCCAGAATCGTTCTAGGGATCAAAATAAACACAAATCAATTATCAAAAACAGTTCATAATACATATATTGATGGATTCGAAAAAAATTATTTTAAGACAAAGATGAGTTCGGGTTGATCAACAGGAGGCATATGTGATGCATATGATGGATGTTTCACGATTAGAGAAGTCCCATGAAGCTTGCTATGTACTTATTTTACCTTCAAATGCTTCAAATCCAAAAATCCGAATGTCACTTATGGAGAGATTTTTTTGTATTTTTGTTCTTACCTCTTGGCTGCTCAAATTCGTGTCTCAGGCTAGGGTTTCACTTAGTATATATGTGTGATGGATTTAGGTTAAAAACATGGATAGGTTGTGTGGATATTTGATCAAAAAAAAGATTCAAAAAGATCAAGTGTTAAAATTCAAATATTTGTGCATTATGACTTGCTATTCTTGGACAATTCACATGATTCTTTTCTCTTTAAGTTTCAATCACTTTTTAAGACTTTCTAGATTCAATCTTTCCACCCAAAAATAGATTTTTTATATTTTTTATTTATTTAAAATGATTTTTATGATTTAAATCAATAATAAATAAATAAAAAATAATAAAAATGATGAATTTTATTCCATTGGGTCGTGCATAGTGTTTGTGTATGGATTGGATCATGAATTGGGCAGCCCATTTGGAAAGAAATACTTCTTAACCTCCATTTTCAACATAAACCATCACAAAATTGCCCAACTTTGCAAGGGCATATCTCCCTCAATTTTAAGGGTATGAGGGTGTTCTTGGACTTTTTGGAAAGCTTGAAGAGTCCTCTAAACAACCCCATTGGTTTCAGGTCCATATCATTTACCAATCTCAAGTTATGCCCTTTTGAAGTTGTTGACTTTTTGTTGACTTTTAAAATGACCTATAATGTCTTAGATCATATCTTTCAAATGAAGCATTTCTAGGCTTAACCTTCAACATCAAAGTTGTAGAGAATTCAATTTCCTTCAAAATGAGATTTGGATGGAGACTTGGTGATGAAGTATGTGAAAGTTATGCCTGGTCAAAGTTCAGTTGACTTTTACTGAGGAAACCCTAATTTAGAAACTCCTGATTATTGATGATCTGGAATCTCCTTGATGAATCATGATCAACCCTTGATAAAATGATGAATTTTACTTCATATAATTGATGTTGGCAAAAAATCATGAAGTTTGACTTTGGTTTGACCACAGTTGACCTCAGTTTGACTTTTTAACTGCACTAACTGATTTTGACTTATTTGATCATCTGACTGAGCAAACTTTTGAGAAAAGTCTTGAAACTTGACATGGGGGTTCTTACAAACATATAAGATGTTATGAAACTCACTTGAGGTATTGGAAGTCCATTTAGCCTGATTAAAGTCAAAACCCTAGTTATGGATGCACTGCTTAGGAGATGCATTGTCTGAGGGAATTGTCAACTTTTTTGACCAATTGTGAACTTTGTGAACCTTGTGAATCTTCATAAGTTGTCTTGTGATACTCATGGGAGGTATGGTAAGGCTTGTGAACCTTGTGAACCCCATGAAGTGGCTTTGTAGTCCTCATGATCCTCAGGGAAGCTTTGTAAACTTTGTGAATCTTGTGAACCTTGTGAACCTTCAAGAAGCAACCTATGGACTTCATGAATCTCATGAAAGGTCTTGTAGATGTTGAGAAGCTTGTGAACCTTGTGAAACTTCAAGAAGCAACTTAGGGACTTCATGAACTTCATGAAAGGTTATATAAGCATTGAGAAACTTGTGAACCTTGTGAACCTTCAAGAAGTGACTTGTAGACCTCCTGAACCTCATGAAAGGTTATGCAAGTGTTGGAGAACTTGTGAACCTTGTGAACCTTCTTAGAACACAAAGTCTTGTATTGTGAGGGCAAATTTTGGGGTGCAACAGCTGCCCCTGTTCAATTTTCTGAAACCTGAGGGGTTAGATTGGTATATTTGCCAGTCGTGACCTGGAAGGTTGAAGAGGATTGAACACAAAAGCCCAAAAATTTGCACTCACCAGTGCATAGAGTGATATTGATGATTGGTTGAATATGATTGAGTGGGCTTAAAGATGCCACTAGGGGAAAGTTCTTTAGTAATATAATGAGAACTGTCAGGAGTCTGGAGTAATATTGATGTAGCAGCATGTCTTCATGAGGATAGAGCAATGGATAGCTCTAAAGCAGTCTTGAAGAAGTAATATGCCTTCAGGAGGATAGGGCAATGGATAGCTCTAAAGCAGTCTTGAAGATATGATTTCAGGAGGATAGAGCAATGGATAGCTCTAAAGTCGTCTTGAAATAATAATGTAATTGTCTTCAGGAGGATAGAGCACTGGATAGCTCTAAAGCAGTCTTGAAGAGGTAATTTCAGGAGGATAGAGCAATGAATAGCTCTAAAGCAGTCTTGAAATAATAATGTGATATGTCTTCAGGAGGATAGAGCACTGGATAGCTCTAAAGCAGTCTTGAAGTCATGAGAAGTTATCAGGAGGATAAAATAACCCTGAGGTTACAATAAAGCAGTCCCAAAGTAATAAGAAGCTCATCAGGAGGATAAAGTAACCTTGAGGTTACAATAAAGCAGTCCTGGAGACCATAAGTTTGTTTGTTGGATAATTAACCTGAAACAAGGTAACATTTGTATAATAATATTAGTTTATGCTGTATGCATGTATGATATGATGCACTTAGGTAATGTACTATATGTCTATGGATATGTATGCTATGGTATGATGTAAATGATGTATGTATGATATGATACTGCCGGAAGAGTCTGGATATCTTGTATAACAACTGCTGGCCAGGGAAAATAAATCCCGATTCGTTGCTGAAGAATATATAACCCTATGTCTGCTGGAGATAACAGGGTGTAGATAACCTCCCGTACGCTGAGGATAGTAAGGTATATATAACCTCCCGTCTGCTGGGGATAGTAGGGTATATATAACCTTCGTCTTCGTTTGATAGTAGGATAAGTATAACATCCCGTCTTCGTTCGTCGTACCCTTATTGGAAAGTAATTTCCCGTATATCCGTATGAGGATAAAAGAGATGGATATAAATTCCAGGGGAGATGAGACTTTGTGAAGATGGATTCGTCCTACTGAGAGTTTTGTAACTGTCTCGTAAAGGTGAACCAGTGAAGCTTCGTTGGAATCCTCCCCTCGTTCGTCCTTAGTAAATACTATTACTGCATTTTCATGCATTTCTGGTAAACTTCAATCATATTAAAAAGCATACATGCATTTCTGGTAAACATCAATCATATTCAAAGGCATACATACATTCAAACACAACCAATGGACGTTTCGCTTATGTAAATAGGGTAAAAGTAAATCTGGATTCAAAAGATGGAATTTATTTATATCAAAAAGTGACCCATACACGGGTAAGTTTGTACAAGGAGACATAAACCCTAGTAAGAGGATTTTGTCATGAAGTTTTACAAAAGAGAATTAGCTATGTGAGAAACAATCCTATTGAGTTTCAATTCTACTATTGCCACTCAAGTATCTCATCTTCTTGCTGTTGAGACGGAAATGATTGGATTGAGCTTTATCTGTTCGAGCTTGAATAAGTAGTACAACTGGTTGCAGTTTCATGAGTGATCCAAACGAGACATAGTCATACGCTTTAATCCCTAACTTTTGCCTGGATTGCCCTTTCAGGTTTTCAATCCACCGGGATACCCTTTTCTGCCCAAGCCGCCTTTTCAGGTTTTCGACTTGCCGGGTGTACATCTTTTTATATATATCCCTAATTTTTGCCCAAACCTTTTTGGTTTGCCGGGATGCCCTTATTTTTGCCTAGGCCTGTCAACCTAGCGGGTCTCTTTTTATGCGTAGTATTTTTTAACTATGTCTGCGTTTACAGGCTGAGGGAAGTCCTCTCCATCCATTGTAGTCAGTATCATGGCACCTCCTGAGAATACTGTCTTGACTACAAATGGTCCTTCATATGTCGGGGTCCACTTGCCCCTAGGATCACCCTGTGGTAATATAATACGCTTGATTACCAAGTCACCAGCCTGATATACCTTTGGCTTAACCTTCTTGTTAAAAGCCTTGATCATCCGTTTTTGGTACATCTGGCCATGACAAACTGCTGCTAACCTCTTCTCATCAATCAAATTTATCTGGTCCAGTCGAGTCTGAATCCACTCATCTTCATCCAAGCCTGCATCCTTCATAATTCTCAAGGAGGGGATCTGAACTTCAATGGGCAGAACTGCTTCCATACCATAGACTAAGGAGAATGGGGTTGCCCCTGTTGAAGTACGTATTGTAGTACGATAACCATGAAGAGCAAATGGCAACATCTCATGCCAATCCTTGTAAGTAACAGTCATCTTCTGTACAATCTTCTTAATGTTCTTATTAGCAGCTTCAACTGCCCCATTCATCTTCGGACGATACGGAGAAGAGTTGTGATGCTTAATCTTGAACTGCGTGCAGAGATCAGTAATCATTGTGTTGTTCAGATTAGAGCCATTGTCAGTGATAATCCTTTCGGGGATGCCATACCTACATATGAGATTATTCTTAATGAACCGTGCCACAACATTCTTAGTCACAGATGCATATGAAGCTGCCTCTACCCACTTTGTGAAATAATCAATAGCCACCAGGATGAAACGATGCCCATTGGAAGCAGTAGGCTTAATCTCACCAATCATATCAATGCCCCACATGGCAAAGGGCCAAGGAGCCGTCAACACATTCAATGGTGATGGAGGTACATGAACTTTATCAGCATAGATTTGACATTTGTGACAAGTTCTGGAGTGTTGATAGCAATCAGCTTCCATGGTAGACCAATAGTAACCTGCTCTCAATATCTTCTTTGCCATAGTATGACCACTAGAATGAGTGCCAAAGGTCCCATCATGCATCTCTTCCATAATTTCAGTTGCTTCTTTCTTATCCACACAACGAAGCATAGTTGAATCATAATTACGCTTGTACAGAATCCCATTACTCAAAAGGAACTTAGCAGAAAACCTTCTCAGGAACTTCCTATCTTTGACAGATGCCCCTTCAGGGAATTCCTGAGCTTCAAGATATCTTTTCACTTCATAGAACCAAGGCTTCTCCTCTGCCCCTTCTGTGTCAATCTCATTGCAGTATGCAGGTTTCTCAAATCTATCAATAGTAATCTTGGGAGCTTCATCATCCCAACTGATCTCAAACATAGATGCCATGGTGGCTAATGCATCTGCCAACTGATTCTCTCTTCGTGGAATATGTCCAAAGGTAATCTCTTTGAAATGTGGGATCAAAGACAACACATGCTCTCTGTAAGGAATGATATTATCATGCTTGGTATCCCAATCTCCTTTAATCTGACTCACTACCAGGGCTGAATCTCCATACACATCAAGGCACTGAATCTTCATATCAATAGCAGCTTTCATACCCAGGATACATGCCTCATACTCAGCCATGTTATTGGTACAATGGAAACAAAGTCTAGCAGTAATCGGGGTATGACAACCTTCAGGGGAACTAATCACAACACCAACACCATTACCAAGTGCATTAGAGGCACCATCAAAAACCATAGTCCATCGGGATCCTTGTTCAGGTCCGTCATATTGTCCAGGTTCTTTGGTAATAATCATAATATCTTCATCAGGGAACTCAAAATTCATTGACTGGTAATCATCCACTGCTTGATGAGCCAAATGATCAGCAACAACACTCCCCTTAATGGCCTTCTGAGTAGTATACTGTATATCATATTCTGTCAAGATCATTTGCCATCTTGCAATTCTTCCGGAGAGAGCAGGTTTCTCAAATATGTACTTGATTGGATCCATCTTAGAAATCAACAAGGTAGTATGGGTCAACATATACTGTCGTAGTCGGCGAGCAGCCCATGCCAAAGCGCAGCAAGTTTTCTCGAGCAGTGAGTATCTTGTTTCACAGTCGGTAAACTTTTTGCTAAGGTAGTATATTGCCTGCTCTTTTCGACCAGACTCGTCATGTTGCCCCAACACACACCCCATTGAGTTGTCTAGCACTGTTAAGTACATAATCAAGGGTCTTCCATCAACTGGTGGCATCAAAATTGGTGGCTCTAACAAATATCTCTTGATTTCATCAAAGGCAGTCTGGCACTCATTATTCCATTCCATCACCTGATCCTTCTTCAACAATTTGAAAATTGGCTCACAGATAGAAGTTAATTGGGAAATAAATCTTGCAATGTAGTTCAATCGTCCCAAGAAACCTCTAACCTCCTTCTCAGTACGGGGAGCTGGCATTTCTCGTATAGCTTTCACTTTTGCAGGATCCACTTCAATTCCTTTTCCACTGACAATGAAACCCAGGAGTTTACCAGATCTAACTCCAAAAGTACACTTGTTTGGATTCAATCTCAACTTGTATTTCTTCAACCTCTCAAACAACTTGTGCAGATGATCAAGATGTTGCTCTTCATTCTGAGACCTGGCTATCATATCATCCACATATACCTCTATCTCATGATGAATCATATCATGAAACAAAGCCACCATAGCACGCTGATATGTTGCCCCTGCATTCTTCAAACCAAATGGCATTACCTTATAGCAAAAGGTGCCCCACTGTGTCACAAATGTTGTCTTCTCCATATCTTCAGGTGCCATCTTGATTTGATTGTAACCAGAGAAACCATCCATAAAAGAGAATACCTTATGCTGAGCAGTGTTGTCTACCAGAATATCAATATGAGGAAGTGGAAAGTCATCTTTAGGGCTAGCTTTGTTCAAATCTCTGTAGTCCACACACATACGTACCTTACCATCTTTCTTAGGAACTGGCACCACATTTGCAACCCACTGAGGATAAGAAGTCACTGCTAAGAACCCTGCATTGAATTGTTTCATTACCTCTGCCTTGATCTTTTCTGACATTTCAGGACGCATACGACGAACCTTCTGCTTCTTTGGACGACAATCTTCTTTCACTGGCAATCGGTGAACCACAATGTCTGTATCCAATCCTGGCATATCTTCATAAGACCAAGCAAAGATCTCCACATAGTCACGTAACATCTGAATCAACCTGCTCTTGACACTGTTCTCTAAATCAGCCCCTACCTTGACCTCTTTTCTGTCTTCCTCAGTTCCCAGATTCACAACTTCGACTGGCTCTTCATGTGGCTGTATAGCTTTCTCTTCTTGTTGTAACAACCTAGCAAGCTCTACAGGTATTTCACAATCGTCCTCATTTCCGTCTTCAGTTTGATAGATCGGATTCTCGAAATTATAATTGGCAATAGTAGAACTGTTATCAACAGGATCCAGAGTGGATGAGGATCTGCATTTAGTGATGTGGGTGTGTGTAAGAACACATAGCTGATAAAGCAAAAATAAAGAAAAGAAAGACAAGGAACACAATATTTACTAAAACGAAACGTCCACTGATTTTATTGAATGAAGTATGCAAATGAAATGACAGCCCGTAACAAGCACACCATTGTGTCCCGGGTAAGGCACATGGCTTGAAAGTTTTATTGTTCAGGAATTACAAATTTAAAACATAACACAGTAATAGTATTTACTCCTGACTAAAGGAGATAGGGATAACATCTTCAGCTTTCCAATTATTGAGTCCAGCACCCATAGTAGGAAAAATCCATGCATCCAAGTTGTAGTCTTCATCTTGATCTCCCACAGCATTAATCACCCCTTGATTGGTGATACGAGCAGCACGAGCACGACGAACAGCCTTCTGGGACTCTGCAGTGAAACCCAAACCAAACTTGTCAGACTTGTATGGAATATCAGGAAGCTGACCCCAAATAGTACAACCACCTTCATCCACCACAGCTCTAGCATCATTGAGGGAGGCCATTGCCATTGTTGGAGATTTTCTGATGACCACAGGAACTTTCTTCACAGCAGGAGGAGTCACACAATCATTACCAACCCAGGGAACCACTTCAAATGACTGACACGGAGTCTCAATGTATTCACCTTCTACTTCCAGATACTTGAAAGTGTTTACATGGCTGACAAAGTATTCTTCCTCTCCAAAGACAGTAACAACCTTTCCATTCACCGGATATCTCAACTTTTGGTGCAATGTAGAGGTCACAGCACCTGCCCCATGGATCCATGGACGACCAAGCAGACAAGAGTATGAAGGTCGAATATCCATCACATAAAATGTAGCAGTAAACATCTGAGAGCCAACCTTGATTGGAAGATCAATTTCCCCATGCACTACTCTTCTAGAACCATCAAAAGCCTTTACCACAATATTACTGGGCTTTAACACAGTATCTTCAGGACTCAGCTTGTTCAGGACTTCTTTAGGCAACACATTCAGAGAGGAACCATTGTCTATTAGCACATGAGACAGGGTAGTGCCCCTGCATTCAATTGAAATATGCAAGGCCCTGTTATGATCCCTCTTGGCAGGGGTCAAGTCAGCATCAGAAAATCCTAACCCATTGTCATAGGTCAGGTGTGCAACGCAGTTTTCAAATTGGTCAACAGAAATTGCACTGGGTACATGAGCAGACTTCAGAAACTTGATCAAGGACTTGGCATGAGGTTCAGAACATAGCAACAAGGACAGCATAGAAATCTTTGAGGGAGTATGCCCCAATTGATCAACAATGTCATAATCACTCTTGCGAATGATTTTCAATACTTCTTCCATCTGCTTAGAGAGATCATCAACAGCTGGCACATCAGTAGATACGGGCTCAATAACAGGACCTTTGCCCCGAGCATCAGTGGTGGAAGTAGCAGCAGGAGTAACTGCATTCTTGGAAGTATCTGGAGGAGAGAAGACTCTTCCACTACGAGTGATCTTGCTAGATCCAGCAATATTATCAATGTCAGCAGGTATATCAGGTAAAGGCTCCTGCTTGACACCATGGATGTAAACATCAGACCCATAGTGCCAAGGCACAGCTTTGTCAGATGTATAAGGAATAGGACCAGGAGTGGTAATGATCAGAGGAGCCACTCTGGCTTCAGCAACAACTTTCACAGGACCTTCGGCAGTAATCTTGATTGGGCCCTGACGAGTGATTTTAATAGGACCCTTTGAAGTGATTCTTACTGGTACTTTGTCAACCATATCAACCTCTTCAATCTTCTTACCCCGAGTCAGATGATCCACCATACTTTCTATAGATGCTGGTCTTCTTTCAAACACTATAGTATACTTATCCATGAGACGCTGAATACCATCTCTCAAAATGAAGCAACTATCCGGCTTATAGGCACAATACAGACAATCTTCACGACAACCTGGAAAGATCCCAGCTCGTACTAACTTCTCTTTGATAATGGACAATGGTGTGCTCAACTCCATAACTGAATAGACATGCAGATCTTCCTCAATGTCTTCATCAATGGCGTTGACAGTCTTCTCGTGGTTTGGCAGTGGTGCTGTAATCACATTTGGTGGATCAAATTCAATTTCTCCAGCATCAATCATATCTTGAATTTTGTTCTTCAAGACCCAGCAATTATTAGTATCATGTCCTGGACAGTTTGAATGATATGCACACCGTGCATTGGGATTGTACTTGGGAGAGGTAACATTGGGATTCTGAGGAGCCTCCCTCAAGGTAATAAGTTCAGCCTTCAACAAGTGTTGCAATGCCTGAGCCATTGACATGTTGATCTTCGTGAACTGTCTTCTAGCCCTCTGTTGGTTGCCTTGAGGCTGCTCTGTTGTTGCAGGAGTTGGATTTGAAATATGAACTGCACTAACAGACTGATGCCTTCTATTACGATCAGGTTGACCATAAACAGCATTGGATTCCTTCTTTCCAGTGGGAGGCTTCTTTGCAGCACCTGATGAAGAAGTGCCCACTTGGATCTTACCATTCTTGATACCATTTTCTACCCGCTCTCCTGTCATGATCAACTCAGTGAAGCCAGATGATGAGCTTCCAATGAGATGACTGTAAAACGGACCATTCAGCGTACACATGAACATATCAACCAATTCCCTATCAGTCAAAGGGGGTTGAACTCTTCCAGCTAAATCTCTCCATTTCTGAGCATACTCTTTAAAACTTTCTTTGGCACCCATAGACATGCTCTGAAGTTGCATGCGAGTGGGAGCCAAGTCAGCATTGTATTGATACTGCTTGTAGAAAGCTTCAGCAAGATCATTCCAGTCTCTGATATTGACACTCTCCAATTGATAATACCACTCCAGCTGAGCTCCGGATAAACTCTCTTGAAAGAAATGGATCCACAACTTCTTATCAGCAGTGTGGGGTTGAATTCTTCTGACATAGGACCTCAGATGCAGCTTGGGACAAGAGACCCCATCATAGACAACAAATGTAGGAACCTTGAAACCCACAGGTATGACCACCCCAGATATCAGACTCAAATCCTCAAAATCCAGCCCAGATGATTTCTGCAACTCCATAGCATCCATCCTATCCACCAGCATCTTGAATTTGTCTTCATTAGACTCATGGTAGTAGTTAGCCTCAGAATCAGAGTCCCCCATTGTGTGGTGGAGACTGCCTACCTCTTGCTCAGATTCTTCAGATTCATAGTCTTCAACCTGTTCCTTGGTCTTGACAGGACCTTTGAACCTTCTTCCCATGTTGAGCAACCCAGCAGACCTTCTAGCCTTCTTAGTCTTTTTGGCCAGCAGTGCCTTCAATTCTTCCTGCCCCTTGGATAGGTTCAGGATCAGCTCTTGGAACTGTGCATTCTGTGCCTGAAGATCCTTAACTGATTGTTCAAAAGCCATTGCTGAAATAAACAGCGAGAAGATGAGAAACCTGTGCACAATTATAAACCTGTGATGCAATGAAATGATATGGTAATGTATATGCAATGTTTTCAAGGACCGCAGGATTTAAATTTGCTTAAACAACCAAGAAAGTAACTTTTTATTAGTAATAACTTGTTTTGCCTTTTAGGCTTACAAAAATGGAAATGAAATAAGTACAAAAGATGGGGTTTTAAGTCTCCCATGGACGTTTCCTCTTTGTGTTGAGGTATGAATTGAGGTTTCGTTCCTCGTGAAGTTGCTTTGTTAGCTCTAGGATCCTTGCTTGGCTTTTTTTGTAATGAGCCTCGAAAGTATCCCTTTGCTCCTTCAGTTGGATCCATGATCTCTGCAAGTCTTCCTTATCAGTAGGCATGTCTGGGTGAAGGATGGTATAAGCTGTGTCTCCTTCAGCAACAGGTTCCATGGTAACTGGTAGGACGGCAGGATATGGCATCATGAGTGTCTGAGCACGAGATCGTACCCATCTGAGATAAGCCTCCATAGGAATAGTGTACTTAGGCTCCAGTGTCTTGCTGTCAACCCTGTTTACCTTTCCCCAAGCTCGTATGAATCTCTGACGGTAACCTTGAAGATCGTTGTCGTAATCAAACACAATGCCTTGAATCAACATGTCATGTGGACCATCACTTCGGGCGTAACCAAACTGTCGTAAAGCTAGAGATGGGTTGTAGGTGATGCCTCCTCTTATGCCTAGAAGTGGCACATTAGGAAACTCCCCACAACGGTCAATGATGGTGACATTCTCCATAGATCTGGAACACCAATGAATGTCTGAATGAGAAAGTGACATGATCCTCTTGGACCATCTGAACCCCTGCTCATTCTTCATTACTGAGCGAGGAAGGTGAGAAATAAACCACCTAGAGAGTAAAGGTATGCAACACATCAAAGTTCCTCTTGCCCTTGTAGTACGGGTGTGAAGAGAATGCAGGATGTCTCCAAGCAATGTAGGTACTGGATTGTGACTCAGGAAAATGTTGATGGCATAAACATCTATGAACTGATCTGGATTGGGGAATAATACTAAGCCATATATCAGCAAGGCTAATATCTCCTCAAAAGCATCATAGCTCATGGCCTTCAAGAACATTTGAGCTTTATCCACTAATACCTTGGCAAGAATACCCTTGACTCCACTTCTCGTTTCTAGAACAATGTCAGACTTCTTCAGATGTAGAGCTGCAGCAATAATCTCTGGTTTAAGCTCCTTTTCCAAGCCTGTGAAGGGTCTTTGATCAAGAACAGGTATACCCAGAAGTTTAGAGAACTCTTCCATTGTAGGAACCAGCTGATAGTCGGGGAATGTGAAGCAATGGTGCTTAGGATCAAAGAACTGAAACAAGACACTCATCATGTCTTCATTGAACCCTGAAGTAACTAGGTCCAATAGGTGACCATGTCTCTTGTTGAACCGGGAGTGATCAGACACTTGAGAAACCAACTCTTTAAGCTTGGGAGGTATCCCCACAAAGTTGATCCTGATGGTGTTTCTACGAGCAGAAGCCATGACCTGCAACAAAGAACAAAGATAAATCCTTTGGTCCTTGAAATGGTTAGGAAAAATGGTATGCTCATGATGCATGATGATGTCATGATGTTATGCTCAATCACAAACATGTGGCACACACAAACAAGTCACACCATAGCCCTAGGTTTAAAGGCTTGCATGAGGTTTAAGGTAAGTACCCTCCCCTGAAGTTAGATAGTTCATCCTGTCCTACAAAAGTAACCAGGTTCTAAGGGATCTCAATATCATTGATCCTTCACAAGGGTGGTTGTTCAGAAGGCAACTTACTTGCCAACCAAAACCCTCCAAGTTTAGGATCTCAATGAGCGTAGTATCGAGTGTCAACCAACTTCAGTCTGCACCAAAGCCGGTTACCTCACTACCTTCTAAAGGCCAAGATGAGTTAATTAGGGTTCTAAAAGTCAGTTAGTGCATTGACAACATATGGCAGCCTCAATATTATCCTCAACTTGACTTAAGGAATATAAGCACCAACCAAGAAGTCGCACTAACTATGGCCACCAGATCAACCGTGTCGATATACGTCGCACAGTTTCCTTGGTCTATTGCCATTTACCTAAGGTACACTAGATCCGGGTTAGGACCTTTCACACATAAGAGCACCCCAACAAGTAATATAAAACAAACAAGGCAAACAATTTAAAGTGATCTTATTTCCTAAGGGTACCCCTCTTAAAATTGATCCCCAGCAGAGTCGCCAGTTCTGTAACCCGGTGAACTGACTTTAAACAATGTTGCGGATAGCAAGAGTCGCCACCGACTTTTATTTTATCCATAAGGAAAGGTTATAAAAGAACAGGAAAGACCTTAGAGAATATTTTTGGGTCCGGGGGGTAGGTTATGAAAAGGGAAGGTATTAGCATCCTTTTCATCCATGGTTATCCATGGGCTCTTAGGTACTTAAGCTCACTTTAGATTGTTTTTGAAAGTGTAGTGTGTGAATAAGAAAATTTTCAGAATAGTTAATAAATAATCCATGTAAGGATGTGTTAAAAACATGTTTGAAAATTTGTTTGAAAATGTTTAAGTGTTTGAAAAATTTTTGAATGGAGCAAGTACCTAAGAGTAACCTACCCTAATGTTTAAGGTCTTTCTTATTCTTTATCCTTTCCTTAGTAAGACTATCCCTACTATAATGGAGTAGGTAGTCTTTACTTTGGAAGTTAAGGGACATGTAAGGGGCAATTTGGTCTTTGAAGGTCATGGTGGGGTGTAATAAGCATATTAAGGGACTATCATCATTTTTCGAAAGGGACTCGATTCGTAAAGGCAACCATAAGGGACTTTGATGATTTTATCTTTTGAAGGGACTTGCTTTATACACCCCACTTAACCATTATTCGTAGGCAACTGGAGGGGTATCCCTAAGAAAGTGAGACGGCGATTAAAATCGACTTACGTGTGTGACGTGTTTAATTTAATTATCTTATATTAAAAATGATCTAAATTTATTTTAATATTACATACCTGTTGTTACACTCCCTAATTACTAACCATAATAATAATAATTAAATAATTACAATTTTACATCCAGGAACAATTACATAATAATTATAAAATAAATGGCAAATAAATAAATATAATAGCAAAATATAAATAATAAATAAATAAGCAAATTATCATCAGGGGTTAGTAGCAATAATAATAATAATAAGTTAGAAATAATAAACGAGGTTAGAAATATAAAAATAATAATAATATGGTTAGTAAATAAGAATAAAAGTAATTAGAGTAAACAAAATAAAAATATAATATAATAATACATAATAATTTAGTTAGTAACAATAAACAAAATTAATTAACAATTTTTAATATGAACAATTATACTTAGAAAACAAATATTAACGAACAATTATTTTTTTAAGTTTTAAATTATTAAATTATTCTTTTGAATATAGTATGACTACAAAATTTAATTATTATTAATATTATACATATCATAAGAAAAAGTAAATTTTTTAATATCATATATAAAATTAATCATGTTTATAAAATTTAATTCTATTAATTATTATACTTACAAATTTTTAAACCAAATATAAAAATATAACTATTATGAATTAAATTGTTTTTAAACATTAAAAGAAAAGTAATTTGAATTATAAATATACTTACAAAATTTATAAGGATTATAATAAATATATATACATAATAATTATATTAGGAATTAAAAAAAACAGAATTTAATTTTATTTTTGAAAAAATATTTTAGGATTGGAAAATTAGGGTTTTATATTTTTTAGGTTTTTTAGAAATAGGGTTTTATAAAATTAGGGTTTATCTAATTACCTATTTTATTTACAAACATATGTACAAAATTTTTTTTAATTAATAAAATAATGACATGTTAACAAATTATTATTTTTTAGTAAAAGAAATAAATATAAGTTTAATCTAATGTAAATATATTATTTTTGAATTTTATGGATTTTTCTTGAAATTAAAATATTAATTAAAGAATAATAAGAAAAAGAAGAAAATAGAAAGAAAAAGAAAATGGAACCTGCTGGGATTTGATCCCAAGACCTCAGGTTTGCAAACAACATCCAGAACCACTAAGCCATCCATACGCAGGTGAAAGTAGAATGAGAATGGTTGGTTTTGTTCTTTGTCTTTGATAAATCCAGAAAAATATGAAAAAACAAAAGGCCTGGGGTGGTGTTGAACCCAGGACCTTACGGATATGCATACGCGCGTCTTACCGCCTGGCTGGGAGAGCCTTCCTGTCAACCTGTTGGCCTTGGTTCATTATATTTTATGCCTTCCATGATCCTGAAAAATAAACAAAAAAATATGGCCCCAGCATGATTCGAGCCATGGACCTCTCACCAAATACATACGCCTCCTTTCCACTGGGCTACTATTGCCTTGACGATATCAACTTACATTAATATAATAAAATTATTAAACAATTTTTCAAATATCAGAATGCGCGCCATAGGACTTCTTCTTCTCCAATTTACCTGCGATTTTTGCTATGAATTTACATATGAACTTTCCTGCGAGTTCTTCCTGTTCTTCAACCTGCGAAAACGAAACATGGACAAAACAGTTCCGATTTATGAAATTGATTAACATTTTATGATCCATACAGTCCACACAACATCTCTACGTTCTCCAAATCCATTTATATTTGGTGAATTGATGAACCCTAATTTGGAGGTTCAAACCCTAACCATGGCCGTTTCTGTTTCAAGCTCTCATCCTTCAATCAAACTATCCAGAATCGTTCTAGGGATCAAAATAAACACAAATCAATTATCAAAAACAGTTCATAATACATATATTGATGGATTCGAAAAAAATTATTTTAAGACAAAGATGAGTTCGGGTTGATCAACAGGAGGCATATGTGATGCATATGATGGATGTTTCACGATTAGAGAAGTCCCATGAAGCTTGCTATGTACTTATTTTACCTTCAAATGCTTCAAATCCAAAAATCCGAATGTCACTTATGGAGAGATTTTTTTGTATTTTTGTTCTTACCTCTTGGCTGCTCAAATTCGTGTCTCAGGCTAGGGTTTCACTTAGTATATATGTGTGATGGATTTAGGTTAAAAACATGGATAGGTTGTGTGGATATTTGATCAAAAAAAAGATTCAAAAAGATCAAGTGTTAAAATTCAAATATTTGTGCATTATGACTTGCTATTCTTGGACAATTCACATGATTCTTTTCTCTTTAAGTTTCAATCACTTTTTAAGACTTTCTAGATTCAATCTTTCCACCCAAAAATAGATTTTTTATATTTTTTATTTATTTAAAATGATTTTTATGATTTAAATCAATAATAAATAAATAAAAAATAATAAAAATGATGAATTTTATTCCATTGGGTCGTGCATAGTGTTTGTGTATGGATTGGATCATGAATTGGGCAGCCCATTTGGAAAGAAATACTTCTTAACCTCCATTTTCAACATAAACCATCACAAAATTGCCCAACTTTGCAAGGGCATATCTCCCTCAATTTTAAGGGTATGAGGGTGTTCTTGGACTTTTTGGAAAGCTTGAAGAGTCCTCTAAACAACCCCATTGGTTTCAGGTCCATATAATTTACCAATCTCAAGTTATGCCCTTTTGAAGTTGTTGACTTTTTGTTGACTTTTAAAATGACCTATAATGTCTTAGATCATATCTTTCAAATGAAGCATTTCTAGGCTTAACCTTCAACATCAAAGTTGTAGAGAATTCAATTTCCTTCAAAATGAGCTTTGGATGGAGACTTGGTGATGAAGTATGTGAAAGTTATGCCTGGTCAAAGTTCAGTTGACTTTTACTGAGGAAACCCTAATTTAGAAACTCCTGATTATTGATGATCTGGAATCTCCTTGATGAATCATGATCAACCCTTGATCAAATGATGAATTTTACTTCATATAATTGATGTTGGCAAAAAATCATGAAGTTTGACTTTGGTTTGACCACAGTTGACCTCAGTTTGACTTTTTAACTGCACTGACTGATTTTGACTTATTTGATCATCTGACTGAGCAAACTTTTGAGAAAAGTCTTGAAACTTGACATGGGGGTTCTTACAAACATATAAGATGTTATGAAACTCACTTGAGGTATTGGAAGTCCATTTAGCCTGATTAAAGTCAAAACCCTAGTTATGGATGCACTGCTTAGGAGATGCATTGTCTGAGGGAATTGTCAACTTTTTTGACCAATTGTGAACTTTGTGAACCTTGTGAATCTTCATAAGTTGTCTTGTGATACTCATGGGAGGTATGGTAAGGCTTGTGAACCTTGTGAACCCCATGAAGTGGCTTTGTAGTCCTCATGATCCTCAGGGAAGCTTTGTAAACTTTGTGAATCTTGTGAACCTTGTGAACCTTCAAGAAGCAACCTATGGACTTCATGAATCTCATGAAAGGTCTTGTAGATGTTGAGAAGCTTGTGAACCTTGTGAAACTTCAAGAAGCAACTTAGGGACTTCATGAACTTCATGAAAGGTTATATAAGCATTGAGAAACTTGTGAACCTTGTGAACCTTCAAGAAGTGACTTGTAGACCTCCTGAACCTCATGAAAGGTTATGCAAGTGTTGGAGAACTTGTGAACCTTGTGAACCTTCTTAGAACACAAAGTCTTGTATTGTGAGGGCAAATTTTGGGGTGCAACAGCGAGGATGATTGTCCAAAATGCACAGAAGCTACCAACGGTTGTAAAAGATTGAAGGCCGGAATTCAAGGTATGATTGATGAAGGAGTGCTGCAATTTGACAAGATTGTGAAAGAGAGTGAAGTATCTACAGTGACTATCTTTTATGATCCATCCCAAGTTCCTTCGCGTGCCAGAGCGGCACCAATAACTATTACCACTGCTGGACCCATAATGTACCAAAGTGACAGAGCAGTTCCTTGGAACTATGGTGGCGAAGTGTATTGCAACGGCCAGAGACAAGAGTTGGCCACGACTAGTATAACCCCAGCTCGGGTAGAGAATGTTGGAGTAGGGGGTTTTACTAGAAGCGGAAGACTATTTGCGCTGGAAGCATTGAGAAGCAATGTGATACCACCCAGGGATACTGCCGAGGCCCAAGCTAGAGCCAGGGGAAAACAACCAGTAGTTGCCAATGATCCAACTCCATCAACTGATCCCGATCTCACCTTTGACAAAGAAGCCGAAGAATTCCTGAGGATCATCAAGAAGAGTGACTATAAGATTGTAGATCATTTGCAGCAGACGCCGTCAAAGATCTCCATCTTATCATTGCTCATGTGTTCGGACTCTCACAGGAAGGCCCTTTTAAATATTCTGAACAAGGCATACGTGCCTCAGGATATTTCCGTAAACCAGCTAGAAACGGTGGTGTCCAGTGTTAATGCCAGTCATGGATTGGGTTTCACGGACTTGGACTTAACTTCTGATGGGCGTGCTCACAATCGGGCATTGCATATTTCTCTGGAATGCAAGGGTGCAGTGCTCTCCCATGTGCTGGTGGATACTGGTTCATCTCTGAATGTCTTGCCTAAGAAGGCATTGATGAAGCTGGACTATGATGGAGTGGTGCTAAAGCCCAGTGATTTAGTAGTCCGAGCATTTGATGGATCAAGAAGATCGGTATTTGGAGAGGTGGAGTTACCTATTAAGGTAGGTCCACAAGTCTTCAATACCACGTTTTACGTGATGGATATCCAGCCGACATATAGTTGTTTACTTGGAAGGCCCTGGATACACTCGACAGGAGCGGTTTCTTCTACACTTCATCAGAAATTAAAGTTCGTCTGGGAAGGTCAAGTTGTGACAGTCAGCGGGGAAGAAGATATCTTCGTCAGTCATCTAGCCTCATTCAAATATGTGGAGATGGATGGCGAAATAGTCGAAACCCCATGTCAAGCTTTTGAGCCTTTGAAGTCCGAGCAAGCATCCGCCGTAGCAACTTCTCCTGAGGTGCCGAAGAAGGGGGTGTCTATAGCCTCTTATAAACAAGCGCGTGAATTAGTAGAATCTGGAGTGCGAGAAGGCTGGGGCAGCCCAATCGAATTACCAGAGAAGAAGGACATGTTCGGGATTGGCTATCACCCTGGGGGATCTTCGTCTGAAACAAGTGCAAAAGGTTGTCAGAGCCCGGTCACTTTCACAAGTGCAGGAGTGATAGACTACGGGAATATCAGCGCAGTGCAGGATGAAGCTGTTGATAGTGACTGTGACTTGGATGAATGGATTAGGCCTGCCGTCCCAGGAGCTCAACTTAGCAACTGGACGTCAGAAAGGCTCATTTCAGTAACATCTTTTGAAGAGTAATGTTTTTGTTTTTGTTTTCCTGTATTAAAGCACTATGTCTTGCCCGGGGCATAGTGGCTCTTTGTAAGGGTTCATTTGTTCATTAACACAATCATTAATAAAATTGACGTTTCACATTCATTTCATGTTGTTCTCTGTCTTTCGTTTTTACTTTTGTTTTTCAAAAAGAAAGAAAAGTTTTTAAAATGGCAATGTTTCTCATTTTCTCAAGTTGTTGCTAAAGCCTTGCATGAATCATCATTCATGCAGGTGCTCGTCACCGGATCTTATCAATGACGACCCTGTTATGGCTAAGTATGACTTCGACAATCCAATTTATCAAGCCGATGAGGAAGGTGAAGAGGATTGTGATTTACCCGAAGAATTGGCCAGACTGCTCAAACAGGAAGAGAAGATGATTCAGCCGCATGAGGAAGATGTTGAAGTGATAAACCTGGGTACTGAAGAGGGCAAGAAAGAAGTCAAGATCGGAGCTGCATTGGAAGAATCTGTCAAGACTCGTTTGATGGCTATGCTTCGAGAATACGTTGACGTCTTCGCTTGGTCCTACCAAGATATGCCTGGTTTAGACACTGATATCGTGGTACACAAGCTACCTCTCAGAGAAGGTTGTCCTCCGGTAAAACAGAAGTTGAGGCGCACACGTCCAGACATGGCAATCAAAATAAAAGAAGAAGTGCAAAAACAGTTTGATGCTGGCTTCTTGGCCGTGACTAGTTATCCTCCATGGGTTGCTAACATTGTGCCGGTTCCTAAGAAAGATGGCAAAGTCAGAATGTGTGTGGATTACAGGGATTTGAATAGGGCCAGCCCCAAAGATGATTTCCCTCTACCTCACATAGATGTACTTGTCGATAATACTGCTCAGTTTTCCGTGTTCTCTTTCATGGACGGATTCTCAGGCTATAATCAAATCAAGATGGCTCCCGAGGATATGGAAAAGACAACTTTCATCACTCCTTGGGGCACCTTTTGTTACAAAGTCATGCCGTTTGGTTTAAAGAATGCAGGAGCTACCTACCAACGGGCAATGGTGACGTTGTTTCACGACATGATCCATCATGAAATTGAGGTTTATGTTGATGACATGATAGCAAAGTCCCAGATGGAAGAAGAACACTTGGTCAACCTAGCAAAATTGTTTGACAGGCTTCGAAAGTTCAGACTGAGGTTAAATCCAAATAAATGCACCTTCGGGGTTCGTTCTGGCAAGTTGCTCGGCTTCATTGTTAGCGAACGAGGAATTGAGGTTGACCCGGCCAAAGTGAAAGCAATCCAGGAAATGCCTGAGCCGAGGACTGAAAAGCAAGTGCGTGGCTTTTTAGGGAGACTAAACTACATTGCACGGTTTATTTCTCACCTAACGGCCACGTGCGAGCCCATCTTCAAGCTTCTGAGGAAGAATCAAGCCATTAAATGGAATGAAGACTGTCAGCGAGCCTTTGACCGAATCAAAGAGTACCTGTTGGAACCACCAATTCTTATGCCTCCAGTGCCAGGGAGACCTCTGATCATGTATCTTACTGTGCTCGAAGGATCGATGGGGTGTGTACTGGGTCAGCAAGACGAGTCTGGTCGAAAAGAGCATGCCATTTATTACCTTAGCAAAAAGTTTACCGATTGTGAGACACGATACTCACTACTCGAGAAAACTTGCTGCGCTTTGGCATGGGCTGCTCGCCGACTAAGACAGTACATGCTGACTCATACTACTCTCCTAATTTCCAAGATGGATCCTGTAAAATACATTTTTGAGAAGCCGGCTTTGACAGGAAGAGTGGCCCGTTGGCAGATGATACTCACGGAGTATGACATACAATACACTTCACAAAAAGCTATCAAGGGGAGTGTGTTGTCAGAATACTTGGCCCAGCAGCCGATTGATGATTATCAACCCATGAGGTTTGAGTTTCCGGATGAGGACATCATGTTCTTCAAGTCGAAAGACCATGAAGAACCACTTCCGGAGGAGGGGCCCGACCCTGAATCCAAATGGAAGTTGATGTTTGACGGGGCTGTAAACATGAATGGGAGTGGAGTCGGTGCTGTTATTATCTCACCAGAAGGAGTCCACACACCTCTCGCTGCTCGGTTGACCTTCGAGTGTACTAACAACGAGGCAGAGTATGAAGCTTGCATCATGGGGATCGAAGAGGCAATAGACTTGCGAGTCAAGAACCTTGAGATCTTTGGAGATTCAGCTCTGGTAGTAAATCAAGTCAATGGCAAATGGTTAGTTCATCAAGCTCGTTTGATTCCTTACCGAGATTACGTCAGGAGGCTGTTAACCTTCTTTACCAAAGTAAAGCTGAGCTATGTTCCTAGAGACGAAAACCAGTTCGCCGATGCTCTCGCAACTTTATCGTCCATGATCAAAGTTTGTCGAGAAAATTTCGTGCCTCGAATTTCGGTCTCCAGGCTCGAAAGACCGGCTTATGTCTTTGCAGTTGGTGATGGTGAAGATGATAAGCCTTGGTACCACGACATCAAACAATTCCTGAAGACTCAAGAATACCCGGCTGAGGCATCCAGTAAAGATAAGAAAACTCTTAGAAGACTGGCGGGAGGATTCTTCTTGAATCAGGATGGTGTGTTGTACAAACGAAACTTTGACATGGTGCTGCTCAGATGTGTGGACAGACACGAGGCAAACATGTTAATGCAGGAGGTTCACGAAGGCTCTTTTGGTACCCATGCTGGAGGACATGCCATGGCCAAGAAACTATTGAGATCGGGATACTATTGGATTACCATGGAGTCTGATTGTTGCAAATACTCTCGTAAGTGCCATAAGTGTCAAATTTATGCCGACAAGGTCCATGTGCCTCCGAATCCGTTGAGTGTCATGGCTTCACCGTGGCCGTTCGCTATGTGGGGCATCGATATGATTGGAAAGATTGAGCCAACAGCTTCTAATGGGCATCGCTTCATCCTGGTTGCTATTGATTATTTCACGAAGTGGGTTGAAGCAGCTTCCTACACCAATGTCACTAAACAAGTGGTCGCTCGATTTATTAAGCGGGACATCATCTGCCGGTATGGAGTCCCTGAAAGGATCATTACTGATAATGGTTCTAACCTCAATAACAAGATGATGGCTGACTTGTGTCGAGACTTCAAAATAGAACACCACAACTCTTTTCCATATCGTCCGAAGATGAATGGTGCCGTCGAGGCGGCTAATAAAAACATCAAGAAGATTGTGCAGAAGATGGTTGTGACATACAAAGACTGGCACGAGATGTTACCCTTCGCGTTGCATGGGTATAGAACATCAGTACGCACTTCAACTGGGGCAACTCCATTCTCATTGGTGTATGGTATGGAGGCAGTTCTACCAATCGAAGTGGAAATTCCCTCATTGAGGTTAATGATGGACATCAAACTAGATGAAGCTGAGTGGCTCCGATCCAGATATAATCAATTGAGCCTCATTGAAGAGAAGCGTCTAACAGCTATATGCCATGGACAGTTGTATCAGAGACGAATGAAGCAAGCTTTTGACAAGAAGGTACGACCACAGAGGTACACGCCAGGAGATTTAGTGCTGAAAAGGATTCTTCCTCCTCTCAACGATCACAGGGGCAAGTGGACACCCAACTATGAAGGACCGTTCGTGGTTAAAAAGGTTTTCTCAGGCGAAGCCTTAATGCTGACAACCATGGACGGAGAAGACTTTCCATCCCCTGTCAACGCAGACGCAGTAAGAAAATACTTCGTGTAAAAAAGGACCCGCTGGATAAAAACAGAATAAAGATCCAGGCAAAAATGGGCATCCCGGCGAGCCAAAAAACAGAATAAAAGGTTCGGGCAAAAGTTAGGGAAATATTGAAAAAATGTACACCCGCTGAGTTGAAAAGCCACATCGGACAACTCAGGCAAAAAAGGGTATCCCGGTGGATTGAAAACCTGAAAGGGCGATCCACGCAAAAGAGGGATTAACACGAACGACTGCGATCTGCGAGATCCATGACCTACCTACAGTTGAGGCTATCCTAAGGGTTGAAGATCAGTTCACTTACTTTTTCTCAAGAGGCAGAAGAGCGGAGCGTCTTGAGGACATACGAGTCATAACCGGGTTGAAACTTGATGAGATTCACTTCTCACATTGCCAATAGGGTAGTTTGTTTTTCTTTTAGTTGTTCCCTCATTCCAGGGAACTGCTTCCTTTGTATTGCCTATTCAGGGCCACCTTTCCAAATCAATAAAAATTCAGCTTCAGTCAATTGACTATTTTGTTTCTTGGTTTTTACTTTTTTCATCTTGCATTGATTGATTGTGAAAACGTCTAGCAAATGGTAACTTGCATTGTGTTATGAACATTTGAATGCTTTTCTAACTCGTGCAGGAGAATAGAAACATTTAATACAACTCTGAAAGGGTGCTGAGATACCTAGACAATGGTTCATGCTTTGAGCCTGGGGCAAGCAGGTCCCAAACTAATTCTCTATGTTGCAGGTACTATTGATTGTGTTCATGCAGGTACAGGTGCTGATGTTGCTAACAAAGTTAACAACAATTATCCAGGATGGGCATCCTCTTTTGTTTGAACAGAAACAAGTATCTCCCAGGGTGCTTCCAATCATCCCCAGCCATGTGCAAGTTGAAATTTCACCCTGCCAGATAGCAGAGAGTGGGTGCAATCCCCAGGTAGAAGTCTCCTTTCGGACAGGGGCAATTCTCGACAGTATAAGGAGTGTCTTGCCTCCCCGGCAGTTGCTCCCTCAGCAGTGTCATGCCTTTGGTTCCCAGGAAGTCCTCACTTCCCCATCAGAGTTCAAGAAGGGTCCACCTCCAGCAGGGTCTTGGCGCTCCAATCTCAAATTCCAATTTATTTTTGGCAGTGGTGGCTATTCAGAGCCAGTGAATTATTAACAACTTTCCCCGCAGAGTTGTTTCCTCCTCATCAGGATGAGCCAGATCAATGCAGTGATCATCGTTTCTTCCCAGCCAAGTTATCTGGAATTACCTGCAGTCTCCTTATCAGGAGATCTCTTTTGCATTGTCATTCGTATAATCATCATTGCGTCTGCATCCTCCAAAGCGTAGCATTTCCATCATCATGGAGCATTACGCCATAAATTCAAACATATGCATACCAGCATGGGCCAGTTTTGAGGTATATTACATAAGACCCGTTACATCTCCAATCAGATTGAAGTGTCCCCCACAGAATGCAACTTCATTTCCCGGGATGGATGCTTCTACCAAGTTTTGTTGTTATCCCCGATTGAGTATTGTTTCAGTACAACAATCTCATGTTCTCATGCCTCCGTTTCAGTACAACGGTCGTATCTCGGGCTCTCGTTTAAGTACAACGATCCCATTTCATTCGAGTCTCCATTTAAGTACAATGGTCTCGTATTTGAGTCTTGTTTCAGTACAACAGTCTCATTTCCTTTCGCGTCTCCGTTTCAGTACAACGGTCGCGTCTCAGGTTATCATTTAAGTACAATGATCCTGTGTGCTCGGGCTCTCGTTTAAGTACAACGATCCCATTTCATTCGAGTCTCCATTTAAGTACAATGGTCTCGTCTTTGAGTCTTGTTTCAGTACAACAGTCTCATTTCTTTTCGCGTCCCCGTTTCAGTACAACGGTCGCGTCTCAGGTTATCATTTAGGTACAATGATCCTGTTTGGCTTTGGCTCTCGTTTAAGTACAACGATCCTATTCTTTCTGAGTCTCCATTTAAGTACAATGGTCTTGTCTTTGAGTATTGTTTCCATACAATAATCTCATTTCCTCGTATCTCTGTTGCAGTGCAATGGCCACGTTTCGGGTTATCATTTAAGTACAATGATCCCGTTTCATCCCGTCCTATCTTCTTTTGAGTTGTCATTCGAGGATGGCACTCTTCCCAGTAAATTTCCGCCTATTTCTATTTTCCGCTACCTATTCAAAGGTCAAAATCAACAAAAATACATAAATGAATAAATGGGCAGATGGCGTTTCCATTGTTTTCAGCGTGCAAATTTTCAGGTCATTTGAGTATTCAATCACTCCACACCTTGAACGCCTAAAAGCTGTTGCAATCATCCGTTCAGGTCTGCAGTTGATTGAATAGGGGCAGCTGTAATACCTCAAAATTTGCCCTCATATTTATTCTCTCTAAGGGCTTATGCTCCGTGTTCATTTGCATTTCATAACAGTGCATTTCATAGGTTCATAAGGCATGTGATCAGGACCCAGGGACATTAGGATTTCTGCATCTGCCAGAGGTTGAAACAACAGAGAATATTCACTGGACCAGGATTTTATTCCGGATGCGGTTGTTCAATTATGTTTCGACTCAGATGGGAGTTTGACCTAATTATGGTCAAACTATCAAAAGATTACTGCAACTGCAATATTATTTGGGCCACTGGTCTAGCTCTTAGACAATGCATATTTAAAGTTCAGACGATTCAAAGGGGGTGCAATTTATCTGGAAAATTATTTGGTGGCTCAGAAATGACTGTGTTTGTAGATTTGTGGAAAGAATTCAAAATGGACCTAGGGTTAAGATTGAGATGTCGTACCCATTCATGGCTTTGTTCTCATTTTCATGAACTATTCCCGATTATTTCGTTTCACTTTTATTTCCATTTTTCGTTTTATTCATCTTTCCACTTATTGTTGTCCATATCCGTCTGCCCTCATATACCCTTCCTTTAAGAATCACTATTCTTTTCAATAGGCATAATCGTCACCCATTTATTTTCTCATTTTTACAACCATAGGTCAATTGTCAAAGTTTGAATAGAATTTGTTCTAAGTTCTTGTTGTCACCTTTCTTACTTATGCCAATTTCATGTCCATTTCAAAAGATAAAACCTAATTCTACTTTGTTGGGCCATTCGAGCCCATGTGACGTTTCGTTCTAATTGGCTCTTAACCCAATTGTTCATGCTCACGTTCAAATTCATTGACCAAATCCTATATTTGAGAACCATTCTAATCCTAAGTCCATTTAGATTTCCCGAACTACATCCATTATTTTATTCCAATTTCAAACTCATTGTAATCCATGATAAAAATAGACAAATTAATGGTCCTCGTGTTAGTTAGATTGGTCTTACCTACATTAAATAATATCTTTTTGGCATATCAAGCCCATTGGTCCCATTCTATTTAAACCTTTGTCTTTCATCTAATTCCATTTTGTTTGGTTCTAACCAAAGTTGTCAATTTTTTTTATCAGTTGAAAATAATTACAAAAAAAAAAGAAGAAGAGGACAATTAGAATGATTTTCGTTTTAAGTCAAGATGGCCATTCGAACACTGTCGAAAAAAATTAATTTGGATGGAATTCTAAGCCCAGCTGAGTGCATTATTGTTGATGCACTACTTAGTGATTATGGTGATTCATATGAGTCAAGGTGGTTCACATGACTGATTTAGATTAAGAAAAAGGCATATGTTGTTTTTCAAAGCAAGCTCATTTTCAACAACCAAGTTCTCTATTACTCTGGACAGTGATATGAATGGTGAAAAGCTTGACAAATTTCATCTAGAGGTAAAGGAATTCAACGATAAATAGAAGAGCATTTCAGTTATGAGGTTATTTACAAAATTGAAAAAAATACAGTTACATCTTCAAGTCCAAGGTTAAGTACAATGTTGTTACAGGAGAAGAAAATCCTATATTCTACCAAGTTATAAACACAAAAAAAAAATATAGTTACAAAAGAAGTTTTATCATTACACAAAATTCAAAGAAAACCATCATCAATCGTTATCAGTCATCACGAAAATCTCTACGAAGCACCAGTGATGCATCATTTCCCCCATAAGCCATCCACAAAGGCAGTGACTTGGGTATGCGGCTGAGATCGAATTTTGGTGGTTTGAAGCTGCCATACTCTTTTGGATTTCTAGGCTTTCCATAATCATACTTGGAGAAAGTACCTTTGCGGATCGCTGTGGAACATATGAGCATCAGGGACAGAACCATGCTTAGTCAAGAAAGTCACAGCAAAACTGTCGCACAAAGAAATCAATGGAAGATAATGGAATATGGAGCATACTCTGGAAAAGGTGGTTCAAGTTTTGGAGGAAGATGGGTGAGGTTCTTGTTCAAGATAATAAGCCACACGTGACTCATTGAAGCAACAATTCTTTCCTGTAATTTATTTTAATGTCATGAGTAGAAGCAGAAAGTAAAACTCGAAACAATCACGAAAAAAACTCTTCAAAGTACCAGTGATGCATCGCATCCTTATCGCCGTCGTGATTACCTGCTGCATTCAAATCGATGCAAAAATTCAGATGATTCATACACAAGAAAGAGGATTGAATCTAATAGTAAGACAAAAGGTCGAAGATTCACCAACTCATCCTATCAACAATAATTCAGAATCAAACATAGTTTCATTATTTCTCAAGTTCAATCTTCCCAGCATCTTTCAACACCAACCTATATTAACCAGGAAAAAGCAGCAGAGAAAATTCAGAAGTAGATAATCAAGGAGAATAATACTTTTATTTAATTCAAAAAAATCACAAAGAACCGAATTCGGTTACACCTCACAACCATGACAGAAAGAGATTAAGAAAAGTCTATAACTAACTTAACCAATTCTCCTACTGTTTCTAACCACCTATCCATTCTAATAGCTAACAAAGGGATTCCAAAGAGAAAAATCAAAAGCAGTTCATAACCGAATCCTAATCAAAATAACAACCATAACCGAATTCTCTAACTGATTATTACCTGAAGTTTCTGGAATCTTCTCCAAACCGCCTATAAATCAGAAGCATTACTCACTTTCAGCTTCTTCGACAACTTTTTTTCAATTCACTTCACCATTCTCAATCTCTCCCCAATTCAATCCTTCTGAATCCTCCATAGTCTCCTTCATCTCTTCATCTCTTTTCATTCAACATTCATCCGAACCTGCATCACAACAAGCTTGAGGATTCAAAATTTGGAAAATACAGAATAGCATAGTAAAAGGTAAGAAGAATGGGGACCCTGTAACGCCTCAATACCTTTGCTTCATCACAACCGCTGCAATTTTCCGAGAGTGCCGTCAGTCGTGCTTCAACCTTCAAGCTTTGAGAGATTCCTGTGTTCGTAACAACAAGAAAGGCCATAGGTCATGAATCGGATGAGTAACGGAATCACGAAAGGAGAAGAAAGTTGAATCAAGAAGGGACGAAGATCTCACCTTGTGAAATTGCTCTTCGGTTTACAGGTTAGTGTTCTCTTTCAATACTGCTAATTCCTCATAGCTGGTGATCGTTGGTATCTTAGTTCATTTTTGCCGTTGTTCAAGAGTTTTAGAAGGGGTAACGAGTAGATGGTGATCGAATGAGCTGGTTAGAAGACAAGGTTTAGGCTTCATGATTTTCGATTGAGCGATTAAAAGAGAGGTTGCAGCGGAGAATGATAGGTTTGTAGGATAGGTTTGAGAAGAGAGAGGAAGGTGTGGTCGTGTAGAGACTCGGGTTCGGGACGGCGGAATCCGGCGAAGAAAATCAAGTTAGGGCTTTAGGGTTTTGTGTGAATTAGAGGGGAAGAGAAGACGACGAGGAAGATGGAGTTGGAATTGGTGGTGAATGGTGAGGGAGATGGTGGCTAGGCGGAGAAGACGAGGGGGTTGTGCGGCGGGTCTGGCTAGAGGAAGAAGAAGGAATTTAATTTTTTGGATTTTTTAGGGTTCATGTTGGGGCTGGTGTGAATTTAGTTAATTTATTTGTATTAATACAAAAAGAATAATCATAAGTTTAAATCAGTATTTGTTTAGAATTAATTATCATCCATTAAGTGGTAATAGCCCATTAATTCATTGATTTTGTTTTTTTTCATTTAAGATTTTAATTTAAGTATTATCATATGTAGTTTAATCCCCTTTCTTAGAATCAGTTTTTAGGAAAAATGTTAAGTTAAGATTATTAGAAAATTATTTTTAGGTTTTAGAAACTTTATCATAAGTTTATTAGAATTTATTTCATTCCGTAAATTAATATTTTTTAGAAGATATTAGTATAAATATTAGTTTAATTCTTTTGGAAAATATCAGTTTAATTCTTAAATTGAGATTGCTAGAAAATATTATAGTAAGTATTAGCTTAATTCATCTTTTTTAATTATCTTTGGTTTAATGCATTTTTCTTAAGTTAAAACATTAGATTAAATTATAATCATGAGTTTAGGATTTATTTCATTGTCCAAGATTAAGAGTTTATAAAAAAATATATTATCAAGGTTAAAATTTAATTCATTTTTAATTCAGACTCTAAATATTATTTTGAGATTAGTTCATTTCTTTTTTTTTAAGTTAATTAAAAATATGTTGAATCCCTAGAATGTGTCCTTAAAGAATATGTTTAAGAAATATTGTTATTTGCACCACCCCTGTTGTAAAGCCCACAAGAAAGACTACTTAAAATATTGCTAAGCTCACCTCCTATGATTTCCTGCAATTGGGCTTAGATGTTTCTGCTATTCTCACACCCTTATTTTAAGCCCAGGGAAATAATAACATAAAAAATTACTAAAAGAACCCCCTGCATTATTACTCTAAGATTCTATTTTAAGTTAATATTAAGTTAGAAATAATTCATTAAAAAATAGGAAAAAGCATTAGAAAATTCCCCAAAAAAACCAAGTAGATTAATAATTGAATTTAGGAATTTGTGACATTTTTATTTTCTGGAATTTATTTATTTTTGAATTAATTCTGAATTATTCTTGTATTTAGCTTTATTGAATTTCTTCTTAATTGTGCTGAATTTTGTTTATTTTATTTAAGTAGCTTCCATCAACCTTTTTGAGCCATTCTTTTTTCTGTAATTAGATGACTCATAATATTTCTTAGGATATTTTTAATGGAATTTTTAGGACCTTTTATCATAGGTTTTAGTGGAGTAATCCTTAGGAAATAATGGTTAATCTTAGCTGAAATTAAATAATTTTTTAGGCATAGGAAAAATAAGTATTTTTAGAATCCCTCTTAGTATACTATTTTAGATAGTGTTAGGATCATATAGTTTAAGTTTCATAATTTTTCTAGGAGATTTAATATTTTTTAAGAATGTTAGTTTTAGGCCTAGTTAGGCATAGTTCCCTTTAGTTTAGGCCATTAAAAAAAAATAATATAGTTCAATAAAAAATAATAATATTAAGTTTGACCTAGATTTAGAACTTAGTATAAAATTCATTTCCATATAGAAATAGAATAAATAAATAAGACTATTTATTATTCATGCCTTTAAGGCATTTTTAGAATGCTATTTCTCATATTTGATTTCATTTGTTTTGCCTTATTTTGATCTTACAACTTGTATAGGTTTCTCATCCTTCTTAGAATCAACTTAACTTCATTAAGAAGTAAGTTGAATTCTAATAGTTTTATTTCCATTAGGAGTAGAAAACCTCACTAACTATTAGGACCACTTTGTAAATACATAACAAAATTAGGATTGAGTCTTAGTCCCTTAGATTTTTTCCTTTTGCAATTTGAGTCATTCTCTTCTTATCTTCAAACAAAATCCAAAAACATTTAATAAATAAATGGAAGGATTCCTTGTGTATAGCCTTATTCCATGAAACACTTGCATTCATTCCATCTTGGAGTGGTGTAAGCTTGTTTATCATGATGTACAAGTCTCATCAAGGAATTGTTCACAAATAAAACTTAAAAAAATACTTCTTCTCAAAAGCAACAAAAACACTTAATAAAGTTCAACAAGCTAGTGAACTTAAACCCTAATCCTAGGAAACCAGTCTTGGATAAATTCTCCTTGCTGGGTATACTTGTTCTATTATTCCATCTTGGAATGTAGAGTCAAGTGTACATTCCACGGAAAAGAGTTTGAATTCACTTCCTTGTGCCAAATTCATACAAAACTCTTAAAAGACAAAAACAAACAATAAACGACTATCCTGCGGGAACTTCTCTTCTCATCTCATTCATTCATAACGCGAACTCGCGACGACTTGTCTCGCATGCAAGACGGTAAACGCACTCGTACCAGACGAGCCTGCAACACCTGAGCATAGACATACGCAGTTCCATCTGTAAAAAACACAAACAAATAGTTCCCGCCTAGGTTAGGCGAACTACGTCGACTCTGATCCTCATTATCCCGATGAGGTACGTAGGCAGCGGGGTAGGGCCCGTTCGAGCACACTCTTTATTTTCCCTACATTTTCCCCGTTCTTTCTTTTTATTCTTTTTAATTCCTTTCCCATTTCCATTCCCTTTGTTCCAGTTAGCGGTTTTATTCAGCAGCAGTTATACTTTTATCACCCTTTGAAACAAACAAGCAAGCGTGGATCCCGTCGGGTACGGCGGACGGATTGGGGTGCTAATACCTTCTCAATTCGTAACCGACTCCCGAACTCAGATCTTTGGTTCGCAAGGCCTTGTCCTTTCCTTCTTCCTCAGGTTTGTGCAACATTACCTTTCTCATTCATTCGGGATAAAAATGTCTGGCTGGCGACTCTAACCTTTCCGCGCCACTTTCGCGTTTGTACTAGGATGAAAATCCCGGGAGCGACAATACTGACTGATGAAACTCTTAGTCCCTCAGGCGAGTCATTTATATCAACCTAACTAATAAGACTCTTTGTCAAGTCTCTTATTTGAGGCATTTAGGTTAACCTTAATGATTAAGCTCTTAGTCTAGTCTCTCTAGTGAGGTATTTACATGAGCCTGACTAATGAGACTCTTAGTCCCTCAAGCGAGGCGTTTAGACGAGCCTGTCTGATGAGACTTTCAGTCGAGTCTCTAAAGCGAGGCGTTTAGGTAATCCTAACTAATGACACTTTTAGTTGAGTTTGTAAGGTAAGGTGTTTAGATGAGTCTGAATGATGAAACTTTTAATCCCCCAGGCATGACGTTTAGGTGAGCCTAACTTATGAGACTCTTAGTCGAGTCCCCCAGGCGAGACATTTAGATGAGCATGACTAATGCGACTCTTTGTCGAGTACCTCAAGAAAGACTTTAAGTCGAGTCTCTTGAGCAAGATTTTAGTCGAGACCCTCATGCAAGACTTTAGTTGAGTCTCGGGTAAGACTTTAGATGAGTCTAACTTATGAAACTCTTAGTCCCTCAGGCGAGAAGTTTAGATGAACATGATAGATAAGACTCTTAGTCGAGTCCCTCAAGTGAGACTTTATGTCGAGTCTCTCAAGAAATACTTTAGTAAAATCCCTCATGCAATACTTTAGTTGAGTTTCAGGCGAGACTTTAGATGAGCCTAACTGATGAGACTCTTAGTCCCTCAAACGAGACATTTAGATAATCCTAACTAATGTAACTCCAAATTTAGTCCCTTAGACGAAACTTTAAGTTGAGTCTCTCAAGTGAGACTTTAGTTGAATCCCTCATGTGAGAATTTAGTTGAGTTTCATACGAGACTCTATACGAGCATGTCTAATGGACTCTTAGTCCCTCATACGCGACATTTAAATGGGCCTGATTGATGAGACTTTTAATCGAGTCGCTCAAGAGAGACTTTATCGTCTCAGGATGATGATGAATTTTAGTCGAGTCTCTCTCTAAAATATTTTCTATTTTATCTCACTTTAATTTAGTTGTAGCACTTCGAGAAAGTCTTTGTGTTTAAGTGAGGTTTTATATTCTGGAAAAGGGTATTATTGTAAATTCACCAGGTAATGTTTTTCTCTAGGTTTAATAATTTATCCTTAAGAAAAGTTTTTTTGGGTTCAAAGCTAAACCTGCTAAATGCTTTGTTTAGGGATTTAGTTTCTTAAGTTAACATTTTGGTTCATAAGTTCATGCTATGTAAAAGCTTACTTCGGTTTGAGATCATCCCAATTTAAAATCTCAATTCAAATAGAGAGCATCCCAGTTTAAAGTTTCAACTTTAGAGATCAACCCAGTTTAAAATCTCACTACATTTCGAGACCATCCCCGTTTAAAATCTCACTACGGTTCATGGTGAGCCTGTTTCGAATCTCGGTTAAGTTCGAGATCAACACGATATAACATCTCAACTTAGTTTGTGGTCAGCATGTTGAAAACCTCATATTGGTTTGAGATAAATCTATATAAAATATTGGTTTAGCTTGGGGGCTAATCACTTCAAGTTTGTGTTTGGAAGGAAGACTAACCACTTCAGTTCGTATTTGGAAGGAAAACTAACTACTTTAGTTTGTTGTTCTTTGTTTGGTTAGAAGTTAGCCAGAAACTTCATTATTCCTTGAAAAACGGGGTTCAAGAATTTTGTTAGAACAATATTTGTTCATTCCCTTAAATTTTTTTGATAATAACAAAGTATTTAAATAACAATAGGGTTTACTAATGGTTATTACCTTAATATTAATCAAGTTAAACACTCAGAAGAACCATTAAAGGGAAGAAAAGTTGTTCTAAATCTAAAGGATCAGAACCAAGCTTTCAGACTTTGAAAAGTCAACTCAAGTCTTTCAGATGCTGAACATAGGCTTACTTGGGATACAAAGATCAACAATGCTCTGAAGACTGGAATCATTTGAGGCAAACTGACTATGTTATAAGGAACAACTTTGCATCTTCTGAACAAGTTTCTTCAAAAATATGAAGATACTTCTTCGAAGGAATTTGTATACATTAAGTTATCAACTCTGAAAGTGTTCATCCAAACTAGTTCTAATTAAGACTCTGATAAAGGCAACCTCGAATCCTGTGAACTCAAGTTCCATTCCAACCAGGTTCTGAAGACATACTTTATCTTTTAATTATGCTTTAACTAATTTTATAAAAATCCTTTGATTCATAAAGCTAAATATAAAGATAAAAATTACTCTGAGCAAGCTTCAACAAATGTCTACAAGAAGTCTCCAATCAGAAGTTATCCAAAGAAGATTACGTGACAAAGGTACATTACTTTTAGTCTAATCAACATAAAGTAATGTTGTTAAAATTTTCTCTCTCCAACTCTTCAGAACTCTGCTCTGCTACTCTCGACTTCTTTATGCTAATTGAGTTGTTAGCTCACTCTATTGTCCACCAACTAAAGACCTTCAACAAATATTTGTACCATGATAGTCTCAATCTTCAACGGATTTATTCTTATCATCTATTTAAAGAAGAAGATTGAAAACATTCATAAGACTCTAGAGTTGAATCTCAATCTTTATAGGAAATGAATGTGAGTTGAAGATTTTGTGATCGTGTTCACATGGATGTGATATTAATTCACTGAAATGAGTTGAGAGAATATGCATTCCACAAAACCCATAGATGAGAGAAACACACTTCAAAATAAAACATAACTAGAAAGGTTAAGCGTGTTAGAGTAGACATGTTCACATATATTATGGAGAAAGAATATGTGAATATGATCAAGAACAGGAAGGCATAATAAGATGAAAATACGTGCAAGGAGAGAAGAAAAATGAAAACTTCATTCTTTTACACTCAGGAACAAACAACTCATATTCTGCTCAAGTGTGTGAACCTTTGTGTATCTGCTTATCCAAGAAGCACACAAGTAAACACAAGGTTAATACTAGATTCTTCTATTAAGATAATATGAATACTATAGCCTCTATGCTTTAAGAAAAACATTTTCTATGTGATTGAGCATTGAAGTCACATGCTTGCGGGCAGAGGAAAAAGTCATGAATTGGATGTTTAGGCATTAAAGTATCATGCTTGCAGGCAGAGCAGGAAGTCTCAATCTGGATGATTGAGCAAGGGGACTGAACTACTATCAGTTGAGAGGAACTAGAATATATTATGTGTCTCTTTATTTACTTTTGCATTTATATTCTACCGTGCAAACAAACTCTGAAGTTAGACTTTTATCTGATTCAGATGCTTACTTGTATGAGAATCCGAGCTTGACACCTTAGGTTCTGAAACAGGGTTAATAAAAGGAAGTAAATATTTCACTTTTATTACTCATTCTATTATCAGACTCCGAATGTGGTTCAGATTCTGATGGTTCAGAAATAGTTAGTGGAAAAAGTTTTATATTTCAGCATGCACAATTCAACCTCCCTTATTGTGTATTTTTCTCACCTCCAAGTTTAACCTACTAAAACTTATTTAGCATTACTGGATACTCTTAAGATCAGGTCTTAATTATAGGATTAGGTCTTTTTGACTGAACCTGTATAACTCTCTAGTGTTATTTCTCTTTCCCTTAACTCTTTATTTTCTGCATATTTACTTTCCGTTGCTATTACTAAAACGTTTTTATAAAAATGTTTTAAGGCTATAGTTTTTCTAAACCTCACAATTCACCCCCTCCTGTATGTGGATTCATATGTCCAACAAGTGGAATTAGAGTTCTACTCTTATTCAGAGATTAATCCTCTCAGGAGGAAGATGACTTCCAACACTTTTTCTAACAAGAGATCCTTGCTAAATACACCTCCACGATTTAATGGTGTTAGGTTTGATTTATAGAAAAATAGATTCGGAATTTTTATTCAAAGTATTAATTTTGAATTGGAGGAAACAATAATCAATGGTCAGTTTACCCATACTCACCATATAATCGGAGAAGTAGTAGATAAACCCGATTTTCTATGGAACTTGGAGGAAAATAGAACATTTGAGATTGATTTAAAAACTAAATTTTTTATAGTAATATATTTATATGATAGTAAACTTCTTTATGTTTATAATTGTAAATCTTTCAAGGAAATATGGGATACTCTCGAAATTATATATGGAGTTTCTCCAAGTATCGAATGAGAGGAAATGAACACAAAGGGTGAAGAAGATGAATGCTTCATTCACATATGTTTTTCCAAATTTATAAATGCTAAAAATTCTATCGTAACGTTTGTTACTAACCAGTATCTAAGAGTTAAGAATTGGAATTAGAAATCTGATCAAATCCTTAAATTAAAATATGTGAGTGTTTATGAAATTCAGAAGAAAAAAATCAAAGAAAGATGGAATCATAGAAAAGTTGAACAAATTAGTTCAGTTACTTAAATATGAAGGTGTTGGACATGTGACTTCAAACATAAGAAGCCAAAGGGTGAATTGTGTGGTTCAAAAAAATTAGCTTTGTAAAACTTTTTGAATTTATACCATAGTTTGAAATCATTTTGAAAATAGTTTTAATATTGTGCAGGGAAAGATTAAGTTGTTAAATATAAATTGTAGAAATAAAAAAAAGTTAAGGGAAAAGAGTACACCAAAAGTTATAGAGGATTGACCAAATAAGTAAATATCTACTCCTCTCCCCAAGATTCGATATTGAGAGCATATAATTAGTTTGATAGTTTTTAGTAAGTTATACTCACGAAGCCTCCTTATAGAAGGAAAATGATGTTTAAGGCTAACCTCCAACCAAACATTAAACTATAGAGTGAATAAGTAAGCCTTCCTTCCAAATGGAGGATCAAATTAGTTAGTCTCTTTTTCAAGAGAATCTTGAAGTTGTTCGTCTTCAAGCTTATAAACACACTGTGTGAGCTTTTATTATCGCGGGTGGAGCTCACGATTCTTAAATCTTGGTTTTATATTGGGCTAACCAATAACCTGTGAGATTTTAACACCAAGTTAATCTCAAACCTAACTAAGCTTTTAATATTGGGCTAAGCTTTAATGTAAACTTGATTTTACCATGGGCTAACTAAGAACCTATGAAAGCTTTTATCATGGGCTGAACTTTCGAACCTAAACAATGGTTTAATCACACAATCCCCAAACCAAAGCTTTTTATGGGTTTATTTTTTAACCCAAACAAATAATCCCTAATAGGATAAATGTTCAACCAAGGTATAAAAAAATTCCCTTGGTGAACTTACAAATCTACCCTCATTGAATTACAACTTCTCACTTGCAAAAAGACTTTCTCGAAAAGCACTTCGGCTAAAAACTTAGTAAGAGGAAGTAAAAGAAAAGTTTAGAGAGAGAGAGAGAGAGAGAGAGAGAGAGAGAGAGAGAGAGAGAGAAGTATGAAATGAAACTCAATACTTGATGATTTTAAATGAGGGAAGGGAACTTTATTCATAGGCTAGATAATGACAAAAAAGGAAATGATTTTAAGGCTTTTTAATACTTGCTAATCGATTAACACATATTGGAAATTAATTAGATACCCTTAAAATAATTGATTATTAAGTTCAAAAAGAAAATAAAAGATATTTAGCCATTGTACATAATTACGATGATGCCCTAATTGCTTAGGGAACATTTTTAAACTCTCCCAATCGATTGGGATAAAGTGCCAATTGATTGACATAGACAAAAAATTACTAGAGCTTTTCAGACAACTTCTAACTCATTGGAACTACGTCAATACATTTTTTATTTTTTTATAAATAAAATCAGTTAAAAAAATGTTTTTGTGTATGTATGATTTAGCCATGCACTTTTACGAGAACACTCTTATACTTTACAAGGTATTCACTTAGATTAATCAAGGTAGGGCTATCTTGTACTTTAAGACTTTGTTTGATGCTTTCTTTCTTGTAAACACTGACTAGAGTTCCCTTGAGACGAGGATTGAGTTTATATTCAATTTGATTGCCATCATCAGATAATCAATCTATCACGCAATAATACTTAGGTTTGCATATTTAACCGCTTAACCGCTTATGTTCGACTTGTCATTAAGGACTAGTTGTCATCATCAAAAGTTGTTGTTGTTTTTGAAATGCATATTGTAACACCTCAACCCCAAAAACTTATTTTTATAAAGACATGCATATAATTTACTAAAAAACATGGTATCACACTTTCTTAACATAAACATCTCTCTCAAATATCACATTATAACAGTGGAAATAAATAATAAACAACAACTCAACTTAATTGTCTAGTAAATAAAAATCATCTTCATTTTAAATCATAAACGAAATAGTTCAGTGACTCTCAGGACAAAAAAATAGAAAGGTAACTTATCCCAGTGTTACACAATTAGAGCGACGCAAAAACTTATATAAACTTAAAGTAATAAATGATGAAGAAGACTACTACGCCATCCTCCAAAATACAACAGCAGCTAAGCCTCCTCTACCTGAGTATCTGCAGCACAAGCGTAAAGAACACCATAGACAAACCAACAAGGACTAAGAAATACATTCATATATGTTAGTGGTGCATCAAACATAAAGTATAATACAAATAATATCACTCATCAATAAAAATAAATCATCCATAACAAAAATCAACTACAAATGCGGTTATGTGTGCAATGTATCTCAGTTTCTCTACTCCAATGCATGTGGTACCAAGGTTTTTAGATATCAGAGGTGTGCTACTGATTAATTCACTCGTCATTGGTTCATCTTTAAACTTGGTTTCATCTTTGAACCATTAGACTCGTTATTGGTTTATCTTTGAACCTTGTTCCATTTATGCACCATCAAACTCATCATAGGTCCCTCTTTGAACTTGAGACTCATCACTAGATTGAAGTTCATCCCATATATCTGATATACATGATGCATGAATGCAACAGAACAAATGCAATTCTCGTCTCAAACCTCCAACTCCAATAATCATCATTGGTTCTTCTCTGAACCTAAAACTCAACAAGAATATCCTTAATATAAGGTCACACACTGATTCCACTATGAACCAATTTCTCAACACAACCTAACATGTTAATCACAACTCAACATAATCATCAAATTATGTAATTTCTCAACAAAACACATTAATACTCATCAACGACATCAAAAACAGGATCAAATAAACACCAAAAACATAAACTACTTGAAAAGTCAAGTCAAACGACACAAAATCGATCGAACAAAGGTATGACGGTCCGCCTACCATGCATGACGATCGTCACGCCTGCCTGTCACCTCCCTCTCTCACACAAACATCATCATGCTGGCGCTCGGGCAGAGAGCATGTCCCTAAGGTCTATAACGGTATGCTCGTCATCCCACTGACTTCCGTCAACCCTTTTAACGCAGTGACAATTGATCTGTCATTAAGGTGATGTCTGACACCACTGTCTGTCAACCCTTTTCGCGTTTTGATCATTAGAGCACTTTCGAAGCTCCGATTTCGATTCCAGAAAACCCAAAATTCACGGCAAATAATCACACACCATTTATACAACATTAAACACATCAATTTCACATAGAATAATCATTTAACATCAAATCATTCATATTTTGATGAATATCAATGAACACTAAAAATCAGAATTTCCCATATGGCACATGGAAAAATGCCTAATAACTTTTTTTAATTTTAAATAATGTAAAAAAAAATTAAGAATATTAAAATATGAGGATTAAATAAATAAACATAAGACAAGTCTCTCCTATGGTTGTGTTACTTTTATGTGTTGGTGTTTTTCTGGCCTTACATAGATTTGTTGGTTAATTTTCATGTAATGCAATCTTAACAAACTATTCTTAGTAAAGAGGAAACAATCAGCGAAACAAACTCCTTAAAGATTCCAAACGACAACAACACTCACTCAACTCAGCAGGTACTGTCTGTCTGTTCTTTATCATTCAAGAAGAGATATCAATCAATGTGTTGTTGTTATTGAAGAAACAACTTTGAAGGATAAGAATGAAATCTTCTATTTCTATATATTTCATTATAATAATCTTCATTCAAATCAATTTACTTGTTAGTACTTCACAAGGGTTTGATCCTGTTATCCGACTCCCACGTTCCGGGTTAACCCGAATCAGATCCAAATCTAGAAGGCTTCTTTTTGTCACTGATTTTGGTGCTAAAGGTGATGCCTTTCATAATGACACACAGGTTCTTTCCCTTTCATCATGCTGTTGTTTCAATTTTTTGAATGATTTATTGAATGTTACTGTTGTACACTCACAAATGCATTCTAGTGTTTGATAATTTGAGCATAATATAGTTTTCAGTTGAGATTCATAGCTTACAAAATGTTTTGGACTTTTGATAATTTTGTGACCCTTAGGGATAGCCACTGAGTGTTTGATAATTTGTCTCAAAGAGCTAGGTAGGATTAGGAAATTTTGGATTCTTCATTTGCAACTGCAAAGAAACACAATGTTTAATTGGTGATGATGGATCTCAAAATCCCTCTTGGGATGGAATCTTGGTTGAGAGTGAGTGACTTGATGCTGGAAGGAGAGCGAAATTGGTTTCTTGTGACAAGTGTGATTGGAGGCCGGGTAAAGAGGCGAATCACATGGCAGATGCTGTTCAATGTAATAGGAGGGAAACTGGTTATTAATTTGGAAGTTGCATGTTCTTTGAAGAGTTAAACATTTCATTTTGGCTAAAATGGATTGGTTAGATCCAGACTTACAAGTACTTATGAGCATTTCAATGGGCTCATAAGCTACATTAGGATAATATTATGTTTGAGTTGGGTTAAAAAACAACAGTGGACAATTTTCATTCTTCACAAGTTGATGAATCTGAAGCGGGGGCTGTTATTTCTCATTCTAGTCACTTCCTTATCCCATTTTCTGAAATTTAATGATTGTTTTGTAGAGAGACAATCAAACATGGTAGCTCATACTCTTGTTAGGGTGGCCTCTAATCAAGCTGTGCCCAGTTTTTCACTTCCATGCCTGATTGTATCGTTCATTTGATTGGAACAGTTGAGAAACATTTTTTCCATCTTTTCAGGCCTTCTTGCAGGTTTGGAAAACCGCATGTTCTCTCTCTGGACATGTTACTGTTGTTTTTCCACATGGGAAAACTTTTCTTGTGCATCCAATTGACTTTAGTGGACCGTGTCGATCTAAGATCACTTTGAGGGTGAGCACCAAGATTCTATCATTTGCATCTTTTAATCTGTGAATGAAATGTCTTATGGAAAATGCTTATAGATCTCAGGAACAATAGTTGCACCGCAAGATCCTGAGGCATGGAATGGCTTAAACAAGCGCAAATGGATTTACTTCCACGGGGTGAATCACCTTTCTGTAAATGGTGGAGGGAGAATAGATGGAATGGGACAGGAATGGTGGTCCATATCTTGCAAGATTAACAAAACAAATGTATTGCTATCTCACAAGCTTAATATCATGCATAGTTGAAGTTTATTCATCAGTTTAACTAAGTGATAACGATTTCAAATTCTTCTTTTGCAGCCATGTCTTCCTGCTCCAACGGTTAGTGGCGCTTCAAAATATGGAGCAAAACAGTTCATTTCCCTGATTTGATGATACATTAGTTATGCCTCTATTAGCTGAAATATGAAACTGCATTTACACTGCAGGCTCTAACTTTCCATAGATGCAAGAGCCTAAAAGTCAGACACCTTGTGCTGATAAATAGCCAAAAAATGCACATGGCATTCACAAGCTGTATGCGCGTTCATGCATCCCATCTCAAAGTATTAGCACCTGCTTCCAGCCCTAATACAGATGGAATCCACATTAGTGCAACAAAGGGTGTTGAGATTAAGGAAAGTGTAATTAGAACAGGTGTGTTAAGTTAACCTCAATCTCGAATAATAAACCAGCAATAATGTAACTGTGAAACACCATTTAAACGTGTAAATCATGTATAAAATCAGATGAAAAGAACATAGATTAGTTTTTCATATATGTCTTATATAGATTCCAGAATAAACTTTATGATCAAGTAAAGTGTCAAAATACAATATTTCACGGTATTATGTCCGTCCCATTTCAGGCGATGACTGCATCTCCATAGTCAGAAATTCTTCACGAATCAGGATCAAAAATATTTCCTGTGGACCAGGCCATGGCATAAGGTGAAAGTAGTAGTATTCACGTTTAGTTCATTAGGACACTAAGTAGTGTAGTTCTTAACTGATACTAGAACCTTTTTTCAGCATTGGTAGCTTGGGAAAACACAAGGTTTGGGAGAAGATTCACGAAGTCAAAGTTGATGGAGTTTTTCTTTACAACACTGATAATGGTGTGAGAATCAAAACATGGCAGGTAAGTTTCCTGGTAACTGTAGCATTTTCAATCTCATTATATGTGATTCAGTGATGTGCAAATAGGTTGAGTCAGGTCAATTTTCATTAGGGTGGAAGTGGTTTCGCCTCCAAGATCACATTCAAGAATATCTTGATGGAAAATGTGTCCAATCCAATAATAATAAATCAATTCTACTGTGATTCGCGACATCCATGCAAGAATCAGGTATTAAAGTTTAAGAATTTTATAGTTATTTTTTTGAGGCGATAAACCAAAGTACGTAATGTTCTGCATTGTGATACAGACATCTGCTGTTCAAGTGGGGGACATATCCTTTATTAATATTCGAGGAACTTCAGCCACCGAAGAAGCCATTAAGTTTGCTTGCAGCGATGACTCTCCGTGTGAGGGATTATACTTGGAGAACATTTTTCTTCCATCATACTATGGAGAAAATACAACATCTTACTGCTGGCAAGCTCATGGTTATGCTCAAGGTTATGTGTATCCTCCTGCCTGTTTTACAAACAGCAGCGATTTTATTAGAAAGAATATTTTGTTAGAATCAAATCCTGCTATCAATTCTCTCTGAACAGAAGGGATTTTGTACATAATAAAACAAGTAGATGAGCTCTTCATATTAGTTTTGCAGGGTATTCAAGGGAAAAGAATGATGATTGGTGAATGTATGCATAATCCATATGAGCGCATACATACACTTGCATTGTTGAACTTGAGTTGTTTTCGAGTTAGTGTTCTCTTTTATTTTTGGTGCAATTCCAATTATCTGTTTATTTGTCTCTTGTAGTAAAAGCAAAATTAAAAAAGAAAGTTAAAAACGTGCTTAAATGGTTTTAAACAATATTATAATAGTAACAATTATTACTCCAGTCCCATATTATTTGTCATCATTTAACACAAATTAAGAAATAGTAATAAATAAAAGAGAGAATAATAACTTTACCAAATTATCCTAATTAATTATTGGTATATTCAAATTAACATTAATGTTAAATGAGAAAACAATTAATTAAGAGTATTTATTAGATGATACAATTTGAAGATTAAATATAAAAATGTGTTAGTTATCTAAAGTGACAAGTATTTTGGGACAATTTTTTTTTCTAAAATGGGACAATTATTTTGGGACGGAGAGAGTATATAGTTGTGTTGAAAATAATTTCAGATTATATTCAGGCTCGTTAATATTAGATTATTATTTTTTTATTTTTTTTAGTTTTACAAAAAAAATCTATGAATTATTTTAAAAGTACTAGAAATTATTTAAAGTTTGTTTTTTATAAATAAAAAGAGTAATTTTGAAACTCAATGACTTAAACAATTATTATTAAAGATAACATAATGGATATCAGATGATTTAAAAAAAATATTTAAAAATAATTTTTATTAAATGATATTCAAAATAACTTGGGTTAATAGTCATTTATCGCTACAATATAAGCGTGTCTTGATTTATCCCCTTTAAAAAATAAATTTTGTATTATCCCTAAAATTTTAAAATTCCAAGTCTTTTGCCCCCAAGTGTAAAAGTTATCCCTGTAAAATATATATTTTTGATTTACCCTTTGGTTTTTACACGTTTAGGGGTGTCCACAAATTTCAGAGATAATCCAAAATATTTTTTTAAAGGGGTAAATCAAAACTCGTCTATATTGCATATCTACTGTAAATGACTATTAACCCAAATAACTTCATATTTTTATAATTTTTTTTAAATTTTGATATCTATTTTTAGCAACATAATGAATTACTTAAAATTATATTTTCTTATAATAAATTGTTTTAAAAAAATTTCATTTTATTTTTAAAAAATAAAAAATAGGGTATACTAACAAAATCATTAAAGAAAAAGCTGAAATAAAGAGGCCTCCATTCTATTGGGATAACTTAACAAACAAGGTAATGACCGTAAAGAGAATACATAAAATTAGAGTGAAAATAGAGTTTTTTTATTTATTTATTTATTTTTAAATATTTATCTACTTGAGTGTTTTTACAAACATGTGCATTATTTATATAGGATCATACTTGGTATGACAAATTTGACACCCGTGACCGCCCTCGTCCCAAATTTAATAGGAAAAATTAATTTAATTGGGATGATTCAGGTGTGAGAAAAATCCGATTTTGAATTATAAGGATATGGGATGCTACTACTTGTACCCATCTGCCCCTATTTAAATTTAATTTATTATCCTTATTTTTAATAAATTTATTATTCATTTATACTTCTTAATCTTAAAACATCAAATTTATTAGAATTATTATTATTTATTTTTAAATACAAATTAAATAAAAATGATCCACTGTAGTAATTATTCTTAAAATGACTTAGTTTAATCATTCTCGTTAGGGGCAAAGGCTGGGGCAAGGCTGATTCTGAGAGGTAGGGATAAAGTAGAGATGGTGCTAGGAGACGGGGATAGAGCTGGTAAAGCTTAAACCCATCTTGTTCCACCTTGTTACCATGCCTAGATCAAACTACTGACTAATTAATTTCTAGTTAAAAATAAGAAGGAATGATTTCAATGTCAAGTGTAGTAGATGTAAGAAACCAGGTCACAATAAGCTTACTTGCAAGGTGACACCAGCTAGTCAACAAGAAGTCACTTAAGCATCCCAACAAGCATCACAATAGCTAGTCCAACAAGTTACTCCAACATCACAACAAGCATCCCAACAAGCCTCCCAACAAGCTTCTCCAACAGCATAACAAACATCCCAACAAGTTACTCAATGAACCACACAAGCATCCCAACAAGTTACTCAAGGAGTCACTTAAGCATCCCAACAACCATCTTATGTAAGGGCAAATAAGCAGCCAAATAAGAGAGCATCTGAAGCATCTAGTGAAACATTCACTATGCCAGACAAGGGAATAGAAGACGCTTATTTAGGCCTTTAAGAGCGCTTAAAAGCGCCTTCTAAGCCTGCGCTACCGTAGGTAAAGGCAACATATATCGTGATATTTGAAGCTTGGAGATTTCAGTGTTTGTGATCTTCGTGTGGTTAACTTGAGTAAGTATAGGTGGTGATTGATTCAGGTTCTACAAACATATATCGTGATATTTTATCCTTCATATATTGAGTTACTATGATTTCTTCGAACTTGGGTTGTAGATTTGGTTGTCTTAGATATGCATTTCCTTGGTGTAGAGATTTGTCTCTCCTAGGTGCTAAGTTGAGGATCCCTCATATTGGTTTCATGATAACCTTTTTAAGAAAGTTGTATTTGGCCTTCGTTCTTCTTTATGGAATGTTCCCCTGGAATGGGAACATTACTCTTACAATTAGGTTTCCTAAGGTGTTGGTAGGTGGGAGGATCTTCCTTGGGTATGTGATCTTAAGTGGAGAAGAACCCACCTCTTTGATCACAAGCAAGTTTTGACTGTTCAAACTCAATCAACCCCAAAATTTCTGAGAGTATTCTTTGGATGGAGACGTTGAAGGATATTTGGGATGAGTTGAAAGAACGATATCACCAAGGCGATATTTTTTGTATCTCATAATTGCAAGAAGAAATCTACGCTTTGTGTCAGGGAGATCAAACTATCACCCGATATTTCACCTTATTGAAGAAGTTATGGCAACAACTCAACAACTTTCACCATTTTCCTTTTTGTGTTTGCATCACACCTTGTTCTTGTTTACTTCTTACCACCATCAAGACATATCAAGACAATGATCATGTTATACAATTTCTGAAGGGACTAAATGATCAATATGCTTTTGTATGATCTCAGATTATGTTGATGCAACCACTTCCTACCATTAACAAGGTGTTTTCTATGCTAATCCAGCAAGATTTGCAATATACTCCCTTTGTTGAAGCTGATAATCTGGTAGCTCATATTCATAAAACCCTCTACAAACCTCGATCACAAGACTTACTGGCCAAAACTCACACTCTTGGACGTGGAAGAGGTCTCAATGTCCGTTCTTACTGCAAAAAAACTGGGCACCTTCAGGTATTCCTCCTATCTCCATTTCCTCTCTTAAATCTATAAACACATCTTGGACTTTGGATACTGGAGCGACAGACCATGTGTGCCACATTAGTTCCCTTTTTGCTTATTTAGTTGAGATTAACCCCATTACCTTCAAGCTCCCCAAATGGAGCTACCATTCAAACTCATCATTCTGGGACTATCCATTTTAATAACTTGTTTTATCTTGAACACGTTTTCTACATCCCAGATTTTCACACTAATTTAATCTCTATTCCTCGTTTAACCTATGCCCTCAAATGTACCTTTCATTTCAACTCTTCTACTTGTTTAATACAGGGGAACCATATCCTGAAGACGATTGGTACAACTGAACTTTCCAATGGGTTATACATTCTCACACACCTTTCCTTCATCACTGCTCATATCCCTCGTTATAGGCACAATTTTTTGATAGATCATTCAAAGTTTTTGGTAACAGAACAATTTTTTGATAGATCATTTTTAAATTGCCGGTATGAATATTTTATCGGATTGTTTGAAAAAAAAAACATGCGGATTTTTTTGATAAAATCTGGTATCTTTTTTATTTTATTTTTCGAATATTTTAAAATTTCGGTAGTTTATATTCAATAAGCAAAAAAAAAAGTTTAATCAAAATTTTTGAAAAATGTTGTAGTTTACCGAAAATTTAAAAAAATGTGATAATTTATCGAAATTTTCGACAGTGTAAATTTTTTTCCTACCATTTTTTTTAAAAATCTAGTATTTCTTCAAATATTTTTTAAAAATCAGTGATTTTTTTTACCGAAAATGTCGAATAATTCTGATTTTTTTTTTTAAAATCCAATAAACTCGATAGAAAATTTCAATATTTTTTTATTAAAAACATAAAAGTAATAACAAGTACTATGTGAGGTGCCAGATTTAATTAATGACGTGGAAATTGAGAAGTATGGATTAATATATTGGGTCGGCCCATTAATTTGTTCCGGGTTTCAAAAATCTAATATAAACACGAGAAAGCACGTTGAAAAACAAAATCAGGGTTTCTCTATTTTCTAGCTGCTGATCGTTGTATTCTCCTCCGGCCACCGCAGTCACCATCACTGCGTTAGTTTTTCTTCTGCATTTCCAGTTCTCTCTGTTCAATTTCTTCTTTTACTCCGCAATTTTTATGCTGTTTTGAATTTTCTATGTGATGCATATAATATTTGACATGGTTTTTTGTGTTTGGGCAGAATGGATTCTCAAATCAAGAATGCTAAGGTTGAGAAAATAGTGGGGCGTACTGGTTCAAGAGGACAGGTGACTCAGGTTAGAGTGAGATTTCTGGGTGATTCAAACCGTGTGATCATGAGGAACGTGAAAGGGCCGGTTAGAGAAGGGGATGTTCTTACTCTGCTTGAGTCTGAAAGAGAAGCAAGGAGGTTGCGCTAGAGAAAGAGAATTACTCAATGTTTTGCTTTGAATGTTTTGGTGCTGTATTTAATAAATTATGGATTTTGGCCAATGTCATTATCATACATACACTATAGTTGAAATGCCATTTTGTTTGATTTGATGATTATCATTGTTGTATATTTTTATTGCATGTGAAAATATGTTTTTTTAGCTTAAAACAGAGAGATCTACAGTTTTGTTGAAAGTAAAAATTGAATTCTATCATAAGCTGGTCCATCTAAATAATTGTTGAAAGATAAATTCCTTTTCCGTGCCTATGAACATTCGTACGCGAGTTTATATTTTCTTATTACAAGCATGGAATTCCATCTTCCTTCAATGTCTCTTTTTGATATATTCTGACTTTTATTTAGCCTGATTTGGTCGTTAGTGCTCCACTGCGATATCAATGTTTGCGTCTGCACGGCCAAATTTGGGTGCAATCTTCTGTTATATCACCAATAATGGCTAGGAAACAATTATCAATTTCATTTTTCTTGCTTTTGGCTTGGCAAATTTTCAAATAGCGTGATTTTCTTAAGTTCTATAATAATGTTCATCCGAGGCTTTGGTGATTGGCAAAATTTAAATGGAATTGATAAGTTGGTCATTGATGGATTTCACGAATCCAGATTAATGAAATATGTATATCATTCCATAGATTTGAGGAGTCTAGACTTCTCTCTCCTAACAAACTCAATAGCAATAGCATCTAACACACAACTTTCTCAAGATTTTATTGTGAGGATGAGAATGATTCCACAACATGGAGGCTGCAGCTTGAAATATTTCCCTCATGAGCACACAAGGTGGTGTGGGTCATGAGTTGATGATTAATTAGAGTGTGAGAAATTTATGGATGAACTAAATTGTTTTTACAATGGCACATTCAAAGGATTATTATTATTACCACATTATGTTAAATCGCATTACTGATTTGGATTTATTATAGCATCATTTTATATAAATAAAATTTCATACTTGATGATGGATATACTAAGTTGTTCTATTTTGTCCTTGTATGTGTTTTATGCTCATTAGTTTTGTCTCAAGATGAAAATATGAAGGTCACTCGTCAAAATGTTTGTGTTGGTGTCTTTGCAAATATATTAACTAGACCTATAGATTGTGGATTTAGCATTCACCTCCTTTGAGGTATGTGCTAAATTAGGTGTGGATATCCGGTCGGTTTGGTTTGGGCTCGGGCCTAATATGTCAAATCGACCGAAACTATTGATGGATTTGTTAGGTTTAATTTTGACTGAATTTTTAATCGCTTTGATTGTATTCAGTTTAATCAGGTTTGTTTGATTACTTGATCTTTAATTGTCATAAAAATTTAAGCTACATTATAATTTCTTAAATAAAGCAATATTAAATAAAAAAAATTAGACTTTCAAATATAACAAATAATCCAATTTAACATTTTTTTACACCGAACAAATAAAGTTGGGCCTTCAAATAATACAAATGACTTACAAAGAATCATTTCCATCAACTTAATAAGTCATTCACACTAAATTTTAGAATAGTCCAACTTTCATCAAATTGTAAATTGGTCATTCAAGCATTCATGGTAAGTTATCTAATAGTATCTGCTGCAGTAAACAGACCACAACACAATCTATCAATATATTACCGCGAGTAGGGGTGGGAATATGTTGGGTCGAGTTAGGATTTGTCAAACCCGAGTCTGACCTGTTAAAACATTTCAAGCTAAGCATGGTATGTAGCCTATCAAAGGCTTATGTTCTGGCCTAAGCCTGACCTTTTCGAAGACCTGATTGACCTATTAGTCTACTTAAAAATCCTATATCATTTAAATATGTGTAAATAAGAAATTCAACAAATATTTAAATAGACTAGAGAATCAAAAGTATAATGAGATTAAATATTTGTTTCCATTGACTTATATGAGCTTACCTAGTAGCATAAATTTTGTAAGAGGATTTGTTTGAGATAACTTATGAAAACGCCTTATAACATTATTCATAGGATTTCTTTCAACTTATTTTCAAAAGTTCTTAAAAATAACTAAGTTTTACTCTTTTATTTTAATATAAAGAATAAAATACAATATAAAAACAATAAATTCATTCATATTTCATAAATAGACCGACCTGATAGACTTATAAGGCTTTTTATATGGCATGCAACCTAGCATATTTAACAAAATCAATTTATAAAAAAACCTAAGCCTTTTCTATTTAAAATAAAATCCTGGCCTGACCTTGGCCTATGTAGGCTATGCCTTAGGCCCTGTTAGTTGGCCTAGTTATCCCCGCCCCTAACTGTGAGTTTAACCTGACTTCTCACATTCTTTGTTATGTGATACCTACAAAGTAATGCATGATAAGTAGGAAATATCTTTGCAACCGAATTCATTAACACAATTTTGTGGTCGGTAACAATCACTTTATACATCTCTTCTTGGTCCTTCAACATTGCTAGACACACCTTTAAGGCCCATGTAACATTTTCCTCTCCTTCGCTCTCTAGAAATGCAAACTTGGCAGAATAGGTCTTCTCAATAGAGGTAACACCAACCATCTTCAATAATGGAAGTCTGTACTTGTTGGTCTTATATGTTGAACCAATTATAAGCACAATAGTGAACGTATTGAACAACTCAATAGAATCAGGATGAGCCCAAAATATATCTCCAATGGTTACTCCATCCTCACACGTTCGGTACCTAATACATAATTGTTATTATCCAACCATTTCAAAAGTTGTTGCATTTCAGTTCTATCCCCCTCAGCGCCCTGTTAGTTCGGTACCAAATATTGTACACTTGCTTGATATTTGAGATATTTTTGGGTCTTTTACGTTTCAAAGTTACAAATATATTTTTCAATTGAACAAAATTCAATATCATGTTTGAAACACATTCCTTATCTTTCGGCACGAGGCGATACACAATTAAATGGACAACTAACTTTTCACATAAGTCATGGTTATGCAAACCACATATGATCTTAAATCTTCATTTCTTGTTTTCCAACATATAACCACACAAGTTAAAAGGACACTCACACATAAAATTATAGCAAGTACCCCAAATAAATAATAAAGATTTCACCTACTATATATATATTATACTCAATAAATCATTGTTTTACATAGTTATAATTATATACCTAATTAATCTAATCATTACTCCCAATTTTCAGTCGCAATAGCAGCAACCGTGTACATGCTTCCAATTTCCATTCTTATACTTATTAACACAAATCACATATTTTAACGTACCTAAAGATTTCCACAATTCATTTAACATACACCTAGACATATCATTGCTTGAACAATATACAACTTCATGTTACAGTTAAATCAAAATTTGTAAATTACTTATATCTCCAAGACACTGAAAATATAGTGTTATATCTATTCAATTCTTAATTCATGTCTAATTTAGATTTACATGGGAAAAACCCTTACCTTAAATTTCTTTTCTATGAACCGACAAAATTTCCTGATTTGATTGCACCAACGATTTGATTGCACCAACTACGATTCCAAGGAACGAAATATGAGAGTTCGGTGATCAAAAAATATTTTCTGTGAAGTATTGAATTGTGTGAATAGTTTCTACGTGAAACCTAAAACTTATGGGAGTTTTTGTTGAGAGAAATGTGGAACTAGTTGAGAAAATTAAATTAATATAATTATTATTAATATTTATTAATTTATTATATTATTACTATAACTAACTTCAGTACTTACTCTCCCATCTTTTTAGCATAATTTTCACCATTAATCTAATTTTGGCCACATACACTTCACTAAAATTTTCAACTTCTCATTTTCCTAAACTGTTAGTTGAATTTGTTTCTAACAACTCCTTCTATATTCATTGCCACTACCCCACCAAAATATTATTAACGACATCCTATTAATTCTATTTAATACTCATTGTCTCAGACGGAAAGATTTATCTTTATATATTTATAAACCCCTTTTATTAACATTATTATTAATATTGTTGATACTAATGAATGGTGTCAAGTTAATATCACTATTCTACTTCAAATAGACAAATTAGAAGCTTAATACTAGACAAACTAGAATTTTAATAGTTTTAACATTTTGTAATTCAAGTATTTAAGACTCACTAATAACAACTCATATCACAGTCACACCGAATAAATTAATAAAAATAGATTACTTGATCATTTACCAACGAATTTAAACTAAGAGTTCTTGGCTAAACACTAACAAAAATTTCAGGTGTTACAATACTTACCCCCTTAAAATAGTTTCGTCCTCGAAACTAGCTAGTCGCGAATAGGTCAGGGTAAAGCTCCATCATACAATCCTCTCGTTCCCAAGTAGCATCACTTGTTGTCCGATTCCAAATCACTTTGACTAACTTTATTTCCTTTCCCCTCAGATGCCTCACACTCCTATCTGCAATAATCGTCGGAGGAACTTCGAATGAGAGGTTCTCTTTAAGTTGGACATCATCGGGTGTGATGACATGCGAAGGATCGGCCATATACTTCCTCAATTGTGACACATGAAACACATCATGCAGGTTAACCAAATTCGGAGGCAGTGCAATCTGATAAGCTACAGATCCTACTCGTCGGAGGATTTGGTACGGTCCAATAAATTTAGGAGTTAGCTTCTTAGATCTCAATGCCTGCCCACACCTATTGTAGGCGTCACTCTCAAAAACACATGATCGCCTTCTTGAAATTCCAATACTCTTCTCCGTTGATCCGCGTAACTCTTTTGTCTGCTCTGAGCTGTTTTCATTCTTTCTTGAATCAACTTGACCTTCTCAGTCGTCTGTTGTACCAACTCGGGCCCCACAATCGAGCTTTCACCATCCTTGTACCAACATAACGGTGTCTGACATTTGTGTACATATAGAGCCTCATATGGTGTCATCCCAATACTTGAATGATAGCTATTGTTGTAAGTGAATTCCACAAGTGGTAGCAACTTGTCCCAACTTCCACGATCATCCAAGACACAAGCTCTCAACATATCTTCCAATGTCTGAATGGTCCTCTCGGTCTGGCCATCTGTCTGAGGATGATAGGCAGAACTCAATCTCAACTTCATACCCAATGCTTCATGTAATGCTTCCCAGAAGTGAGAAGTAAACTTTGGATCTCTATCTGAAACAATGTTAGATGGTACACCATGTAGTCTGACTATTTCTTCAACATAAATCTCTGCTAGCTTGGCCACATTATAATTGGTTCTCACTGGTATAAAGTGAGCTGACTTTGTCAACCTATCTACAATCACCCATATAAAGTCAAACTTCCGCAAGGTCTTCGGTAAAGCCATAACAAAGTCCATGTAAATGCTATCCCACTTCCATTGCGGAACATCCAGAGACTGCAACAATCCATCTGGCTTTTGATGCTCTACCTTAGCCTTTTGACAAGTCAAGCATGAAGCCACATACTCAGCCACATGCTTCTTCATACTTGGCCACCAAAATATTTGTTTCAAATCTTGATACATCTTTGTCATACCGGGATGAATACTTAGCTTGTTTTTGTGAACCTCTTATAGGATAGACCTTCGTAACCCTACGTCATAAGGTACACAAACTCGCCCTTGGCACCGTAAAACATCATCCGAGTCTATCTTAAATTCAGGTGTTTTTCCTGCTTCAACCAATTTCTTCTTCTCTTGCACAACTACATCGGCCTGCTGAAGGACCTTGATCTTATTCATCAACTCACTTTGAACTATAATTGTACCACAATATAACCCACCAGTTGAAGAATCCTCATTTAAGTTCAAATCACGAAACCTCTCTAATAATTCTAGTCCTTTCACTGCTATAGATGAGAGATACACTCGCTTTCGGCTCAAAGAATCCGCCACTACATCCGCCTTCCCTGGGTGATATTGTAAGGTGAAGTCACAGTCTTTAACAAATTCCATCCACCTTCTTTGTCGTGAGTTTAACTCTTTTTGATCAAACAAGTACTTTAGACTTTTATGATCACTAAAAACCTCAAAAGTACAACCATATAGGTAATGCCTCCATATCTTTAGTGCAAAGACAATAGCAGCAAGCTCCAAATCGTGTGTGGGGTAGTTCTTCTCGTGTACCTTCAGTTGCCTTGAAGCATAGGCCACAACTTGCTTATTCTGCATAAGAACACAACCCAAACCTTGATAAGACGCATCACAATAAACTTCATATGGTTCCCCCGGTTATGGCAAAATAAGAACCGAAGAAGTAGTCAATTTTTCCTTCATCATTTGGAAGCTCTTTTCACATTCTTCCGTCCATGCAAATATTTGGTTCTTCCTAGTAAGTTGAGTCAATGGGAACACGATCTTCGAGAATCCTTCAATGAATCTTCGATAGTATCCGGCTAATCCCACAAAGCTCCTTATCTCAGTAGCGGTCTTAGGTTGTTCCCATGCTAATGCAACTTCTACTTTGGATGGGTCAACGGAAATACCATTCTTCGAAATCACATGCCCTAGGAACTTCACTTCATCTATCCAAAATTCACACTTTCCTAGATTAGCATATAATTTTTTCTCCTTCAATACTTGTAATACCTGACGTAAATATGTAGACCATGTTGATAGGCATGCTTGGGAAGGAGTGACATATTTATTACTTTTGCATTACATATGTTTTAAACTAATTAAATCGCAACTGATGGTGATATTTTTTTTACAAGAGTGTTCTTGTTTAAAATCAGTAAACCATAACCGGAAGATATTGGATCTGACATATCCCTACGATGATTGGTTTGGGAACGCCATCCGTTATTTCGGTCTTGTCGACTTATATATTTTGCGTGCATGACCATAAACAATAACATGTAAGCGACATTTGTAGAGAGATGACATTCAGAGACGTCATCTTTCCACCTTCCTATTGACGAGATGACCATCACCCTAAATGACCTTTCATGCCTCCTACATCGTCCCATCAGATTACTGGGCTATGAAAGGCTTGGCGAGAGGAAGTCGTGGAGATGATGGTCACCCATTTGGGAGTTGACCTAACTAAGGTGGCAAATGAGGTAGTTGACACCAAAGGTGTTCATGCTAGATTTAAATTTTTGGAAGAGCTTTATAAGAACTTTGGTGTTCATGCTAGATTTAAATTTTTGGAAGAGCTTTATAAGACAACCTATAATGGGTTGAGGATGTCGGAGGTGATGATATGCAGATTGACTACCATCAGACTTGTGAATTGAGGTGTTACCTTTTGTTCTTGGTTGACATGTCCCTTTTTGTGGATAAAAATGAAACTTACGTCAACGAGGTCTAGCTTAAGTATTTCATCGACTTGATGGCGATTCACGAGTACAACTGGGGTTCGTTTGTTTGGTCTACCTATACTCGAAGTTGGGCAAGGATTGTCTTTGGAAGACAAAACTGATGACACGGACCAACACGTTGCTTAGTGTAATTTCCTGTAACTAAAAATTTCATAATTATGTTATTACACTTGTTATCAATACTTTATTTGAACCATATTGCAGGGATGAATCATCTCCTAATTTACTTGCATCACCGCGATGAAAGTTGTGCCTACCTACACTTTAGATTTGCCACATGTTGTTGCTTTTGCACCGTACCGAGGAAATAATGCGATCAAGTCATTTCAGGTGTATCTTGACCGTACTCTAGCAGATGACATTGCCTTTTGTCCATACAAGGGCCACCGCGAGACGCATCAGTTGGTCGTAGTTTCTTTATACTCTTGATGGTTGGTATGTGGGTCAGATCTGATGTATCCTTATATTCCCGAGTGAGTGATGCACCAATTTGGCTATTTGCAGATTATTGCAAGACCCCCTCAGAGTCCGCTCCTTCCATTGTCTCCCATATAGATCTTGATATGTTCCTTGAGGATTTTGAGAGTCATTTGGCACCAGGAGTATCACAATGCTAACAGCTACATGACATGGTTGTATAAGGTATCACACCCTATCATTATACCAAACACTCTTTGAAGACCACCTATACCAGCTAATCAAGATGTATTTGAGACTAGGGATGACCACACTGAGGACGTGTCGACAATATGTCAACATATTATGGAGATGGGGATATTAGGCATAAATGCATGACTTTTTGAGAAGACAATCCTTAGTCGGCCCTCGTAGAATACATGATTGCCGAGGCACAAAATGTATTGATGTACATGTAGGGGGTTAAACGTATCCAGTAGGTTTTTGTTTGGTTGCATTATTTTGTATTTTCGTTAGGGCTGTTCACGGTTCATTTCCGTGAGAAAACTGAACCGAACCAAACTGAACCATAGTAAAAGTTTACTTGAACTGAACCGAACCGTTTGAATTTACTCAGAACCGAACCGAACCCAAGTAATTGGTTTGGTATACCATTTAGAAATTTCGAACCGTACCGAACCGTCAGAAGAATTTTTTTACCGAACCGAACCATTTATTAAAGAACCGAACCATTAAACTATATTTCAAAAATTTTTAAACAAATTTTTAAACTTATTTGAAGTATTTTTCATTTTCAGTTTCGGTTCGGTTTCAGTTTCGGTTCGGTTTGATTATAGTTTCAGTTCGATTCTAGAACCGTTTTATGCAATATGGTTTGCTTCACTAACCAAACATAACGGTTCGGTTAATTTAACTTCAGTTCAATTCGGTTCGATAGTTCGATTCAGTTTATGGATTTTTTGAAAAACCCTAATTTTCGTGATAATTGTATGATTTTTTTTATAAATGTGTATTATGTTCGAATTAATTAATGTATGTTTTTTCATTCTAATTCACAACCTAAAATGACATAAAATATGCTCGGGTACAAAAATATCATTATAGAGATGTCATCTAAATCCTAAACCCTAAATCCTAAATCAAACATATTTTAGTGAAATATGCTCGGGTACAAAAATATCATTGCAGAAATTACAAAAATATTCACTAAAATATCTTGGCCAAGAATGACCTAAAATATTATGGCCTACAAAAATATCAATCAAGTTTAGTGAATAAAAACACCATAATTGAGTATATAAGATATTTTAGAAATGCATTTTCGGGTACATCCAAATAACACGCGAAGATACATCTTCAAACTATAGTTTGTTCAAAATGAGGTGGATATCATGAAGACAAATATTTGTATGACTTTAGGTGCATCTGAAGTGGACAATTTTGGATTTCCTAAGGTTTGGGCACACCCCATAAAAATGTAAATAGCATTCCCTAATAGACCTATGGTTGAGATCAATTAGATTAGTCAACCCCTGTCCATTTTTCTTAATATCTAAAATACCCTTGTTAAAATTTAGCAAAAAAATTAATGCATGCAAAATCTGGTACTGCAATTGAAAAATTCAATAGGATTAAAAAAATTTGATAGTTCATATCAATTAGGCCTATAAAAAAACAAAGTTAACACTTGATTTTTGATAAATCTGATATATTTTGTAATTTTTCGAATTTTTGAAAATTTTGGCAGTTCATATCTGATATGCTAATAAAAAAAGTTAACAATGTCAAATTTTCTGAAAAAATAAGTAAAAACTTATAGATTAATTTTTTAAATTGATTTTTCACGTGAGTATTGCAAAAAAAAAAAAAAATTGGTAAAAATATTTTAATCTGGTAAATTTTCAAAATATCACGAAAAGGTGAAACTTTTAGAAAAAGATAGTTGCGACTTGATTTTCTAAACCAAAATACAAAAACGAGAGTGAGAATATATACACATAAATTTCGACTATAAAATGACCCCTTCACAACTAATTTCTATGTGTTTGCTTTAAAATCACAAGCACATCCATCTAACCTTTCTTTTTTTTCCTTTCTTTTTGTGCTTCGGTTATGTCAAGTAGAAGGAAAAGCCGAGGCCACCAAAAGATCCAAATGAAAAAGATGGGCAACTAGAGCAACTTACTAGTGACTTTTCAAAGCCTAGTAGACATTTCAAGAAAGCCAATGAACTTTGACCTCTTTATAGTGTGCATATATTATTCTTGCTGTATTTTCACCTAGTGAAAATGTGTTTTCGTTTGGCCACCCCAATATTAATACGATCCTAGATCGCTATCTTTCTCAGATTCCACCCCAAAACACCGACACATTACAATTCATTGAGGCTCACCGCACTATCAATGTGTGCGAGCTCAATGCTCAATTGACTCAAATAAACAACATGTTGGATGCCGAGAAGAAGCTTGGCGATGAGTTCGGTCAGTTTCGCAAGGCGGTCGAGACTCAATTTTAGTGGGCTTGTCCATTTGATGAAATGAATAAGGTTCAACTTGAATTATTCCAGAAAGCTTTGGAGGAACTTAAGATTCTTGTTTCAGAACATGCTGATAGGATTGTAAGGATTGTAATTCAGGGTGTTCCTATTTAGACTTTTCCATTTTTAGTTGGCAATGCTTCATCCTCTAACACCCCTCTCTATCACCCGCCATATCCTCAACAAACTCAAATGTTTGCACCACAATGTTTTCAGAACCCTATGTTGCAACCTCATTTGTTTTGATGGATCGATGATGTGTCACCTTAGCTTCAACAATATGGTCTTTTCTGGTTGAGTTTGTTCCAAACACTGTTGATTAGTGCTTATCCTGTCAGATTTCTTTTAGGCTTCTTTTCTGGGTGCTTAATTGCTTGACTAGTTGCTATAATATTAAGTATTGTATCTCAACATTTTGTTTAATGAAAAAAATAGTAGGGAAATTTTATATCGAACGCATTTTCCCATTATATATAGGTAGTGCGATTTTCAGCACCTTGTTTTCATTTATATTGTATACTGATCAGAATCAGGTCTACCATGTTTGCATTGTAAGCATAGTAAACTAAAAAACATATCTGAATGGTTTTAACTTATAATGAACTTTTGTACCAAATTCTAGCATTCCAAGAGCGAATTCTCCGCCGTCTTCATAAAATTCCTTGTGTCAAATAAGTCAGCAGATGCACACAAGTTGAATGGGCTAATAAGAAAATGCTCATCGTGTTGATGGGATATACTACAAATTTGTTAATATACAATTTGAGAAAAGATAAGCAAAATCAAAATCCCTGTTATTGAAACTTATATATAATTAATTGATCAGAAAGTATGGCAGATTGCAACAGTATAGTACTAAAAATTTGAGAAAATTTACTAATTCCCAAACTGACACTATTTCTAACTTAAAGGATCAGTTCTGGACTACAATATAAGGTCTACAAATGTCAACTTTTCACTAATGTTGTGTACCTGAAACTTGTTTTGAATCAGATCAGCTCCAATTTTAAGCTCGGGGGCCAAGTTTGGGGCACCCACGGGCAAGAGGCAGATCCACGTTTTTCCAATTTCTGAAAGTTTTTGGTACCATCTTATCAACATATAGTGTTCCATCCAAGTGATCACACTCATGCTGTAAAATCCTAGCCTGCCATCCTGAAGCTTTTATTTTGATTGGCTCACCATAACGATCAAAACCTACAACCTCAACATCAAGATACCGCTCTACCAAAGCTTGATGTCGATCAACACTGCAAAATGGTATTACCGATAATTTTAATGGAACTTGTATATAAGTAGTTATCCAGACATTATTATTACCACATAAACCACAAAAATATGGAGCAAGCAAGAATTACCTTTTCTAAAAAATTATGACAACGCTAATAAGTATATTTACATACACTGATAATGATTCCAACAGATTCAATCAAACCCAATCAGGTTAGAGGAAAACCTCACAAACATGGCATATTTACAATAAGAGGACTAGATAATGATAATAAGAGATTCAACTGTTTTGTTACACAAGATGAATGCCCCCTATGGAGAACTGAACTCATGTCAGTACACTATACTTAGAATTCGTATTAGGTCTAACTCAACTCACAAAACCGGATTATAAAACTAAGGCATACATAGGTTGAGTAAATTGAACTTAAGCACAGTCCACCTAATTATACTCTAGTGACCTAATGTAATACAAAACGCCGTGCAAACTCAAGCAACCATGTTTTGAAATAAATATCAGCACTTATGCTTTGCATTGATTACATGGATACCAACTGAGATGTATCAGCAGCTGAGAAATCCTTGTCAGTGAAAGAGAATAAGGTCTTTGCTAGTTGCTACATTATAGCCTTTAGGAAAAGCAATAACTTAAATCATATCAATTATGTAAGCATTTGTCACGTAACACCAACTCCCTAAAATGCTATAACGGTATAGCATAATAGCCTCTATTGCAAAGACTAAAAATCAGTGTGCAAAGTAAGCATAAATACTCAAAAATAGAAAAAATATACAAACTTACAAAGACCCTCATACATAATAATAAAAGAACCTAAACTACAAAACAATAAAACTTTAACAAAGAAAAGAATATAACAAACTGAACTAAAAGTAGGAAGAACATAACAAAATGATGAATATAATTTCTCCCTAACCCTAATAGCGGCTGCAATAGCAGAGGTCATAATAACCACCTCTGCTATTGTTGATGGCAGCTCACGGACCAAAAAGCCGTGCCGAACCCTACCACCGCTAAGTTAGTCCGCTAAAGTGCCATTATAGTGCGCCAATATTCACAACATAGACTAAGATATGCACAATGCCAAAACGTAAGCAGGAACAAATGGCTTGTCAGCTTTAAAATTTTGTAAATAATGCAATCAAAAATAAAAAAGTTGGCGCACCTCAAGCAGCCTTCAAAAAAGAAGGCAGTCTTGTTGCTCTTGTTCTTTAGCTTGGGATTCAGAATCACCTGCCTCATTCAAGAGAACTTCTAAATGAATGTGAATTATTCAAGTAACAAAAATCTCATGTACAAAACAAAACTACAAAACTATCATACATACCAAAAGATCAAAAGGTCTTCTATCTTGTGATTTGGTCTCCTCCTCTGTGTTGTAACTAATATATTCTTCTTTATCTTCCAACACAATTATCTTCACACATAAAAAAAAAACAAAACAAGAACAAACATGTTTATAGTCCAACAACAACAACAATGTAGCACATACACTTCACATTAAAAGGTAGCATGTAAGGTGTTTGTGTTAATGCTTCACAGACAACAACAATAAAAAATATTAACAACTTCTGAAAGGTGTTTTGATTCATACCCTTAAGGGGATACCAATTTGTGGCGCAGCAAGACCAACTCCAGGGGCTTTTCTCATGACACGAATCATGCCATCGATTATATTCTGAATCTTCTCTGATTTAATCTCATTTTGATCAACCTCGCGTGCAGGCTCGTGCAGAACTGGTTCTCCGGCTTTTACAATGTGGGGCAATTTGTTCGATGTTTTGTTCCACCATAGTGATGTTTTTTCTGAAGAAGATGATGAACTAAACCTCACACATTTGGTACTCAATGGTGGAATTTCGGTGTTACAACTGAAGGATGGTGACGTTACGACGCTGATTAAGAGCACCGGCATCGGAATGACGCGCAATCGCGACACCACCTGCCGCGCCGCTGCCATGTTAAACTATGAACGGAGCCAAAATGTTGATCGAGGACATGTTTTTCTAATGTATTTTTAAAAAAGTTTCTAAAATATATAAAGTTTATATAATTTTTTTATTTTATAAATTAAAAAACTAATTTTGGCTCATCTTTTAAAAAAGTAGGAAATGTTTTTAGAGAGAGTCTCTCTCTAGGAGTCTTTTTCTCATTCTCTTTCTAAGGACTTAATGGATTGCCCCCCAAAAAAAAAAGCAAAAAGTAGGAGCTTCAGACATATATTGTAATAAAGTGAGACATTTTCCTTGTGGGTTATAAAGGACACATGGAGGGGAGGTAAGGGCTCCATCCATCTTCTTCTCTGAAATTTCAGATAGAAGCAAAACATGCTATATTTTTGAATTGTTTGGCTGCATTGGGGAGGTTGTGGAGGTGGTTATACCATCCAAGAAGAGCAAGTTTGGAAAAAGATTCAGATTCACAAGATTCAAAGATGTGGAAGATTTGTGGTTATTAGCTGTAAAACTTGATAACATATTGATTGACGACAAAAAAATCCACACTAATCTGCCTCGTTTCGAGCGGAATGGAGGCAACATGCCATCTTCCAGTGGAGAAGGGGGAACACGGTTTCAAAAAGGAACTTCTTTTGCACAAGGAGATAGGAAGTTTCCGAGGAAAAACAATACAATTGGAGCAAGATCTTTTGCCCAGGTGGTTAACAATGTTTCAAAAGTTTTAGTCTCAGAACCTTCACATCACTAGGTAATCCATTACTCCTCTAATGGGGAAGATTTGGCAAGACATAAACTTGCGCACGTAGGTGTCGTAAACAACTCAGGCATGTCTTATAACATCCAAACGTGCTTTGCGACTGAAGGATACTTTTCCATTAAGTCCGATGAGTGTTAATTTGTGCTTATTGGAAGAATGCGAGAAGAGAGTTATTTTGGACCTGATTGAGGAAGGAGGGTCTTGGTGGAAACAATGGTTTTTAGAGATAAGGACGTGGAAGGAAATATATATCGACAAAGAGAGAGTAACATGGATTAGGGTGCATGATGTGCCTTGTCACGCTTGGAACACCGATTTTTTCCCGAAAAGGTGGCAAATGTTGTGGGAACCTATGTTTGCTCCGACGACAACTCTTTGAAAGGGACGGTTATGGACATAACAAGAGTTATGATCAGAACTTCTTGCGGCAATGTGATTAACAAGATAGTTAGGGTGAAGGTTGATAATGTTTTTTTCAACATTAAACTTTCTGAGGATTCGTACGGGCCACTACGCATTGTTCTAAATTCAAACTACAACCTTTATCCGGGAGATTCTTCTTTTTCTTCAGATTAGAACATGATATGGAACAATGATTTCGAAGAAGAAGAAGTTGTAGACGTTTCTTCAGACGACTCAAATTCCAGGAACAAGGTAAACGTGACTTTATCCAATAAGGATATTTGTGGTGTAACTAAAACATATGGGCCTACCTAGCAGTTGGTTGTGAGGTTAACAAGATAGGAGGGAGTTTTGACGCTGTGGGGGATGCAAAGGCAACTAGTATTCAAAAATTAACTTTTGGTGGAAGTCCCAATGAGATTGTTCAATTGTCTGGTTTGTCTAGTACCAGAATAAATTGCTTCTTGGACAATATTTCGTTGGGTAAAAATTTGAGTCAGGAGGGTAAAAAGATTGTTACTTCTAAAAAGAATATGAGGTGGCTGGGCCTCTTTCAACCAAAAAGAGAAGTCCCAAAAAGATATTTTTGCCAGTTGCTGATAGTCATTTTTCATCCAAATCAGGCTTTATACGTTCTTCCTTCACTACTCAACAGGTTCCTTCCAGTTCATAATTTCCAGTGAAGGTATCAAACAATTTTGATGATTTTTCGGCATGGGATATCATGTGTTATGATTCATTTCCGGAGTCGGATTTGGTTCACTATAATAACTGTTTTTGGGAAAACATCGATTCCAACATTGGTAACAAGATTTGGAAGGCAATTTCAAAACTGGGCATTGTTTCAAAGGGGACATATAAAGATTATAAAAGGAAATTGAAGAATGGGAGAAGAACAATCTTGTGAGAAAGCAAAGTAAGACGACACAATCAAATGAAGGGAAACGATTGTTGGATCAATGAACATCATAGGGGGGATGCAACAAATCAAAAGGAAAAGAGTTAGCAAAATCATTTCTCAAGGAAGGACTGATATTTTCATAATTCAAGAACCTAAATTATAGGTGGTCGACAAAGTTGTTGTGCGGAATTTCTGGAACAATGATAGTGTGGGTTGGTCTTATTCTAAATCTCTAGGGAAGTCAGGGGAATTGATAACTATTTGGAATGAAGGTCTATTTGAGGTCATATTTAGCTTCAAAGGTGTTGCTACTTGGGAGTCAAGTTGAGGTGGAAGGATTTATTCATTTACATTGTTAATATTTATTCTCCTTGCCAATTTTCATTGATGAGGGATATGCGGAAGGAATTGCTTGAACTAAAACTCAAATACTCAGATGGGGAGTGATGTATAGGAGGGGATTTCAATTCAGTAGCGAATTCGAAAGAACAAAAGGGTAAGGTTTCAGGAAACATAAATTATGAGATGGAAGAATTTTCAAATTTCATTTCTGAATCATTTTTTATAGATATGCCTTACAAAGGGAATAGTTTCAGTTGGTACAACGGTGATGGAAAATCGATGAGTCACCTTGATCGATTTCTCATTTTAAATACCTTGATTAATCATTGGAATTTTTTGGCTCAATCTATAGGTAACATAGATATATCAGATCATTGTTCGATACGGTTGATGATTAAAAATTTGGTTTGGGGGCCAAAGTGGTTCAAAATTAATAATAGTTGGTTCGACGACAAACTTTTTCTCCATTTTGTTGAGAACGAATGTAGGAAGATCACAGTGGAAGGAATGAGTTATTTTGTCTTGAAGGAAAAGTTAATGCTTCTTAAAGTCAAATTGTGTAATTGGAATTTGGAGGTCTTTGAGAAAATAGACATGGAGATAGAGGAATGGATGAGGCAGATTAACGTAGTTGACGAGCGTCTTCGCGAGTGTGATGAGTCATTGGTGGAGGATATTGTGAGTAGTAGGAGCGAAGCGACATCAAGATTTTGGAAGAATGTAAACTTAAAAGAAAATATGTTGCTTCAAAAATATAGATTGAGATGGTATAGTGATGGTGGTTCTAACAGCAAGTACTTCCACTGCATTATGAAAGATAGGAGGCGAAGGAATTATATTAGTTTTCTTCCGTCTTCTAATGGAATTGTAGAAGATGTGGGTGATGTCAAGGACGAAGTTTTTAGTTTCTTCTCTCATGTGTTCATGGAACAAGACCATTTCCAATTAACACCTGAGGGAATTCCTTTCAAGTCGTTGTTTGCTACCGACCGATAGTTTTTTGAAGCGGATTTTTCAGATATCGAAATCAAAGATGCATTTTGGGGGTCTGAAGGATCGAAGAGCGCGAGGCAGATGGGTATAATTTTTTCTTTCTTGGGAATTGTTGTCCTTTCCTAAAAGATGAACTTTGTTGCTGTTTTAGAGACTTTCAAAAGAAGGTTATTCTTTCCAAGGCATTCAACTCGTATTTTCTCACTCTGATACCGGAGAAGTAAAATTCATTGAGTTTAAATGATTATCGTCCAATATGTTTAGTTAGTTGCATTTACAAAGCTGATGCGTGTTTTTCGCAAGTGTACGAACACGTCAGAGTAATATAAAAGATTGTCGAATCCACAGAGACCAAGTGTCAATCTATCGTACCTGTTGTTATGGTGTGTATCTAAGGCAACTAAATATAAGGGTTTTAGTAAGGGTGCAATGGTAAATAAAATAATAATTTTAAATTAATAAATAAAAGACAGGCTCGAATGTAATTCACGTAATCAATGATAATCCAGTACTTGTTAATGGAACTACTTATGGGCAGTGTTTTCTCCTTTTGAAAAGAACTAATTTAACAGGAACTGTCGCTTTCGCGTATTCAGAACCGAGTTGTACTCTCTAATCAACCCCTCCTATTGTCACGGATAAAAAGGTGCGTACTGCGTTAGAGTAGTAAACCTATTTTTAAGAAATGTAGTATCTTGACTAAGTTGAAAAGTACTTTAACCTGGATTTCTTAGCAAAAAGAGGTTCTTACGAACCAGACTCTAAACTTCCTAACGCGTCCGAAAATCGTTTTAAAATCTCTTTTCTTTTTAATCTAAAAACTCCTAATAAACTAGACAAAGCGCTTTTGGCTGTTTTTGAAATAGTTAAAAACAATTACTTGAATTGAAAGATAAAATAGCCCTTAGGTGTTTCCACGAACAATTATACGGATTACTGGTTCAATTACGATCCTTACATTCTAACCTTTATGGAATTAGTTAGACATGGTAAAGTAAAGATTCTTTTTATAATTTTTCATAAAAGTAATTTAGTGCGAGTGCGGAAAGTAAATGAATTTAGTGCGAGTGCGAGAAATAAAGTAATTTAAAGCGAGTGCGGGAAATAAAGGAATTTAAAGCAGGTGCGGGTAATAAACGAAAGTAAAGCGAGTGCGGGAAATAAATAAAGTAAAGTGCGAGTGCGGATAATAAATAAAGTAAAGCAATGCAGAAAATAAATGAAAGTAAAGCAATGCGGAAAAGATAAAATACGAACTGGAATTAAAATCGCGGCAGGATTAACTTCCTCCAGAGTGCTCCAAAACTCGATCACACAGACAGATTACAGACTCGATCACTCGATTGCAGAAACACCCCGATGTGGAATGATAACTGCTTTATAACTGATATATGCCTAGAGAAATCTAATTCTGGATGAAGAAAAATGAAAATATAAGGTCCTATTTATAGGAAAACTGAAAGCATGAAAAGACTGGGATGCCCCTCCACTAAAAAGTGGAGGTTACTGATTTTTGCCTTGTGGCGCCCGCCACAAGGTCATGGCGCCCGCCATGGTGCTGACAGGGGATTGGAGAGTGGGGATCGTGGGTCTTGGCAGTTGTGGAGTGGTCTTGAGACGTGGCCACGTCATGGCTAACCCCATGGCGCCCGCCACGGTGGGTGCCGTAAGTGCAAAACGCTGAATTTCTAGGTTTTCGTCCGTTTCCACTCCTTTTTCGCTCCTTTTCTCGATTCAAGCCCCGATTTCAATAAAAACCTGAAAACATAAGAAAACAAAGTAATAACAAAACAAAACAACGATAAAAGCTAAGAATGCATGCGAAATCGGAGTCAGAAACACGGTGAAATTTAGTGTGATCAAATTCTCCCACACTTAAACCTTTGCTTGTCCTCAAGCAAACATTAAAGCTTAAGAAAATATGGTGTCAACACGTGTCTTTGGGCTAAAGGGCTTCTAAGTTCAAGTCAGGATGCAGTGACAATTACTAACTAAGTGAACCAAGGGTACCATAGTAACACAAACACAAACTTCAATCCTATATTAACCACTCCATATCATCCCACAATACCTAGGCCTATCTTCTCATCTTTTTGTGTCCTTTTCATTCAGGTGCAATCACATTAAGCCCGTTATCCGTACATGCTTCATAGTAGAGTGACCGGTTAGTGATTCTGATCCATAACATAAGGTTTCTGGCACATAAGCATGTGTAAACCTGTTTTTATTTCGCCTAAATGTAGCCGCGGGGGATCGGATCGTAATCCGCCCTACCAAGTTCAGTGCCAGATACCTCTGAACCAACTAACAATAGGTGACTTTGCAATTTTTTTCTTTTTGTGGCAAAATTTTTTTTCTTCTCTTTTTTTTCGGTTTAAATGACTTTGTGAGGGTCACCTATACCAGAGTTTGCCTTTTTTCTTTTTTTATTTTATTTTATTTTTTATTTTATTAGCACTGGATCATTCACTTATGTTCATCGGCCCCCTACGTAGAGCATGCTTAGGCCGGAGCTGACTGCTAGGATAAACTACTTAGGACAATTTTTTAAATGATAATAAAGGCCATGGTGGTGGGGTTTAGGAGTGATTCCTATATTCAAGAGGTCTATGGTGCTAAAATGGTTCTGATGTTTCAAAAAGTTGACCTAAGTCACCACATCCTAATCTAAACCTGTCTCAAAGCCCAAAAAAACATGTGAAACAACATTATTTTCTTTTTAAAATTTTTCTGGTAAGGCTAAGGAAATGGGAAAAAATGAAGATGAACTAAAAATACACTATACTTGTGACTCGTCAGACTCATGCATTATCTAAGAAAAATAAATTACTGAAAAGGGAAATAACTGAAAGGAAATAATTAACTAAAAAGGGAAATGACAGAAAGCAATAAAATCCCCTCCCACACTTAAATCGAACATTGTCCCCAATGTTTCTAAATAAGATAAGGGGGGTAACCTGAAAAAGACTACTGAGGAGGAGCACTGGTGCCCTCGCCGTCCTGCTGTGATGGTCGGGAACGACGGGATCTACTACGATGCTGGTCCCTCCGATCGAGTCGTGATGATAAAGCAGCCTGAGCACTCCGGACCTCTCGAAGGTTGCCTAAGATGGAACCCTGAGTGGCCTCTACAAGCTGGTAGTGCCGGCGGTTGAACTCTCTCTGATGGTTCTGCTCTAATGAGTTGATGGTTCATGGGGTACGCATCAAATTTTAGTCTGGAAACCTAGTAAATCACCAAACTCTTTGTGAGAGAATGAGTAGTCAATCCCGAACAACCTGAAAACAGCGAGTCCATCGGGTCCAGCCCAAGGGTCATGATGAAACGAGCTGAGGAACTCAAGAGTCAAGTTCCTATAAGTATTGTTCCTGTAGTCAAACTGGCCCCAATGGAGTTGATGGCATAAAAATCTGACGCTTGGCTCTATCCCCAAGGCATCCATATAGTCATGGTCAGGGTACCTGGTAGGAGCCATAGGGCGTCTCATGTGGACATGGTAACGCTCTCTCTGTGCGTCGTCTCTAAAGGCCACGTGCATGTCATCAGGGTTCTGCATCCTGTACAAGGTTAGCAAACAAGTCCTGAAAGCACATAAAACATTCAATCGTTAGTCCTGACATAAAAATAAAATAAACAAATTAAAATAAAGTAAAAAATAAATAAAAAGTACATAAATAAGAAAACCATGGGTTGCCTCCCATGCAGCGCTTGTTTAACGTCATTAGCTCGACGACCGATTTTTAAACATCATTGGAAGGATATGGTGGATCACTCAGAGTATGGCAGGTGTATGTTGTTGGAATGTCACCTCCTTCGTAGGGCTTCAACCTCTGTCCATTGACGATGAACGGTTTACATGTTTGGTTCTTGATTTCAATAGCACCGGATCTTAGGGTCTTAGATACTTCGAAAGGGCCAGTCCATCTCGAACGGAGTTTTCCTGGAAAAAGTCGTAACCTAGAATCGAACAGGAGAACAGGATCGCCTATTTTGAAGTCTCTTCTTATGATTCTTTTGTCATGCCAAGCTTTTGTTCTTTCTTTGTATATGATGGCATTTTCGTAGGCGGATTGTCTGAGCTCTTCTAACTTGTGGATATCAAGGATACGTTTCTCACCAGCTGTCAAGTAATCCAAATTCAAAGTTTTGATGGCCCAATAGGCCTTGTGTTCCAACTCAAAAGGTAAGTGACATGATTTTCCATAGACCAGTTGATAAGGGGTGGTTCCTATAGGAGTTTTGAAAGCGGTTTTATAGGCCCATAATGCTTCTTGAAGTTTCTGTGACCAATCCTTTCTAGATATAGAGACAGTCTTCTCGAGGATTTGTTTGATCTCCCTATTAGATACTTCCACTTGTCCATTGGTCTGTGGGTGGTATGGTGTTTCTACTCTATGCTTAACTCCATACTTGCTTAAAAGTTTATCAAATATTCTCGATATGAAGTGTGATCCTCCATCACTTATGACTAAACGGGGGGTTCCAAACCTGGGAAATATATAATTTTTGAATAATTTGATGACTACTCTGGTGTCGTTTGTGGGTGCGGCGATAGCTTCAATCCATTTAGACACGTAGTCAACAGCTACTAATATGTACTGATTTCCAAAAGATGGTGGGAACGGTCCCATAAAGTCTATTCCCCATACGTCGAAGAGTTCTACTTCTTGGATATTTCTTAACGGCATTTCATTACGTCTTGAAATATTTCCTGTGCGTTGGCATCTGTCACACTTGACAATGAAAGCATGGACATCACGCCACATAGTAGGCCAGAATAGGCTAGCTTGAAGAATCTTGGCGTAGGTCTTAGATGTGCTTGCATGTCCACCATAGGGTGCAGAGTGACAATGCTCAATTATATTATTTACCTCTTCTTCTGGAACACAACGGCGGAAAATGCCATCTTTACCTCTCTTGAAAAGAAATGGTTCGTCCCAATAGAAGTTTCTCACATCACTGTAGAACTTCTTCTTTCGGTGGTAGTTTAGATCAGGGGGTATGATGTCAGCGGCTAGATAATTAACAAAGTCTGCATACCAAGGTACATTACTTATAGATAAGGATTGGTTAGGATGCTCATGAGGGTCTGGGTTATCATCTTCAATAATTTCTAGTTGGGCTATCAGTCTATCATAGGCAAAATCGTCATTTATGGGTACTGAATCAGGTTTCAGGTATTCTAGCCTAGATAGGTGATCAGCTACCACATTATCAGTGCCTTTCTTATCACGGATATCCAAATAAAACTCTTGCAGTAATAGAATCCATCGAAGTAACCTAGGCTTGGCATCCTTTTTGCTTAGTAAGTAACGAATGGCAGCATGGTCGGTGTAAACTATAATCTTGGCTCCTACTAGATAAGATCTAAATTTGTCTATGGCAAAAACTACAGCTAGGAGCTCTTTTTCGGTTGTTGCGTAGTTGAGCTGTGCAACGTCTAGGGTTCTACTGGCATAATAAATTACGTGTAACTTTTTGTCTTTTCTCTGACCTATAACGGCTCCAACAGCATAATCACTGGCGTCACACATTATCTCAAACGGTTTTGACCAATCAGGGGGTTTCATTATAGGTGCTGAAATCAGAGCTTGCTTCAGAAGATTAAATGCTTCAGTACATTTTTTATCGAAGATGAATTCAACATCTTTCATTAAAAGACCAGTTAATGGCTTTGTTATTTTGGAGAAATCCTTGATAAAACGTCGGTAAAATCCGGCATGTCCAAGAAAACTTCTTATCTCCCTGATAGTCTTCGGCGGTTTTAGATTCTCTATGACTTCTATTTTTGCTTTATCTACCTCTATACCTTTTTCGGAAACTATATGTCCTAAAACAATCCCTTCGGTGACCATGAAATGACATTTTTCCCAATTTAGCACAAGGTTTACCTCCACACATCTCTCCAGGATTTTCTCAAGGTTGACAAGAAAATTTTTGAAATCTGATCCACAAACTGAGAAATCGTCCATAAATACTTCCATAATTCCATCTAAATAATCAGCAAAGATAGACATCATGCATCGTTGGAAAGTGGCAGGAGCATTACAAAGTCCAAAAGGCATTCTTCTATAGGCAAAGGTTCCAACTGGGCATGTAAAGGTAGTTTTTTCTTGATCTTCGGGGTGAATAGGTATTTGGAAGAATCCTGAATATCCATCTAAGTAACAAAAGTAAGAGTGTCTGGCTAGGCGCTCCAACATTTGGTCTATGAATGGTAATGGGAAATGGTCCTTCCTAGTTGCTTTATTTAATTTTCTATAATCTATGCACATACGCCAACCTCCATCGGTTCTTTTTGCTACAGGTTCGCCCTTCTCGTTTTACATGACTGTGATGCCTCCCTTTTTAGGTACTACATGCACAGGACTCACCCATTTACTGTCCGAGATCTGATATATTATACCTGCCTCTAGTAACTTAAGAACTTCAGTCTTAACTACAGTACTCATTATAGGATTTATTCTTCGTTGGTGTTCTCTGGAAGGTTTTGAATCTTCTTCAAGCAAAATCCGATGCATGCATACGGATGGGCTTATTCCTTTTAGATCAGAGATCTTATATCCTAAGGCTGAGGGGTACCTACGTAAAACTTCTAATAATTGATCGGTTTCTTCTTGGTTTAAGGTAGCACTGACTATAACTGAACGGTTCATATCTTCATCAAGAAATTCATATCTCAGGTTTCTAGGCAGTTCCTTAAGTTTTACGGTCGGTTTTATAGGGCAAGGCATATGATCTGGGGTAAGAGATAAACATTCGTGAAGGTTATCATCAATGTAGGGTTTTTTATAATTGTCATCTTCCAAAATAAGGGTTGATGGCAATTTTATAGATTCAGTTTCTTCTTCTTGTTCTAATTCCCTAATGCATTCTTCGATGATATCTAAGGCATAACAAGCATCTCCTATCACAGGTGCCATAAGAAAATTTGAAAGTATAAATTCTATCTTCTCGTCGCCTACCTCAAAAGTTAGTTTTCCTTTTTTAGCATCTATTACGGCTCCATCAGTCGATAAGAACGGTCTACCTAGGAGGATTGATATGTCGTCATCTTCTTTAATGTCCATGACAACAAAATCAGTAGGTATAAACAGCTGACCTATCCTAACACGGACATCTTCAAGTATGCTTATAGGGTATTTAACGGATCTATCGGCTAATTGAAGTGACATCTTAGTAGGTTGTAATTCTCCTAAGTTTAATCTCTCACAAACTGCTAAAGGCATTAAGCTCACACTAGCTCCTAAGTCTAGAAAAGCTTTTTCGATGACATGATTCCCCAAAATACAAGTAATGGAAAAATTTCCGGGATCTTTATCTTTCTTTGCTAACCTATTTTCGGAAATAGAATTACATTCCACGGGTTTCGGATCTTCAAGTCTACGTTTATTCGTAAGTATGTCTTTAAGAAACTTAGCGTAAGAAGGTATTTGGGTGATGGCTTCTATAAAGGGGATTTCTACGTGAAGTTTTTCTATAACCTTAACGAATTTTTGATATTGATTATCGATTTGGGTTTTCTTTAATCTTTGAGGGTATGGTATAGGTGGTTTGTATGGCGGTGGTGGTACATAGGTTTTATTTTTAGGTTCTTCTCTTTTTTCTTGACTTTCCGGGGTTTCAGGCTTCTCTGGTTCCTTCTCCTCATTCCTCTCAGAAGTTTCGGGCTCACTTAATCTAGGGTTTAAAGGTTCTTTATAAGCGGTCCCACTTCGTAGAGTAATGGCATTTGCTTGCCCTTTCGGGTTTTGTTGAGGTTGTCCAGGGAACTGTCCTCCAGGAGTAGTCTGTGGGGCTTGGTTTAACGCTACCTGAGAGATCTGGGTTTCAAGCATCTTATTATGAGTAATAATTTGATCAACCTTGGTTCCTAACTTGGTAATCAGTTTGTTAACATGGACGTTTTGGTTCATGAACTCTTTGTTTTGTTGTGTTTGAGCAGTGATAAAGTTTTTTACAACTTCATCGAAGCTCGGACTTGGTGGTACAGGTTGCATAGGTTGATTTGTTCTTGGGGCTTGGTAACCTTGTTGTCTCGGAGGTGCGGTATTTTGAATAGGGTTATTATTTTTGTAGGAGAAGTTTGGGTGATTCCTCCATCCAGGGTTATATGTGTTTGAAAATGGGTTCCCTTGGGTATAGTTTACTTGCTCAGTGTTGGTTTCATTCAACAGATTGCATTCGGCGGATTGGTGTCCTTGCGTTCCACATATCTCACAATTCGGCGAAACTGCGGCTACAGTATTCGGAGTTGTACACATATGTTCGACTCTAAGGGCCAATGCGTCCATTTTAGCCTGCATCATGTCTATAGAGCTTAGCTCATGTATTCCTCCTTGGGCTTCCTTCTTTTCCACTGTCGCTCATTCTACTCCCCATGATTGATGGTTTTGGGCCATATCCTCGATAAGGGCACTAGCTTCAGGGTAAGGTTTGTTCATCAGTGCGCCACCAGCGGCAGCGTCGATGGTCATTTTAGTGTTATAATGAAGTCCATTATAGAAGGTTTGGATGATTAGCCAATTCTCTAAGCCGTGATGTGGGCATGCTCTTAATAGTTCTTTATATCTCTCCCAGGCTTCGAACAACGACTCTCCTTGGTGTTGGGTAAATCTAGTTATTAGGTTTCGAAGAAGAGCGGTCTTACTTGGGGGAAAATATCTAGCAAGGAAAACTTTTCTAAGGTCATCCCAAGTTGTTATTGAATTGGGTGGAAGGGAATCTAACCATGATAGAGCTTTATCTCTGAGGGAAAAGGGAAATAATCTTAAGCGTATCGTCTCAGGAGAAGCTCCATTGGTTTTAAAGGTGTCTGCTAACTGAAGAAAGTTTTTTAGATGTTGGTTCGGGTTATCAGTAGCGAGACCTGCGAATTGTCTCTGTTGCACTAATTGCAGCAGGGATGGTTTAAGTTCAAAATTATTGGCTGGGATAGCGGGGTTTACTATACTGGAACTAGGTTCCTCGTTTGATGGTTGGGCGAAGTCCTTAAGAGGTCTTCGGTTTTGATCTTCGGCCATAGCTCTCCTATTCCTATGGAAAAACAAACGTGTGCGAGCGTAACGTTCAGGTTCAGCTAGAGGGTCTACTAAACTTCCGGCACTGCGAGTCTTTCGCATTGACCGGTGGGTAACAATCTTAGTCTAAACGGTATAACTACAGGGTAATGAAATTTGACGAAATTGGTCCCCGGCAACGGCGCCAAAAACTTGATGCGTGTTTTTCGCAAGTGTACGAACACGTCAGAGTAATATAAAAGATTGTCGAATCCACAGAGACCAAGTGTCAATCTATCGTACCTGTTGTTATGGTGTGTATCTAAGGCAACTAAATATAAGGGTTTTAGTAAGGGTGCAATGGTAAATAAAATAATAATTTTAAATTAATAAATAAAAGACAGGCTCGAATGTAATTCACGTAATCAATGATAATCCAGTACTTGTTAATGGAACTACTTATGGGCAGTGTTTTCTCCTTTTGAAAAGAACTAATTTAACAGGAACTGTCGCTTTCGCGTATTCAGAACCGAGTTGTACTCTCTAATCAACCCCTCCTATTTTCACGGATAAAAAGGTGCGTACTGCGTTAGAGTAGTAAACCTACTTTTAAGAAATGTAGTATCTTGACTAAGTTGAAAAGTACTTTAACCTGGATTTCTTAGCAAAAAGAGGTTCTTACGAACCAGACTCTAAACTTCCTAACGCGTCCGAAAATCGTTTTAAAATCTCTTTTCTTTTTAATCTAAAAACTCCTAATAAACTAGACAAAGCGCTTTTGGCTGTTTTTGAAATAGTTAAAAACAATTACTTGAATTGAAAGATAAAATAGCCCTTAGGTGTTTCCACGAACAATTATACGGATTACTGGTTCAATTACGATCCTTACATTCTAACCTTTATGGAATTAGTTAGACATGGTAAAGTAAAGATTCTTTTTATAATTTTTCATAAAAGTAATTTAGTGCGAGTGCGGAAAGTAAATGAATTTAGTGCGAGTGCGAGAAATAAAGTAATTTAAAGCGAGTGCGGGAAATAAAGGAATTTAAAGCAGGTGCGGGTAATAAACGAAAGTAAAGCGAGTGCGGGAAATAAATAAAGTAAAGTGCGAGTGCGGATAATAAATAAAGTAAAGCAATGCAGAAAATAAATGAAAGTAAAGCAATGCGGAAAAGATAAAATACGAATTGGAATTAAAATCGCGGCAGGATTAACTTCCTCCAGAGTGCTCCAAAACTCGATCACACAGACAGATTACAGACTCGATCACTCGATTGCAGAAACACCCCGATGTGGAATGATAGCTGCTTTATAACTGATATATGCCTAGAGAAATCTAATTCTGGATGAAGAAAAATGAAAATATAAGGTCCTATTTATAGGAAAACTGAAAGCATGAAAAGACTGGGATGCCCCTCCACTAAAAAGTGGAGGTTACTGATTTTTGCCTTGTGGCGCCCGCCACAAGGTCATGGCGCCCGCCATGGTGCTGACAGGGGATTGGAGAGTGGGGATCGTGGGTCTTGGCAGTTGTGGAGTGGTCTTGAGACGTGGCCACGTCATGGCTAACCCCATGGCGCCCGCCACGGTGGGTGCCGTAAGTGCAAAACGCTGAATTTCTAGGTTTTCGTCCGTTTCCACTCCTTTTTCGCTCCTTTTCTCGATTCAAGCCCCGATTTCAATAAAAACCTGAAAACATAAGAAAACAAAGTAATAACAAAACAAAACAACGATAAAAGCTAAGAATGCATGCGAAATCGGAGTCAGAAACACGGTGAAATTTAGTGTGATCAAAAGCCATCGTGAAATTATTAACGACGAGAATTAAGAGAGTTCTAGGATCTCTCATTTTTCATTGTCAAACCACTTTCGTTCCGGTTAGATATTTGCTTGAGGGAGTTATGGTGGCCAACAAAGTTTTGGATTTTGCGGAGAATGAAAAGAGAGGTTGTTTGCTATTTAAGGTCGATTGCAAAAAAGCTTATGACAAGGTTTCTTGTAATTTTCTTAAATATTTGATGAGAAGGATGGGGTTTGGAGATCTCTGTATGAAGTGGATGGACTCTACCATTTTCACTAGCTACACATTGGTTCTCATAAATGGTTGTCCGACTAAAGAGTTCAAGGTTGGAATGGATCTTAGGCAGGGAGATCCGTTATCTCCATTCCTCTTTGTCATAGTGGCAGAAGTCCTAGCAGGATTGGTTAGGAGTTCAATGATGAATAAAGACTTTGCGGGTTTTCGTCTCAAGGAGGATTGTGTGGTCGATATATTACAATTGTCTAATGACACTCTTTTGGTTAGAGCTGGGAGTTGGAATCGTCTTTGGGCCCTCAAAGTGGTTTTGAGAGGCTTTGAATTCGTATCGGGGCTTAGAGTGAATTTTTCAAAAAGTAAGATCATAAGAGTTAACATTAATCCTCATTTTTTGGATGCATCGGTGAATTTCCTTTATTACAAGTTAGTAAGTAGAAATTTCAACTTTCTCGGTATTTTGATAGACTTTAATCCTAGATGAATGTCTATCAAAATTACTAAGATTCAAATAATTTTCTCTAGGGAGGAGGGGGTGTTATAAGGAGGGTTCATTGGGTGGGTTGGGATTGTCTTTATATGTCGTTCAAACTTGGAGGTTTCAGTTTTAAGAGAGTGGAATAATTCAACATCGTCTTATTATACAAACGTAGGTGGCAGGTGTTTGATAATAAGACTTCTTTGTGGAAAGATATTCTCATGTGTCAGCCTCGGTCTGGTGGAGAGATATTCTCTCCATGGATAACATCTGTTTGGAGAGTATTTTCAAAATGAATTATCGGTTTGTTTTGGGGAAAGGCAATACCATTTTTTTTAGACAGGTAAATGGACATGGGACAACTGCTTGGCGGAATTATTTCCGGATTCATATCAAGTTTGCAAAATAAAACAGCTAAGATTGAAGATATGGGTTGGTGGTCTTACTTAGGCTGGCAGTGGGGAAGTTTAGGTATTGAGATTGGTTTTGAGCATGAGCTGCAGGTAAGGTTGATGGATTTGTGCAATTTTAAAGCTGATAGCAGCCCCATTTGCGAAAATGATGACAAGTTGGAATGGATGTCGGATACTACAGAAGGTTACAGATGAAATCTGCCTATTTGATGTTCTACTCCGATTATGTTCAGCCTGCAGTGGTAGCAGAGCACTCCAGATCATTCGAAATGATGTGGAAAACCATCGTACCATTTCGTATAAAGGCATTTGAAAGAAGGATTTTGCTGGATAAGCTTCCAATTAAAAGTAACCTGCTGCATAGAGGTATTATTCGCCAGTCTCATTCTGCCTATTGAATTTGTTCCAATGAGCTCGAAAATCAATTTCATATTTTCTTTGGTTGTGTTATCTCTAAACAGTTATGGCGCGATATATCGTCTTGTATTGGTTTTGATGATTTTACTATGACCGAAGACATTCATTCTTTTTTCAAGCTTTAGATGGATTTCTTCGAGCGTAAGAAAGTAAAAGCCGTCAGGGAAGGAAGCATACAAATAACTATTTGTTGGAGTATTTGGATCACGCATGTAGATGTTTTGATTGGCTATATTTTTTGGTAAAACTCTTGTGTGTTTCAAGATGTCATAAGCAATATTATGACATGTGATTTAAGCATTATGCATGTGTGTAGTTTGTTTGTGCAGCTGTTTGTTTTCAGGATGTCAAGACTGATGTCATGACATCTAGGACTGGGCCTGAAGATCCAGTTGAATCATATTTTGTGCGCGCATCATGTTGTGTTTATTGCTGAGATTTTTTTGTGTGGTTTTAGCGTGACTGTTTCAAGAGGAAAATGAGGATTCAGTTTGGAATTGTTATAGCAGAACATTTGTTCTTGCTATTTTTGTTCCTATAATTAAGGAACTATTTATTCTAATTTGTGCAAGTTCAGTAGGCCCAATACCCATTGGAGTTTCTACTTAAGGATGCTCAACCCTAGTGTGAACGTGTGAAAAATAAGGATTGTATTTTCAGAATTTTTCACGTGTGTGTTAGGTTCTTGTGAGCCAAGCAATTGTCTTTTGATGATTGTTTTGGACTAGGTGTTTATTTATATTTTGTCCACTCGAAGCTTTTAAGCAAGAGCGTTTGTATTTGAATGAAGCTTTTAAGCAGGTCAAAGATTGTTTTGAAGAGTGTATTTGTTTTTTTTGTGTTGTTATTTAAGATCACTGTCTGTGATTGTGTAGGGAGTGATAGGGGTATCATATCTAGGATTTCCTAGGTATAATTGTCATTGGGTAGGGATTAAGTGAAAATATTGCACACTGTAGGCATTTGTTATGGATCTTTGAATTGATGCTACTGATAGTGAAGTTCCCTCCTGGCTTGGTAGCCCCCATAGTAGGTGTGATTGCACCGAACTGGGTTAATAACTTTCTATGTCTTTTATATTCTTTCTTTGTCATTTAGAGTTGTATTGTTATTAAGTGTCGTGATATTGTGTTCGACATTGTGTGGTTGTTTCCAGAATTTCAATTGGCATCGAAGCAGGCACCCTGCCTATTTTATTTTCTGGGTGAGATCTAGGGACAATATTATGGTACCATGGACAAGGAAGAAGGATTTGGACACATACCATCTATTTTGGATGGGTCTAACTATGGCTACTGGAAACCTCACATGGTTGCCTTCTTAAAATATTTGAACAAGAAGGCGTGGAAAGCTGTGGATAGAGGATGGTAACATCCTACAATTATTGATGAAGATGGCAATGTAACTTTAAAGTATGAGGATGATTGGGACAAGGATGAAGATGAGCTAGCACTATGGAATTCTAAGGCCTTGAATGCATTGTTCAATGGCATTGACAAAAACATATTCAGACGTGTCCATCACTTTCAGAATGCCAAAGAAGTTTGGGATATTATCAGAACCACTCATGAAGGAACCTCTAAAGTCAAGATGTCAAGACTTAAGATGCTTACCACCAAATTTGAAAATCTAAGAATGAAGGAAGATGAGACTATTCATGATTTTTACATGAACATTCTGGATATTGCTAATGCCTCGGGAGCTTTAGGAGAAAATATGTCTGATGAAAAGCTAGTGAGGAAAATTATTAGATCCCTTCCTAAGAGATTTGCTATGAAGGTGACTGCAATAGAAGAAGCTCAGGACATTTGCAGTATGAAGGTAGAAGACCTTATTGGATCCCTTCAGACTTTTTAGATGTGACTCAATGATATTCTTGAAAAGAAGAACAAAATCATAGCTCTTGTGTCAAATACTGAGGAGGGAGCAGAAAGAGGTGAGGTGGAGAATGAGGAAAGCCTGAAAGATGCTATTGACATGATGGGAAGACAGTTCAACAAGGTCATGAATATGATAAATTTTGGGGGAAAATCAAATGTCAAGAACACTGCTTCTGACATCAGCAGATCAACTAAGTCAAACACAAAGGTTGAATAGAAGTCAAGTCAAAGCAGAAGAGTTCAATTCCATGGGTGTGATGGTTTTGGCCATATTAGAGATGAATGTCCCACCTACCCAAAGGGGCAAAAGAAAGGCTTATCTGTAACATGGTCTGATGGAGATTCTGAAAGTGACTTTGAAGAAGAATCTGCCAAACTCATCACTGTGTTAATAGGGACATATGTGTCTGATGAAGACTCTAGTGGAGATGAATTAACATTTGAAGAACTAGCTGATACTTATCAAAAGATGTGTATAAAGTGTACTCAAGTTATACAAGATGGAGAAAAACAGAAAAAGATCATAGTTATCTTGGAGGCTGAAAAGAAAGAATATCTAACAACAATATCACATCTGAATGATGAGGTCACCATGCTAAACTCCAAACTTGATCAAATGAACAGATCCATCAGGATGCTTAACAATGTATCTGAAGCTCTTGATAACATTCTACATGTTGGAAGAAGTGCAGGAGATCTATTTGGCTTAGGCTTTGACGACTTTGTAAAAAGTAACCAACCTGAGTTCAAGAAGGATGTTACTATACAGATGTTAAAACCTATGACTCAACATTATGAGCTAAGAAGACCCACTCATCAAAGGAGAAGATATCAAAGATGGAGGTGTCACTATTGTGGAAGGTATGGTCATATAAAACCCTTATGTTTCAAACTTCATGGTTACCATAATTAGAACCCTCGGCCCAAACCTGAGAAAAATATTATTATTAAAAATCAACAAGAGGTTCCTGAGAATGTTGCCTTGCTGGCTTGTACTTCTCTTAAAAAAGTAACTGAAGAGAACTTGTATTTTGATAGTGGTTGCTCTAAACATATGACTGGAGTAGAAACCTTACTGACTGATATCAAACCTCATCATACCAGCTATGTGACTTTTGGTGATGGAACTAGAAAGATAGTTAAAGGAGTTGGAAAACTTGAAGGCTCAGGTGCTCCAAATCTTGATGAAGTATTTCTTGTGGAAGGTTTAAATTTTAATCTTATTAGCTTTAGGCAATTGTGTGATCAAGGAGTCCATGTCAATTTCACAAAATCAGAATGTCTGGTCACAAATGAAGAAAATAATGTGATCATGAAAGGTGTCAGGTCTGGAGATAACTGTTATCTCTGGGAAAATCAAGAGGTAATTTGCCCAAGAAGAACATAAGAAGAAAAAAATATTGCCTTGTTTATAGGATCTATGACTATGACATGCTGCATTCTCAAGAAAGTGATCTTATAATATCTGGAAAAAGCATGTCAAGAGAAGTCAATTATGATGTCACATAGAATGTCATGACATTGTACTTCAAAAATCCCAATACAGACAACTTGAGAATATGTCTTTATGAGGGTTTGTGGAAATCAGTGACACGTGGGAACATCCTTAAGGACATTGCATATTTTCAAGAATCAGGTTTAATGCACTTTAAATGGAGGCACGAAACAATTGATTTTATCATTAATTCGTTTATTCGAAGAAAACTTATTCAAAAGCCCATTAGTCCACAAAGTCGTCACTACATCACACTGCACATTTGCTCTCCTATTATTCACCTTAAATTTTGCGTATTTTTTCTCTCATAAAAGTCCTATCAACATGTATTAACAATCTTCTGCTTCGCTCTCAAAGAGGTCAACTGCCAATCCTTAATCTAGGGTTCATCATCTCTCTGAAGATGTTCTAGATGTTGCTCCTCTAAACGTTGTCGTTCCTGAAGCTGCTAGGGTTTCTAAACCAAGAACTCCTAAAGTACGTAGACCCAAAGATCATTCTGCATGTCCTTCATTTGGTCCTCAAGGAACGGTGTTTGATAATGAAGCTACCAAAGAACTGGTCTCAAGAATTTTGGCTGAAATTAGTGATTCTGCTGGAGTGTATGACACTCAGGAAACTCCTGAGAATGCAGAACTTGGACTAAAGAATAAGGTTGCTGAAGAAACCTCTAATGTGTATGCGATAGAAGGGATCTTCAAAGATGTTATAACACAATCTTTTGGTGTTTCTAATTAAAATGAAAAAGAAGCACAAGGTGTTGATGAATTTCCTAAAGATAAGGACAACAAAGAAGATAATCCTGATAATGTGATTGATCTTAATAATATTTCTGATAATGAGCTTATTGCCAACATCAATCCTAGTGTGGAAAAAAACTTATTTCTAGGAAAGGGAAAAGTGTTTATGGTCAAAATTCTCCTCCTGGCAAACCATTGTCCAGAAAAGACAATACAAGGGATGTTAGACGATAGCGCGGATCTAGAAGGGGAGTTGAATAAATCCTTTTTTAAAATTTATCTTTTCAAAATTAAGTTGAAAGAAAATAGCGGAAGTTTCCCGGAAAATCGTCTAGTTCAAATTTGAAGTCACCGGAGATCGGATATGCGTAAAACCCAATTAGAATGAAATGATGACTAGATGAATTAATGATTTACAAAAGATACACTTGAATATTCAGCACTTGATAAAACTAATCTTAATGATGATAGGAGAAGAAATCAAATACAAAGATATTGATTTTATGTGATTGAACATTTTATCAAACACTTAGAGTGCACACTCCAAGGGCAATTTTGTTGTCTCAAATAGTGCAGAATTTTACTCACTCTAATCAACACTTTTGAGTGAAGCAATTTATCAAACACCTTGTTTGCATTAATTTGTTACACCAGAATTTTCAAGCACACAATATCAATATAAACAAAAGTAGAATGCGAGAAATAATAAGAACACAAGGAATTTGTTGAGGCAGTTCCTTCGTCGTCCTAGCTCGAAGTACTCTGCCCCCAATTTGAAATTGAATTGGGCAATTTTATTAAATCGCAATTGTTTTACAAGAATAGAAATGAATTAACCAACAAACCAAACCAAGTTGAAGGTGCTGTCAATTCTTCTTCTTGTCCCTTGATCCAAAGTAGAATCAAGTCTTCCACGCGTGCCGAGAAAGCCTCCGATTAATTTGCTCCCTTATTGCAAGAATACACAATTCTTCAAACTTTAAGCACGACTGAGTTTCTCCCACACTTGTGAACCCACAAAGTCCTTCGCAATCCTCCGTCTACCGTGATATGAGAGAACGATCCACTTGATCTTCAATCTACCTCACTCGGCTGAATCTACGACCGATGGATGTGTGCAAAACCCCCAAATCACCAATGATCTTGGAGGATAAAACCCTACGGATTTTTCCAAGGAAAACCCACACACTCTAAACCCAATCTGAAATTCTGATTCACGATTGAACGTTATCTCCAAAACGTACACCAAGATCGAACAAAGATTGTTGTGTGTAATTGTTTGATTAATGCAAGAATGAAGAAGATGAAGAGAGCTATGTGTATATCTTTCACTTTCCTTGTTAAATCTCTCAAAAGAAATTAAGCAGCTATTTATGTTGGTTCGAGAAAATGAATCATAAGAGAGGGAAAAATAAATGAAAAAATGAGTCAGCACAGTAATGAGCCGACTCAAACAATAAAATGAGCCGGCTCAAACTTACAGATGAGTCGACCAAAATCAACAGAGAGGCAGCCTGTTGAGACCCATGAAAAATGAGAAGAAGACATTTCTTGATGAGTCGACTCATGAGGGATTATGAGTCAACTCATCCATACTCATGAGTCGACCAAAATCATGCCCCAGGCAGCCTGTTTGGACCCGTGCGTTTGCCACCATTTTACACTTGAATCAGTCGGCTCATAAAGAGTTATGAGTCGACTCATCTACACTTGTGAGTCGACCAAAATGATGCATTAGGCAGTCTGTTTGGACCCGTGCATTTATCATCAATTTAACACTGAATGAGTCGGCTCATTGATGAATTTGAGTCGGCTTATTCAGTATGTTTTTCCAAAAATGTCAATCCTTCCTTCTTCATTTTAAACCTGTCAAGCTTTCGAAACATGCCAAGTTTTTGACACATTAAAACCATGACATGTCACACAAGGGACACTCCTAAGAGGACTATTATTGGTCCATTTAAAGGATGGAGTAAGGTGGTCACCAAAAAGAGAAAGGTCAGGACTACCTCGGAGACTGATGAGGATGTTGAGAGTGATGTTCTAGACATCACACTAAGAAAGAAGTATGACTCTAGTAAGCTTGCTGCCAGGGTACCTAATGCACCTCTAGATAACATCTCCTTTCACTGTATCAATAGTGTGAACATGTAGAAGTTTGTCTACCATAAAAGACTGGCCTTTGAAAGGGAGGTTGTTGAATCTACTATGAACTGCATTGATATTATGGACCTAATTTACTATGCAGGTCTTCTTAAGACTGTGGCAAGATTTTCACCTTGCTATGAAACTATGGTAAAGGAGTTTATTGTTAATATTTCTGAGGAGTGTGCTGATGGAAAGTTGAGGGACTTCAGAAAAGTGTATGTGAGAGGTAAGTGCATTAACTTTTCTCCTGTTGTGATAAATACCTATCTAGGAAGAGACACTGCCAATCATCCTGAATTAGAAGTAACTGATAATGATATCTGTAAGACCCTATCTGTTGGTCAAGTTAAGTATTGGCCAAGAAAGGGAAAGTTGTCAACTAGCATGCTTAGTGTTAAGTATGCTATGTTAAATAGAATAGGTGCAGCCAATTGGGTTCCCACCAACCATACTTCAAACATTGCTACAGGTTTAGGAAGATTTATCTATGTTGTAGGTACCAAAACCAAATTTGATTATGGTACTTATATTTTTTTACCAAACCATGAAGCATGCTGGCACAATGGCTGTCAAATTACCTATTAATTTTCCTTCCCTCATATGTGGGTTATCTTGAACCAGTATCCGACTATCCTGATTGAGTCTGACACAACCTGCAAAAGGGAAAATGCATTTGCCTTCCATTATAAGTTATTTCAAGGAACTCATGTTGTAGACATTGCTGTGACATCTACTGCAACATCTATTAGCAGCAAACCTTTTGATAAAAGATCAATCATTCTTGAGCTCAAGGAAGCTTGTAAGGAGGTAGAAGCCAAAAAGACAAAATTTGAGAAAATGATTGAGTCATTATAGGATGAAGTGGATACTGAGGAAGAAGAGGCTGAAGGAGAAAATAGCTCAGACAGTGAGGAAGAGGAGGTTGTTGGCACTAATTCCGATTAATGTTTGTGCATGGTTGTTGGTCTTGTTTTTTTTGTTTTTGTTTTGTGGTTCCATTGCCCTTGAAGATATTTTTGTATTTTTTTTGGATTTCGGGTTGTACTTGTTGGGGTCTCTCTATACCCAGGATATTTTTGCTCTTAATGAGCTTGTTCTATCTGTTCCTTTTGCTCTATGATTGTGTTCTTTTTTGGCCAAATTTCTGGCTAAAAAGGGGGAGTAATTAAATAGGTTTTCTTATATGCATATGAATACTATTTATTTTATTATTGTCAGTTGGTGTGTTGCAAGGCTGGTATTTACAGGTTGAGGGGGAGATGAAATATCCCTCTTGTTTTTCTTTGTTGTAGTTGATATGATGTACCTGTTGGTATAATTTTGTTCTGATGATTTTTGGTGTGTGCACAACCTTGTTCTGATACTTTTGTTGCTGTCGTTGATGATGTTTCTTGTGTTATGCTCTTACAGCTGTTGTTGAGGGGGAGTCCTCAAATGTGTGCTTCTGCTGGCTGCTATGTTTATTGTTTTCTGATTTGTTTTAGCTGATAATGCTTAAATTGTTTTAGCCAAAAATCTTCCAAAGAGGGAGTTTGTAAATATTTTGATTGGCTATATTTTGTGGTAAAACTCTTGTAGATGTTATGACATGTGATTTAAGCATTATGCAGGTGTGTAGTTTGTTTGTGTAACTGTTTTTTACAGGATATCAAGACTGATGTCATGACATATGTGACTGGGCCTGAAGACCTAGTTGAATCCTATTTTGTGCGTGCATCATGCTGTCTTTATTGTTGATATTTTTTGTATGGTCTTAGCGCGATTGTTTCAAGAGGAAAAGGAGGATTCAGTTTGGAATTGTTATAGCAGAACACTTGTTCTTGCTATTTTTGTTCTTATAATTAAGGAACTATTTATTTCAATTTGTGCAAGTTCAGCTGGCCCAATGCCCATTGGAGTTTCTACTTAAGGCTGCTCAACCCTAGTGTGAACGTGTGAAAAATAAGGATTGTATTTTCAGAATTTTTAATGTGTATGTTAGGTTCTTGTGAGCCAAGCAATTATCTTTTGATGATTGTTTTGGACTAGGTGTTCATTTGTAATTTGTCCACTCAAAGCTTTTAAGCAAGAGTGTTTGTATTTGACTGAAGATTTTAAGCAGGTCAAAGATTGTTTTGAAAAGTGTCTTTGTTTTCTTTGTGTTGTTATTTAAGATTACTGTCTGTGATTGTGTATGGAGTGAGAGGGCTTTCATATCTAGGAGTTCCTAGGTAGAACTGTCATTGGGTAGGGATTAAGTGAAAAGATTACAAACTGTAGGCGTTTGCTGTGGATCTTTAAATTGATACTATTGATAGTGAAGTTACTTCCTGGCTTGGTAGCCCCCAGAATAGGTGTGATTGCACCGAACTGGGTAAACAACTTTTTGTGTATTTTGTATTTTGTCTTTGTCATTTACAGTTTTATTGTTATTAAGTGTCATGACATTGTGTTCGACATTGTGTGGTTGTTGCCAAAACGCGAAATAACATTTTACTTAAAAATGAAAATTTTACGGTAGTGGATCTCATTTGGGACATCAAATTATTGGTGTGGTGGTGGGATCATAAATCGAAGAGATTAATCACATCAATTGTAACTTTTACAACTTCTGCAAAGAACCTTTGCATTTCTTAGCCTAAGTTTCAATTGGTGTTTAATTTTTCGGTGGTTGGTTTTCGGTCTACGATCGACTTTTGTAATCGGATTAGAGCACCCCTAGTACTCTTATAATTAAATCATTGATTACAAATAAATAAATAAATATAATTATACATTATTTACAATTTTTTAAAAATGATATACCTTACAAATAATTTTTATGAAAAATTATTTAAAGTAGTTTCAAATTTAAGTATTTTTTTTATTTTGATATAATTTAAAAAAAAAGAAATCTCTAAAATAAAACTTTAAAAATAATTATTTAAATCAATTTTTTATTTGAAATATTTTAAGAAAAATTAACTTTTTTTAAAGAAAAATATTAAACACTGTAAAATAATTTAAAAAACTAATACAAACTATAAACTAGCTCGGAATATGCTGAAGTGAAGTGGTATGATAAGAAGTGATTAAAATTATGTTTTTGTGAATTATTTAAAATTGGATAAAGCACAATAATAATAATAATAATAATAATAATAATAATAATAATAATAATAATAATAATAATGTTCTGGATTGGGCCAATACAGTCTGCGTCGGGCAGAGGCCCAATCCGCCGGGCATGACCCATGGTCCAATATAGAGACTTGGGGAGAGTGTCTCCCCTACGTGATCCACGTCACCCAACTACCCACTCATCTCCTGATATGTAGGGGCAGTTGGACCAAAGGCGATACCACGTGCTAGGTCTTACTTGTTCTTACGCATTCCTTGGCAGTTCTTCCTTGGGCCTAGTTGATCCAGCCCATAGAAGAACCTTGACCCAACGCTGATGGCACACTATAAATACCCTCATCCATCAGAGGATCAAGTATTCTGAATCTTAATCTCTTCTACCTTTATGTACTTGAATTCTTACTTTGGCATCAAAGTGCATTACAAGTAAACCCCTCAGTCTCTCATCAAAGTTGCTCATCACTGGAAGGTTCCTTCTAATCAGGTCAGATCAGTGGTGCCTTCTGTGGGAAAATAAAAGTTTTCCCCGTCTTCAACAACATAAGACCAAAACTTCAACTCATCTCTTTTAACCATCTAACATGACTAGCGAACACGACGACAACTGCGCCCTCGGCCTCGTCAACTCCACCACCGGTACGGAAGACGACCAACATGTTATCCATGAGTCTAACGTAAGATACAAAAAACATGCCACCCCGTCACCTGAGTCCGAGGACAACAACGTTCCAGAACCTCAGCCCGCGGCTCCCTTTCAACCTATCCCGGTACCGGTTGAAGGGGATCCCACACTGATAGCTATGGTGAACGCACTCAACCAGATAAACCTTATGCTCTTTTAACAGCAAGAGATGATCATGACGCTGGAGACAGAACACCAAACTAATCCTCCTCGACATGGGCGCGAACCTCAACCCGATAAATGCCAACCAGAGGCGACCAAGAAGTGAGGACGCTCACCTCCTCGACAAGGACGACGCTCCCCTGAACCAAAGAAAAACAAGTATGGGGAGCACCCTGAGCGGTCGAATGAACAACCAAGAACATCTCCTCGATGTGACCAGAGCCCCAGGAATGAGGATTACTCACCCCTGAGGAGCGATGAAGATGACCCTCGCTGCCCACTTTCTCGGGCCACCATGGAAACTCCACTCCTAGCGGGCATGGAGAAGCCCCTGCACCTCGCGACATACGATGAGACAACTGACCCCGACGACCACGTCGAAAACATTAACGACATGCTCGACTACCGCAATGACGTTGGAGGGAATGTCAAATGCAGACTATTCTTAATAACTCTAAGGAAGGGAGCCATGACATAGTACACAAGTCTGGCCCCCGAATCCATCACCTCCTGGAGAAGTATGAGATCGGCGTTCACGAGGAACTTCACAGACTCGCGACGCCACCCAAAACCAGAAGCTACCGTTGAAGCCATTATACAAGGGAAAAATGAAACGTTGCGCTCATACATCGAGCGGTTTAACTAAGAAGCTGTTGAGGTAGATACGGCCGACTACATGAAGAAGTATCTCCTCCCCGGAAGCGAGCTCAATCGGGAAGTAGGGATCAAACCTGTCGCTCCCGGGATTTTCATCCTAGTACAAACGCGAAAGTGGCGCGGAAAGGTTAGAGTCGCCAGCCAGACATTTTTATCCCAAAGGAGTGGGAAAGGTAATGTTGCACAAACCTGAGGAAGAAGGAAAGGACAAGGTCCTGCGAACCAAAGATCTGAGTTCGGGAGTCGGTTACGAATTGAGAAGGTATTAGCACCCCAATCCGTCCGTCGTACCCGACGGGATCCACGCTTGCTTGTTTTGTTTCAAAGGGTGAGAAGAATAACTGCTGCTGAATAAAACTGCTACTGGAACTGAAATGAGAAATGAGAAAGAAACTGAAATAGGAAATGAAAAGAAAAGGGGAAATGTAGGGAAAATAAAGAATGTGCTCGAACGGGCCCTACCCCGCTGCCTATGTACCTCATCGGGATAATGAGGATCAGAGTCGACGTAGTTCGCCTAACTAAGGCAGGAACTATTTGTTTGTGTTTTTTATGCTGGAACTGCGTATGTTTATGCTCAGGTGTTGCAGGCTCGTCTGGTACAAGTGCGTTTACCGTCTTGCATGTGTGACAAGTCGCCACGAGTTCGCGTTGTGAGTGAATGAGATGAGAAAAGAAGTTCCCGCAGGATAGTCGCTTGTTATTTGTTTTTGTCTTTTAAGAGAAGTGTTTTGAATTTGTTTGTCAACGGTCTTGTACTAAGACCTATCCATCGCGGTGAGTATTTACACCTCGCCCCGAAACAGGACGCGTATAAACACTCCGCAACAAAGTCTCGTGTCGTACAATATTGTTCGGTTTTTATTAAGTATTTTATTGCTTTTCTTTATGAGGAGAGAAAGAATGACTCAAGTTGGAAAAGGAAAAACTAAGGGGACTAAGACACAACCCTAATTTTATTTGTTTATTTACAAGAGAGGTCCTATGGTTAATGAGGTATTCTAATCCTAAGAAAGAAAAAGAAAAGAAGAAAAAAGAGCTTAGAAACTAACTTACTTCCTAAGGAAGTTAAGTTGTCTCTAAAGAAAGAGAAAGCCTAAAAGCAAAGCACAAAGTGCTAAGGCAAACACAATTAAAATGCATAAGAGATAGGAATGAAGTAATGCTTACCTCAATCTTCCCCCCTACAAAACAAAAGTTAGCATGACAATGCATATTGGAAATAAAATCAAAGCATGAAAGCGATTAAGTACCATAAACGTCCTAGAATGGAACTAGGGTTCAAAATAAGACCTAAGTCTAAAGGTGAAGGTACCTAAAGGTTACATGACTTCTAAAGTCAGTAGCTACATGATATAGGTACCTAAGTATGCTAGGATACCTCACAAGATCAAACTATGTCAAACTATGTACAAAAAGTTCACCTAAGTTCACCTAAATGCAAGTTAAGACTCATGGATGAAGTATGAATGCATATGGCTTACAAACATGAATTAGTACATGAAATGAACATAAAAGTCAGTAGTTAATGCTCATGAATATGTGTGAATGAATATACAATCATGGATGCAATGGATTAGGCATATGGAGCAATGAGAAGAAGGTATGAGATGAAATGGAACAAACATCGCATAAGATCGCAAATGATGAAAGTTAAGGAAGAATGGCATGTGAATATGCATGAAATGATTATGGGTCAGTAGCATACAAGGTATGAAATGCACTTAGAATGCATTGATAAGCATTAATTATTTCCACATAATTCAAGTTAAACATAAGAAGAGATTAGCAACCCGTTTAAGTTAAACTAGTTCACATAAGTATGCACTTTGAAACACTAAAACAAACCAAATGAGTATGGTTCAAAAAGTGGCCTATAACTAGAATTAAGGACCTAAAAATGACCTATAATTAACTCCTAAAAGCTACCAAAAAGTTCCTAAATCAAATGGCATGAATGCCTTCTTAACACTTAGGTTATGCGACATATAAACACATGCATCAACCTAGGATCTAGGTGACATGGAAAAATAGCAAAAATCCTTTAAAAATTATGAAATTAAATCCATGGAATGATATAGTGATTATCTCACATGGTCCAAAAGTATTCCACAAAATTATGCACCAAAGTGCCAAAACAATTCCTTGATTAACAAGGTAACAAAGCATGGTTATCGAAAAACAACTCCACAAAGTGGATCAAAAAGGGCACTAAAAATTATGAAAAAAATGCCTAATGAGCATCAAAATGTCACAAATTACAGTGATTAATCACACACAAAAAATAGGTTTCACACCTATGGGAAAAAATCATTTTCGGTCCCTTATGTCAAAACACTTCTTTTTGGGACAGCTTGTGATCTAAAACCCAAATTAATTATTAAAACCACCCAAATCTGGAAACAAAAATTATGACAAATTAATTAAGAGGATGAGGATCACTCATGAATTTTTCCAGAATTTTATCTCACCTAAAACTATTTTTAATAATTGCGACGAAACAGGCAAAAAAGTGGATTTTAAGGGAAAGTGAAAGGAATCGAATTCTCTAATCCGTAACCTAATAACTAAACTCCGAAATCGACACAAACAAACATACATCACAAATATATCCAATGCCTCAGGTGGGAGGGCTCAATATGCACCTTAAGTTACATGATCCTAAACCGCATACGACTAAAATGATGCTTAAAGGCCGAAAAACTCGAAATCACTTACTTGAATGACGTGCCGATTCTTCACATAAAAGAATTCCGAAAAAACCTTAAGCAAGGTCTTGTAGTCTCCTATGAGCAAAATAAATGCCCATCTTCCATAATTACTTTGTGAAGCTTTGGCCATAATCGAAGTCGATCCAATATCGATAAAAAAAACACTAATGAACCATTTAATCCAAAATTAATTCTCAATAATAATAAGATTATGACTAAAATCCTAATTAAAATTGTCAAATAATTAACCAAGATATTGATTAACCAAAATTAATTACAAGAAAAAAAAACGCAATTAACAAAAAAAAAAAACTAATTAACAATTTCTAAAAAAAACTAAATAAAGATGAAGGAAACCGAGAGGTGTAGTCAAAATCAAGAAGTAACCAATAGTAAAAATGGCCCCCAAGGCCCAATTTCCTTCTGCATAGGCGTATATGGGGGTGCCGAAAAGAATTTGGATGGTGCGGATAACAGGAACATGAGGAAGGCCCAATTCAGCTTGGATCTTTGCAAGTGGAGTATGTGTAGCACTTGGTGAGGTGTAAAGAGGAATCCATGGCCTGAGCACAAAGAGCCCAATCCAAGTCCTTATGAATTTTGACCTAAAAATGCAAAAATGAAAACTATGAAAACTTCAACTCAGATCATCGTGTCCCATGTTCAGCCGCAAGGAGCTTCTTCTCCATCGAAGTTCTTCTCGCGATATCATCTCCTCCGATCCATGACCTTGTCGGTTTCTACTCCTAACTTCTCAAAAGAAAACCCTTCCGTCTCTTCCTCTAACGCATCGCCGGTAACATCTCCGCCACCATCCCTTCTTCGGACAACACCGTTCGCCGGCTTCTCGCTCTAAACCCTCACCGTCCAATAACAGGGTGCACCTTCCGCTACCATAGCTTCGCTCTTCATTACCATGGCTTCATCAATTGCCTTCGTCTCGGTATCCCAAAACCACTACCTCAACTCATTCTGGTCCGCGACTCAGATCGTGAAGACTCTCAAGAACTCACAAACATAATTAAGGAAATCCCAACGAATCGGAATCTTTCCGATGACCTTTGCGACGAGAAGGGCATCGCCGATCGCTCGAGCTCGGATCCAACTGCTCCCACGCAGTATTTCTTCCTTAAACCCTCGCTTTCTTCTTCTTTTATTTCTGACTTGCGATTTCATGTCATATATGAAATCTTGCGTGAATTGATGTGAACCTTGTTGAAGGTTGTTGCAGGTGAATGATGACGAAGATTATCGAAGGAGTTTCAAAGATGATCCGTGACGTTGATGATGAGGATCGTGATGTTGACGAAGGTCTTGGTTGCTGCGAGATGACGACGGTTTGATAAAGGTGATGACAACGCCTCAGGTACGACACCGATTCTCCTTCTCCTCCTTCAACGCGTTTTGCTTATGAAATTGTGTTATGGTCGATTATCTTCGCTTCTTCTTTACTACTCTGAATATGCAATTGTTGTTGTATTGGATTTGCGATTGTGATGGTGAGAGTGGAATGAATGAAATTCTGAAGTTTCTTCTTGTTATTGATGATACTTGTAGGTTTGTTCTTGAAGAAGTTTGATGGAGATGATTCTCAAGATTGGTTGAGGTTGATCGGTGATGATGGAGATTCTGAGATGTGGATTTCGTTGAAGGTCACAGGAGCTGAAGAAGAATATTGAGATTGGTGAAGTGAAGAAAGAGAATGGTAGGTGTTGAAGTCTGTTATTTCTGTTGATTTTTTTTTGAGATTGGAGTTGGCTGCTGATAATTATGGAAGAGATTATTGATGAAGGAGATTGAAGTTTGTTGGAGAGAGCTTGGAGAAGAGATGAAGATTCAGATTGTGAAGTTTGTGAGAATGGTGAATCGAAGAAGAAGCCTCATGGAATGAAGCTGGTTCTGATTTATAGACGATCCCAGATGAAACTTCCAGAAGAAAAATCGGTTAGGTATTTGTTATTTCTGTTATGCAATTCTGATTTTTTTTTTGTTTCATATCTGTTATGGACTGATTTTGTATTGATCTCCTCTATTGAATTGCCACTGAATTTTCCGTGTCATCAAACTCTCCCGAATTTCTCCGAACTTCATTATGCTACTTGATTCTTTCTTGTGTGCATGGCCCGTGTTGATGATGATTGAGGAACCGATGTCGTCGATGACATGACGATCATTATTGGTGAATTTCGTAGAAGATTTTTCTGAAGGTTGAGGATTAATCACAATGAAGATTAATTGTGTCGAGTGAAGAGAGATTTTTGCAAATTTTTCCAGTTGAAGATTCTTGGAATGATGAAGATGATTTTCTTTGATGATTTCGGTGATTCAGGCTTTGGGTGATCTTGGTGATCCAGCCATGGTGTTCTGTGCTTTCTTTCAACTTCTTTCAGAGGAGTATGCCCCAAAATCTTGTTCCAAGACTCAGATCTTTAATAATGGATTTTCGGTGTGTACGTATACTTGTTCAAGAGAGGTTCAGTTATACTCTCTGTAACAATATTTCTGTTATTTTTCTTCTCATTGTTTTTTTAGCCTTCTTTTTCTTTTTGCCACTGAATTCTGATAAGAAAATTGTAACTGAATCTCTTCCTCCAACTGTTTTTCTGTTCAATTATCAGTTTTTTTCGGTATATCCTTTTGCTTGAAATTCAGATAATACTGAAGTATTATAGTATTAGTTAAATGGTGGATTAAACGGATAAGAAAGAAATGGTTTAAAGGGTTCCATCATGGACACAAAAACAAATGTGATGGGTTTGAGTTTCCAAACAAAAATGAATATGTGGTAGAGATGATTTATGGCATGACTTAAATGGATCATTTATTTGGATCATTAATTTCGATGGAATTTGAATTGTGGAGTTGACAATGGATATAGATACGTAAAAAATTGTTTATGGTAACAATAAGAACCTTGGGCCTAGCAAGACTCGGGTCGAGAAAATGATATTTGAAATAGTTTTGAAAAGTTGTCTTAAGATGGATGGACGTTTGGATTTAGAATGAATAAACGGTTATGATGCGCCTGTATCTCAAATCTCAAGCATTCCTCCCGACCATATCTTAACGAGTTCAATCCCTATGAAAATCTCAATCCAAAGCCAACTGTATTCTCCGCCAATCCCCGACTTCAATCAATAAGCATAATTAAATCTGAATCGCAAGCCAAAAATCAGATGATAAGCCATAAGTGCTTTGAGGACTCCTCAGAAATGTTCTTGACATGAAACCCACATATTACGATCTTCGGTTGATGAGTACTTAACAAACTCAAATATGATGAGTAGTGAAAAATCCTCTTAAGATCCCTTTTGAAGAATGACAATTTATGATGTAAAAATTCAACAACCTCAGCACAAAGCTTTCCAAATTGAAAATCCCTGACACTCGATGCCTTCGAGAAATCTTGGAGAAAAATAAATATGATGCTTTGATAGGAAGATACTCAAGATATTGAGAACTCAGCCTTTGTCCTGATCTCGAATTTAATAGCCAAACAAATCACATATGAATAGGAAGATTTCAAATCCCAAGAACATGCTTTTGATCCCATGCTTTATGAATCCATGAAATGCATTATCATGTTATTAATGACCTAATGAGAAATGCAGATGAATGTGAAGCGAGCCAATTACGGTAAAAAGAATGAGGGCAAATTTTGAGGTATTACAGCTGCCCCTATTCAATCATCTGCAGACCTGAACGAATAATTGCAACAGCTTTTAGACGTTCAAGGTATGGAGTGATTGAATACTCGAAAAAAACCTGAAAATTTGCACACTAAGGGCAACAGAAATGCTAACTGCCCATTTATTTATTTATGTACTTTTTGATTTTGACCTCTGAATAGGTAGCGATAATAGAACCAGTTGGAAATAGAATCAATGCAATCACTGCGACTACTGAACGAATCAAAGTCACGACGAGGGTGCCTGTTGGCGAAACAGGACTTAACGCAACATCAACCGATTTGCGACTCAAATAAGATCAACCGATCTAACACTGAGATGGTATCAACCGATCCACCCCGGAAAGCAAGAATGTAATATCATCCGATTTACAACTTGAAGAGAAATGATATCGACCGATTCATAACTCAAATAAGATCAACCGATCTAACACGGAGATGGTATCAACCGATCCAAAACCAAGAAACGCGAGAATGTAATATCATCCGATTTACAACTCGAAGAGAAATGATATTAACCGATTCATGACTCAAATAAGATCAACCGATCTAACATGGAGATGGTATCAACCGATCCATAACCAAGAAATGCGAGAATGTAATATCATCCGATTTACAACTCGAAGAGAAATGATATCAACCGATTCATAACTCAAATAAGATCAACCGATCTAACACGGAGATGGTATCAACCGATCCATTATCTTCGCACTGAAACGAGACCATTGTACTTAAATGGAGACTCGAAAGGAACGAGATCGTTGTACTTAAACGAGAGCCCAAGACGCGACCGTTGTACTGAAACGGAGACGCGAAAAAATGAGACTGTTGTACTGAAACAAGACTCAACTACGAGACCATTGTACTTAAATGGAGACTCGAAAGGAACGGGATCGTTGTACTTAAACGAGAGCCTAAGACGCTACCGTTGTACTGAAACGGAGACGCGAAAAAAATGAGACTGTTGTACTGAAACAAGACTCAAAGACAAGACCATTGTACTTAAATGGAGACTCGGAAGGAACGGGATCGTTGTACTTAAACGAGAGCCCAAGACGCTACCGTTGTACTGAAACGGAGACGCGAAAAAATGAGATTGTTGTACTGAAACAAGACTCAACTGGGGATAACAACAAGACTCGGTAGAAGTAACCACCATGGGAAACAGAGTTGCATTCTGTGGGGAACACTTCAATCTGATTGGAGATGTAACGGATCTTATGCAATACCTCAAAACTGGCCCATGCTGGTATGCATATGTGTGGATTTATGGCGTAATGCTCCATGACGATGGAAATGCTACGCTTTGGAGGATGCAAATGTAATGATGATTATACATATGCAAATGCAAATGCAAAGGGGTCTCCCGATGAGGAGATGGCTTGACTGGGGAGGAACTGATGATCACTGCATTGATCTGATTGATCCTTGTGAGGAGAAGACAACTCTGCGGGGAATGTTGTCAATGATACACCGGCTTTGAACTGCCGCCATTGCCAAAAATAAATTGGACTTTGAGATTGGAGAGCCAAGGCCCTGCTGGAGATGGACCCTTCTTGAACTCTGGTGGGGAACCAAAGGCATGATACTGCTGAGGAAGCAACCTGCTGGGGAGGAATGACACTCCTTGTACTGCTGAGAATTGCCCCTGTTTGAAGGGAAACTCCTGCTTGGGGATGACATCTCCCTTCTGCTACCTTGCTGGGAGAAATTTCAACTTCCACATTACTGGGGATGACAGATAATGTCAATGATAAAGCTTCCTGTTGAAGATAAGAGCTCAAGTAGCCACTCGATGGGGATAAGAGATAAATCCTCTCATGTTGGGAATGAGAGATGTAAGGCGTCTCATGCTAGTGATGAGATATGATGATACTCTTCTTCTCAAGAAGTACCCTTCCATGAGACTTGCTAAGGAACCTTGATCGACGAAGTCCGCAGATGAAACAACCCTTGCAGTACTGTGCTGACACTGGCTTTGCCCCTAGCCCTGGGTTGATAGGTTGCCGACTAATCATGAGTGAACAATGGTTCTTTGCAATTTTCGACTCGTCTCAGATTAAGGTCCGTCAGAAGTAAATGTCTCAAGAGGATTTTACAGAAAACATGGCATATGAAATGCCTCAGTGTCTTCAAACTCTTGGAGAGATTCGTTGGATCTCGAAATAACTGCCCCAGACTGCATGGTCTGTGCAAGAATTTTCCTCGCGAGGATTCATGAAAAACCTCATATCATTGTGAGATAGTGTGTCCTAGTATTTTGAACCTTGGGTAGGTGCTTCTGATTAACCGTCTTCAGGAGAAAGTAACTTCCAGTGCTCTTGGGGTGGCCTGCCCCAGTACAAGTCTTGAAGTGATCACCTCTGAATGACTGCTTTGAAGAAAACACCCAGATCAACTATTCTTCGAGAGATTGGATCTCGAAGTGATTGTCCCAGTTTGGCTGAAATTTGAATAATGCTTCCGCCTGATGGCTCTTTGAGAGATTTGAATCTCGAAGTGATTGCCCTAGCTTGGCTGAATTTTGAAGAGATTGCTCGACATGATTGCCCCGGATTAGTTGGCTCTTACCAGGAATGTTGGGAAATTCCCTACTCGATGGAGTTTTCTTAAAAAGTGCACCTCGACAGATTGTCCTTCGGAAGTTTCAGACTTCTCAACTTGGCAAGATTAAGCTTCTGGACTGAGATTCCATACATGGACTTTATGATGCCAAACAAATGTATGCAAGCAGAAACTGTTTATTTTTGAGAATGAAAATTCTAATGCAACACACAATGTTAATCTTGAAGTTTTAATGTAAAAAGATGTCGCAAACCTTCGTGAACAAATCACTGGTTAATATATGACATTATTTTTGAATAATGAAAGCATGCACATGCAACACCGACAAAGATCTTTCAACACCACTCATAGGAGTCAGGAACGCGGTCTCGTGGTAGTACGCTCTCAAAAATAACCCTGTTTCAGTTAGGACTTTTGAGGGTTGTATCGTGGCCTGGTTCACGGTTATAGAAACAAAAGATATAGGCTCGAAATTTATTTGTGCCCACCCATCTTCGTGATGTTCTCCATTCCTATTTTCAGCTAGCTTGGCACCAGCACCCACCTTTCGAAAAGGGTTTTATGATGGTTGAGGAACCAATTACACTAACGATTTAAGCGCCAATCAAGTTGCTGTTTGGAGTTAGTCACCCCTTCGTCTTCTGTGTCTGTATCACACGACTTTGTTCTTGTTTAAGGATCTTTTCTTGTGTAATCCTTTTTGTCTTTTGCTTTTGCATTATTTTTCTTATCCCTAACTTTTTCCTGGACTGATTCTTGTGAATCTTTGATTGTGAAGTCCAGCGGGATGCCCTAATTTTTGCCTAAGTCGCTTGTTTTCAAGTTTCGACTTAGCGGGCTTTCTCATTCATTTTTTTTTCAATTCTTCTTTTTTTTGAACAAATCGTGTGACACTGTTTGTCTTGATTGCTTTGAAAGGGTCGTGACTGTCTCACTTCTTGGTTGAGGAAGGATAACCTTTGTGGTTTCCGGTCTTTGGACCTCTTGATTGGGATAACCTTGGTGGTTTCTGGTTTTTGGACCTCTCGATTAGGTGCAGCGAAAGGTAATGGATCCTTTGATGTGCACTCCTTTTTGAAATTCGAACGCTCGGTCAAACTAACTGACGCCTACCCTGCCCCTGGGTTAAATGCAAGGGTTTTTTCATGCGAAAATAAACTCCTACTTCAAGGCTCAAATGGGTTGGCGAGGGTCTATCTCCCTTATATCTCCGGTGTTTAGGACTTGAAACAATGCCTGTACATCATCAATAGGGTCATTCTCAAAAGCACATAGTTAGAGATTTTTGCGTTTTCATTTCGTCATCCTCCCTGATAGAGTTTAAGCACAACAGTTGGTATTGCAATGCACATACACAAAATCATGAGTGAATACGAATGGATTACTTCAAGAAAAACATGTGCATTTTATTATGGTTAACATTCAAAAACAAATAAGTTTCATGCATGCATACAAATATTTAAACAAACAATATAAACTACAAATGAAAATGCAGTAAAGAAGCTGAACATTGCCATCATTGAGGAGACTTGACTCCGTCTGGACTTATTGCTTCTGAAGATGCCCTTGCAAACTAGGATGCCAATTTGATAAGGAGATTTCAATATGTGAGCAGACTTTCTGGCATGATGACCTTTGAGTCAATCAAATTCGGGACCTTGTCTTCACCTTTGCCTCTGAAGGACTTGCAATCTTCAATTAAAAGGTCAGGTGCCCCAGAATGGTAATCATACTAGGCATTGAAACCCCAAAGGAAGCTTTATCGGAGATGATCCTGATGCAATTAGCTCAACCACTCCGAATTTGCATAAATGAGGAAACTTGTTGCACGTACGACATCGGAATATGATCAAACTTCTTCTCAAGTTGTTTTGGACCTTACCCGTATTCTCTGCCCCTAGGATTCTCTTGGGAAGCTCCGGTCAGATGCTGGCAAATGACATCTGGAGGGAAAAGGTTGATAAAGTTAATAGATAAGGTTGCTCGGAAAGATCTTGCACGATCTTCTGCCTACGTATCTCCATTGACCAATGAAGAATCAGAGCAGCGTAGTTCCCCTCACTAGGGATGAAAATAGCTTCATTCAGAATTTCCATAACAAAGCTAATCTGAGTCTTCATCTGGTTGATTTCCTGTTTCAGCAATTTCTGATTCTGAAATAAAGTTTGCACCTCTGCCCTGAATGGCCTCAGCTAGGTCTTCCTTTCAGTTACCTCCGCCCGGAGTTGCTTCAAATATATACCTTGATGACTATGATTCAAGTTGTCCATTCTGATGAGAAATCAAGTCAGGAAAAGAATTTGTCTCTGAATACCTGTCAAGAATGCAAGGATGTATGCAAATGCCATGTTCAATTATTTCCGAGGAATCTATCTGCTTTGATTCAAGTTTTGATACAAAAAAATCCAACAGCATGATTCAGATATGTGATCCTTGGAAATAACTGAACATGTGTGCAGAAATGCTATGATGTCATGTATGCAACAGGCGTGTGATCAATAGTCTAATGCTGGTGCCGGTGTTGAGCAATGAGTCAAGTGTCTGAATAGAACCATAATAGCAGCACCATCTCTGTACAGAACCCCATAACTGAGAACTCAATAATTGTAGAACTGGATCACATAATATAACGATAACTGATGGTATTGAAGCTGAACAACGAGCCAAGTGTCTGTGGAGAGTCATAATAATAGTCACAATATCCAGGTCGCCATGGTAATCACAGTAACAATTTCTCTGAATGGAAATCCCGAATCTCAGATTCAGAGAACCATAGAACACTGAACAATACTAACAAAGTGGGTATGTTGAAGTTTAGGGTTCCTGCAAACCTATAAACCCCTCCCAATCTCACGGGTGTGCTACTCGGGTCAACATCACGGACTCTCAAAGCCGAATAGCAATAATACGTTCACCATTTCCGAGAAATGGATCATGACCAAATCATGCAATTGGTTTGGCATTATATACTACGCAGGGAGGTCTCAGTTGGGTCCGGAAAAACAAGCATCCCTCACAAGTCTCCAGCTTCAAGCACTGAATCGAGAAACAATAGTACATTCATCCCGAAGGGTACAATACTATCGTCATACGAACAGTTTGCTTTAACTGAATTCCTATGAGAGAACCAGGCCATCCTATGCGAGTTCCCAATGGACCCTCGGATGCGAGTGGGTTTGCCAACAAATGTGGTCTGCCACTGTCATCACTGGAGAGGGGTGTTCCCATTAAGGTCCTCGAAGATCGGTCACCAGATGCACATAACTATCAAGGTCGTACCCTGAAGTGAGGTAATCCCCACACAGAATAGTTCCAAGACGGTTGCAATCTGGGTGTGGAACACATCGCCACCCATCATGGTGAGATACCATAAGAGTACAATGTCTGTCCACGCTAATCCTATGGTGCACTCAAGCCGGGTATTTGGCTTATCTCACAGTAACTCCCAACCCACAGAAAAAATGAAAACCAGCACAGCCAGACAGTCCAGTATAATATGATGCATGGAAAATAAAATACTGAAAGCGGTAAAGTAAAGCTGTAAGTGAAAACAGTAAAGCTAAACTAAAGCACACAGTGATGCGTATTTTTCGCAAGTGTACGAACACGTCAGAGTAATATAAAAGATTGTCGAATCCACAGAGACCAAGTGTCAATCTATCGTACCTGTTGTTATGGTGTGTATCTAAGGCAACTAAATATAAGGGTTTTAAGGGTGCAATGGTAAATAAAATAATAATTTTAAATAATAAATAAAAGACAGGCTCGAATGTAATTCACGTAATCAATGATAATCCAGTACTTGTTAATGGAACTACTTATGGGCAATGTTTTCTCCTTTGAAAAGAACTAATTTAACAGGAACTATCGCTTTCGCGTATTCAGAACCGAGTTGTACTCTCTAATCAACCCCTCCTATTGTCACGGATAAAAAGGTGCGTACTGCGTTAGAGTAGTAAACCTATTTTTAAGAAATGTAGTATCTTAACTAAGTTGAAAAGTATTTTAACCTGGACTTCTTAGCAAAAAGAGGTTCTTGTGAACCAGACTCTAAATCTCATAACGCGTCCGAAAATCGTTTTAAAATCTCTTTTCTTTTTAATCTAAAAACTCCTAATGAACTATACAAAGCGCTTTTGGCTGTTTTTGAAATAGTTAAAAACAATTACTTGAATTGAAAGATAAAATAGCCCTTAGGTGTTTCCACGAACAATTATACTGATTACTGGTTCAATTACGATCCTTACATTCTAACCTTTATGGAATTAGTTAGACATGATAAAGTAAAAGTTCTTTTTATAATTTTTCATAAAAGTAATTTAGTGCGAGTGCGGAAAGTAAATGAATTTAGTGCGAGTGCGAGAAATAAAGTAATTTAAAGCGAGTGCGGGAAATAAAGGAATTTAAAGCGAGTGCAGGAAATAAACAAAATAAAGTGCGAGTGCGGATAATAAATAAAGTAAAGCAGTGCGAGAAATAAATGAAAGTAAAGCAATGCAGAAAATAAATGAAAGTAAAATACGAACTTGAATTAAAATGGCGGCAGGATTAACTTCCTCCAGAGTGCTCCAAAACTCGATCACACAGACAGATTACAGACTCGATCACTCGATTGCAGAAACACCCCGATGTGGAATGATAACTGCTTTATAACTGATATATGCCTAGAGAAATCTAATTTTGGATGAAGAAAAACGAAAATCTAAGGTCCTATTTATAGGAAAACTGAAAGCATGAAAAGACTGGGATGCCCCTCCACTAAAAAGTGGAGGTTACTGATTTTTGCCTTGTGGCGCTCGCCACAAGGTCATGGCGCCCGCCATGGTGCTGACAGGGGATTGGAGAGTGGGGATCGTGGGTCTTGGCAGTTGTGGAGTGGTCTTGAGACGTGGCCACGTCATGGCTAACCCCATGGCGCCCGCCACGGTGGGTGCCGTAAGTGCAAAACGCTGAATTTCTAGGTTTTCGTCCGTTTCCACTCCTTTTTCGCTCCTTTTCTCGATTCAAGCCCCGATTTCAATAAAAACCTGAAAACATAAGAAAACAAAGTAATAACAAAACAAAACAACGATAAAAGCTAAGAATGCATGCGAAATCGGAGTCAGAAACACGGTGAAATTTAGTGTGATCAAATTCTCCCACACTTAAACCTTTGCTTGTCCTCAAGCAAACATTAAAGCTTAAGAAAATATGGTGTCAACACGTGTCTTTGGGCTAAAGGGCTTCTAAGTTCAAGTCAGGATGCAGTGACAGGTACTAACTAAGTGAACCAAGGGTACCATAGTAACACAAACACAAACTTCAATCCTATATTAACCACTCCATATCATCCCACAATACCTAGGCCTATCTTCTCATCTTTTTGTGTCCTTTTCATTCAGGCGCAATCACATTAAGCCCGTTATCCGTACATGCTTCATAGTAGAGTGACCGGTTAGTGATTCTGATCCATAACATAAGGTTTCTGGCACATAAGCATGTGTAAACCTGTTTTTATTTCGCCTAAATGTAGCCGCGGGGGATCGGATCGTAATCCGCCCTACCAAGTTCAGTGCCAGATACCTCTGAACCAACTAACAATAGGTGACTTTGCAATTTTTTTCTTTTTGTGGCAAAATTTTTTTTTCTTCTCTTTTTTTCGGTTTAAATGACTTTGTGAGGGTCACCTATACCAGAGTTTGCCTTTTTTTTTTTTTTTATTAGCACTGGATCATTCACTTATGTTCATCGGCCCCCTACGTAGAGCATGCTTAGGCCGGAGCTGACTGCTAGGATAAACTACTTAGGACAATTTTTTAAATGATAATAAAGGCCATGGTGGTGGGGTTTAGGAGTGATTCCTATATTCAAGAGGTCTATGGTGCTAAAATGGTTCTGATGTTTCAAAAAGTTGACCTAAGTCACCACATCCTAATCTAAACCTGTCTCAAAGCCCAAAAAAACATGTGAAACAACATTATTTTCTTTTTAAAATTTTTCTGGTAAGGCTAAGGAAATGGGAAAAAATGAAGATGAACTAAAAATACACTATACTGGTGACTCGTCAGACTCATGCATTATCTAAGAAAAATAAATTACTGAAAAGGGAAATAACTGAAAGGAAATAATTAACTAAAAAGGGAAATGACAGAAAGCAATAAAATCCCCTCCCACACTTAAATCGAACATTGTCCCCAATGTTTCGAAATAAGATAAGGGGGGTAACCTGAAAAAGACTACTGAGGAGGAGCACTGGTGCCCTCGCCGTCCTGCTGTGATGGTCTGGAACGACGGGATCTACTACAATGCTGGTCCCTCCGATCGAGTCGTGCTGATAAAGCAGCCTGAGCACTCCGGACCTCTCGAAGGTTGCCTAAGATGGAACCCTGAGTGGCTTCTACAAGCTGGTAGTGCCAGCGGTTGAACTCTCTCTGACGGTTCTGCTCTAATGAGATATCGTTCAAGGTACGGCAAACGTTGCTATAAGCACGATCCGAAACCAATCGCGATTGTTGCATGAAGCTCATGTTGTCCGTCAGCTGTTGTGAAATAATAGAGAGAAGGCCATCACGCCTTGCTTCTCTAGCTGTCATATCACGCCACATCTCCTCGGTGACAAAGAATCCAGGAGCAGTACCTGCAACAGGGTTAGAGGAAGATGGTGCGGCGTGTGACTGTAAAAATATTTTTGTTCCTTTTTTTTTTTTTTCATTATTGGATATAGAATAAAGTAAAATGAAAGAAAAAGAAAAAAAAAAAGAAAAAAAAGAAAAAATGAGATTAGTGCATGAAATAATATATATGGTAAAATCAAAGTACATGAAAAAGAAAATGTAATAGATGCAATAATGTAAGATATGTCTGGAGATGCGAAAAATAAAATAAAGCGTAAAAAGAAAATTAAATACTAGGGTAGCGCTGTCAGTGTAGAATGAGTCATGTGGTAGGTTTCTTCTCCTGGCTTGATCCACGAATCTCAGCTATCTCCCTCCGAAGCTCTTCAATCGCCTGATATAGAGCATCGGCCTCTGAGGCATGAGTGAGATCAGAAACCTGCATCTGTAACTCCAAGTCTGCCACTTCCTGCTTGAGCAGGGCAGTCTCCTTACGGAGCTCATAAATCTGTGTTTGTAGGTCAGGTGGCTGCAGAGACATATTGTTAGACATTACAGTGATTCGGGGGGTAAGAGGTGTAGGAGTGTACTCAGCGGCGGGAGGCGATTTCGGCTCTTCGACAGTCTCTCCATAACCCTCTAGAGCATAACTCCAATTTTCAGGATCATGGACACTGGTCATCAGCGGATCTGGTAATGTAAAGTAGTGTATCGCTTCGCCGTCGATCAGTAATCTAAACATGTTGGGCTCAAAAGAAGCCCTCCTCATCAGTCCTCTATCAAGACAAAAATCAATATCCAGGGTGGTGTAGCAGCAGAAGGTCCTGAGGTGCAATAACTTGCGAGACAAGCCCAATGCAGTAGCTATCTGTGTAACAATCCCACCGACATGGATGATGCCTACGGATGATCTGGCAACACTAGCAAGGCCCTTCAACAAAAAGTTGCCACAAGCAACTGAGCGAGACTGAGTCGCACAAAACAATAGGAAAATCTTCTCTTCACTTAGCAGTGTCTCTGTATCTGGCAAACCTAGGAAAGAATGTGCTAGAATCATCTGGAAGTACCTCAATGCAGGGTTGTGGATTACCTGAGAAAACTGGGTAGAAGGATCTTAGCTCCCTCCGCCTGATATTTTAGTCCAAAACTTTTCCACTTCTCTGCTCATAAAATACCCCATCGGTGTCTCTGGAATAGCATCAGGAGTAGTCTAGAAACCTAGTAAATCACCAAACTCTTTGTGAGAGAATGAGTAGTCAATCCCGAACAACCTGAAAACAGCGAGTCCATCGGGTCCAGCCCAAGGGTCATGATGAAACGAGCTGAGGAACTCAAGAGTCAAGTTCCTATAAGTGTTGTTCCTGTAGTCAAACTGGCCCCAATGGAGTTGATGGCATAAAAATCTGACGCTTGGCTCTATCCCCAAGGCATCCATGCAGTCATGGTCAGGGTACCTGGTAGGAGCCATAGGGCGTCTCATGTGGACATGGTAACGCTCTCTCTGTGCGTCGTCTCTAAAGGCCACGTGCATGTCATCAGGGTTCTGCATCCTATACAAGGTTAGCAAACAAGTCCTAAAAGCACATAAAACATTCAATCGTTAGTCCTGACATAAAAATAAAATAAACAAATTAAAATAAAGTAAAAAATAAATAAAAAGTACATAAATAAGAAAATCATGGGTTGCCTCCCATGCAACGCTTGTTTAACGTCATTAGCTCGTCGACCGATTTTTAAACATCATTGGAAGGATATGGTGGATCACTCAGAGTATGGCAGGTGTATGTTGTTGGGATGTCACCTCCTTCGTAGGGCTTCAACCTCTGTCCATTGACGATGAACGATTTACATGTTTGGTTCTTGATTTCAATAGCACCGGATCTTAGGATCTTAGATACTTCGAAAGGGCCAGTCCATCTCGAACGGAGTTTTCCTGGAAAAAGTCGTAACCTAGAATCGAACAGGAGAACAGGATCGCCTATTTTGAAGTCTCTTCTTATGATTCTTTTGTCATGCCAAGCTTTTGTTCTTTCTTTGTATATGATGGCATTTTCGTAGGCGGATTGTCTGAGCTCTTCTAACTTGTGGATATCAAGGATACGTTTCTCACCAGCTGTCAAGTAATCCAAATTCAAAGTTTTGATGGCCCAATAGGCCTTATGTTCCAACTCAAAAGGTAAGTGACATGATTTTCCATAGACCAGTTGATAAGGGGTTGTTCCTATAGGAGTTTTGAAAGCGGTTCTATAGGCCCATAATGCTTCTTGAAGTTTCTGCGACCAATCTTTTCTAGATATAGAGACAGTCTTCTCAAGAATTTGTTTTATCTCCCTATTAGATACTTCCACTTGTCCATTGGTCTGTGGGTGGTATGGTGTTGCTACTCTATGCTTAACTCCATACTTGCTTAAAAGTTTATCAAATATTCTCGATATGAAGTGTGATCCTCCATCACTTATGACTAAACGGGGGTTCCAAACCTGGGAAATATATAATTTTTGAATAATTTGATGACTACTCTGGTGTCGTTTGTGGGTGTGGCGATATCTTCAATCCATTTAGACACGTAGTCAACAGCTACTAATATGTACTGATTTCCAAAAGATGGTGGGAACGGTCCCATAAAGTCTATACCCCATACGTCGAAGAGTTCTACTTCTTGGATATTTCTTAACGGCATTTCATTACGTCTTGAAATATTTCCTGTGCGTTGGCATCTATCACACTTGACAATGAAAGCATGGACATCACGCCACATAGTAGGCCAGAATAGGCCAGCTTGAAGAATCTTGGCGTAGGTCTTAGATGTGCTTGCATGTCCACCATAGGGTGCAGAGTGACAATGCTCAATTATATTATTTACCTCTTCTTCTGGAACACAACGGCGGAAAATGCCATCGTTACCTCTCTTGAAAAGAAATGGTTCGTCCCAATAGAAGTTTCTCACATCACTGTAGAACTTCTTCTTTTGGTGGTAGTTTAGATCAGGGGGTATGATGTCAGCGGCTAGATAATTAACAAAGTCTGCATACCATGGTACATTGCTTATAGCTAAGGATTGGTTAGGATGCTCATGAGGGTCTGGGTTATCATCTTCAATAATTTCTAGTTGGGCTATCAGTCGATCATAGGCAAAATCGTCATTTATGGGTACTGAATCAGGTTTCAGGTATTCTAGCCTAGATAGGTGATCAACTACCACATTATCAGTGCCTTTCTTATCACGGATATCCAAATCAAACTCTTGCAGTAATAGAATCCATCGAAGTAACCTAGGCTTGGCATCCTTTTTGCTTAGTAAGTAACGAATGGCAGCATGGTCGGTGTAAACTATAATCTTGGCTCCTACTAGATAAGATCTAAATTTGTCTATTGCAAAAACTACAGCTAGGAGCTCTTTTTCGTTTGTTGCGTAGTTGAGCTGTGCAGCGTCTAGGGTTCTACTGGCATAATAAATTACGTGTAACTTTTTGTCTTTTCTCTGACCTAGAACGGCTCTAACAGCATAATCACTGGCGTCACACATTATCTCAAACGGTTCTGACCAATCAGGGGGTTTCATTATTGGTGCTGAAATCAGAGCTTGCTTCAGAAGATTAAATGCTTCAGTACATTTTTCATCGAAGATGAATTCAGCATCTTTCATTAAAAGACCAGTTAAGGGCTTTGTTATTTTGGAGAAATCCTTGATGAAACGTCGGTAAAATCCGGCATGTCCAAGAAAACTTCTTATCTCCCTGATAGTCTTCGGCGGTTTTAGATTCTCTATGACTTCTATTTTTGCTTTATCTACCTCTATACCTTTTTCGGAAACTACATGTCCTAAAACAATCCCTTCGGTGACCATGAAATGACATTTTTCCCAATTTAGCACAAGGTTTACCTCCACACATCTCTCCAGGATTTTCTCAAGGTTGACAAGACAATTTTTGAAATCTGATCCACAAACTGAGAAATCGTCCATAAATACTTCCATAATTCCATCTAAATAATCAGCAAAGATAGACATCATGCATCGTTGGAAAGTGGCAGGAGCATTACAAAGTCCAAAATGCATTCTTCTATAGGCAAAGGTTCCAACTGGGCATGTAAAGGTAGTTTTTTCTTGATCTTCGGGGTGAATAGGTATTTGGAAGAATCCTGAATATCCATCTAAGTAACAAAAGTAAGAGTGTCTGGCTAGGCGCTCCAACATTTGGTCTATGAATGGTAATGGGAAATGGTCCTTCCTAGTTGCTTTATTTAATTTTCTATAATCTATGCACATACGCCAACCTCCATCGGTTCTTTTTGCTACAGGTTCGCCCTTCTCGTTTTGCACGACCGTGATGCCTCCCTTTTTAGGTACTACATGCACAGGACTCACCCATTTACTGTCCGAGATCTGATATATTATACCTGCCTCTAGTAACTTAAGAACTTCAGTCTTAACTACAATACTCATTATAGGATTTATTCTTCGTTGGTGTTCTCTGGAAGGTTTTGAATCTTCTTCAAGCAAAATACGATGCATGCATACGGATGGGCTTATTCCTTTTAGATCAGAGATATTATATCCTAAGGCTGAGGGGTACCTACGTAAAACTTCTAATAATTGATCGGTTTCTTCTTGGTTTAAGGTAGCACTGACTATAACTGGACGGTTCATATCTTCATCAAGAAATTTATATCTCAGGTTTCTAGGCAGTTCCTTAAGTTTTACGGTCGGTTTTATAGGGCAAGGCATAGGATCTGGGGTAAGAGATAAATATTCGTGAAGGTTATCATCAATGTAGGGTCTTTTATAATTGTCATCTTCCAAAATAAGGGTTGACGGCAATTTTATAGATTCAGTTTCTTCTTCTTGTTCTAATTCCCTAATGCATTCTTCGATGATATCTAAGGCATAACAAGCATCTCCTATCACAGGTGCCATAAGAAATTTTGAAAGTATAAATTCTATCTTCTCGTCACCTACCTCAAAAGTTAGTTTTCCCTTTTTAACATCTATTACGGCTCCAGCAGTCGATAAGAACGGTCTACCTAGGAGGATTGGTATGTCGTCATCTTCTTTAATGTCCATGACAACAAAATCAGTAGGTATAAACAGCTGACCTATCCTAACAGGGACGTCTTCAAGTATGCCTATATGGTATTTAACGGATCTATCGGCTAATTGAAGTGACATCTTAGTAGGTTGTAATTCTCCTAAGTTTAATCTCTCACAAACTGCTAAAGGCATTAAGCTCACACTAGCGCCTAAGTCTAGAAAAGCTTTTTCGATGACATGATTCCCCAAAATACAAGGAATGGAAAAATTTCCGGGATCTTTATCTTTCTTTGCTAACCTATTTTCGGAAATAGAATTACATTCCACGGGTTTCGGATCTTCAAGTCTACGTTTATTCGTAAGTATGTCTTTGAGAAACTTAGCGTAAGAAGGTATTTGGGTGATGGCTTCTGTAAAGGGGATTTCTACGTGAAGTTTTTCTATAACCTTAACGAATTTTTGATATTGATTATCGATTTGGGTTTTCTTTAATCTTTGAGGGTATGGTATTGGTGGTTTGTATGGCGGTGGTGGTACATAGGTTTTATTTTTAGGTTCTTCTCCTTTTTCTTGACTTTTCGGGGTTTCAGGCTCCTCTGGTTCCTTCTCCTCATTCCTCTCAGAAGTTTCGGGCTCACTCAATCTAGGGTTTGAAGGTTCTTTATAAGCGGTTCCACTTCGTAGAGTAATGGCATTGGCTTGCCCTTTCGGGTTTTGTTGAGGTTGTCCAGGGAACTGTCCTCCAGGTGTAGTCTGTGGGGCTTGGTTTAACGCTACCTGAGAGATCTGGGTTTCAAGCATCTTATTATGAGTAATAATTTGATCAACCTTGGTTCCTAACTTGGTAATCAGTTCGTTAACATGGACGTTTTGGTTCATGAACTCTTTGTTTTGTTTTGCTTGAGCAGTGATAAAGTTTTTTACAACTTCCTCAAAGCTCGGGCTTGGTGGTACAGGTTGCATAGGTTGATTTGTTCTTGGGGCTTGGTAACCTTGTTGTCTCGGAGGTGCGGTATTTTGAATAGGGTTATTATTTTTGTAGGAGAAGTTTGGGTGATTCCTCCATCCAGGGTTATATGTGTTTGAAAATGGGTTCCCTTGGGTATAGTTCACTTGCTCAGTGTTGGTTTCATTCAACAGATTGCATTCGGCGGATTGGTGTCCTTGCGTTCCACATATCTTACAATTCGGCGAAACTGCGGCTACAGTATTCGGAGTTGTACACATATGTTCGACTCTAAGGGCCAACGCGTCCATTTTAGCCTGCATCATGTCTATAGAGCTTAGCTCATGTATTCCTCCTTGGGCTTCCTTCTTTTCCACTGTCGCTCGTTCTACTCCCCAAGATTGATGGTTTTGGGCCATATCCTTAATAAGGGCACTAGCTTCAGGGTAAGGTTTATTCATCAGTGCGCCACCAGCGGCAGCGTCGATGGTCATCTTAGTGTTATAATGAAGTCCATTATAGAAGGTTTGAATGATTAGCCAATTTTCTAAGCCATGATGTGGGCATGCTCTTAATAGTTCTTTATATCTCTCCCAGGCTTCGAACAACGACTCTCCTTGGTGTTGGGTAAATCTAGTTATTAGGTTTCGAAGAAGAGCAGTCTTACTTGGGGGAAAATATCTAGCAAGGAAAAATTTTCTAAGGTCATCCCAAGTTGTTATTGAATTGGGTGGAAGGGAATCTAACCATGATAGAGCTTTATCTCTGAGGGAAAAGGGAAATAATCTTAAGCGTATTGCCTCAGGAGAAGCTCCATTGGTTTTAAAGGTGTCTGCTAACTGAAGAAAGTTTTTTAAATGTTGGTTCGGGTTATCAGTAGCGAGACCTGCGAATTGTCTCTGTTGCACTAATTGCAGCAGGGATGGTTTAAGTTCAAAATTATTGTCTGGGATAGAGGGGTTTACTATACTGGAACTAGGTTCCTCGTTTGATGGTTGGGCGAAGTCCTTAAGAGGTCTTCGGTTTTGATCTTCGGCCATAGCTTTCCTATTCCTATGGAAAAACAAACGTACGCGAGCGTAACGTTCAGGTTCAGCTAGAGGGTCTACTAAACTTCCGGTACTGCGAGTCTTTCGCATTGACCGGTGGGTAACAACCTTAGTCTAAACGGTATAACTACAGGGTAATGAAATTTGACGAAATTGGTCCCCGGCAACGGCGCCAAAAACTTGATGCGTGTTTTTCGCAAGTGTACGAACACGTCAGAGTAATATAAAAGATTGTCGAATCCACAGAGACCAAGTGTCAATCTATCGTACCTGTTGTTATGGTGTGTATCTAAGGCAACTAAATATAAGGGTTTTAAGGGTGCAATGGTAAATAAAATAATAATTTTAAATAATAAATAAAAGACAGGCTCGAATGTAATTCACGTAATCAATGATAATCCAGTACTTGTTAATGGAACTACTTATGGGCAATGTTTTCTCCTTTGAAAAGAACTAATTTAACAGGAACTGTCGCTTTCGCGTATTCAGAACCGAGTTGTACTCTCTAATCAACCCCTCCTATTGTCACGGATTAAAAGGTGCGTACTGCGTTAGAGTAGTAAACCTATTTTTAAGAAATGTAGTATCTTAACTAAGTTGAAAAGTATTTTAACCTGGACTTCTTAGCAAAAAGAGGTTCTTGTGAACCAGACTCTAAATCTCATAACGCGTCCGAAAATCGTTTTAAAATCTCTTTTCTTTTTAATCTAAAAACTCCTAATGAACTATACAAAGCGCTTTTGGCTGTTTTTGAAATAGTTAAAAACAATTACTTGAATTGAAAGATAAAATAGCCCTTAGGTGTTTCCACGAACAATTATACTGATTACTGGTTCAATTACGATCCTTACATTCTAACCTTTATGGAATTAGTTAGACATGATAAAGTAAAAGTTCTTTTTATAATTTTTCATAAAAGTAATTTAGTGCGAGTGCGGAAAGTAAATGAATTTAGTGCGAGTGCGAGAAATAAAGTAATTTAAAGCGAGTGCGGGAAATAAAGGAATTTAAAGCGAGTGCAGGAAATAAACGAAATAAAGTGCGAGTGCGGATAATAAATAAAGTAAAGCAGTGCGAGAAATAAATGAAAGTAAAGCAATGCAGAAAATAAATGAAAGTAAAATACGAACTTGAATTAAAATGGCGGCAGGATTAACTTCCTCTAGAGTGCTCCAAAACTCGATCACACAGACAGATTACAGACTCGATCACTCGATTGCAGAAACACCCCGATGTGGAATGATAACTGCTTTATAACTGATATATGCCTAGAGAAATCTAATTTTGGATGAAGAAAAACGAAAATCTAAGGTCCTATTTATAGGAAAACTGAAAGCATGAAAAGACTGGGATGCCCCTCCACTAAAAAGTGGAGGTTACTGATTTTTGCCTTGTGGCGCCCGCCACAAGGTCATGGCGCCCGCCATGGTGCTGACAGGGGATTGGAGAGTGGGGATCGTGGGTCTTGGCAGTTGTGGAGTGGTCTTGAGACGTGGCCACGTCATGGCTAACCCCATGGGCGCCCGCCACGGTGGGTGCCGTAAGTGCAAAACGCTGAATTTCTAGGTTTTCGTCCGTTTCCACTCCTTTTTCGCTCCTTTTCTCGATTCAAGCCCCGATTTCAATATTAACCTGAAAACATAAGAAAAAAAAGTAATAACAAAACAAAACAACGATAAAAGCTAAGAATGCATGCGAAATCGGAGTCAGAAACACGGTGAAATTTAGTGTGATCACACAGCAACAAACAAACACCCAAAGAAGCAAAACCAAACAGGCGCTAGGATTGACTCTACAAGGGAAACCGGAAGAAATCAAGTTAGTCCCCAGCAGAGTCGCCAGCTGTCGCTCCCGGGATTTTCATCCTAGTACAAACGCGAAAGTGGCGCGGAAAGGTTAGAGTCGCCAGCCAGACATTTTTATCCCAAAGGAGTGGGAAAGGTAATGTTGCACAAAACTGAGGAAGAAGGAAAGGACAAGGTCCTGCGAACCAAAGATCTGAGTTCAGGAGTCGGTTACGAATTGAGAAGGTATTAGCACCCCAATCCGTCCGTCGTACCCGACGGGATCCACGCTTGCTTGTTTTGTTTCAAAGGGTGAGAAGAATAACTGTTGCTGAATAAAACTGCTACTGGAACTGGAATGAGAAATGAGAAAGGAACTGAAATAGGAAATGAAAAGAAAAGGGGAAATGTAGGGAAAATAAAGAATGTGCTCGAACGGGCCCTACCCCGCTGCCTACGTACCTCATCGGGATAATGAGGATCAGAGTCGACGTAGTTCGCCTAACTAAGGCGGGAACTATTTGTTTGTGTTTTTTATGCTGGAACTGCGTATGTCTATGCTCAGGTGTTGCAGGCTCGTCTGGTACGAGTGCGTTTACCGTCTTGCATGTGTGACAAGTCGCCGCGAGTTCGCGTTGTGAGTGAATGAGATGAGAAAAGAAGTTCCCGCAGGATAGTCGCTTGTTATTTGTTTTTGTCTTTTAAGAGAAGTGTTTTGAATTTGTTTGTGAACGGTCTTGTACTAAGACCTATCCATCACGGTGAGTATTTACACCTCGCCCCGAAACAAGACGCGTATAAACACTCCGCAACAAAGTCTCGTGTCATACAAGATTGTTCGGTTTTTATTAAGTATTTTATTGCTTTTCTTTATGAGGAGAGAAAGAATGACTCAAGTTGGAAAATGACAAACTAAGGGGACTAAGACACAACCCTAATTTTATTTGTTTATTTACAAGAGAGGTCCTATGGTTAATGAGGTATTCTAATCCTAAGAAAGAAAAAGAAAAGAAGAAAAAAGAGCTTAGAAACTAACTTACTTCCTAAGGAAGTTAAGTTGTCTCTAAAGAAAGGGAAAGCCTAAAAGCAAAGCACAAAGTGCTAAGGCAAACACAATTAAAATGCATAAGAGATAGGAATGAAGTAATGCTTACCTCAATCTTCCCCCCTACAAAACAAAAGTTAGCATGACAATGCATATTGGAAATAAAATCAAAGCATGAAAGCGATTAAGTACCATAAACGTCCTAGAATGGAACTAGGGTTCAAAATAAGACCTAAGTCTAAAGGTGAAGGTACCTAAATGTTACATGACTTATAAAGTCAGTAGCTACATGATATAAATCCCTAAGTATGCTAGGATACCTCACAAGATCAAACTATGTCAAACTATGTACAAAAAGTTCACCTAAGTTCACCTAAATGCAAGTTAAGACTCATGGATGAAGTATGAATGCATATGGCTTACAAACATGAATTAGTACATGAAATGAACATAAAAGTCAGTAGTGAATGCTCATGAATATGTGTGAATGAATATACAATCATGGATGCAATGGATTAGGCATATGGAGCAATGAGAAGAAGGTATGAGATGAAATGGAACAAACATCGCATAAGATTGCAAATGATGAAAGTTAAGGAAGAATGGCATGTGAATATGCATGAAATGATTATGGGTCAGTAGCATACAAGGTATGAAATGCACTTAGAATGCATTGATAAGCATTAATTATTTCCACATAATTCAAGTTAAACATAAGAAGAGATTAGCAACCCGTTTAAGTTAAACTAGTTCACATAAGTATGCACTTTGAAACACTAAAACAAACCAAATGAGTATGGTTCAAAAAGTGGCCTATAACTAGAATTAAGGACCTAAAAATGACCTATAATTAACTCCTAAAAGCTACCAAAAAGTTCCTAAATCAAATGGCATGAATGCCTTCTTAACACTTAGGTTATGCGACATATAAACACATGCATCAACCTAGGATCTAGGTGACATGGAAAAATAGCAAAAAGCCTTTAAAAATTATGAAATTAAATCCATGGAATGATATAGTGATTATCTCACATGGTCCAAAAGTATTCCACAAAATTATGCACCAAAGTGCCAAAACAATTCCTTGATTAACAAGGTAACAAAGCATGGTTATCGAAAAACAACTCCACAAAGTGGATCAAAAAGGGCACTAAAAATTATGAAAAAAATGCCTAATGAGCATCAAAATGTCACAAATTACAGTGATTAATCACATACAAAAAATAGGTTTCACACCTATGGGAAAAAATCATTTTCGGTCCCTTATGTCAAAACACTTCTTTTTGGGACAGCTTGTGATCTAAAACCCAAATTAATTATTAAAACCACCCAAATCTGGAAACAAAAATTATGACAAATTAATTAAGAGGATGAGGATCACTCATGAATTTTTCCAGAATTTTATCTCACCTAAAACTATTTTTAATAATTGCGACGAAACAGGCAAAAAAGTGGATTTTAAGGGAAAGTGAAAGGAATCGAATTCTCTAATCCGTAACCTAATACCTAAGCTCCGAAATCGACACAAACCAACATACATCACAAATATATCCAATGCCTCAGGTGGGAGGGCTCAATATGCACCTTAAGTTACATGATCCTAAACCGCATACGACTAAAATGATGCTTAAAGGCCGAAAAACTCGAAATCACTTACTTGAATGACGTGCCGATTCTTCACATAAAAGAATTCCGAAAAAACCTTAAGCAAGGTCTTGTAGTCTCCTATGAGCAAAATAAATGCCCATCTTCCATAATTACTTTGTGAAGCTTTGGCCATAATCGAAGTCGATCCAATATCGATAAAAAAAACACTAATGAACCATTTAATCCAAAATTAATTCTCAATAATAATAAGATTATGACTAAAATCCTAATTAAAATTGTCAAATAATTAACCAAGATATTGATTAACCAAAATTAATTACAAGAAAAAAAAACGCAATTAACAAAAAAAAAAAACTAATTAACAATTTCTAAAAAAAACTAAATAAAGATGAAGGAAACCGAGAGGTGTAGTCAAAATCAAGAAGTAACCAATAGTAAAAATGGCCCCCAAGGCCCAATTTCCTTCTGCATAGGCGTATATGGGGGTGCCGAAAAGAATTTGGATGGTGCGGATAACAGGAACATGAGGAAGGCCCAATTCAGCTTGGATCTTTGCAAGTGGAGTATGTGTAGCACTTGGTGAGGTGTAAAGAGGAATCCATGGCCTGAGCACAAAGAGCCCAATCCAAGTCCTTATGAATTTTGACCTAAAAATGCAAAAATGAAAACTATGAAAACTTCAACTCAGATCGTCGTGTCCCATGTTCAGCCGCAAGGAGCTTCTTCTCCATCGAAGTTCTTCTCGCGATATCATCTCCTCCGATCCATGACCTTGTCGGTTTCTACTCCTAACTTCTCAAAAGAAAACCCTTCCGTCTCTTCCTCTAACGCATCGCCGGTAACATCTCCGCCACCATCCCTTCTTCGGACAACACCGTTCGCCGGCTTCTCGCTCTAAACCCTCACCGTCCAATAACAGGGTGCACCTTCCGCTACCATAGCTTCGCTCTTCGTTACCATGGCTTCATCAATTGCCTTCGTCTCGGTATCCCAAAACCACTACCTCAACTCATTCTGGTCCGCGACTCAGATCGTGAAGACTCTCAAGAACTCACAAACATAATTAAGGAAATCCCAACGAATCGGAATCTTTCCGATGACCTTTGCGACGAGAAGGGCATCGCCGATCGCTCGAGCTCGGATCCAACTGCTCCCACGCAGTATTTCTTCCTTAAACCCTCGATTTCTTCTTCTTTTATTTCTGACTTGCGATTTCATGTCATATATGAAATCTTGCGTGAATTGATGTGAACCTTGTTGAAGGTTGTTGCAGGTGAATGATGACGAAGATTATCGAAGGAGTTTCAAAGATGATCCGTGACGTTGATGATGAGGATCGTGATGTTGACGAAGGTCTTGGTTGCTGCGAGATGACGACGGTTTGATAAAGGTGATGAAAACGCCTCAGGTACGACACCGATTCTCCTTCTCCTCCTTCAACGCGTTTTGCTTCTGAAATTGTGTTATGGTCGATTATCTTCGCTTCTTCTTTACTACTCTGAATATGCAATTGTTGTTGTATTGGATTTGCGATTGTGATGGTGAGAGTGGAATGAATGAAATTCTGAAGTTTCTTCTTGTTATTGATGATACTTGTAGGTTTGTTCTTGAAGAAGTTTGATGGAGATGATTCTCAAGATTGGTTGAGGTTGATCGGTGATGATGGAGATTCTGAGATGTGGATTTCGTTGAAGGTCACAGGAGCTGAAGAAGAATATTGAGATTGGTGAAGTGAAGAAAGAGAATGGTAGGTGTTGAAGTCTGTTATTTCTGTTGATTTTTTTTTGAGATTGGAGTTGGCTGCTGATAATTATGGAAGAGATTATTGATGAAGGAGATTGAAGTTTGTTGGAGAGAGCTTGGAGAAGAGATGAAGATTCAGATTGTGAAGTTTGTGAGAATGGTGAATCGAAGAAGAAGCCTCATGGAATGAAGCTGGTTCTGATTTATAGACGATCCCAGATGAAACTTCCAGAAGAAAAATCGGTTAGGTATTTGTTATTTCTGTTATGCAATTCTGATTTTTTTTTTGTTTCATATCTGTTATGGACTGATTTTGTATTGATCTCCTCTATTGAATTGCCACTGAATTTTCCGTGTCATCAAACTCTCCCGAATTTCTCCGAACTTCATTATGCTACTTGATTCTTTCTTGTGTGCATGGCCCGTGTTGATGATGATTGAGGAACCGATGTCGTCGATGACATGACGATCATTATTGGTGAATTTCGTAGAAGATTTTTCTGAAGGTTGAGGATTAATCACAATGAAGATTAATTGTGTCGAGTGAAGAGAGATTTTTGCAAATTTTTCCAGTTGAAGATTCTTGGAATGATGAAGATGATTTGCTTTGATGATTTCGGTGATTCAGGCTTTGGGTGATCTTGGTGATCCAGCCATGGTGTTCTGTGCTTTCTTTCAACTTCTTTCAGAGGAGTATGCCCCAAAATCTTGTTCCAAGACTCAGATCTTTAATAATGGATTTTCGGTGTGTACGTATACTTGTTCAAGAGAGGTTCAGTTATACTCTCTGTAACAATATTTCTGTTATTTTTCTTCTCATTGTTTTTTTTAGCCTTCTTTTTCTTTTTGCCACTGAATTCTGATAAGAAAATTGTAACTGAATCTCTTCCTCCAACTGTTTTTCTGTTCAATTATCAGTTTTTTTCGGTATATCCTTTTGCTTGAAATTCAGATAATACTGAAGTATTATAGTATTAGTTAAATGGTGGATTAAACGGATAAGAAAGAAATGGTTTAAAGGGTTCCATCATGGACACAAAAACAAATGTGATGGGTTTGAGTTTCCAAACAAAAATGAATATGTGGTAGAGATGATTTATGGCATGACTTAAATGGATCATTTATTTGGATCATTAATTTCGATGGAATTTGAATTGTGGAGTTGACAATGGATATAAATACGTAAAAAATTGTTTATGGTAACAATAAGAACCTTGGGCCTAGCAAGACTCGGGTCGAGAAAATGATATTTGAAATAGTTTTGAAAAGTTGTCTTAAGATGGATGGACGTTTGGATTTAGAATGAATAAACGGTTATGATGCGCATGTATCTCAAATCTCAAGCATTCCTCCCGACCATATCTTAACGAGTTCAATCCCTATGAAAATCTCAATCCAAAGCCAACTGTATTCTCCGCCAATCCCCGACTTCAATCAATAAGCATAATTAAATCTGAATCGCAAGCCAAAAATCAGATGATAAGCCATCAGTGCTTTGAGGACTCCTCAGAAATGTTCTTGACATGAAACCCACATATTACGATCTTAGGTTGATGAGTACTTAACAAACTCAAATATGATGAGTAGTGAAAAATCCTCTTAAGATCCCTTTTGAAGAATGACAATTTATGATGTAAAAATTCAACAAACTCAGCACAAAGCTTTCCAAATTGAAAATCCCTGACACTCGATGCCTTCGAGAAATCTTGGAGAAAAATAAATATGATGCTTTGATAGGAAGATACTCAGGATATTGAGAACTCAGCCTTTGTCCTGATCTCGAATTTAATAGCCAAACAAATCACATATGAATAGGAAGATTTCAAATCCCAAGAACATGCTTTTGATCCCATGCTTTATGAATCCATGAAATGCATTATCATGTTGTTAATGACCTAATGAGAAATGCAGATGAATGTGAAGCGAGCCAATTACGGTAAAAAGAATGAGGGCAAATTTTGAGGTATTACAACCTCCCCGCACCCTTGACGAACTCCTACACAAAGCTCAAGCTGACATTAGGTACGAGGAGAAGCAAGTCACCCATAGTGTTCAGAGCAACCTCAGTCAGGACGACACTAAAAGTTCCAAACATGAAGACCACACTGCCCCTCGACGCACCGGGAAGAAGCGCAAGCATGACAAACCATGCGAAGCCCGCAAAGGAAGGGGACCAGTCGGGGACTTCTCCGAATATACGTTGCTTACTACTCCCTGCAAGCATATCCTCGCTGAATGCATCAACTTGGAGTTCAAACAGGGTAGGGTAAGGTTCCCCAAACCAAAAACACCCAAACTCCACACTGACAAGTCCAAGTACTGCCGCTTCCACAGAAGCCACGTGCACGTAACTGAGGATTGTGTCCACCTAAAATACGCAATTGAGATTCTGATCAATGAAGGCCACCTCAAGCAATACACTAAAGGAAGTGATACTTCATAACACGAGGACAAGACTACAAAGAGAAGCCGCTAGGACACCCCCTCCGACGGGTCTCCCTTCTAGGTAGCCCTATGCATATCACATCCTGAAGATTTCCACCTCCCCGATGTCAATATAGGAGGATAACTAGCTGCACACAGCCCGTGGGACAACATCCCAGCGGCCTTGGTTATCTCCAAAGGCGGGATAAACAACGAGAACGCTGCCATATCCGGAAACGGAAGTTCGACGAGCTCCTACTGACCACGCCTGATCAACTGGCAATATTGACCAGATCTCAGGGAAAATCTAATCCCATATCCTTTTTCCTCAAGGAGCTACCATGCGGTTCTCCCAACTCAAGCATCCCCTTATCGATAAGGGCAAAAATGGCGTGTTTCAACGTATGACGCATTCTGGTCGACCAAGGAAGCTCTGTGGATATCATGTACACCCACCTATTCAAGACCCTCAATCTGGACAACTCAAATTTGTCCCCGTATGTTGGGTCCGACCTTCAGGGATTCAACGGGGCTACCACAAGGCCATGGGGGTACGTCGAGCTCCTCGTTCAGTTCGAAGAGAATGAGATTGCCAGGGAAGTTAAAGTCCAATTTCTGGTGATCAGATGCCCTTTGACGTACAATTATATTCTTAGTCGGCCTACCCTGCGCGAGCTGACTGCAGTGCCATCCAACATCCACTTGAAAATGAAGTACTACACAAAACTAGGTCACATAGTTACAATTCACGGGGACATTGAGGCAGCTCGACGATGTTACGATGCAATAATTAAAGGACATGCCATAATCAACACCTCCAAGGGCAACAAGAAACCAAGAGCTGAAGAACAACCACTTTCCATGCGAGTCAATTCCATCAACCTCGATAGTCATCTCAGTGAGGACGACACTGAAGCCCATGGTCCTACCAACGGACAGGCTCCAACTCACCCAATACGCCCAATACCCGACGGAGAGTTCGAGCTCATCCCTCTGGGAAACGACCCCGACAGAACTGTGAAGATAGGTATTGGCTTGCTTTCGGCGAACAGAGAGAAGCTCGCAACCTGCCTCAAGGAGAAAACATACCTATTTCATGGAGCGCTGCTGAGATGCTCGACCTGGACCCCGAGGTCGCCTGTCATCAACTAACCATATATCCGGCCATTAGGCCCATAGCGCAACGTAGGCGTAAGCAGTCTCCCGGGAAAGCGGAGGTTGCCGAGGAAGCTGTAAAAGACCTCTTAGAGGCAAATTTTGTTTCTGAAGCCCTGTACACAACCTGACTCTCTAATGTAGTCTTTGTTAAGAAAAATAATGGAAAATGACGAATGAGTGTTGATTATACCGATCTCAATAGGTCGTATCCCAAAGATGTTTTCCCTTTACCTAACATAGATAAATTGGTAGATAACTCTACAGGTTTTAAATTTTTTTCCCTTCATGGACGCGTACAATGGATACAACCAAATCCCTATGTCAAATACATATAAACGGCACACGGCCTTCATGACCCCGACGGGAAATTACTACTACAATGTTATGCCTTTCAGGATGAAGAACACCAAGGCTACGTACCAACGCATGATGAACAAGGTCTTCTGGGGAGAGATCAGAGACATGCTCGAGGTCTACATGGACGGCATGATCGTAAAATCACACGAGGAGCTCGACCATTCCCAACATCTCCGAAAGGTCTTCGAGCAAGCAAGGAGGTACAAAATGAGGTTCAACCCAGAAAGAGCACCTTCGACATACGAGCAGGGAAATTCCTCAACTTCTACCTCATCGAATGAGGGATTAAAGCCAACCCCGAAAAATGTCGAGCGTTTTTGGAATTCCCAACCCCAAATTCGAAGAAATATATTCAGTTGCTCAATGGGATGCTCACCTCAATATCTCGCTTCGTCGCTAAATCCGTGTAACACACGCTTCCTTTCTTCAAGCTACTACGAAAAGAAGCCACCTTCGAGTGGACCGAGGAGTGTGAGCAATCATTGCTCCACCTCAAGAGAGATCTCTCTGAACCACCAATGCTATCACGATCTCAGTAAAAGGAAACATTATACTTGTACTTGTCCGTGGCCACTGAGGTGGTCAGTCCAACCCTCATCCGTGAAACGAGTGACGAGAAGAAACCTATCTATTTTATAAGAAAAGCCCTTCATGGCCTCGAGCACAGATACCAGCAGATTAAAAAGGTCGCCTTGGCCCTGATAAACGCAACAAAGAGATTGAGACATTACTTCCACGCCCATAAAATCAAAGTCCGAAGAAATCATACCATAAAACAACTAATCGGACAATCGGATATGGCCGGCAGGATGTTAAAATGGTCATTGGAACTATCAAAATTCGACATCTAATACGAGAGCAGGAAGGCCTTAAAGGCACAAGTCTTGGCCGACTTCGTCATCGAGATGACTTATAACCCGACCCCAGCAAGTGGCACCCACAAATGGACGATCTTTGTCGATGACGCCTCCAACTCGACAGGAAGCGGCGGATGTATCATCCTCGAAAACGAAGACGACATCCTAATTGAGGTATCACTAGCGTTGGCCTTCCCGAACTTGAACAACTAGGCTGAATACGAAGCGTTCCTAGAGGGCTTACGATTGTCAGAAGACCTAGGGGCAAAATAAGTAAAAATCTCCACCGACTCTCAGCTCGTAGCGTCCCAAATACAGGGAGAATATCAGGTCAAAAACAAAAATCTCATTGAGTACTTAGCCCTTGTCAAAGACAAATTGGAAAAGTTCGATTCTTGGGAGGTCCAGCACGTCCCACACGAGCACAACACGTGATCAGACGTTTTGTCTAAACTGGCGAGCACATGGAAGAAAGGCGGAAACAAATACGTGATCCAAGAGATCCTCCCACGACCAAGCATCGAGAAACCTTCTCTATCGCTCGAAGTGAACGCCATCGGTGACACTCATTGTTGGATAACTCCCATCCATAATTACCTTACAAAGGACGAACTTCCACCTGACCCAAACGAGGCGTCCGCGACCAAGAGAACGGCGTGTTCCTACACCCTCGTCAAAGGAAAACTCTACCGACGAGACTTCTCCATCCCACTACTAAAATGCATTGAGGAAGAAAAGATCCCTGATATTCTGGGAGAAATTCACTGAGGGATTAACGCTCAGCATCTCGGTGGAAAATCCTTGGCGCGTAAAGCACTATGAGCAAGCTACTATTGGTCGACGATGCAACACAATGCAAAAGAGCACATAAATAGATGTGACAGGTGTCAAAGACACGTAGACATGCACCTCGCTCCTCCTAATGAGCTGAAGACACTTTCCTCCCTATGGCCCTTCACTTGGTGGGGAATGGACATCCTAGGGTCGTTTGTGATCGGCTCCTACCAGAATAAATACCTTATCGTCGACTACTTCACAAAGTGGATCGAGGCCGAAGCCCACACCAAAATCACAACATAAAATATACTCAGTTTCTTCAAGATAAATATCCTCGCCCTCTTCGGCATACCCCAAGTCCTTGTCACTTACAACGAAACGCAGTTCACAGACAGAAGGTTCCAAGATTTCGTCGCCAATCTGGGCACAAAGCAACATTTCACGTCCGTCGAACATCCCCATACGAATGACCAAGTGGAGGCAGCCAACAGGGTAATCTTACGGGGACTAAAGCGCATATTGGGTGAACCGAAGAAAGCTTGGGTCGAGGAGCTACATATCATACTCTGGGCCTACCGTACGACCCCACATTCAATGAAAGTGGAGACTCCATTCCGACTAACCTATGGGACCGATAGAAATTCAAGAACCCTCAAGGAGAATGGAAGCACCCCTCGACGAGGAGCTGAACGACAAATCCATGCGAGTAGAGCTCGACCTCGTCGAGGAAATTTGATCCGAAGCAGTCCTCCGGGAAGTATCGCTAAAACAAAAGGTGGATCTACGCCACGACACAAAAGTTATTAAAAGAGAATTCCAAGTTGGAAGCCTCGTCCTCCGGTGAAATAAAAAAACCCGCGAGAAGGCAAGCTTGCCGCAAACTGGGAAGACCCGTATCGAGTCCGGGACAAGACAGACAACAGGGCATACTACCTAGAAAACCTACAAGGAGAAGAACTTGCTCGACCCTAGAATGTTGAAAAAATTAAGTAATATTATAGCTAGACAACAGTGCGACCACGTGAGTATGGAAGGTACGACCATGATTCTCCATTTTTAATCAAAGGGAAGGCCGACACCCCTGGGAGACGGGCACGACCTTCCTCGACATAGGATACTTCAAACGAACTCCATTATTGTAGTACCACATCGGCAGGATGCCCAGCTCGCGATGGGAAAGCCCAAGCCACATGATCAAGACCTCGATTGTGTCCCTAATCCCGTTTATCCGCATACGTAAAACCCGCCACCTTGCCGGTTCCCTAAACCGACAAGCCCATACAGTCGAGCAACAAGTTCACATTTCACAGTTTAAGTTCAAAAACACTTAAGAAAATAAAATCAAAATAAAATGGTTTCATTACATAAACCGACCAAAAGCTGGCCGGTACAAAGTACAAGAAAAAGGGGACTATGCCCAAAATATAAAGTGGCACGTAGGCCAAAAAGACGAGTGGCACGCATACCAACAAAAATTATGGCGCACAGACCAGCCGTATTCATTAACCTCACCCTCCTCCTCGTCATCTAGGCCAACGAACGGGCAAACGATTTCCCCGTCAGCCACGTCATAATTGAAGGCAGTCCCCGCAGTCACTAGCCAGGGGTTGACAATCTTGAGTTGATCAGTGGCATTATCAAAACCCAGTTTGAGAGTTTCCATGCAGTCTTTCTCAAGCTGTCTTATTCGAGCAATCAGATCCCCCCCGACTTTGCATGGCCTGATCCTCCTTGTTTTCTTACTTGGTTGGGAGGACCAACTTTTCCAGCTCCTCGACCCTCGAACAGAGGCGCTTGTTCTCCACGACGACTTCATCGAACTCGACCTCTTTGTATTTCAGCTTCTTGTTCTCATCTACAAGGCCATCCCGCCTATGTTTGACCTCCCCTAGCTTGAACATAAGCCCTTCATGGAGTTTATACTTCTCCATATAGTCGAAGAAGTCGTAGGAAAGCTGGTCCCTCTTGATCTTGGCCACCTGAAGCGCCTCTTCCGCGACTCTCAACTCCGACAACAGTCAGGTATTGTCGGACAGGACCAAGACTGTCTCTATGATCCTAATCACTGCAGTGATGTCCTGGGACAAGTTCGACCTACTGGTCATACTGCCCAGGTCGAGGATGGCCTTGGCCTCAGCATTTGCTACTCCAATAAAACCTTCGCCACTGAAACATTCTCGCTCGAGATGGAAAAAGGGCAGGAGATAAGTTCCTCGATTCTTCGATTAACCGTCGTTCGTTGCGGCAGCCTAGCTCAACGACCCTTCAGCATGTTGACGTTTATGAGGAGGCGAATCACGCACGACAACTGTACTTTCGGGCGTCGCTGCGACATGTGGAGAGTTTGGAGGAGGAATGGGAGTCCCAAATCCATTTCCCGCTTCTTCAGTGGCCACCTGATGGACACGACTCTTGCCCGCCTTCTTTGGAGGTTTGGCCGCACCTTTGTTGGCCAACTTCAAAACGCGATCTTTGAGGTTAGGCATGGTAGTTGCAAAAAGGAAACAACAGGTTAGCTAGAAGAATAAAAACAAAAAGGCAAAAAGAGGTGAGCATAAACCACCTAAAATTCAGAGAGCCTCCTCGTCCGATTTGCATTCGAGCACGACCTTGGTATTAATCAACCGAACCTCAAAGAGAGGCAGCCCAACATCATCCAAAATTAGGTTATCCATCCGGTCGATACACATTGAGAGAGTAAAACTTTGGATGTAGGCCACCAATTTTTCGTAGGCCAATGTGTCCTCGGGCCTCAAATGTTCAACCTTCACGCAGTAATGGTCAGTCGACCATCTAAAACGATTCGGTTGCCACTCAAGAGGGATCCTCTAAACAAGGGGCTCCACACCTTGGACATCCCGCTGCATACTATAGACACTATCCAAAGCACGCGAGGTAATGGGCTTCACCGTGTACCACATGTCCTTAATGTTCCGGGCAGAGTCATGGTAGGTCTTGAAGAGCCTCCTCAACTGTTTGAAGGAAACCCAGCTATGACGTCCATGTGCGCCCGACCACTGCAGATGAAAGAATCGAAATAAGAGGGGAAAGGTACAACCGAATTAGAGATGTTGACACACCAGTTCAAACGCCTGAACGAACGCGATGGCATTTGGGTGGAGATGAGAAGGAGCCATGTCGAGTCTCCCAAAAATGCCCGCCTATAAACCGGATAAGTAAAGACGGATCCCTGCCTCCCTGAAAGTAAACTCATACATGGGGATCTGTTTTCCCTGAAAAGCGAAGCAGATCCGTTGCTCGAGAAGAGGAGCGTAGCACTCCCAATTGTGAGGCTTGTCCGGGCCTAGATCCTCCAGGATTGTATGGGCAGTGCAGTGGTCTTGGACAAAATATGAGCCCGTCTCTAACGGCTCTTCAGCGACCCAAGATAGATCCTCGCCCCCTGAGGTGGTTGGAGCACTCCTTTCAACGTGATGTTCTTGCTCGTCCACATCTTTTTCGTTCACTTTTATGTCGATGTCCTCCATGGGGACATCTTCAGTTATTTGGTCCATGTTACCTGAAAAGAAGAGGAAATTGGTGAATTCGACGTTGCATCAAATTCACCCTTCCACCGTAGTTCAAGTGAAAGGGTGAGGGTTAAAGCATATGGGGAGATGCCTAACATAATCATCTTAACCCAACGGATGCTCAAGACGTTCATCTAAAGACGCTCGAGACGTTCATCTAAAGATGCTCGGGACATTCAAGGAAGACCCTAAAGGTTCTCGGGACATTCAAAAGATGCCCGGGAAATTCAAAGAAAATATCTACGATTGCCCACACATTCATGACAAACTCAAGATGTGCCTGGGAGATTCATCAGAAATCTCCTTTAAAAACCCAAGGAAAAGGCCTACTCTCCTACTCCGGTGACTAAACCACCGTACCAACTAACAAATTAAAGCTAATCTACAAGAAATGTAAGAAAATGCCGTACCTGACATATTTTCCGATGAAGCAACGGTACAGCGACAACGACGACAGTGGTGGTTCCGGTGAGAGAAAAGTGTACGTCCGGTGATCTTGAGAGGAGAAGTGAAAAGTGTAAAAAGAAGAAGTGGTCCCCCAATATTCTTATATAGACGTTGCATGGGAGGTTACGCCTAAGCAATCATTTCCTAGGCTGCCTAGAATCCCAAGGCCAGTAGGCATTTAATGCACCGTCACACAAAAAACGAAACGATGCACATTAAATGCCATTCAAGAGAGAGAGAGAGAGACGACGAAAAGGAAAGACACGTCATTCTTGGAAATTTCAAGAGGCATCGGGCATACCTATCGTTGATACCTCGAAAAACATGTACCCGTCCTTGACTTACTATGAATATTTGTGGGTCATTCGAGCAGGCAATTCTCCCCGACAAAGAGGAGTTCCCACATGGTCACTAAGGAGTGCCCAAGGGGTCACACTAACATTGGCTTTAGACGTACTTCAACACCTTCACTTGCGTCCTCGATGCTACAAAAGACTAGACCCCTTAGCATCCTCAAACTTAAAACACAAAGGAAGCATCAGACACGCTTCCACTCGGATTAGCATCTCTTCCCGACACTCTAAAACTTAAAGCTTTGTGAACGTCACCAGACATAGGTCGACGAATATACTCGACATCGACTGATTGTGCCCGACACGCTCTCTCTTAAGTCATCACTCCCCTCCGGAGTTGCGACTTGGGGGTCTTCTGTTATGGACTGGGCTAACACAGTATGCGTCGGACAAAGACCTAATCTGTCGGGCACGACCCATGGCCCAATATAGAGATGTGGAGAGAGCGTCTCCCCCACGTGATCCATGTAACCCAACTACCCACTCATCTCTTAATATATAAGGGACAGTTGGACCACGGGCTAGGTCTTACTTGCTCCTACGCATTTCTTGGTAGTTCTTCCTTGGGCCTAGTTGATCCAGCCCATAAAAGAACCTTGGCCCAACGCTAGGGGAACACTATAAATACCCTCTTCCATCAGAGGGTCATGTATTATGAATCTTAATCTCTTCTACCTTTCTTTACTTGCATTCTTACTTTGTCATTGAAGCGAATTGCAGGTACACCCCCAGTCTCTCATCAAAACTGCTCATCACTTGAAGGTTCCTTCTGATCAGGTCAGATCAAATAATAATAATAATAATAATAATAATAATAAATTGTATCCTCTTTAAATTATGTTATAGCACTTCTAATTTACAAAATAAACACTCTTTTGATGATCCAAATAAACTTCTAGTTCAATATTTCTAAACAAATGCAGTGAAATAAAATTGCGTGAAATATAGTGGAGCGTAATTGAATAAAAAATGGTTTTTTCTTTGTATTTTTGAATATTGGTTTTGTAAAACCATTTTTCAAAATATTACAAGTTTTTCAATAATCATTTTTTCTAAATTGGAAGACTAATTTTGACATCGTAAAACATAAATATCTTGGAATTAACTCAAAACCTATGAGAATTCCGACTCTTTCTTTATGAATAAGAAAGGTTCTTGCGGAACAGTTAGCAAAGAAGAAGAACAAATATGAAGTAGAAAAGAATTAAGGTTCTAAGAGAATTTGGAGAGAAAGTTTTGCTACCCACAAACTGTGGGATTTTCTTTCTATTCACTTGCAACTATAAACCGTGAATTACAATGTGTTGGAATAATTTGATTAAAAGAGTGATACTCCCTATTTATAGAGTTAGGTTTACTTGCACCTCAAGCTAAAAGCCCAAAACTATAAAAGCCCAAAATATCTTTTTTGGAACTAAATCAAATCTAGATTTAAAACTAAATTAAATCTAATCTAAATCAAATATGACATAATGAATTATACTTTCAACACACCACCCAATTCATTGTGTCTAAGCTATCTACATTCATTATAACTCTTAGTCTTCTGAATACTTCAACTTGCACTCCCTTCGTCATGATATCTGCAATCTGATTCTCAGTTCTGCGGTGTTCCAAGTTCATCTTCCCTTTTGCTACATGCTCTTGAAGATAATGGAACCTCATTTTGATGTGTTTTCTTTGACTATGCGTTATCAGATTCTTCGCCAGATTAATAGCTGACATGTCATCGATCTTCATAGTAATTGCTCCATGATTCTTCGCTGTAATCTCTTCGACGAGATTCACCATCCATGTTGCATGACATGCATAAAGAGAAGCAACTATGTACTCTGCTTCACATGATGACAATACCATTACTGGCTCCTTTCTCGAACTCCAAGAAATTGATGCACCGCCTAATATAAACACATATCAAGTTATGGATTTTCGATCCTCAACATCACTGTACCAACTCGAGTCGGTGTATCCCACTATCTTGCATTCTTTTCCTTTATCAGTTGCAGGAAACAAAATACCATAGTTGAAAGTTCCTTTTAGATACCTTAGTATCCTCTTCGCCGCTACAAGGCGTGATACCTTTGGCTTCTGCGTGAATTTACTCACCATACCAACACTGTATGTTAAGTTAGGCCTTGTGCGATAAAGGTATCTTAGTGACCTAATAAGTCTTCTATATTTGGTTGGGTCGACATTATCTTCATCTGAATCTTTCGACAATTGTAATCCGAGCTCAGTTGGAGTCGAAGTTGGGTTGCAATCTTACATCTCAAATCTCTTCAGTATTTGTCCTGCATATCTTCTTTGATGCATCATCAAACCTCTATCACTCTTGTAGGATTCGATGCCAAGGAAATATGATATTTCCCAAGTCTGACATTTCAAACTCCTCGCTCAGGTCATGTTTGAAATCTTCGATCTCCTTCTTGCAACTTCCTGTTATCAACATATCATCAACATAGAGACATAGTATAAGCAAGTCACTCTTGCTTCTCCTTACATATACTCCATGCTCAGTTGTTCACTTCACAAATTTTGTCTCCCTTAGAAAGCCATTTATCTTCTTTTCCAAGCTCTTGGAGCTTGCTTAAGTCCATATAAGGCTTTATGTAGCCTGTACACTTTTCTTTCTTCACCTAGTTTCAAAAACACAACTGGTTGTGCAATATAAACTTCTTCGTCTAAGGGGCCATTGAGGAATGCACATTTCACATCCATCTGACATGTGTGCCAATTATTCATATTCACTAGCCCAATAATCAACCTGATTGTTTCTATTCTAGCAACATTTGCAAATACTTCACTAAAGTTGATTCCTTCTTTATGAAGAAACCCTTTTAACACAAGTCTCACCTTGTTTCGAATCACTTCTCCTTTGGGATTCAGCTTCACCTTTTATACCCACTTGACATCAATTTCCTTCTTCCCTTGAAGCAATTCGACAAGTGACCAAATATTTCCTCCTCATTCATTGCTTTCACCCACTTCAAATCTTTCAATGCCTCAGTTACATTGACAGGTTTGACATCTACATAAAAAGTATAGTGTACTAGCTCACCTTCTTCATCGACCACATCATCTGATCTAATCACACATTCTTGCAACCTTGTAGGCATGTGTCTTTTTTATTTGAGGTCTGCTTGGGCCTATTTCACCTCTAACATCTTCTCGTGAACGTCTCTTTCGACTTCACTAGCTGGTTCTTCACATAAGCTTCCAACTGAATCTTTCTTGACATTTTTAGTCCAATCCCATTCTTTAAGCTCATATATGATCATGTCCATGCTAATCACTACTTGCCTGTTCACTGGGTCGAACAACTTGTAACCTCCAGTCGAATGATATCCTATCAGAATCATTTGACTAGACTTGTCATCAAGCTTTCTTCTCAACTGATATGACACATGTCTATGTGCTATAGATCCAAATACCTTCAGATGACTCAAGCTTGGCTTGACACCAGACCAACATTCTTCTGGCGTAATTCCTTCCAGCTTCTTTGTCGGACAACTGTTCAAAATATATGTTGCAGTCGACACAACTTCTCCCCATAGTTCTTTGGGTATATTATTTTCATTCAACATACTTCTCACCATGTTCATGATGGTTTGATTCTTCCTTTATGCAATTCTATTCTACCATACAGTGTAGGGTGGCACCACCTCATGCATAATCCCTTCTTTTACACATAATGCATCAAAATATTTCGGCACATACTCTCCACCACCATCAGTCCTCAAATTCTTGAGCTTTCGACCCCAATATCTTTCGACCATAGATTTAAACTTGACAAAACCTTGATCACTTCACTTTTCTTCTTGATCAGGTAAGTCCATAATTTTTTGACTGAAATCATCTATGAAACTTACAAAGTATCTGTTACCTCCAATCGAATCCACCTGGATAGGACCACATACATCATAATATATGACTTCAAGAATTGCCTTCGACCTGCTTCCTGCATCCTTGCTGAAGTTATTCTTGTGTTTTTTCGACTGAACACATTCTTCACACACTTTGTTTGGGATGTCGATTTCTGTAAATCCCGAAACCATATTTCTTCTCTTAAAATCTCTGATGTCTTTGAAATTGAGTTGGCCAAGTCTATAGTGCCACATCTATTCATCTCTGTTGGCTTCAATTGCAAGGCATTTATGCTCCATCACATTTAGTTTGATCTTGAAGGTTCTATTCTGAGACATTGGAGCCTTCAAGATTAACCTACCACTCACGTCGAGAACTCTCATCATCTTATCTTTGATCGACACCTTGTAGTTCTATTCGACCAACTGTCCTATACTGAGCAAATTGCTTTTCATTCCTGTTATGTACAACACATTGGAAATTAATGACCTCTTGCCATCTTTCCTCATAATTAGAACGTCACCAATACCTTCAACTGTTAGAGTATTGTCATTTGCAAATTTCACCATGTTCTTTATCAAAGGCTTCATTTTGACAAACCAATCTTTCCTACCAGTCATGTGTGATGAACATCCTGATTCCAAGTACCATTGATCTTGGAATTTCTCTTCATCTCTTGTTGTGACAATCAACATCATCTCTTCTTCATGTTTCTCCATCTTTGCATCAGCTTCTTGATTCTTTTTATTTTCTGGACAATCACTAAAATAATGACCATACTTCTGACAGTTGTATCACTGAATGCAAATCTTGTCTGACTTTCGACCATCACCCATTCCTCTACTCGTAACACCGCCTTTTTGGTTTCCTTGGTTCCAGGGTTTTTTCTGATTCGACCAGACTCCTTCTTGCTGATTTAGACCAATCGAATTATTGTATCCTCCTCTGCCTTTATTGTCGAACACCTTTCCTTTGCCTTTCTTATCTCTAATTGATTGGGCCTATAGAGCCACATCACTCTTCGACTTGCCTACTGTTCTTTCATCCATTCTTTGTTCATGAGATTCAAGCATCCCTTGAAGCTCTTCTTTAGTCACTTTCGACAAACTTTCGATTCTTCCATGGTTACTACCACGTGGTCGAACTTCGGAGCCAACAATCTCATAATTTTTGAGACAACTACTTTCATCGTCAACACTTCTCCACATACTTTGATTTGATTCACAAGTTTCATAACTCTTGTGAAAAAATCTGTTATGCTTTCATTGTTTTCCATCTGAAGAAATTCATAAGCCCTTTTGTGAGTTTGTAACTTCACTTCTTTCACCTTCTCTGCACCTCCATACGACTTCTCCAGAATTTTCCACGCATCCTTTGTTGATTCTGCATCACTAACCTTCTCAAAGTTATATGGATCAACACATTGTTGGATTATAAAGAGAGATTTATAATATTTCTTCTTCAATTCTTTGTATGCAGTATTTTCTTGATTCATTGTGTTCTATGCAAACTTTGTTACTCCTTCCTTCACAAGATCCCATAAATCTTGATAAAAAAAAAACAACTTTAATCTGCTTGCACCAATTCTCATAATTATCTATCTTGAGAATTGGAAGGTTTGCTGGAAAGTGTCCATTCGGATGATTCATCACCATCACTTTTGCTTCCCGTGGATCGTTCAAACCAGGCTCTGATACCAGATGTTGGAATTAACTCAAAACCTATGAGAATTATAACCCTTTCTTTATGAACAAGAAAGGTTCTTGCGGAACAATTAACAAAGAAGAAGAAGAAGAAATATGAAGTAGAAAAGAATTAAGGTTCTAAGAGAATTTGGAGAGAAAGTTTTGCTACCCACAAATTGTGAGATTTTTCTTTCTATTCACTTGCAACTGCAAATCGTGAATTACAATGTGTTGGAATAATTTTATTACAAGAGGGATACTCCCTATTTATAGAATTAGGTTTGCTTGCACGTCAAGTCAAAAGCCCAAAACTATAAAAGTCAAAAATATATATTTTGGAACTAAATCAAATCTAGATTTAAAACTAAATCAAATCTAATTTAAATAAAATATGACATAATGAATTATACTTTCAACAAAATATACATTATTGAAGATCAAAACATAGTCGAAGTCACAACTTTTAAAAAAAGTTGTATCTCAAAATTAAGTGATTTTTTGAAATTTTGATATCCAATATTTTTCTTCGATAAAATGATGAAATATCTAAAATAACATTTTAAGAATAATTATTCAATCATAATTTTCATTTGAAGCTTTTATGGAAAAAGTTTCTTTGTAAAATTTTTTTTCACAAAATTATGTTATACTAAAAAATCATTTAAAAAAAAAGGCAAAACAAACTGCCCCATAAACGTTTATAACAAAATTGAATAAATTTGTTATTATGGTTAAATCAGAGGATACAAAATTGAAATATGTGATGGAACGAGATAAAATATATTATGTCATGTTTATGTTTATGTGCATTTCATTTTCCTTTTTATCAATCTAAACATTGGAGTATAAGTTTATTTCATTTCATTACCATATTTCATACATTCAAATATAGTCTAAGGTTATTTTTAGATATACAATCAAAACCAGTTATATAGTTTTAAGTTTCTTTTGGAAAGTTTGTTAAATTAAGTTTAGTTGGTCATAGGTTTCTTTTTGGAAAGTTTGTTAAATTAAGTTTAGTTGGTTAGAAAGGTTAGTTAGAAAATAACTAATTCTATAATTTGTATAAATAACTAGTAGTTAAGCTCATGTAGAGTAAAGAACACATTCAATCAATATCTTGTTTTAATACTCTCTCTCTCTCATGTTTAGTTCATTTAATATGACATCATCCATCTAAATTTGACCTCTTCTGCTCCACCTTCATTTCCATCATCTTTGATTGAAGATCAAAGCTTAATAGAAGCTTTGTCATCATTATTCTTCAAATTTTCATCTAATCTAGACCTCAAGTTCTGCAGAAATCTTCATAGAAGCTTCCATGGCAGATCTCGAAAGTTCTTGTCAAAATTCATAAAATCTGATTCAATCATCTCAAATTCAGGTATCCCAGATACGTTTGTCATGAAGTTGTCAATCAAACTTCAAGAAAACAATTTTTTCTTTAGAATCAACAAGTAGAAGATGTGATCAACTTCAATCTTTACAGGATCAAAGAATGTTGAATATTATAACTCAAATAGATAAACCTTCTATGACAAGTTACTAAAACATAAAGGTGTACATAAACAATATTGATTACAACTCAACTAGATAAACCCCTTATGCCAAGTTACTGAAACATAGAGGCATAAATAAAGATCATACAATAATCCTATTAGGGAATTAACATGAAATACATGGAACAAAACTTAACACTATAAGATCTTCAATATGAGTGCTTGCTTTCCAATGTAGGGTTGACCTCCTTATATAGCAAAGTAATTCTAGGATTTTTTTCCTTAGAAAATATATTTGAATTTGTTCAGAATTAATGCATAATTTGTTGGATATTTGATTTATTGCTTAAATATCTCCAACAAGATATGATTTGTTTTAATTTTAGTTCAAATTCAAATCTTCATTTAAACCCGAATTAAATTTCATACAACTGTCAAACAAAATCACCTAATTATATTGTTAAATCAATAAGAATAAAATCTTTAACAAAACGAAACATAATACTCCAAAATGTGTCCTTTCTGTAGCTTCATACAACTTTATCAAGTAGACCAATCTTGAATGCTTTGACACTTCTCAAAGTGGTTGTTTTGCTAAAATGCAGCCATTCCAAAAGGCCAATCCAATAGGAACAACAATATCCCCTTTGGTAAATTGTTTAAAAATAAATCTTCAATATAGATAACATTTCTTCCAAGTGACAACCAGTAGATGTACTGGATCTATAGAGCATTTCAATAGAAACAACTTTCATGTATTAGAGTTAAGCACTAGTAGCATCAGAAGTCAGATGCATTAATATTTTGATGCTTACACATAGTCCATTGGATTGCTCCAAACTAAATAAACATTCATGCAATCATTCACAAACTTAGCCATGCATGAATCTAGGATCATATAGTTAATAGTATTAAATCCTACTAACTAACATATATAAGCATGTAATCATTCACATACTTAGTCATGCACATACAATCAAATAGTAGTTAATATCAACTAATACTATTAACACAAATATATATGTTTTTTCATATACAAGGAACAAGACATGATGTCTTATCCGATGCTCTAACATGGAGCACAACATTAGTACTTACCCATAAGGTTAGTAATAAAAAATACATATTGCATAAGCAACACTACTACTCCTATTTTTTCCATAATTTGACAAAGAGTAAGGTCTTCAACCAGACACCTAGAAGTTAGCCATGCATATGTTAGTATGTTAGCATATACATAAACAAAAAAACATGAGATCATAGTATTATATAAACACATTTGTTCTGGACTGGACTGGCACAGTCCATGTCGGGCTAAGGCCATATTTGTGTGTCATAGGCCCATAAACCTGATCCAAGGGCGCCTGTTCTGGACTGGGCCGACGCAAAACGTGTCGGGCAGTCCCATTACCTAATGCATGAGGACGTGGGGAAAGCATCTCCCCTACGTGCCCCATTCAATCAACTGTCCCGTTATTTTCTCCTAGTATTATGGGACAGTTGCACCAAGGACAAGACCATACGTTAGGTCTTATCTGCTCCTACGCAATCCTTGGTAGTTCTTGCTTGGGCCTAGATAATCCAGACCATGAGAAGAATCTTGGCCCAACATTGGGGGCACACTATAAATATCCTCTTTTACTAGAGGGCCAGATATTATATTCTATTATACTCTTACCTATTTTGTATTTGCACTTCGTAAACACTTTCTCACTTTGGCATCGAAGTACCTTGCTGGTACACCCCCCAATTCACCACCGTAGTTGTTCATCACTGGAAGGTTCCTCCTAGTCAGTTCAGATCAGTGGCGCCGTCTGTGGGAAACTAAAGGTTTTCCCCGACTTTTGAAACAGAAGACCAAAACTTCACCTCGTCTCTTCAACCATCCAGCATGACCAGCGAACACGGTGACAACCTCCTCCATAGCCTAGTCAGCTACACCACCGGTGGGGGACGAATACCAACCTATCATTCATGAGTCCGAAAAAAGGGACGGACAACCTGCCAGCCCCTCCCATGAACCAGAGGCCAACGGTGTTCCCCAACCTCAGCTCGCGACTTCCTTCCAACCCATTCGATATCGGTCGAAGGAGATACCACGATAATAGCCATGGCGAACACACTCAACTATATGAACCTCATGCTATTTCAACAAGAGGAGATAATAATCGCACTAGAGACAAAGCGTCGAGCCGACTCTCCTCGGCCGAGGCCTCGCAGATCACGTAACCTCTTACCCTACAGGCGCAGGTGTGGACCTCAGTTGGAGAGACCTCAGCCAGAGGCAACCAAGAAACGCGGGTGCTCCCCTCCTTACCGGGGACCGTGCTCCCTTGAGCCCAAGAAGAACAAAGCCAGAGGGCACCCCGAACATCCAAACGGCCAGCGAAAGACATCTCCCCGTCGAGACCAAAGCCCTAGGAATGAGGACTACTCACCCCTGAGGAGCGACGAGGACGACCCTCGCTGTCCACTTTCTCGGGCCATCATGGAGACCCAAATCCCGGCGGGCATGGAGAAGCCCCCGACCTTGTGACGTACGACGGGACGACCAACCCCGACGATCATATCGACAACATCAACTATATGTTAGACTACTGCAATGACATCAGGGGAAATGTCAAATGTAGGTTGTTCTCCACGACACTTAGAAAGGGAGCCATGACATGGTACAAAAGCCTAGCCCCTAAATCTATCACATCCTAGAGAAGCATGAGATCAACATTCACGAGGCACTTCACGGCCTCTCGACGCCACCCTAAAACGGAGGCTACACTTGAAGCCATCATACATGGGAAAAATGAAACACTGCACTCTTACATCGAGCGATTCAATCAAGAGGCCGTCGAGGTGGATACGACTGTCTATATGAAGAAGTACCTATTTAAGAAGAGACTCCTCCCCGACAACGAGATCAACCGGGAAGTAGGGATCGAGCCTCCCTGCACCTTCGACGAAATCTTGCACAAAGCCCAAGCGTACATCAGGTACGAAGAAAAACAAGTCGCTCACAATGTAAGGATCAATCGTAGTCATGACGACATCAAAAACTCTAAACATGAGGACTATACTACTCCTCGCTGCACCGGAGAGAAACAGAGAGACAACAAGCCTCTCGAGGTCCGCGAAGGAAGAGGGCCAACTGGGAGCTTCTACAAATACACATTGTTTACCGCTCCCCGCAAGCACATCCTCGCCGAACGCGTCAATTCAGAATTCAAACAGGGTAGGGTATGGTTCCCCAAACTGACATCACCCAAACCCCACACCGACAAATCCAAGTACCGCCGCTTCCATAGAAGCCACGGGCACGTGACCGAAGATTGCGTTCATTTAAAAGACGCAATTGAGATACTGATCAAGGAAGGCCACCTCAAGCAGTACACCTAGAGGAACGATACACCCTGACACGAGTACCATGGTTCAAAGAGAAATCGCTAGGACACCCCGTCCGACGATTCTCCCTTTCCTGTAGCCCTTTGTGTATCCCGTCCTGAAGATTTCCACCTCCCTGACATCCACACAGAAGGATACCTTGCTGCTCATAACCCTTGGGAAAACTTCCCAACAACCTTAGTAATCTACGGGGAAGGGTGAACAATGAGAGCGCCGCAATTTTTATGAATCAGAAGTTCGACGAGCTCATGCGGACCACACCCGACCAACTAGCAACATTGACTAAGTCTCGGGGAAAATCCAACCCCATCTTCTTCTTCCTCGAGGAACTCCCTAGAGGATCACCTAACACGAGCATTCCCCTGCTGATAAGGGCAAATATGGCGTGCTTCGATGTCCATCGCATTCTGGTAGACCAAGGCAGCTCTGTGGATATCATGTAGCCCACCTGTTCAAAACCCTCATGCTTGACAAAACAAACTTGTCCCTGTATGTCAGATCCGACCTTCAGGGATTCGACAAGGATACCATAAGGCTGTGGTGATAGGTAGAGCTCCTCGTTCTGTTCGGAGAAAACGAGACAGACAGAGAAATCAAAGTCCAGTTCTTGGTGATTTAGTGCCATCCACTGTACAATTGCATTCTTGGACGACCAACCCTGGCTGAGCTGACCGTGGTTCCCTCGACGGTCCACTTGAAGAGGAAATACTATACCAAGACAAGCCTCATGGTCACAATTCACGGGGACATAGAGGCATCCTGAAGATGCTTCGATGCAGCAGTCAAAGGACAAGTCGTGATTAACACCTCTAAAGGAAACAAGAATCCCCGGGTCGGGGAGCGGCAACCTTCTCCATGAATAAATTCCATCGACCTCAAACAGTCGTCTCGGTGATGATGACACTCAAGACCAGACCCCCACCAATGGGCAGGCTCTAGCCCACCTAGTACGCCTGACCCCCGACAGTGAATTTGAGCCTGTCTCTTTAGGCTATGACCCTGACAGAAGTGTGAAGATTGGTACCGGTCTTATGTCGGTAACAAGGGAACTAATCGCAACCTGACTCAGAGAGAACGCATACCTGTTCGTGTGGAGCACTATCGAGATGCCCGGTCTCGACCACGAGGTCGCTTGCCATCAATTATCCATAGATCCAGCTATTAAGGTCGTATCGCAGCGTATGCGCAAGCAGTTTTCTGAGAAAGCAGAGGCTGTCGAGTAGGCTGTAAAAGACCTCTTAGAGGAAAATTTAATTTCTGAAGCCTAGTACACAACCTGGCTCTCTAATGTAGTCCTTGTTAAGAAAAATTAGGGTAAATGGCGAATGTGCATTGAATATACCGATCTTAATAGGGCATATCCCAAAGATGCTTTCCATTTACTTAACATTGATAAATTGGTAGACAAATATGTATGTTTTAAACTTTTGTCCTTAATGGATTCTTACAGCGGGTACAACCAAATCCCCATGTCGGAAATAGACAAGCAACACACAACCTTCATGACCCTGACGAGCAATTACTTCTACAACGTTATGCCCTTCAGGCTGAAGAACATCGGAGCTACATACCAACGCATGATGAACATAGTCTTACGAGAAGAGATCGGAGACATGCTCGAGGTCTACATGGAAGACATGATCGTAAAATACCACGAGGAGCTCGACCACGCCCAACACCTCAATAAGGTCTTCGAGCAGGAAAGAGGTCCAAAATGAGGTTCAACCCAGAGAAATGCACCTTCAGCATGCAGGCAGGAAAATTCCTCGGTATTTACCTTACTGAACGAGGAATCAAAGCCAAACTCGACAAATGTCAGGTGTTTATAGAATTCCCGACACCAAATTCAAAGAAATCCATCCAGACCCTCAACTGGATGCTCGCCTCTCTATCTCGTTTCGTCGCCAAATTCGCACAACACACACTTCCTTTCTGCAAGTTACTAAGAGAAGAAGCCACCTTAGAATGGATTGAGGAATGCGAAAAAGAATTGCTCCACCTTAAGAAGGAACTCTCCGAACCGTCGGTGCTATCACGACCACAGGAAAGAGAAACATTGTACCTATACCTGACTGTGGCTACCGAGGCAGTCAACGCGACCCTCATCCGCGAAACAACTGACGGGCAGAAACTGATTTACTTCACAAACAAGGCCTTTCAGGGCCCTAAGCTCAAATACATGCATATCGAAAAGGTTGCCTTAGCTCTGATAAGCGTAGCAAAGAGATTATGACATTACTTCCTCGCCCATACCATTATAGTCCAGACAGATCAGCCAGTAAAATAGCTGTTCAGACGGTCTGATATGGCTGGTAGGATGTTGAAATGGTCCATGGAACTGTCAGAGTTCGACTTTCAATACGAAAGCATGAAAGCCTTAAAGGTGCAGGTCCTGGCCGACTTTGTCATCGAGATGACATACCAACCAATCCCGACTAGCGGCCCATAAATGGACGATCTTTGTGGACGGGGCCTCCAGCTCAAAGGGAAGCAGCACATGTATCATCCTCGAAAACAAAGATGGCATATTGATTGAAGTATCACTGTCTTTGGCCTTCCCAACTTCTAATAACCAGTCGAAATACGAAGCATTCCTAGCAGGCCTACGACTGGCCAAGGATCTAGGGGAAAAGGAAGTAAAAATCTCCACCGATTCTCAGCTTGTAGCATCCCAGGTACGAGGAAAGTATCAGGCTAAGAACGACAACCTCATCGAGTACTTAGACCCCGTCAAAGAAAAATTAGAAAAGTTCTACTCTGGGGAAGTCCAACATGTGCTGCGCGAATAAGAAAAATTAGAAATATGCGAGCGGACGTCTTGTATAAACTGGCGAGCATAAGGAAGAAGGATGGGAACAATCAGTGATTCAAGAAATCCTCCCACGACCGAGCATCGAGAAACCCTCTGCACCACTCAACGAGAATGCCATCGATGATACCCACTGTTGGATGACCCCCATTTACAACTATCTTACGAAGGACAAACTACCTGTCGACCTAAAGGAGGCGTCCGCGACCAAAAGAAGGGCATGCTCCTACGTTCTCGTCGAAGGAAAACTCTACCGACAAGGATTCTCCACTCCACTAATAAAGTGTGTCGACAAGGAAAAGGTCCCCGACATCCTGGGAGAAATCTACGAAGGAATTAGCGCCCAACATCTCGGAGGGAAATCCCTAGCACGAAAAGCACTCTGAGCAAGTTACTATTGGACAAAGATACAGCACGACACGAAAGAACACATCAAGAAATGCGACAGATGCCAGAAACACAGGGTCATGCACCTCAATCCTCCCAATGAACTTAAGAGTCTATCATCCCCGTGGCCTTTCGCATGGTAGGGGATGGACATCTCCGAACCCTTCGTGACCGGATCTTACCAGAACAAATACCTCATTGTCGGTGTCGACTACTTCACAAAATGGATCAAGGCCGAAGCCCTAGCTAAAATAACAACACAAAACATACTCTATTTCTTAAAAATAAATATCCTCGCCCGGTTCGGCATACCCCAGGTCCTCGTCACCGACAACGGGACACAGTTCACGGACATAAGGTTCCAAGATTTCATCGCCAACCTAGGCACAAAACAACACTTCACATCCGTCGAGCATCCCCGGACTAACGACCAAGCAGAATTGGCCAACAGGGTAATCTTAAGGGGCTTGAAATGCAGACTAGGCAAAGCAAAAAGATCTTGGGTTGAAGAGTTACATAGCGTACTTTGGGCCTACCGCACAACCCCACACTCAACAACCGGGGAGACCCCATTCTGGCTAACCTAAGAAACTGAGGCGGTCATTGTTACGCCCGTATTTAATTAATTAATTTAATTAAATATTATCGCGTATTTTCCCGATTATATGTTGTTGTGTTGTTTTATCGTTTGTGTCGTTAAGTTGTTTAAGCTATTTAAGTTGTTATTATGTTGCGGGTTAAGTTGTGTTTGGGTTGTTTAATTTAATTAAGTCAAATAATAAAATAAGTGTTAATAATATAATATTAAGTTAGGTTTAGTTGTGTGGTGAGAGTAGTAAAGGCATTACACGTAAGAGGTTGCGTGAAGTAGGCATTACGCGTATGGGCAGAGTGAGTGCAGAAAAATGAAGTTTTTGACGATTCGTCCTGTTTTCGCATTCGTTTCAAGTTGAGTGGATCTTAGACTTTTAGTAAAGGTAAAATAAGTCAATTTAGTAGATTTGAAGATTAAAAATAATTAATTTAATAATTTAAATGATTAAGCCGTATTTAGTTATTTTTCATGTTGAAGTGGTATTAAGTTGTTATAAGTCGTGTTGTCCCGACCTTGGGGAAGATTATTAAGTTGCAGGTCTTTCGACCAATGTTGAATTATGTTGTTAACTTGTCAAGTTGTTAAGTTATTGTTCATATTGTTACTGTATGCCATTCATAGTTGCATACATTTTCATATTTTGAAGTTGGAGCGAATGCTCGATTCAAGTTGGCATGGATTGGCAAATAAGTTGTTGATGCCTCGATAAACTGGCAAGATTTCAAGTTGGGAGTTTAATCCAAATGGTACCACATGCATATACAAGTTAAGTCCCATTTGAGTCGCATTTTATCTATATTGTTATTGGTTGTAGGTTGAAAGTTGTATGTTGATGCTGCTTGTTGTATGAAATGGGTGATTGTACGAATTTCTGCTTATATATTGATTATCATACTCCTGGTTATGTTATTCGATATCTCACCCCTTCTATTTGAATATTTCCCTCTGTTGGTAACGTGTAGGTAATCAAGATTCGAGTACTTAGTCGTCCCAAGTCAGTATTTTTCGCTCTGATACATAACACTTCGGGGAGATGAACTCATGTTTTGTTTTGTGGATTTTATTTAGTTTATGAACTCGTTTTAGTTGTTTCATGTTGAAAACCATGTTGAAGTATTTGATGTTGAATATTTTGGAAGTTGTTTTAAAGTTGAAACATTTTTGTTGAATCCGTTGTGTAGTTTGTGAGAGATGATTATTAATGAAGCTTTGTTATTTGATTTTAAAGTTGAAAATGTGATATCCCATGTTTTGGTGAATTTTTATATAACTCTGATTTAAAACTAAAGTCAGGTAGAAATGGGGTGTTACAGCCATCCCAGTAGAAATTCGAGAACCCTTGAGGCGAATAGAAGCACCCCTAAATGAGGAGCTGAATGACAAAGCCCTACGAGCAGAACTCGACCTCGTCGAGGAAATAAGATCTGAGGTGGCTCTTCGAGAAGCATCCCTAAAATAAAAAGTGGCTATATTCCGTGATGCAAGAGTCTTCAAAAGAGAATTCCAGGTTGATAGTCTTGTTCTCCGACGGAATCAGAAGAAAACACGAGAAGGCAAGTTGGCCGCAAATTGGGAAGGCCCGTATCGAGTCTAAGCCAGGACAGATAACAAAGTATATTACCTCAAAAACCTACAAGGTGAAGAACTTGCTCGACCCTGAAACGCTAAAAAAATTAAGCAGTATTATAGCTGGATAACCCGCACGACCACGACCTGACCAGGGCAACAATGCGGCCATGAGATCTTGGAAGGTATAACCATGATCCTCCATTTCAATCAAAAGGAGGTCCTACTGCCCAGATAGATGGGAACGACCCTCCTCAACAGATGATACTTCAAACAAACTCCCTGTCGTAGTACCACGTAGGCAGGGCACCCAACTTGTGATGGGAAAGCCCAAGCCACAGGATCAGAGCCTCAATCGCGGCCCTCATCTTGTCGATCTGTGGACGTAAAACCCACAACCTTGCTGGTTCCCTAAGGCGACGAGTCCATCAAGTCGAGCAACAATAATTCAGATATACAAACAAAAATCATTTCATTTAATAAGCCGACAAAAAACTGGCCGACACAAAGGGTACAAAAGGGGGGAATACACCTTAATAATACAAACAAAGTAAACAACACACATGCCAATAAAACAACAATGGCACGCAAGACAACAAAACAACAATGACATACAAGTCCACAAAATAACAATGGCATGCAGACCAGACCTACTCATCCTCCTCGCACTCTTGCTCTTCGCCCTCGGCTGAATCCTCGACCGGGTAGACGATCTTCCCATCAACCACATCGTAGCTGAAAGCAGTCCCTTAGGCCACGAGGTCCACCTCAAGATTAACGACCTTTAGTTGCTCGACAATATTTTCAAAACCCACCTTAAAGGTTTCAACATAGTCTCTCTCAAGCTGCTGGATCCGAGAAATCAAGTCGACCTGGGTCTCCAAGGACTTATTCTCCTTACCCTTCTCAACTGCAGGGGAGACCAACCTCTCCAACTCCGCCACCCTTGAGGGTAGACGCTAGTTTTCCTCGACAACCTCCTTGAACTCAACCTCTTTGTCCTTGAGCTTTTTTTTCTCGTCCAACAGTGCGTCCCGCTCGAGCATGACTCCCCCAAATTCGATCATCAACCCCCCATGGAGCTGATACTTCTCTTTGTAGTTGAAGAAGTCGTGCGAGAGCTGCTCCTTCGTAATCGTTTCTGATTTCAGCGCCTCGTTTACGTCCTCTAGCTCAGACCGCGGGCAGGTGTTATCGGACAAGACCAAGGCCGTCTCCATATCCCTGATAACGACAACGGTGTCTTGAGATAAATTTTCCTATCTGGTCACCTTGTCCAGATCTAGGATCACCTTAACTTTAGCATTCGACACCCTGACAAAACCTTCAGCGCTGAAAAACTCCCGTTGAAGATGGCAGGAGGGAAGTATATAAGTCCCCCGCTTCTTGGACAAGTCCTCGTCAATAGCAGCACCGACCAACGCACCCTTACTGCACTAGCATTTAGTAGGAGGAGTCCCTTACTCAGAAGGCGGGCTGACAGGAATCACCATGACAGGAGAAGGAGGGGGAGGTATGGGGGTCCCCGAACCACCAGCCGCATCGTCAGCAACGACTTGGCGGATGCGGCTCTTAGCTGGCCTCTTCAAATCTTTGGATGTGCCTTTGTTCGACAACTTCAGGACACGGTCTTTGAGACTATGCATGGTGTCAGACCCTAATTTTTGACCCTAAGATTTTTCGCATATCATCTGCATTTTGCATATCAAACAAGATCGCACTGGCTTTTAGTCCTCATATGCAGTTCTCGAAGTCTTGTTGTTTTCAACTTCTTACTTTTTGGTCAAAGTCCAATTTACTTGGCATTTGTCTGTCTCTCCAGAACCTTTTCTTCACCTACTTGTCGTGTCTTCTCAGATATTACACCCTTTTATCCGATTGCCATTCTCGGATGTCCATAGTGAAGTCATCATTGATTTGATGAACTGTCCCAGACTTTTTCCCATGTCATTCAGTTCTGTTCCTGAATGTTGTGATTCACATTTTATCTGATTGCTATTCTCAGATGTTGTGATCACTTTCCTTCCGATTGCCATTCTCGGATGTCCATAGTGAAGTCATCATTGATTTGATGTACTGTCCCAGAATTTCTCCATCTCATTCAGTTCTGTTCCTGAATGTTGTGATTCACATTTTATCTGATTGCTATTCTCGGATGTTGTGATCATTTCCTTCCGATTGCCATTCTCGGATGTCCATAGTGAAGTCATCATTGATTTGATGCACTGTCCCGGACTTTTTTCCTATTTCATTCAGTTCTGTTCCTGAATGTTGTGCTTTGCATTTTATCTGATTGCCATTCTCAGATGTTGTGATCACTTGCCTTCCGATTGCTATTCTTGGATTTCCATGTTGGAGTCATCATTAAGTTGATGTGCTTTCCTGAATTTTCCCATTTCATTCAGTTCTGTTCCTGAATGTTGTGATTCACTTTTTATCTGATTGCTATTCTCAGATGTTGTGATTACCCTTTTCCGATTGCCATTCTCGGATATCCTTCTTAAAGTCAGTAATGTCATTCTTGGATGTTTACGATGTACTGTTTCGGGACTTTTCTCACTTCATTCAGTACCATTCCTGGATGTTGTGATGTTTTCTGTCCGATTGCCATTCTTGGACATTTTCACCTCGGCTGAGCCATATGTTGGTCTCTAGCATGTTGTTTTTCCCGTTGGAGTTTTATGCTCCTTATCTCCAGCGTTTATTCTTTGTCATGTGTCGTCTTGTCCCTCATGGACTTCTCTGCATTTCATTTGGTTCCAGATACATTTCATATCATCTCATAAATTTTCTCATAATATTTTCTCTGCATTTCACATATTTTCTCTGCATTTCATATACATCTCATATGCTTTCATAACAGTTTCATTTGCTTCATATCATTCCCATATCATCTTCATATCAGTTCATGTCAGTTCATTTCATTTCATTTCAGTTTTTGGCATCTTAGGATCAAAAATTGGGTTTTTTTGATATTTAAGTATCTTCCATCTTGTCGAAACGAAGATTTCAATCTTCATTATCTCTGGATTGAAGAAACTTAAATAGGGGCATCTGTCAGACTCTAATTTTTGACCCTAAGATTTTTCGCATATCATCTGCATTTTGCATATCAAACAAGATCGCACTGAATTTCGAGTTTCTCCTCAGATGAAGGGTCTATGCTTCGCAGGGGGTCACCATTATTTTTACTTCTTTGTATTTGTTTATATTTATTGACTTCTAACCAAAATACAAAAAATATGTTGCAGTGTTCTTCTTCTTCTTCTCTGTGTTGCAGGTTTGCAAAGATAAGACAGTAATTTCATTCAGATGCGTTTGTTCAGTTACAGTTAGATCCAAATGGATGTTTGACCTAATATTGGTCAAACTATCAAAAGATTGTCTCGACTGCAAATTATGGGTGCCAGTGGTTTATTTCTCAGGCGATGCGTATTCAATGATAAGGTGTGGTGAGTGCGGAATTTCTCTGGTTTATTGAATTGTGGTTTGTAAGAAGTGCGATTCAGATTGTCTTGATTGAATGGTCATCAGATCATCTGTGGATTTATTTTCCAAGAGATCGATTCAGAAGTATTTGAAAATGTTCAGAAGTTCAGAAGTCATTGGTTGTGGCTTGAATAGCAAGTGGCGAATTATTCAGCTGTTCAGTGGTTTAGTGATGGTTGTGTCCATTTTATCTGTGGCTTGTAAAAAAAATCAAGAGTCGGTTGTGGGCTTAAAATCAAAACTTCATATTCATTTCCATTATTTCACATCCAATTCATTTTCCAAATAATATCCATTATCCCCGTTTCAATAACCTTTGTTCCTTTTTTTTTTCCGATTACCCGATTCGTACTTTTTTTAGTTCGATTATCCAAATCACCTTCTTTTTAAAAAAAAGGGATTCTCGACTATTTCATTCACTATCATTGTTAATTTCCATTATTAGTTTTTTTAGCCCATAACATTTTTTTTAGCCCATAAGATAATATTCTTGTCTTTCCAATTATAAGAAAAAAATCATATTAATAGGCCCATTGACCCGTTTCTAAAAAAAATTGATTAAAAAAATTTACAACAAAAAATGTCCCAGCCGAAGCTTCTCCAAAGCCATCCACATATTTACATCAACACATTTTCTTATTTGAATTTTCTTTTCAGCTTCAATTCAGCCTACTTGCTACATCAGTTCACAAGCCGTACACAACTCCAAAGCCAAAGCAGTTTCGCAATCCGTACGCACTAGCCAATGCATCCAAGCCTTCACGCGTCAACAACAAGTATCAGCCGTTCAAGCCAGCAACACATACAAAAACTTCAAGCCGCATACAACATCAAACTCCGCAAGAACACTTCAGCACACATGAATTACTTCACAAGCTCAAGCCGTATTTCACATCACCAACAGCCACTTCGCAAGCCCAGTACAACAACACGTCGTCACGCTCAACACAACATCCAAGCCAATACTCCAAGGCCCCACACATCAATTTCGCCCAGCCTTCCGTACGTATACCTCACATCAAGCCAAAGCTACTACACACTTCCAGCCATCAAAACGCACATGGACTGAGCATAAAACGCAGCAAGCAAGTTAATGAAACGCATCACAGAACAAACACAAAAAAAGCTGAAGCAGAACACGCGTTCGCCATGATTCAAAACGCAGCAGGGCAAATCAAAACGGCAATCCCAAATTCATTTCAAAATCTCACCCTTTCCCTCTATTTAAACAATTCAATCTCACATTCAATTCTAAGCTTGGAGAGCCACCTGAAATCCCTGCAAAAATAAAAACACCAAGTTTCAATTCAACTCCATTTCATCACAATCCGGAACCGGAGAATACCTAACCGCGATTCTTCCGCGTCAACCTCACCAATCTTCCTCCAATTTCATCATTTCGCTTTCGGAAAATGCCATCTCACTCAATCTTGCATACCTTCATCAATTCAATTCTTTTGCTCCATAAACTCCATCAAATAGCCGTTCTCCAACGAACTCCGATTCGAAATTAAGAGGAAAAAGAAAACCTAAATTGAGAGGAGAGTGACGGAGTTGATTGAATTTGAAGAAGCTGCTGGCGTTTTTCACTGCTGAAGGTGATGTTCTTGCGCCCTGTTTTCGAAGAAGAAGAACTTCATTTTCTTTTTTTTCCTTTTCTGATTTGTTATTAAATTAATCTTTTATTTTTTTTTTGTTTTAAGTGGACATGCTGGTTTGGGCCTAAGAGATTTTTTTGGATCCATTATTTTACTCTACCACCCGCTGACTTCCCTTTCCATTTTACTTTTTTTTCTTTTTGATTATTTAGTTTCTTTTTATTTTCTATTAATGTTTTGTTTTAATTCATTTGTTTGGTATATAATATATTTTAGGAAAAGGTTTTTCTAGAAATTATATGTTTAGAAAAAATATTTAGAAAAAGCATTTTTAGAAAACAATTTATAAAAGAGTTTTAAGAAAAGGATTTAAAAAAATCTTCTAATTTCTTTTCGGATTTATTTTAGATCCATTTTCTTTTTCATCCCTTATTTTTCTTTTTGGTCGATGACAATCTCTGATTCGTAGATTGTTGATTTCCGATAGGTTTAACCTTTATTATTTCAAATCTATGGATGAATGATCATTTGGATCATTCTCCATACTTTGAGATCGTGATAGGTTTCTTTTCGATAAATTCAACGAAAATCTCAATTAAGATTAGACCGTTCTTTTTTCTTTTAGTGTGGCATGTTTTCGGAGAACGATCCATAATATCGTTTCTCTAACATGTATTAACACGAATATTTTCCACTTTAATTAGTGGTGGCCGGCCTCAATTGTAGGGTAATTACTCCGTAAATTACTCGGCGATTGCTTAACATAGACCTAAAGTTGTCCCGATTCGGATTAAAGATCCCCTTGGATCCGGTTGCCTCGATTTTGGTATTCTTTTCGTGGTTGTGCTTGATTAAGTTCATCATACCACTTATATTGTAAATATTATAATAATGTGAATATAATAATCCGTTTAAATTTAATCTCTCGCACCTTATCCTTTTATTTCAATTTCTTGCTCCTTATCTCTCTTATTATGCTTATTATACTATATCATTCATTATATTGCTTATTGTTTATATTGTTGCTTGTTATTTTTCCTTTGACCATTTGGACACCAAAAACACTAATAACGGATTAAACATCTAAAAAATTGGTGACTTTAATTTCGGACTATGGTTACTATCCTTAGCATGAGACTTGGAGTGGGACTTAGATTCTAGGGTCATTCCTTTGCTTGAGTTGTTATGGATTGAAGACTTTGGCTCCGATTAAGTTCACTTGATTATGAAGATGGAAATCCAATTGTTTCAAAGAATGCTTGCCATATGGTTTGGTCGTTCTTCCTTTAGCTTTTATTTTCAAATCTTAGGATAGTCCCTTCATCTCTTCCCATCTTCTTAAATTTTCAAATCTTTTCCCTATTTTCAAAACTTTCTTTGTTTTCAAACTTCAAACATTTTTGCAATCAAACCTTGACTTCGGTCATGTGCTTTTACCTTTTCATTTAATTTCTTAATAAATGCTAAACCACATAAGCATATCGAAACTTTCTTCTCAAAAAAAACTTTAAAACATTCAAAACTCATTCAATTGTTTTTGTGCCCTCGTGCACGTTTCTTTTAACTTCTTTTTTATGTTTAGATATGATTCATTCTTTCTAGCGGAATTCTTCGCTAAAGAATGACGACTTATCTTTACATTTTAAAATCAATTCAACTCATTTGCCTTTTCACAATTTGTACCACGAACTACGGGGTTTTGATCTCGCATTGCACTTTGTGGGTACGTAGGCATGAGACGTTCGTCTCTTCAAACACCAAAATCTTAAAAAACATTCTTCTTCTCATCTCTTCAATCTTTTTTCAAGCAAACCATTTCAAACAAAAAATGCAGTAAATATTTCAAAGGGTTCCCGTGGAGTACCACGGACAAGTCGGGTGCGTAAAACCTTCCCGATTTGTAACCAATCCCCAGACCCATTCTCTGTTTGTTTCTTTTAGCTTTTTAGCTTTTAAGATTCTTTAAGGTTTTGTTCGTTCTTTTTCCTTTTTCCATTTGGAAATAAATAAAAGCGCGATGGCGACTCTGTGTATATCGAGTTAAGTTAATCAATAGCTTACACTCATGATTTTACCGCTACACATGGCAGCTGCAAAAAGAAACACAAGTTAATTATCGAATAAAACGGTCAGAGACAAAAGAACGACGAACATAAACTACCTAAACGAAAGAGGGACTACTCATCCGTCCTACACCCGAGCATAACATTGGTGTTGATTAGCCGAGTTTCAAAGAGAGGTTCCCCGTTGTCAGACAAGACGAGATTGTCCAGCAGATCCATGCAGAGGGAAGGGGTAAAACTCTAGACGTAAGCGACCAAATTCTTGTAGGTCGCCCTGTCCTCGGGCCCCAAATTTTCTGGCTTCACAAAAAATTGATCTGTGCCATGATTGAAATTAGCTCGCTGCTGTTGCACCCCAAAATTTGCCCTCACAATACAAGAATTTGTGTGCTAAGAAGGTTCACAAGGTTCACAAGCTTCACAATGCTTTCAAGACCTTTCATGAGGTTCATGAAGTCTACAAATCACTTTATGAGGTTCACAAGGTTCACAAGATTCACAATGCTTATCAGACCTTTCATGAGGTTCATGAGGTCTACAAGCCACTTCATGAAGTTCACAAGGTTCACAAGGTTCACAATACCTCCCATAAGGTTCACAATACATTTTATGATGGTTCACAAGGTTCACAAAGTTCACAATTGGTCAAAAGAGTTGACAATCCCCTCAGACAATGCACCTCCTAAGCAGTGCATCCAAAACTAGGGTTTTGACTTTAATCAGGCTAAATGAACTTCCAAGACTTCAAGTGAGCTTCATAACATCTTATATGTGTGTAAGAACCCCCATGACAAGTTTCAAGACTTTTCTCAGAAGTTTGCTCAGTCAGATGATCAGATAAGTCAAAATCAGTCAAAGCAGTTAAAAAGTCAAACTGAGGTCAACTGTGGTCAAACCAAAGTCAAACTTCATGATTTTTTACCAACATCAAGTATATGAAGTAAAATTCATCATTTGATCAAGGGTTGATCATGATTCATCAAGGAGATTTCAGATCATCAAGAATCAGGAGTTTCTAAATTAGGGTTTCCTCAGTAAAAGTCAACTGAACTTTGACCAGCCATAACTTTCACATACTTCATCACCAAGTCTCCACTCAAATCTCATTTTGAAGGAAATTTAATTCTCTACAACTTTGTGTCTCACAAGCCAAGCCCAAAAATGCTTCATTTGGAAGGTATGAGCTAGGACATTATAGGTCCTTTTGAAAGTCAACAAAAAGTCAACAACTTCAAAAGGGCATAACTTGAGATTGGTAAATGATATGGACATGAAACTAGTGGGGTTGTTTAGAGGACTCTTTAAGCTTTCCAAAATGTCCAAGAACATTCTCATAGCATTAAAATTGAAGGATGTGTGCCCTTGCAAAGTTGGGAAATTTTGAGTTGGTTTATGATGAAAATGGAGGTCTAAAACCAATTTCTTCCAAATGGGCTTGCCAAATGATGACCCAATCCATACAATAACTTCATGCACGACCCAAGTCAATAAAAATCAGATTTTTTATTATATTATTTTTATTTATTTTGATTTAATTCATTAAAAATCATTTTAAATAAAAATAAAATATGAAAATGTAAGATTTGAATTGGATTAAGCTTCTAGAAGTTCATAAATTTGATTAGAATTGAAGTGGAAAGAAAATCATGAGGATTAGCCAAAAATAGCAAGTGTTCATACAAGAATATTTGATTTTTAAGGCATGATATTTTTGAATCTTTTCATATCAAATCTTCTACACAATGACCTAGTTTTTCAGCTTCATTTGATCATCCTATAAGTACATAACACAACCCTAATAACAAGCACGAATTTCACAGCCTCAAGAGTAAGTTCACAATTTCAAAAAAACCATACAAAACTCAAATTCGGTTTCCATTATTCAGGACATTTGAAGGTAATCTAAAGACATAACAATGTTCCTTGGACCTTCTTGAAGCAAAACCAATCATTACATTGCATCATAGCATGATATATTGAGAAATCCGAACCGTTTTTGCTCACTTTCGATTTTTTATTGTTCTTACATTTTCATGTGATATTAATCAATTTTGACTTCTGGTTTGTGTTTAGATAAGTGCAAGGATGAATTCTGGGCAATTGAATGGATGGTTTAGTGCCTGAATCGTAAAACACCATTCTTAGGGTTTGGACCAAGGTTTAGGGTTTCCTGATTTGAGGAATATAAATGGATTCTAAAACCATAGAATGATTCGCATGAATGTCTGGATCATATTGATAGGTTTAATTTCATGAAATTTCACTGTTTTGTTAATGTTTGAATTTCGTAGGTTTTGTAAACGCAGGAAAAATCGCAAGTAAGTTCGCAGCAATTTTCGCAGCAAATTTAAAAAAATCCAGAGGTTGAAGATGACCCTGCGCGCGTTCTGGAAAATTTGAATTTTATTTTAAATATTTTATGTTTTATTGTTTGTTTAATATCACAAGCGTGTAGCTTGTCCCAGTGGTAAGGCTAACGTGTGTTTGGCTGTAGGACCTGTGTTCGAATCTTGGTTGTGTACATTTTTTTTCTTATTTTTCAGGTTAACCATGAAGCTTAATATATTATGCATTATTGCCATTCCAATAGCAGACGCGCTCACCCAGCAGGATTGGTAATGTGTATGTGTGTTTGCTTGAGAGGTCCTGGGTTCGATCCTCCCCCAGGCCTTTTTGGTTTTTCATTGTTTTTCTGATTTTTAGGCTAATGAACAAAACCAATTTGAGGCACTTCACTATCACACGCACGTGGCTGGCCTGGTGGTATGGCTGGGGTGTTGTCAAGCTAGGCTTTCTGGGTTCAAACCCCAGCCAGGTAAGTTTCTATCTTTTTGTGTCTTTTTTCTATTTTTATTTTGTTTAATTAATTTTGTTTAATTATTTTTATTAAAAAATCATATATACATATAATTAAATAATGCTACATATATATATATATATATATATATTCAATATTCTTCAAATTCTAAGATTCTTTTTCTTAATTCAAAATTATTTATTTATTTATTATTATTATGTATTTAGATTATAATATGCGTATTAAATTAATTTTGTAAATAAAACAAACCCTAATTTATTTTTCTCTAAACAACTAAAAAACCTAATTTTATTTTCTAATTTTTTTTGTAAATATAATTATCATGTACATATATATTGTTTAATATAATTGAATTTTTGTAAATACAATTATAATCAATTTTTTTTTTATAATATGTAATTATTTCTATAATTTGTTTATAATCTAAATTATATACATAAATAATTTTTAGAAATAATTGAATCTATGCTAATTTAATCTTGTAATTATAATATGTTTAAAAATAATTTAATAATTTGTATATAATTCAAAATGTTATAATAATTACTTAATTGTTCATATTTTCTTTTATTTTTCAAATAATTGTCCATATTAAAATCTAATCTTTTCTTTTTGCTTATTATTTTAATTATGTTCTTATAATGTTTTTGCTAATCCCATTTATTTTAATTATTATTATTACTACTAATCATGTTTATTACTAACCTTATTTATTTTTAATTATTATTACTAACCCCTATTATAATTATTATTGTTTATTTATTTTACTTATTACTTATATTTTGCTAATTTACTTATTTATTTATTCTTGCTATTTATTTAAGTTGCTTTATTTATTATGTAAATGCTCCTGGATGTAATTTTCTTAAATATTTAAGTTATTTATTTTTGTGCTATGGTTAGTAAAATAGGGAGTGTAAACATGTATGAAATTTAAAATTGAATTTAGGTCACTTAAATTATAAGATAAATATAAAATTAAACACTCACACACGTAAGTCGATCTTTGATCGCCATCTCACTTTCTAGGGTTGCCTCTCAATGTTGCCTAAGTAAAAGGTCAAGTGGGGTGTATAAAGCAAAAGTCCCTTGAAAGAAAAGTCATCAAGTCCCTTAATGGTTGCCTTTCAATATGATCTAGTCCCTTTCGAATAACGATGACAGTCCCTCCAAATGCTTAATACACCCTACGGTTGCCTTCATTAAACAGATGTCCCTCACTTGTCCCTCACATCCAAGGTAATGACTACCTATTCCTTAATAATAGGGATAGTCTTACCATTTAAAGGATAAAGAACAGAAAGACTTAAACTTTAGGGTAGGTTCCTCATAGTTACTTGCTCACTATTCAAAAACTTTTCAAACACTTCATAATTTCAAACAATTTTCAAACACAAGTTTTTTACGCATCCGTACATGGATCATTATTAAACTCTTATGAAAATTTCTATTCACACACTTCACATTTTCAAAAACAATTTAAAGTGAGCTAAGTAACTAAGAGCCCATGGATAACCATGGATGTAAAGGGTGCTAACACCTTCCCTTTACATAACCTACCCCCCGGACCCAAAAATCTTTTAAAAGGTCTTTCCTGTTCTTTTATGCCTTTCCTTTGGATAAAATAAAAGTCGGTGGCGACTCTTGCTATCCGCAACATAACTAAAGTCAGTTCTCCCACCGTGTTACAGCTGCCACTCGAGCGGGATGGTCGAGACGAGACACTCTTCACCTCGGGTGTCACGTAGCTCGGCATAGATATTGTGCAAGGCATGTGAGGTAATAGGCTTTACCGTTGTTCGCTGTCGAATTTTACGAACAATTGCTGGTTTCTAATTTACTTTTAAATTAGTTTACTTGCAGGACCAACCATACAAGTCCTAGGACATAGGTGCGAGTTTTGGTCGACAATATAGTGATCTTAACAATCTCACGATTTCAGTCTTTTATAAAGTTTTATATATGTTTGTATGATTAAAAGAAGAAGTAAAAAGTGTTTGACAAAATCATAAAAGAAATGAAATTCTGGAAAGGATAAAGTAAATTGACTGAAAAAAGGTAAAAGACTTCTAAACGAAAATAAACTTGCACAATGCAGAAATATAAATGAACTTGAACTTTCATAAAACTTGATAAATGTAAAATTGGTGTTCACACGTACATTTTTCCAGAAATTAAACTCTTTTCTCTCACACGGTTACTTTGAGTATATTACAGGAATTTGTACAATATTTTCACACACACAATTCTGACAAGAATTGCCCTATTAATACACAAACTAAATACCTGTCCCTAACAGACAAATCCTACAATTACGACACTTGGCCTTCATCATGTCTTCTTTCCACCAAATGCTTCCATGCGTCCTTCTGCCAAACGTCTTAATCTTTAAAATTTGAATCTCTTCTTTGCATCGAAACGACGCATCCCCTCAAAGTTATCGAACTCGTTGAAAACAACCCTTGCCATCTGACTATGTTAAAATCGTCAAAGGACATTCTCCAATTGACTTGGTCGAAAGGGTCGAAACACTACCTTCACCTAGCCTTGTCGAAATTGTCGAAACGTCATCATTTCCTAACTCTGTCAAAAACGTCCTTCAAATTTCTTTGGTCTAAATTTGCTCCTGAGAACATTTTCTTCTCTGATTGAAATGCTGTTTTGGACTTCAATTTCATGACGTCGAAAGTCCTTGTCTACAAATTGCCCCCCAACAAAGGTTTTTTCGACTACTTTGGAGAAAAATTCATTTGCTGTCGAGAATTATTTCGATACCATATCACCTTTATCATTTCCAATACTAGATACCCCAAATCCCTAGAAATCTTCATCATCATATATTTTCTCAGAAATGTCAACTCAGCCCACGTTTCTGACACTACTCCATCATTCCCTAAAATCTAGGAAATCATAGACTTTCTAACTGCCATCAACCCCACTTTCTTCACACAAAAATTTGCCACGTGGCCCATGATTCAAACTAAACTTAAACGTTTCAATTTTTGTTTGTCTATAAATACCAACCCCTCTCTTCCTTCAAACTTTTTACGCCATCTTCTTCTTCTTCTTCAAGCAAAAATACATTCTTCTAATCTGCAAAGAAAACGTCTTTCAAGACAACAATGGCCTCCATCAAATCTTCCAGCAACAAAAAGGCCAAGAGCTCTACTTCACTCCTATATGCACATAAGCTGAACGGACCTAACATTGTTGGAAATCAACAATAGATTCCATAGCCTCCCAATGAAAAGGAAAAGGCTAGCATTTACAAGTCTCAGGTATTAATTCCTATACTGGTTTCTGGTACTTGTCATTCTATCTTAGGAACTCTTCCAAACCTAGACACTAACCCATATAGGTTAAAAGAATACTTCCCTTCGTATCAACGCCTAAAACCCATAGGATCTGGGATTAAACCCAAGCAAACTGAAGAACCAACTGAAGGTTCAAATTCGACCACTGATGAACGTCTGAATTTGCTCCCCCTAAACAATGCTAGGATCTTTAGAACCAGTCTGATGGTGAAAGATCCCTCTGACTATCTTGCCTGGTTAGAAAAGATTGAAAAAGTTATGACACCCTTTTGGAAAGAGGTAGGGATCTTCGACTTAATCCAGATGTCGAAAATAGGACCTATCTACTACCCCAATATGATTTTAGCTTCCTTCTTTTTCTAGGATAACACTTATAACAATTTCCACCTCCCTTGTGGAATGGTCACACCAACCCTTTTTGAAATAGAAGCCATATGTGGACTTAGTCCCCTAGGTTGGAATTTTGACCCTACTGTTCAAAACCATGACTCCATTGGTTTCGACACCAGCAAAGCCTCCAACTCCGCCTTCATCAACCAATACCATGATAAGACGACTGATTTAGTGTCTAAAGAAGAGCATATTGCCTTCCTAACCTCGTGGATGTCGAAGTATGTCTTTTGCTCCCGCTCTTTACAAGTGGCGAGATAATCCTAGCAAATCTATATGAGTCCTTGAGCGAAAGTGCAGACTTTCTGAAAACTGCCACCGACAAAGGGAAACTTAGCATATCAGGACCCCTTTGGCTATTACATTTGTGGCTTAATGCCACTTTTGAAACATGTATTCCTGTCAAGAATATGGTGGATGAAGAAGAAGTAAAAAATATGACTGTCGAATGGCCCAGGCTAGCACAACTAATGCCATCTGATGAAGAGCTCAATCTTCGACAGGCTTTCACAAGCTGCGTTATGATGTTCACCAAGAGGTATAACTTTACTCCTTCCATGGAACCTTTCACCAACATAGCAGTTGGTCCTGAATGGTTTACCACACAACCTCCTTTTTATATAGAGAAAGAGGAAATTAAATTCATCGACATTTGGGAATAATTCATGGTCCATAGGCTTTTTCCCTCTCACTACAATGTGACAAAGACCAAAATTGCCCTAATCATTTATCAACCCAACTTAGTTTCTAGACAATTTGGATTGGTCCAACTGAAACCAAAATCCATCTTTCCGAAGAAAGGCTCCATCCTCTTCAACAACTCCTACCATTCTGAAGAACAAAGCCTCAAATTGGCGAATAATTTTTTCGATGATTCTCTTGATATCTGCCCAGTGGTTTTTCGACCTTCTTTTCTTTGTACCCATGAATTTGATGTTTGGTGGAGGGAATACTACCACACCAAATTCTATGATGTAAAAGCATTCACACCTCACCTGACAAATGCATTTACTCTTGTGCAGGATTGAACGAAAAAAGGTAAAGGCAACATATTAAAGAAACAAAAATTTCAAAAATATTTTGAAACCATCTATAGGCCGGAGGAACTTAGTCGAACCATAGGTGAAGCAACAATTACTTTAAAACATAAGTTGATGGAAAGATTGGATAAGTTGAAATTGCCTTCGTATGTTCGACCAGAACAACAATATGAACTGGATTTCAATCATTATCCACCAAGGTTTCCCCCACTTCCTTCTGCTGACTTTGGCGTGGCATTAAGCCCTCAATTTCCAGATTGGTTCGTTTGTGGGGACTCTTTGAAAATCCTTCGACAACAATCGAAAAAACCTGCTGAGCGGGTGATTTCGACTAAGTTCACTTTGGATAATTATAAAGGACACCTTCATATTGGAATAGAACACGTTCACGTGGAAACTCCCATTCTTGAAGGTGTTTTAAGGAAAACATTTTCTTTATTTCGATATTCTAATCTTGTCTCTTTTTGTATTTATTTCTGACTCTATTTTGTTTTCTTAGCCACCAATGTCCAACCCAAGAAAGCTGCTATCAAAAGCACTGCTGATATGATGGAAGAAGATCCACCAATCACCACTAAGAAGAATTCGACAAAGGTACAATCCTCCTCTCTTTGACCAACCTATTTTTCACTTTTAAAACTGAATTATCTTTACTTCTATGTCCAGGTAAGTCGAAAACCGCCACTTATGCCCAAAAGAAAACAACCAGAAGAAAAGATTTCTAGCGAAGAATCTGGTGATGAATCACCAGAACCAAGCCAACCCCAAAAAAGAAGAAACCTACAAAAGCTCATGCTCAAAAATCCAAAGCCAAAGTAGAGAAATAAACTCCTCCACCAAGTCCAGTTGCAAACTTGCAAATAAGGGATGCAGAGAGTGGGAACTCCAGTTTTCACATTGAGATTCCTCATGTAATTTCTTGTTTCGACTGTTAACCTTTATCTTCTTATTGTATTTTTCTTTCTTAATTTTTTGGGCTATTCACAGACCAATCTCGACGACACTCTTGAAAAGAAGAAAATGGAACAAGATGCTCCGACTCATCAAACTACTGGCCCACCACCCTTTTCTCCTCAAAATCTGACAAAGGGATTAGAGGCATAAGAACAACCACCGCCTTATTCTCCTCAATATTCTGACAACCACTCTCCTTCTCCTCCTCCAAAAACAGATGCTCACCAACAGAGTGAAGACCTGAAAGCTGATGTTGAGGTCGAAGATGATAATGTCAAAAAAGGAGTAACTGGTGGTGGTGATGACAAGTCGAAGGACGAAAATGTTGGCTCACACCAAGGGCAACCAAGTCAACCAAATCCCGACTCACAGAAAGGAGAATCAATTGGTTCGACAAATCTTTCTTGTGAAGAGATTGAAAATCTTAAAGGGCAAAAGCCCTTGGAGTATCTCAGAGTTGTACTAAGTGCCCATTTCAACTTCCAAGACTCCTCTCAAAGTACTTCGACTACTTCAGGAGCCACTTCCAACGCGCATTATCTTGAAGCTACCATGGCTGAAATCAAGACAAAAATTCTTGATGTGGACTTGTTCAAGGTTTTAGATGAAAATTCGACCGCTTGCTTCGACTTGAAGAAGATACTAAAACAAGTCAACGTCTTGGAGTCCCCTGCTGAAGTGAGCAGCTTTGTAATGGACCTGACTACGCTGATCGACATATGGTGAGTGCTGACCTGGATCGTCTCAAGGACTTTGCAAAACAAATATCCAAAAAATATGAAACCCAACTTGCGAAATGGGATGCTACAACTGCTTCGTCCAACAAAATCACAGAGCCGCATCAAGTTTCTGTGGCTTATGCCAAAGAAATTGTCGAATGTGACAACAACATTCAGAAATGGGAGAAAGAGATAGCTGAACTTCAAAAGAAAATATCCCAGGAGAAGAAACGCAAAGAAACTCTTCAGAAGCCCAATCAGAAGGAGATCGACGAAGAGCTAAAGGTGGGAGTTCATCATGTTGAAAGGGCTCAACTACTTACCCAAGAAATTGAAACCATTTCGACCAACAAGAGCTTCTGTGATTGTCGACTCCAAATTCAGAAGAAGAAGTTTGATGAGTTGAAGAAATCGTTTGGCAATATTCAATTGTAATAAGAGTAGTTTTTTATGCTTTATTTATCTCTTAGCAATTTTATGATAATTTTCTTTTGTAATGACATTAATGCCATTTTTTCTGGCGAAGAAACACCATTATTTTATGTTATGTGAAGTTAGTCTGCACTTATTTTGACTTCTTGCAATGTTGGTTTGTATTTTTTCAAATACTTTCCATTTATCTTTAGGGTTCTCATATCCTTTCATATTTCTTCAATTTCAAATGCGCCATTCGAAAAAAATTTCAAAACTTGGAAGGGTCCCTCCTACTTAGGAGACCATTTTCCCATTAATTTATCTTTTCGATCCATAGGGAGGATCACCTTCCACACCAAGTCACCAACTAAAAGAGTTTTGCATTTTACTTTCTTGTTATAAAACTTTTCGACTCTTTTTTTTTTGCCTCTTCACCAAATCCAGTGCACACAACCTCTTTTCATCTAAATCAACTAATTCATCCATCATCATATTCCAAAATACGTTTGATGGGATTTCATGATGCCTTTGAATTCGAATCGATTGTAAATAAATTTCGACTAGTAGAATTGCATCATGACCATAAGTTAATCTAAATGGGGTAGAGTTTGTAGCTTCTTTAGGAGATGTTCGACAAGCCCATAAAGCTTGATCCAAAGTCTTATGCCAATTTCTGGGTTTCTCGCCCACGTGCTTTTTAATCAAATTAATCACCACTTTATTAGCTGCTTCAACTTGACCATTTTCCTGAGCATAGTAAGGTGTCGAAGTAAGGAGTTTAAATCCTACTTCTTTTGCAAATAATGGGATATTTTTTCCGGGGAATACAAATCCTTGATTTATAGTTATTGTTTATGGAATTCTGAATCTATAAATTATATACTTTTGAATAAATTCGATCAATTCTTCTTGATCTACATTTACTAATGGTATAGCTTCGATCCACTTGGTAAAATAATCGATTCCAACTAGGATTCACTTCTGCCCTTTTGAAGAAGCTGGTTGAATTTCGCCAATTAGGTCTAAAGCCCAACCTCTGAATGGCCAAGGCTTCACAATTGAATGCAACTCACTTGCAGGGACGTATGGTATGCCTGCATGCAATTGGCATTCTTGATATCCCTTGGCGAAGTCGACACAGTCTTTCAACATTGTTGGCCAATACATTCCTTGTCGGAATAGTAACCACTTCCTTTTGTGGCCTGCTTGATGTGCACCACAAGCCCCACTATGTACATTCGACAAAGCTATGTAAGCTTCCTCTTCACCCAAGCATTTCAACAAAACTCCCTCTGAAGTCTTTTTGAAAAGTTCATTTCCAAAAAGTACATAACTCAAAGCTCTATACTTAACTTTTCTTTCGACCTTCATATTTGGGTCTTGTTGATAATCCTTGATGGGTTTTCTCCAATCTTCGACTCTTGAGTCATCTACATTGAAAATTTCAAAATTTTCTTTGTCACCATATCCTAACTTTATTGTTTCCAAATCTGATGGAGACAACTTGGTGGATACGACCCTTCCTCTAACTTCAATAGCCTTTTCTAAATTCTCTTTCGACACCTTATACCCATATGCAATTTGAGCAAGGTCATTTGCTTCTTGCTTCTCCAACCTGGGTACATTCCTGATGGCCATGTTGTCGTACTTTTTAAGGAGTCTATTGGCTATTACGAAGTACATGATCAAATTCTCTTTGACACATTTGTATTCTTTGGTTAATTGTTTTACCACCAATTCAGAGTCACCCATGATTTCGACTCTTATTGCCCCCAATTCCAACAAGATTTCAAGTCCAACAATCAAAGCTTCATATTCTGCTTCGTTATTAGAACATATCCCTTCGACTCTGTACTTGAATTTTGTTAGGAGAAATTATCAATATTCCAACATATGTTCCATTCTTATGACTTGAACCGTCGAAATATAGCTTCCATGATTCTAATTCAACATATTCCACTCCATTTTTGTCTATTGAGTGGTCTGCTATGAAATCAGCAACCACTTGTCCTTTTACAGCCTTTAAAGGCAAGTATTTCAGGGAATATTCAGTTAATGCCAAGGCCCACTTCCCAATTCTACTATGTAAAATAGGCTTAGACAACATATATTTTATTACGTCGAAATGGGAAGAAATATATACATCAACATGTTTGATATAGTGCTTTAACTTCATACAAGAAAAATATACACATAAGCACAATTTTTCTATAACACTATATCTAGTTTCAGCATCATTCAGGACTCCGCTAAGTTACTCAATGGCCCTTTCGATGATATTCTCATCTTCTTGACATAGCATGCTTCCTAGTGTTTTGTTTGACGCCGAAATATACAACCTCATTTTTTTCCTTCGATACAGAGACATCAAAATAGGAGGACTGGACAGGTATTCTTTGATTTTGTCAAACACGGCCTGTTGTTCTTGCCCCCATGTGAAGTCTTCCTTCTTCAGTCGAAGTAGAGGTAAGAAGGCTTATGTTCTTCCACTAAGGTTGGAGATAAATCTCCTAAGGAAGTTGATTTTCCCTAGCAGAGACTGCAATCCCTTCTTTGTTGATGGCGTTTTCGCCTCCATTATGGCCTTGGCTTTGTTTTCATTTATTTCGATCCCCTTCTTGTGGACCACAAAACCCAAGAAATCACCCGCCTGCACGCCAAAATCACACTTTAGGGGGTTCATTTTTAAACCAAACTTCCTCATCCTTTCAAAGGTCTGTCGAAGATGGTCTATATGACTCTTTCCTAAAACAGACTTAATCATGATATCATTAATGTAAATCTGCATGAAAGTTTCAATAAAATCATGGAAAATTGAATCCATAGCACGTTGATAAATAGCTCCAACATTTTTAAGACCAAAGGGAATTACTACCCATTCATAAGTTCCAATTGCCCCGGGACAAAGAAATGATGTCTTAGGAACATCTTCTTCGGCAATAAAAATTTGATTATAACCAGAGTATCCGTCTAACATGCTTAGGTACTCATGGCCTACTGCCGGATCTATAAGCATTTCCGCTACTGGCATAAGGTATTCGTCTTTTAGGGTGGCTGAATTTAAGTCTTGAAAATCAATACATACCCTTAAATTGCCATTTTTCTTAATTACAAGAACTATATTTGCAATCCAATCAACATACCGGTCGTGCAGATGAATTTTCATTTCAGAAGTCTTTCGACCTCTTCTTTTATTTTCGACATAATTTCTGGTGCGAAGCGTCTTGGAAGCTGTTTCACTGGTTTTTTCCCTTCCAATATTGGCAACTTCAGTTCGACCAAGCTTGTGTCTAAACCAGGCATTTCATCATAGTCGCATGCAAAACAGTCTTTGTATTCGTGCAACAATTGGACTATTTCGACTTTGAACTTTGGGTCCATCTTGGTACTTATGTAAGTTGGCCTCTTTGCTGCCTCTAGTCCTAGATCTATTTCTTCTATTGGATCTTGTGCTACCATCTTCATGTTGGTCGACACTGGACCCTTTTTGAACCCTAAAGGTTCGTCGTCATAAATGACGTCAAGCTTTTGATGTTGCCATCCGCCCATCTGTCTGCTTTCACCATTTTCTTCGACGTTTTTTTGAGAACTTTGATTGTTTGAGTCTTTTTGGTTGGCTTTGACAGCCACATATTTTACTTCGACTTCTAATGTCGCTTTTAGTTTCTTTTCGGCTATGTAATCCATAATTCTTTCAAGCGCTAATGCTTCAGTCATTGTCGTCGAATTCACTTCCCCACCTAGTTGGTTCTATATGGGAAGTTCCCCATAAATAATTTGATTCGTCGACCACTTCTTTGTCCCACTAAAAACCATAGGTTGGGTGAAGATACATTGAGCAGTAAGCGTTATCAGTGGCTTTGAGGTTGAAATCTGATGGACTACATGGGGGTATGTGAGCCAAATTCTTGTCAAAACTCAAACAATCCACATGGTTTACTTCAGACATGAAGTAACTGTAGTCTGCTTCTATGTTTTCAACTATACCATATCTGCGCCATATGGCTATTCGCTGGTGCATTGATGAAGGTACAACCCCTATACCATGTATCCATTCTCTCCCAAGAAGAAAATTATAGTTTGTTTTTGAGGAAATCACCATGAACATTTTTGGTCTTGTTATTATTCCGATAGTTAAATCCGCCTGTATTACACCCATGGTGGTTCCAATTTTTCCCTCATAATTTGATAGCACCATGTTATGAGGTTTGGCGTCGAAATCATCCTTGCCAATTTTCTTTAACATAAAATGGGGCATCAGGTTAACTGATGTTCCCCCATCCAATAGTATCTTATTTATTCCAACATTCTCCACTTTTCCTTTTATGAATAAAGGCTTTAGATGCCCTTTTATTGATTCGTCTGGCCTCTCAAAAAACACATTTTGCTCTTCTACGCAGCCATTATTCATCACATAGTAGCAAACAGATCTATGTGCCATCTATTCCTCCTCCATACTTTCATCCTTATCTTCGACTTCCATCACTCTATCGTAATCTCTGGGTAATACTGAGACTATGTTACAGACAACATCGAAAGACGCCTCTGAGTCGGATTGGAAATCATCAGTCATTTCCTCATCCTCTTGAGCTTTTCCGTTGACTTTTATTTGTTCGACCCTGTCTCTGAGATTGTCGATCTGGGAAGATTCCTTTCTGTCTACCCCTTGCATGTTGCTGCTGGCTGTAGATTCATTTTTCTTGATGGTATTCTTTTCGACCATATTTCTATCTGCAGACTCCTTCTCTGCTCTCTTCTTCCTTTAAAATCTTCTCCATTGGGACTTCGTCATGGGATTTTTACCCTTGTAGTTTTCTGAAAGGTAGGCTCTTGGTTTGCGTTTTTCGACTTTGCCTCTTTCCGCCACTGAAGGGCCTCTTTGCACATCAAAGCTTCCCCAGTCCTTTCATCCCTGAGCATCCCTGATGGGTTGTACCCATCTGTTGTCACCTACTTTATTTGTTGGCTTGAACAAACTATAATTTCTTCCTCTCATCCTTTATTGGTGGTGTTCACTTCTTCTTGGATCATATCTCTCTACTTTGGCAACTGGGATTGGCCCTCAATTCCCTCTCCTCTTGGACTTCTCTATCACCTCCAGGTTGTTGGCTGCCTTTCTGTCGAAGATAGCGGTGCAACACGGGCACAACATCACTTCTGCCTTCTTTCTTTGGCATTTCTAGATGAACTCTATTAAAATTTCGTTCTCTTTTGGATACACTAGTCTTAAGTATTGCTCTTGACGGCGCTCTTCAGTGGTCCGTGATTGACTTTTGTATGATGTTTCTACCATGTTAATACCAACTTCTTTTCCACCACCAATGTTCAGTTTGTTCATATTTTTGATGAGTGCTTGCTCAGTCTCGCCCATCTCTCTCGTTGCATCACCTTTTCCATCTGGGGATAAATTTCCATAGACGTCTTGGCAGCAACCTTCGACTGGCTTTCCTCTGGGATCCTCTATTATTCTGCACAAGATTCCATACTTGGCTGGCTTCTCAGAAACTCCAACCATCCTTATTATGTTAGCATTCTTACCAGCGTTAATGTTGACAATGAGGTCTTCAGTGACCTTCTTTTCGACACTGACGCCTTCAGTGGCCTCCCTTTCAATGTTGATCCCACTATCAGCCGCTATTGAATTTTTTTATTGCCTCAAGGCTCTCAGTAGCCTCTACTTCCTCTTTGACGGAATCCTTAATGATTTCGTCATTGTTGGTTTCGTCATAACCTTTAGTGGCTTCAACCTTGCTTGAGTTGTTGAGGCCTTTAGCAGCCTTCATGTTCTTTGAGACAAAATCTTCAGTGATTTCTCCATCTTTGGTTTCACCTTCATCCTTAACAATTTCAGCATTGTTTGTGTCATCTAGGCCTTTAGTAGCCTCCTTGTTGGCGCAACCAGTTGCATCTCCATTCACAAGGCGTTCAACGCTTTTTCGTTTAGTGACTTTGTCATGATCTGCAAGATTATCAACAATCTCCACCATGATGATGTTGGTGTCGAAACCCTCAGTGGCTTCTACCATCTCGAAACAATCCTCAGAATCCTCTTCAACCTCCACCATGTTGATGATAGCTGGTTCAGCATAGTAAGCTTCAACGTTCTGCATGGGGTTCGAATCAATTGTCATTTGTTTCTTTTGCTTGTCACCGAATTTCAGCCTTTCATCACAGATAGCATTTTGTACGAGATCCCGGAAAAGGAAGCATTAAGATGTTTTATGACCCAGAAAGCCATGGTACTTACAAAAACCTCTCGTTTTCTGATATTCTATAGGAGGCACTTTAGTTCCTGGTGGTACTATCATTTGACCATCTTCGACTAATTTATCAAAGATTTCGTCACATTTGGTTATGTCGAATGTATACGTTCACTTAGGCATTTTGTCATTCTTTTCAGATTCGACTGGATTTTTTCCATTCACCGGAACTAAAACTTTACAGGAATATGGTGGACCTTGTTTCAATTCTGCTAGATCAATTTCCTGTTCGTCGAGACTAACTAGTTCGTCTATGTCATTTTCATCATCATGGCATATTCCCACATAAGCTACTCTCTCTTTCTTATTCTTACTTGCCCTGAATTTTTCAGCTTTTAGTCTTTTGACTTGTTTCACCCTATCTCCTAATTGAGCCATATCTCTTAAATATTGGGTGTCTAATTTCTTTCTTATAGAATAATCTAGCCCTCCTGCAGTCAATTTGACTAGCTCATGTTCAGGCACCTGGGTGAAATATCTTGCTTTTAGTAATATAAACCTATTCAAGTAATCATCTATTGGTTCAAAAAACTTCCTCTTCACACTAGCTAACTCCTTCAAACTTATTTTGGTTTGTCCCATATAAAATTGTTCATGGAACAATCTTTCTAATTGGGTCCATGTATATATTGAGCTTGCAGGCAAGGATGTAAACCAAGTAAACACATTTTTCGTCAGAGAGCTTGGACAATATTTTATTCTCAAATTTTCATTGTGGGTTATTTCTCCCGCTTCGATCAGGTAGCGGGCAACATGTTCTATGGTAGATTCACTAGTATCTCCAGAGAATTTGGTGGATTTGGGGACTTTCCACCTTGGGGGTAATTCATGTTGCAAAATATATTCTGTTAATGGAGAAATATAATTAGGCCTTTGTAATCCTATATTTACTCCATTTTGCGCCATTATCCTTTCAACCATGGCTGCTAAGTTATTTTCGACAGGAAAATTATTATAATGCATATGCTGCACTATATTATCAGCATCTTGACCCCTCTGGACTAATATCCTCCTAGGTTCTCGTTGAACAGGAATTTCTATGTGAGGCTGTTCGACTACTTCCTCTTGATTTCTAAGGTTTTCCTGGGGAATGTCTCCAGGTTTTTGATTTATTGTGGGTTCTTCTTCGACATCTAATCTTAGATTTTGCACTATTTGTTCTGGTTGTCGAGTTTGAGGAACACCAAAGAAATAAGCAATGCGTATCATTTGTTGTGCCAGTAATTGGTTTGTCTGGGTGGTATTTTGTATTAAAGGATTGAACATTGTTCCCATATGTTGTGTCAACATTTGGACCATGTCGTGATTTCTTTCGTCCATTTGTTGTCTAATTATCTGCGCAAAATTATTTGTGATTTCTTGCATATAAGTTTGGAATCCTGGTGGGGGCTGATTCAATCTGCCTAAGTTTCCACCAGATCCTGATCCTTGTAATGGTGAAGACCTATTGACCAAGGAATCAAAATATAGTGACGATGCATTTTGCAAACTTTCCATCGTTGTAGTTGGAATTCAATAAGGTTGTTCCCTACCATATGGAGGCATTTTAAAATTCGTCGCAAAAGGCCTATGAACATTCCCTATAGGAGGAGGTGTCCCTATGGGAATTTGGTGGCCCATGGTGGAGAAACTGGGCGCATTTTGAGATGCTACAAATGCTGGTGTTGACCCTGATGACGAAGGTATGGCCTCTGATACAGAGATTGACCCCGTATATCCTCCAGTCGAAGGAGTAGGGTTAGGCATCGTAGTGTTTTCGTTTTGAATATTTGGCGGATTCGCCATTTTTCTCACTCTTGTTCTCTTAGGTCTTTCTACGTCAGTTACAACTAATTTACCGCTTCTTAGAATCATACAATGAAGTATAACCTTTTTTATTCAGAGTGATTATGATATTTTTTAATTTCGCACCAACGTCCCACTGGGCGTGCCAATTTGTTCGTTGTCGAATTTTACGAACAATCGCTGGTTTCTAATTTACGTTTAAATTAGTTAACTTGCAGGACCAACCATACAAGTCCTAGGACATTGGTGCGAGTTTTGGTCGACAATATAGTGATCTTAACAATCTCATGATTTCAATCTTTTATAAAGTTTTGTATATGTTTGTATGATTAAAAGAAGAAGTAAAAAGTGTTTGACGATATCATAAAAGAAATGAAATTCTGGAAAGTATAAAGTAAATTGACTGAAAAAAGGTAAAAGACTTCTAAAGGAAAATAAACTTGCAGAATGCAGAAATATAAATGAACTTGAACTTTCATAAAACTTGATAAATGTAAAATTGGTGTTCACACGTACATTTTTCCAGAAATTAAACTCTTTTCTCTCACACGGTTACTTTGAGTATATTACAGGAATTTGTACAATATTTTCACACACACAATTCTGACAAGAATTGCCCTATTTATACACAAACTAAATAACCGTCCCTAACGGACAAATCCTACAATTACGACACTTGGTCTTCGTCATGTCTTCTATCCACCAAACACTTCCACGCGTCCTTTTGCCAAACATCTTAATCTTTAAAATTTGAATCTCTTCTTTGCGTCGAAACGACGCATCCCTTCAAAGTTGTCGAACTCGTCGAAAACAACCCTTTCCATCTGACTATGTCGAAAACGTCAAAGGATATTCTCCAATTGACTTGGTAGGAAGTGTCAAAACACTACCTTCACCTAGCCTTGTTGAAATTGTCGAAACGTCATCATTTCCCAACTCTGTCGAAAACGTCCTTCAAATTTCTTTAGTCGAAATTAACTCATGAGAACATTTTCTTCTCTGATCGAAATGTTGTTTTGGACTTCAATTTCATGGCGTCAAAAATCCTTCTCTACAATCGTATACCACATTTCCTTGAAATTTCTGACCGAGTCAACATAAGTTTTAAATAGCCTCTTCGGCTTCTTAAACGAGACCCAATTGTGCCACCCGTTCACACTTGACCGCTGCAGATGGAAAACACGGAAGAAGAAGGGTAAAATGCAACCGACTTCAAGGTACTTGCACATCAGTTCGAACGCCCGAACGAACGCGATGGCATTGGGGTGCATCTGGGAGTGGGCCAAATCGAGCCATCTAAAGATGCCCTCCTGGAAATTAGTGAACGAAAGACGAATCCCAACCTCTCTTAAAACAAATTCGTACATTGGGAAGCGCATTCCCCGAAAAATCGAGCAAATCCGCTGCTCGGGGAGAGGGGCATAAAATTCTCAGTTCAGAGGGCCCCCCGGGCCAAGTCCTCGATGAATGTATGGGCGGTACGGTGATCTTGCACGAAACATGAACCCGTTTCTAGGGGTTCCTCCCTGACCCAGAACAAATCAGGCGCCCCGGGAGCAGTGGACCTACTTCTGACCATGTCACGTTCTTGGTTCTCCATTTCCTCCTTGTCTACCTTTATGTAGATGTCATCCACATCAACACCCTCGACTCTTCTATGCAAATCCATCCTTCCACCACAGTTCAAGTGAAAGGGTGAGGACCAGAGTCAGGAAAGTAATCGCCCGACGCACTCATGCTAAATTCAAAGGGTGCTCGACATATTCATCTTAAATTCAAAAGGATGCTTAGAGTATTTATCCTAAATTCAAAAGGTGCCAGGATTATTCATCCTAAACTTAAAGGGTACCTATGACATTCACTGTAATTCCTTTAATTTGCACCCGAGGAGGGCCCTCATCGACGGTATTTAGGGAATTTCCACTGGCAAATTCTTATGAATTTACCGAGGAGAGGCCTCCCCGGTGGATGAAACTACCAGGAAAAAATGCAATTAAAACTTACTAATTACTAGAATGAGAGGGAACTTACTTGACATGGTTTGCCGACAAAGGTATGATAGTTGCTGTAGCGACGATAGTGAGTTTTTCGGTGAGAATCTGAGAGCGTCCGACCAACTTCTGAGGATATGTGAGAAGTGAAAAGGAAGAATGAGGGGAAACCCTCACTTCCAAAATTTTATAAGACACGTTCAGAAGGCGTGTCTAGCCATCATTACCTAGGCGATCTAGATTCCCTAGGCAGCCGTAGGCATTTAATGCGCCGTCACACGTAAAACAAAGTTACACATTAAAGGCCATAATGATGAGGAACAAAAAGCCAAACACGTCACCCTTGGAAGCTCCAAAGACCGTCAAGCCACCGAGCACGCGCGTCCTTGACACCATAAAAATGCAATAGGCGTCGTGCGAATCTGTCTTTGAACATGTAATCCTCCTCAACGAACGCAAAAAGACACGAACAGACGTCCCCGACATTCATCGGTACCTGCAACCTGTATACCCGACCGTACTTACCCTTAAGTCATCACTCCACGCCAGAGTTGCGACTTAGGGGGCTCCTGTTCTAGGCTGGGCTGGCACAGTCCATGTTGGGCAGAGGCCTAACCGTCGGGCATAGGCCCATAACCTGATCCAATGACGCTTGTTCTGGACTAGGCCGATGCAACACGTGTCGAGAAGAGGCCTAGTCCGTCAGGCATGCCCATGACCTAACGCATGGGGACGTGGGGAAATCATCTCCCCCACGTGCCCCATTCAGTCAACTGCCCTGTTATTTTCTCATAGTATTACGGGACAGTTGGACCAAGGGCAATACCACACGCTAGGTCTTATCTGCTCCTACGCAATCCTTGACAGTTCTTCCTTGGGCCTAGATAATCCAGTCCATGAGAAGAATCTTGGCCCAACACCGGGGGCACACTATAAATACCCTCTTTTACTAGAGGGTCAGATATTCTATTCTATTCTACTCTTACATATTTTGTACTTGTACTCCGTAAACACTTTCTCACTTTGGCATCGGAGTACCTTACAGATACATCCCCCAATTCACCACCGTAGTTGTTCATCACTGGAAGGTTCCTCTTTGTCAGTTCATATTAATATCATTCTTTAATGAGCTATAGAGCCCTTACAATATAACGCAGGAAAAAAATTATAATACTAAACAAAAACTAGCAAAAACCCTAAAACAACTTCACAAAGACATATATATTCCATTCCCAGAGGTTATTCCTCAGATCTCTCTTCCTTCTCTTCATCCACATCTTGAACTAGTTTAGTCAGTTCAACTACCTGTTTCTTTCTCTTTGAGTAATTGATCAAGCATCAAAGAATTTTCAACATATCAAGAAACATTAGTTGTCATCATTAAAAAAAGGGAGATTGTAAAGACAGGCTTCTCCAATATTATTTTGTGTTTGGATGAAAACAATGCCTCAAGATCAATTACATTATCAAGAAGGAAAAATATAGATTATAGCTTTCAAAAGTATCTTTTACTACAAGTCTTGGAGTTTAAGTAATCAATAAGAGACAAATGAACTTGAATGAATTGATCAAACACAAAAGATATATGTTACAATTATACATTTATTAATGCATTGGTTGCTCAGAGAAAACTTGTATATTTCATCTATAATCATTTGGTAATGTTTTGAAAACTATTCACATTGTTAACATTGGTTACAAACAGTTTTTCATCTTTTATGTCAGTTGTAACCGGTTACACAAATGTGTTAATCGATTACATACACGAAAGCGTTGAAAAAAACGTTAAGTTGTAAGTAACTGGTTAGCCACATCCTGTAACCGGTTACAACCATGAAATTTTTGAAATTCTGAATTGGCTTCCGCTGTAATATGTTACTACAATGTTTCAAATTACAAAGTCAATACTTTTTTTCAAATTACAAAGTCAATACTGTTTTTCTACATCAAAACTTTTAAGTATCATTGACATTTCACTCATTCATTTCCAAACAATTAAATATTACTTTTTACATACATACATACATACACTAAAATCTTCATCTTTATAACATTAAAAGAAAGTCGCGTGCTTTCTTGTATGTTAGATAAGTGTATGAATGACCTTGGTGTGAAGATTATATAAGTTCTAATATAGTGAAATCTCTCATAGGATGTGAGGGGACTAGATATACTCTTATTTGGAAAGATGAACTGATATACATCTTAGTGTCTTTTATTTTCAGCACTTGCTTTTTATATTTTATCATTCTTTTCGTTTCTGGAAAAATAGGAACACTTATCATGATTCTAAAAATGATAAATTTCAGAAAATCCAATAAATCTAATTCAACCCATTCTTTTAAAATACTTTCAATACTTATATAATCAATGAATATTTCTTTGAAGAATAATTTGACAATTTCTTTCATAACATAAATAATTCAAATTCTAAAGATAATTAGTAATAATACAGAATTAGTAATAAGACAAATGATAGATTTGATGTGAACATAATTAAGAGTTCAATGTGGGTCGGCAGCAGCTTCCCATGTCCCTCAATCAATGCCAGAATGGGTTCATCACATGCTTATCTTAATTATTTAATTTTCATTACGTCGTAGAACCTTATTGTATGCAATGTACCAAGATACTTTAATAGTATTTCTGTATGGTTTATTGACACTCTCTAGCACCAACAATTTTCCATGGACTTAATGGTGTAAGGTGTAATTATTTTCCACATGACCGTGTCTTAAGCCGCAAAATTATATTGAATAGTGTATGCTTCAATTTAGTATATCCGTTTCCTTTGAAAATCTCATAATTATGAGTTGCTAATCAAGATCTATTGACTATTGATACCTCCAAACTTCAAAAATACAATTCTATTACAACTTAAATTTCCCCTACGTAACGTAAACGAATAACACAAGAGTTTCTAATTAAAAATGATAAAGTCTATTATATGAAGAAAGTAAATAAGCTTTCTTCAATAATAAGAGAAATTGATGTTATGTAATATTTATCTATGGGGTTTTATAGTATATACGTATTTACCAACTTAAATGATTTATAATTATTAACAATTTGTTTTCATTAATTAATATTTATTTATCTATATATAAGGAAGCACATGAGCCTCTCCATGAAGCATATCCATTCCATACCACAATGAGAAGGAGTAACATCCCCTCATCATCAGATCTCAAGCAGGTAGAAGAAAAGAGTATCACCAACGTGACAGAGAAGATGAGAAATACCTCAACTTCATCTCCATCATATGATCATAATGAGATCAAGAAAAAAGAGGAGTTTGCAGAAACTAATCATAAGAAGCTAGAGAGGAAAACTACAGAAGATGTCAACGCTAGTGCTGATGCATTCATCAAGAATTTCAGGCAACAGTTGATGATTCAAAGGCTTCAATCCATTGAGAATTATGAGAAAATGTTAGCAAGAGGCCTCTAGCATCTTCGGTGTCATGTCAATGTTTAATATATTTATTTGTTAAAATTATTATCCGTAATTCGTGTTTGTGTCCGTTATTAATATCTTATGTATTCTTCTTCTCGTTATTGTTATTGATGATTTGATTTAATTAATTAATTAATTAAATAATTAATGAAAACTAATTAACCTATCTTTTATATGGAGTATATTTAAAAAAGAAAAGGATAAATAGGTTTTTCATCTATTTTGTCACTTAGGTTGATGGTTTTTCCTTCTGTGAGCCCAATGGTATTAGCTTAAATTTAAATTTAACCTTTTATTAATGAGTAAAAAAATCAAACTGCAAAATAGCTTGTATTTTAAAAGGCGCATCAACATTTAGTTAAGATTGAAGGTCCAATTGCTAAGATGAATGAATATGTTATAACTTATTACCTAGAACAAGAACAAATTATGTGCCATAACATACATTAGTTTTGTAATAAACATGAGTGATAATTGAATAAAAATAATATGTCAACGTAATAATGTTAACATCATCCATTTATATGTCTCAACAAGGTGGAGGATTTTTTCGGAATATAATTCTCTTTGGGTAGAGGTTTTAAAAGCTCGTTACAGTGACATTAATTTGAAGATTGTTAGTTCGGAGAAAGCTATTTCGAAGAGTATTGGTATTTCTTCTTGGTGGCGAGAAATTTTGAAATTGGGAAATTATTTTCCAGTAGATATTTTTCAAGAAAATTGCAAAGTTTCTATTGGAAATGGTTTGACTACTTTTTTGTTTTCTAGAGGGGATAATGAGAATTGTCTTAAAGATTCTTTTCCTTTGATCTTCGAAGCTTCTCGTCTTAAAGAAGTTTCAGTGGCTAGTTTGAGCGTGTGTGTGTGTGTGTGGGGGGGGGGGGGGGGGGGGGGGGGGGGTTTGGATAGGTGATGTTTGGCATTGGGGTGATTTAGGGGTGGTGGAGCCGTGTGTGGGGGAAGCGGTTGCCCAACTGGCAGCGTTATATGCCGTGTTGGGGGTTGTTCGGCCGACACCATTTACGGATGATTGTCTTATGTGTGCTGTCTCGGAGGAGGCTTTCTCAGTCAAATCTTTATGTATGTTTCGTACTCCTTATGCTCCTTTAGTTGAATTTAATGAAGCATTTTCTTTGGTTTGGAAAGTTGATGTGCCGCTTAAGATCAACATTTTTTGTTGGCGTTGTTTTATCAATCGTTTACCGACGAAAGATTCTCTTTTTAAAAGAGGAGGTATTTTCTTATATGAAGATTTGGGGTGTAAGTTTTGTAGTGATCCTTTTGAATCGGTTGCTCATCTTTTTTATATTGTCCCGTTGCTAAGTTGATTTGGTCGGATATCGCGGATTGGATTGGAATGGAACATTTTTAAGTTAGGAATATGAAGGAGAGTTTTTTGTTATGGAGTCATTTTGGTAATCGGAGATGCTTACGAAAAGGGAAAGAATGTTGCATTTGGTTAGCTACTTGTTGGTTCATTTGATTATCTAGAAATGCTATTATTTTTAGGAACGAGTCTTGTAATATTATGGATATGATGTGGAGTATTAAGGCTCTTGTTTGGAGATGGTCGTTCATCGAAAATATTACATTTTCCAATTGCAAATTTTACGAGTTTTGCAAGTTTCCTTTGTATTATTTATCTTAAAGATCAATTGGCTTGTAAATTTCTTTACCGAGTTTTGGCTCTTTCAGTTGTAAGCATGTTTTGAGAACCCTTAGTTCTCTCTTATTAATGAATCTTGCTTATGAAAAAAAAACACGTTCATCGTACAAAAAGATATAACCTAAGAAAAATTTAGCTACTCATAATTTAAATAACATATAGATTAAGTGTACATTAAAAATAATTAAAAATCACAAGAGAAAATTGCTCTCCAATGATCCCCAAAAGCACCAAAATTCGCCCTAACCGTCACTTTTTTGTCTTGAAAATCGAACCCAAAAAATCTCTTTTTTTCCTCCTTAAAAAGCTACAAAACCATGTCAAACAGAAACTGCATCACAATCGCAGTGAAGTAACACGATCATTATAGTATCGTGTATTTTCTAAAATGCACTAAGATAATATTGATTGAGATCAACTGACTTCTGGTGTGCTCTGAGAGTTGTCTATTGGGATAATTAGAGTAACTGATGAGTTCATATTGATTTAATTAATATTATTCAAGATCGACCTCTTATTAATTGGCATAATAGAGACATTCTGATAACATTAATATTGGACATTTTACCACTTAATACTTTTTCTACCAACTTTGTAAAGTTTGTCTTACCAACTTTCTCTTGTGATGTGCTATGTGTCATTTGTTTTCCAACTTTTTGGGAGAAGACTTTAGAAGGAAAAGTTAGAAACGGAAATAAAAGAAAGATAGTAAGAGAAATAGAGAGAAAGAGGAAAAGGAGAAAGAAAGAAAAAAACCAAGAAGAGGAAAAAAATAAGCGGAAGCTTGGAACCTCATCATTCTTCATCATCACCAACTTCATCATCATCATCTTAAGGTGGGTTCTAGGTAGATGCTTTAAGTTAGGGTTGCTAGATAGATTGGGAAATGTTGAGTTTAATGTGTTCTTACTTCTACTATCATGAAATCCACATGAATATGTTGCTAATGCATGTTGTTTGTGTGGTTTTATGTTTGTATTTCGTTAATGACATGCTGGTCATGAACTTGTGTTAAGGTGGGGTTGAAAACCCCTTTGAACTATATAAATTATGCAGTCATAATTTTGAAATCGAAGTGGTCGTACAATGACCTTCCAGCGAGCCCCGACGATCTGCAAATTCGGCTAGGGCCGCACACCAAGCTTCGCAGGGAGCAGTAGGAGAGCCCTCACATTGCGGTCGCACAATAACCACTGAACCATTTTTCTTCTGCCTCTTGTTCGCCCGGAGCTCGCATAGTAAACTCAAGGCAACTAGCTTCGCCTTCCCGTCGCAGAGCGAGCCTAACAGGATTGACCACTTTTGTTTGTTAATTGCTTGGTTGCTTCCCATACATGTTTATTAATATCATTGCTTGTTTTACATTGATAATTATGATTGATTTGCATGCTTATTATGGAGGTTTGATTAATTATAATGATGATTATATGATTAAAAAGGTTTAAGAAAAGTGAGGAAAACCATGATTGAAACTATAGGTATGAACTAATGAGATGACTAGGATATGATAGATGACTTAGATGACAATGCTTGTGCATTTGATGCCTAGATGCATATCTTTGACAAGTAGTTGTCTAATAGAGAGGTGATGCGCTATATGAGACATGTAATGATGTTGTGTTACTTTATGAATAATTCAAATGTGTTTACCTTATGATTGTCGAATACAATCATGTTTTGTGTATGTGATCACATAGTCAGAAATAACCCTTAAGATGTGTTGTTCCCAGAGTTGACACTTATGTAGAGTTCCTTTAAAATGTACCCACTTTGACTTTGACTTTTTTGAATCTCTTTTGTATGAATGGAGCCTACAAGTAAAGGCTTGAGATTGAAAACGACGATTCACGTGGAAAGCACCTGGAATTTGAATCTATTTCGTATGTCAAAGTACATTACAAGGATCCATGACTCGTGCTTAAAGTCCTAGATGTAAGAGAGGACATGAAAAAGGGATGTCTTGGTATGGTTTCTGATTAGTGATATTTGAGTTAGTGAGTTCAACCAACATGTTTCCATATAATGCAAGATTTGTGAACTCAAGCCACTTCCCACTTTGTGACTTGAGATAGTGAGATGGTTAAAACCTTGTAAAGCCGAGAGAATCCATAAGATAGGGAACCCACTCAGATTATTATCTCACTCCATGTTGTTGATTGTTCTTCCGGTAGTTCTGTTTTGGCAAAGGGTAAGGACAAAGTTGCTTGATGTCCATACTTGTCTTAGGTTTTTAGATGGTTGTCCGTTATGGAGACTCTATTTTGAGATCAATACATATGATATAGTTAATAGTTTTATTTTTGGGAATCTTATATATATATATATATATATATATATATATATATATATATATATATATATATATATATATATATATATATATATATATATATATATATATATATATATATATATATATATATTGTGCCACTCTTAGTTATTTTGTTTAGGGCATGTAATATGTACAATGTGTCACTAGGAACTAAAGTATATTTCAGTACCAAAATCGCAACCATATATAATATGAAATATTCTACATATATTATATGTGGGTTTTACATTTGGTATTAGAGCAGGTTGTATCCTCGACCTAGCCATGAAATATTATAATTAATTATGAGCTTACCTGATTAGAAGGAACCCTCCAGGTGTTGAACAACAAATGTACGGTGGATTGAGAGAAGATGGGGGTGTACCTGCAAGGCACTCCGATGCTAAAATAAGTATACGGTACAAAAAGGTAGGAGAGAATGATAGATTCAGGATACCTAACCCTCTAGTGAAAGAGGATATTTATAGTGTGCCCCCAGCGCTGGGCCAAGGTCCTTACTTGGGCTAGGTCAGCGAGGCCCAAGGAAGAACTGCCAAGGAATGCGTAGGAGCAAGTAAGATCTAGCACGTGGTCTTGCCCTTGGTCTAGCTACCCCTATATTTCAGGAGATAATGGAGGACAATTGGGTGACATGGCGCACGTGGGGGAGACGTTGTCTGCCCACGTCCGAGTTAGTGGTTTGTGGGTCATGCCCAACTAGTTGGGCTTTTTCCCGACACTGACTTAGAAGCCCAGCCCAGAATAGGAGCCCCCCAAGTTGAGACTCCGAAGCGGAGTGATGACTTAAGAGGTAGTATGTCGGGCATAATCAGATAATGTCGGGGACATGTATAAACTCACATTTGGAGAGGAATACAATGTTGGGCAAATTGTGTTTGCCACCTCTCAGGCGCTCTGTTAGAGGCACAAATTCACCTTGTCGTATTGACGATGTAATTCGAAGGATGAGGGTGAATGATGTCGAGGTGCGCGTAAAACGGGGGCGAAGCTTTGCACGCACCCTTCCTTGTCGGGAAAGATTTCTTGCCCGGCTAGCGTGCGGATAACCTAGGGGTGTCGAGGACAGAAGTGTGTGCCTGACGTCTTCTGGGATTCTTAAGGGTGACGTGTCATGCCTTTCTGTTTCCCTTTTAATTTTATTTAGAGCGCGTCGCTTCGTTTTTTGCATTACGATGCATTAAATGTTGGTCGGCCTAGGGAATCTAGGAAGCCTAGGAAATGATTGCCTAGATGCGCCCCCTTCATGAAACGCCTATAAATATGGGGGTGAGGGGACCATTTCATTTTTCCCATTTTCCTCCCCCCTCACGAATCACCGGACTTGCAACTTCTTCTCTTGCCAGAGCGATCGCCGTCGTCACCACCGTCATCACACTTACTAGAATCATGTTAGGTAATGCTTTTGATCCTTTTCTTGGTAGTTTTAACTGGATTTGCTAGTTAGGACGGTTAGAATGATGACTTATTCGCTGGAGTAGATAAAAATGTCCCCCTTTTTAGGCAATTTTTTAGGGATTTAGGATGAATGCACTGGGCATGCTATGAATGTATCGGGTAAACATAGGAGATTATAGATGAATGTCCCGGGTACACCATAAATGTGCTAGGCAAAAATAAGAGATTTTAGATGAATGTCTCGAGTACGCTATGAATATGCTGGGCAAAATAGGCATTTACTTTGAATACTACGAGCATTTTTTGAACGACGCGGGCATTCTGTGAATGTCCCGAGCAGAATCTTAGTGTATCCTTTGAATGCCCCGGGCATCCGTTAAATATCCTGGGCAGTTTTGTATTAATCTCTCGGGCATCCGCGGTGTTGCGATGTGTGTGTCAGGTAGTTTTCTCCCGCCCTTTCACTTAAATTGTGGTGGAAGGGTGAATTTGATGCGATGTCGAATTCACTTGTTTCCTTTGCTTTTCAGGTAATGCATATCAAGTGCGTCCTGTAGAAAGGAGCACGTCGTCTACATCTGGGAGCGGGGATCTCTCTTGGGTCACCGATAAACCGTTGGAGAAGGAGTCGCGCTTTATTGACGACTATACTACTGCCCACACAATCGTGGAGGAACTGGGCCCCGAAAAACCTCACAATTGGGAGTGTTATGCTCCTCTTCCTAATCAACGAATCTGTTCAGCGTTCCAGGGAAAACAGTTCCCTATGTATGAGTTCACTTTCCGAGAGGCGATGATATGACTCCCTTTCACCGACTTTCAAGCATGAGTTTTCAGGCGGCTCAAAATGGTGCCCTCGCAACCCAATGCTATATCGTTCGTTTGGGCGTTCGAACTGGTATGCCAACACCTCCAAATCGGCTACACATTTCCCCTCTTCTTCCGTGTCTTCCATCTGCAGAGGTCGGGAAGCCATGGGCGTCATAGTTGGGTCTCTTTCAAACAGCCGATGAGGCTCTTCAAAACATACCACGACTATGTCTGTAACTTCAAAGACAGGTGGTATACGGTGAAGCCCATCACCACCTGTGCCTTGGATAACATCTATATTATGCATCGGGATGCCAAAGGAACGAAGCATCTATTGTCGAAGATCCCTCTAGAGTGGAGGCCGGATCACTGTAACTTATCGGCCGACCATTATAGAGTAAAGACTGACCATATGGGGTCTGACAACAAGTTGGCCTACAAGAAACTGGTGGCCTATGTCTGAAGTTTTAACCTTGTATCGTGTGTAGAATGACTAGGCAATCCACTTCTGGCGATGATGGACTACCCCTTTTAGAGCCCCGACTGATTAATACTGGGGCCGTGCTCAAGTGTAAGTCGGATAAAGAGGCTATCCGACTTTTAGGTAGCTTATGCTCGAACCCTGCTTGCTTTATTATTTTCAATTTGTCTTGTTGACTTGTTGTTTCTCTTGTAGGTGAAATGCCCAAACTCAAGGAGTGTGCGCTGAAATTGGCTAACAAGGGTAGGGGCCCGACCAAGCAGTCAAAGAAAAAGAGCAAAATTCGCGTCCAACAGGTAGCTACCGAGAACGTGGCTGGTGGCTCTGGGACTTCTAGTCCTACCCCGAACTCTCCACACCAGAACTCTTTGCTTGTGGTGGTGATGACGGACAATCCCATCATGGTGCACAATTCGCCTCGCCATAAACGTCCTTGTTCCGAGGGTCCACCGATTCAATCAGCTATTGTGGAAAGAGGTTCATCTGAGAACCAAGGAAGCTATCTTCTCTCCCCTGCTACCTTGAGCGCAAAACGTTTAGCGCAGAAGGTTCTATCGGGGTGGAGCCTACAGAGCTAAAGCCATACTCGATCAAGAAACGACGAGAAGGCGGACTAATCTATCTCAGGACGTTGTTGCGGTGATCAGGGTCATGGAAACGACCCTGGCCTTGTCCGACAACACCTGCTCGTTTTCGGAGTTAAGGGCCGTGGAGGAGGCGCTCCGGACTGTCAAAGCTGAAAGGGACCATCTCTCCAAGGACTTGTCCAACTAAAAGGAAGAGTATAAAATCCAAGATGGGCTGAAGACTGAGTTATCCGAAGTTAAGCGCGAGCGAGAGACCTTGGTTGAAGAGCACAAAAAGTTGAAGGACCGGGAGGTCGAGTTCAAGGAATCCGCCAAGGAGAAAGAACGTCTCCGTCTGAGGGTCGAGGTGTTGGAGGGGTTGTCGCTTCTTGCTGATAGGGAGAGTGAGGAGGATCAGGCCATGCGAAGCCGGGTGAACTGATTGCTCGGATCAGGCAACTTGAGCAGGATGTCGTGGGAGTCTTTCAAGAAGGTTTTGAAAATGCCACTGACCAACTCAAGGTTGTCAAACCTGGGCTCATAACTGAAGGGACGACTTTTAACTTCAAAGTGGTATATGGAGAAATTGTCTGCCCCTTTGCTGGCTCGGAGGATGAAGGCGAGGATGGGGAAGTCAATGAGTAGGTTTGGCATGTGTGCCATAGTTCTTTTTGGCCCGCGTGCCATCTTTCTTTGGCCTGTGCGCCAGTTTCTTAGTTTTTACGGTCTGTGTGCCAATTTGTAATTCGGGCTTGGCCCTTTATTTTGTACTTTCACAGGCCATTCTTTGGTCAACTTTTATAATACAATGTTTATTTTGTTATGTTTAATTTCTATAATGAGATGTGAACTTGTTTGCTTGACTGTATAGGATCGTTGGTTTAGGGAACTGACAAGGTGACGGGTTTTACGTCCGCTGCAAAACGGGACAAGGGCCAAGGTCGAGGCCCTGATCCCGCGGCTTGGGCCTTCCCATCGTGAGCTGGGTGCCCTGCCGACATGGTACTGCAGCGCTGAAGTTCGTTTTGAAGTTTCCAACTCCGAGGGAGGTTGTGTCCTTCTTCCTGGGATTTCGACCTTCCTTTCGATCAATATTGAGATGCCATGGTTGTACCTTCTATGTTTTCATGAGCACACTGTCATTTATCTATAGTATTGCTTGAGTTTTTCAGCATTCCAGGGTCGATCTAGTTCTTCTCCTTGTAAGTTTTCAAGGTAGTAGGCCTCGTTGTCCGTTTTATCTTGGACACGGTACGGGCCTTCCCAGTTTGCGGCCAGCTTGCCCTCTCGAGGGTTCTTCTGGTTTCGTTGAAGGACGAGGCTGCCGATTTGGAATTCCATTTTAATGACTTTTGTGTCGTGGCGTAGATCCACCTTTTGTTTGAGCGAAGCTTCTCGTAGAGCTGCTTCGGAACTTATTTCCTCGACGAGGTCGAGTTTTACTCGTATGGTTTCGTTGTTCAGCTCCTCGTCGAGGGTTCCCGAATTTCCACTGGGATGATTGCCTCAGTCCCATAGGTTAGTCGGAATGGGGTTTCCCCGGTCATTAAGTATAGGGTCGTGCGGTAGACCTAGAGTATGATGTGTAGCTCCTCGACCCACACTTTCTTTGCCTCCCCTAACCTGCATTTTAACCCTCGTAAGATCACCCTGTTGGCCACCTTTGCTTGGCCGTTGGTTTGGAGATACTCTATGGACGTGAAATGTTGCTTTGTGCCTAGATTGGTGACGAAGTCCTGGAACCTTCTGCCTGTGAATTGTGTTTTGTTGTCGGTGACAATGACTTGTGGTATGCCGAAGCAGGTGAGGATGTTCCTTTTCAAGAAAAGGAGTATATTTTGTGTCGTGATTTTGGCGAGAGCTTCAGCTTCGATCCATTTTGTAAAGTAATCAACACCGACGATGATATATTTTTTTTGGTAGGAGCCGTTCAAGAATGGTCAAAGGATGTCCATTCCCCACCACGTGAAAGGCCATGGGGAGGAAAGTGTTTTTTAGCTCGTTAGGGGGAGCTATGTGCATGTCTACGTGTCTTTGACATTTGTCGCATTGCTTGACGTGCTCCTTCGTGTCGTTTTGCATCGTCGGCCAATAATAGCTTGCTCGGAGTGCCTTCTGTGATAGTGAATTTTCGCCGAGGTGTTGGGCGTTGATTCCTCCATGAATTTATCCTAAGATGTCGAGGACTATTTCTTCGTCGACGCATTTGAGTAGTGGGATGGAGAAACCTCTCCGGTAGAGCTTACCTTCGAGGAGAACGTATGAGCACGCCCTTCTCGTGATGACAGATGCCTCTTTCAGATCTGTTGGGAGTTCGTCCCTCGTTAGGTAGGCATGGATGAGATTCATATAACAATGAGCGTCGCCGATGGACAACACCTCGAGTGAAGGGGGAGGCTTCTCGATACTTGGACGGGAAAGGATTTCTTGGATCACCAATTTGTTTTTGTTCTTCTTTCATGTGCTCGCCAGTTTCGATAAGACATTTGCTCGGGTGTTATCCTCTCTCGGGACGTGTTGGACTTCCCAAAAGTCGAATTTTTCTAGTTTGTCTTTTACCAAGGCTAGATATTCGATGAGGTTATCGTTATTGGCTTGATATTATCCCCGTACTTGGGACGCTACGAGCTGAGAGGCGGTGGAGATTTTTACTTCCTTTGCCCCTGGGTCCTCGGCCAACCGTAGGCCCTCCAGGAATGCTTCGTATTTGGCTTGGTTATTCAAAGTCGGGAAGCCTAGTGCTAGGGATACTTCATTCAGGATCCCGTCTTCATTTTCCAGGATGATGCTCGCACCACTTTCTTTCGAACTGGAGGCGCCATCGACGAAAATCGTCCATTTATGCGTGCCATTAGTCGGGGTTGGGATATACGTCATCTCAGCCACGAAGTTGGCCAAGACCTATGATTTTAGGGTCTTCCTTCTTTCGTATTAGATATCGAATTTTGAAATTTCTAACAACCATTTTAGCATTCTCCCGGCCATATCCGGTCGACCAAGCAGTTGCTTTATGGGCTAGTCTATTCGGACTTTGATTGTATGGGCGAGGAAATAATTTCTCAGCCTTTTTGCTGCATTTATCAGGGCCAAGGTGACCTTCTCTATCTATTGGTATTTGAGCTCGGGGCCCTGGAGGGCTTTGCTCGTGAAATATATGGGTTGCCGCCCGTCATTTGTCTCGCGGATGAGGACCACCCTGACTGCCTCGGTGGCTATGGACAAGTACATGTATAACACTTCTCTTGCGAGAGGTCATGACATGACTGGTGGTTCAAAGGGAGTCTTCTTGAGGTGGAGCAATTCCTGCTCGCACTCTTTGGTCCACTTAAAGGCGACTTCTTTTTGTAGTAGCTTGGAGAATGAAAGTGCATGTTGTGCGGATTTAGCAACGAAACAGGATAGGGAAGCAAGCATGTCGTTGAGCGATTGAATGGATTTCTTCGAGTTCGGGGTTGGGAATTCTGAGAATGCCCAACATTTGTCGGGATTAGCTTCGATCCCTTGTTGGGTGAGGTAGAAGCTGAGGAATTTCCCTGCTCGAACTCCGAAGGTGCATGTTTCGGGGTTGAACTTCATTTTGCACTTCCTTGCTTGCTCGAAGACCTTTTTGAGATGTCGGGCGTGATTCGGCTCCTCGTGTGACTTTACTATCATGTCGTCCATGTATACCTTGAACATGTCTCCGATTTCTCCTCGGAATACCTTATTCATCATGCACTGGTATGTGGCACTGGCGTTCTTGATCTCGAAAGGCATAACGTTGTAGTAGTAATTTCCAGTCGGGGTCATGAAGGTCGTGTGTCGCTTGTCTGTGTCTAACATGGGGATTTGGTTATATCCACTCTATGCATCCATGAAGGACAGGAGTTTAAAACCTGCAGAATTGTTGACCAGTATATCTATGTTAGGCAAAGGAAAAACATATTTGGGACATGCCCTGTTGAGATCAGTATAATCAACACATACACCATTTTCCAATATTTTTCGTAACAAGAACTACATTAGAGAGCCAAGTTGTGTACTGGGCTTCAGAAATAAATTTCTCCTCTAGAAGGTCTTTTAAAGCCTGCTCGACAGCCTCCGCTTTCTCGGGAGACTGCTTGCGCCTACGCTGTGCTATGGGCTTAATGGTCGGATCTATAGCTAATTGATGGCAAGCGACCTCAGGGTCGAGACCGGGCATCTAAGCAGCACTCCAGGAGAATAGGTTTGCGTTGTCCTTGAGGCAGGTTGTGAGTTGTTTCTTTGTCGCCAGTGGTAGACCGACACTTATCTTCACAACTCTGTCGGGGTTGTCGCCCAGAAGGATAAGCTCAAACTCGCCGTCGGGGATTGGGTGTACTGGATGAGTTGAAGTCTGACCGTTAACGGGATCCTGCTCTTCGGTGTTATCTTCACTGAAACGGTTGTCGATGTCTATGGAGTTGACTCGTGGGGAAGTTGAGCGTTCCTCGGTTCATGGCTTCTTGTTTCCTTTGGATGTGTTAACTATGGCACGCCCTTTGACCGCAGCTTCGTAACATCTTCGTGTAACTTCGATGTCGCCGTGAATCGTGACTACACGACCCTACTTGGTGTAATACTTCCTGTTTAAGTGGACAGTGGATGGTACAACTGTTAGCTCGACCAAATTGGGTCACCCAAGGACGCAGTTATACAGCGATGGGCACTCGATCACCAGGAACTGGACTTTAACCTCTCTGGCCGTCTCATTCTCGCCTAACAGAACGAGTAGCTCCACGTATCCCCATTGTCTCATGGTCACTCCGTTGAACCCTTGGAGGTCAGATCCGACGTAGGGGGCTAAGTTTGACTTTTCCAATTTGAGGGTTCTAAACAAATGGCTGTCGCTCCCAAATGATGAGACCGGGGCTCAAATATGGTACAGACGCGAACGGTCGGCGAAAAGAACAATGAGAACACACAGCAGTGAACTCACTGGAAAAGAAAAGAGTCGCCAGCTAGGCATTTTTATCCCGGAGGAAAGGTAATGCTGCATAAACCTAGAAAGAGATGGATAAGACGGTTGCGAACCAGAGAGACTGAGAAAGGGGGTTGGTTACAACCTGGGAAGGTATTAGCACCCAGATTGTCCGCCGTACTCGACGGGATCCACACTTAAAAGATTTGTGTTTTAAAGGGGTAGTGTCAGTGCAATTTGTGTGTAAAAGAGCTGGAAAAGAATGTACAGGTGTCAGTGTAAAAACAGTGTGAAGTGTATAAATGATGTGTCAGTGTAGGAATGAGAATGAATTGCTCAAGATCATGAGGCTAAGAGAATGATGCTGGAGAGAGGGGGAATGTACAGAGACTTTTGTTCGATAACTGTTAAGTTATGCCTACGTATCCTCTCGTGCAATGAGGAAGTCAGAACACCGTAGTTCGACCCAAAGAGACTGAAAGATGAATTGACTGTGAACTGCTTGCTTATCTATGCTCAAGTGTATGATCTGTCTGGCACAGATGCAAACTGTCTTGCATTAGATGGAAGAAGCAAGTTCTCGTTTGTGAGTGAAGGTGATGAGAAAAGAATCCCGAAGGAGACGATTATTGTTTGTTTTTGAGTTTTCAGTCTTTTATCGCTTTTTGAAGTTTGTCATAAGTTAATGAGCTTAAGCCTAAACCAATGGATTTAGTAAACTCATCACATCTTCCCTCTGTTTAGGGGTAATGAGAATACCTTAAGTGTGAAGTCAGATTCTCACACTTAATCACCATGGTGTAGGATTAATATCATTAACCTACTTGTGATTATTTAGATGTTTTTGTGGTTTTTGTTTAGTGTTAAGTAATGAGGTTAAGCCATAATCGGGGATTAAACAGACTCATTACACCATCCTAATAGAAGGATAATAGATGAGAATGTTTAAGCTGAGGAAAGCTCCTCAACTTAATCCATGATTAGGGATTAAACTCATGACAAAACAAGCCTTTATTAGATGGATTTTATTTAATGATATGATGATGAAGTGATTTTTAGGGTTTGTAAGACAACTTGAGGGGGACTTGTCCATTAACACTAGGGTTAGTCCTTCTTAACCAATTAAGGAAGAATTAGAACCCTAATGCAAGGCCCAAGTTACAAGTGTGAAGTCTTGATGATTATTAAGTGAATTGATTAAGAGATTTAAACACATTAAGGGTTTAACACTTAGGATTAAAGTTATACACTCCATCCTAAGAGAAGGATGCAGGCATAAGCTTAATCACAAAGCCTTAAAGCCTTTAGGGTTTAGTCCCTGATTATGAGATGAGAAGAGAAGACTCAAAGAGACACAAAGGTAAAAGCTAAGTGGGGAGACTAATCAAAACCCTAATCATTATCATGCTTGGATGGTCCTAGGTTAGTGAGGCTTACTATCCTAGAGAAGAAAGAAAGAAAAAGAGAAAGATGAAAGGAGAAGCAACATGGTGGCCTAAGCACACCTCAAGTCGAGAATGAATAAGAGAAAATGAGGAAGAAGAAATAAGATGAATAAGAATGAAGAATGAAATAGGATGAGTTGGATGAAATAGGAATAAGATAAGGAGAAATAAGATGAGAATGCGATATGGAGATGAATAAGAATGAAGATAAGGAATGCACAAACAGAGCCTACACCAGTAGGACTTCCAGATGCAACAGCATGCAGTAATTAAAATCGGGCCATAGCGGTACCTAACGGAGAAGGTCCGTTGCCTCTTCAATACGCGCAAAAGAATTCAAGAAATCCGTCGGAAGCTTAAAGTATGTCGAAGTATCACCAAGTGGCAAACGTCAAGTATCAAGTCTAAATAATGGCAAAACTCAAACGCACATGTCAAGTACCAAAGAAATCAAGGATTAATCGAAATAGGCATCAAGAAACAAGATCCACCTTAGAAATTGAAAATCAACATTATCACCTAAAATCAATCAAATTCACTTAGAAGAAAAAAAAGAAAAAACTAAGAAATCTTACTACAAAAATTCAAATAAATTGGCTAATTAATTATCAACAAAAATTTCAAATAAGTATGACAAAATTGATATTCAAACTTTAACCAAGATCTATGTTAGAACCTAATAAATAAAAAGTCAATTAAAACTAATTAGAAATTTAATCAAGAAAAAAACATTGAAAATTTAATTAACAAAAAGAATAACAAAAGAAATATTAATAAAGACCAAAAATCAGCAGGCAAGGGTGCAGGCAGTAGCTCGGTGGTGTGCTGTGAGCAAGGAAAGAGTCAACACGGGCTTAAGGCCTTAGGCCCAAAAACAGCAACAAATATGGAAATCTTCCTAATCAAAACAAAAATTAAAAGCAAAAAATAAACATAAGGAAAAATAATAATCAGTAAATTTAATAATCAGAATTTAAAATAATAAATATGGAAAAAAGGTCAAAATAAAAAATCAGAACACGACTCTTTCTTCAGGCTCAAACGCAGCGCCCCTGTCCAAGCTCCTTCTTCTTCATCGCGCAACAGTGTCGCCGCCGTAAACCCTTCGTCCTCCGCCGTCTGGAGTTAAACCTGGAGATCCTCTTCTCCACACGCGTGCGAATCCGAACTCTCACCGTTCTTCCCTGCTCAGCTTTGATTTGGCGGTGAGTTTTGAAAAATCTCTCTCTCAAGTTGCGTTTTCGATCTAACTCACCACACTTCTTCTCTTTTCTGATTTGCTCTTTGATTTTTGTTTTGGTTTCTGTTTTGGTGTTGCTGTGGTGATTCAGTTTCTGGGTTGTTACAGGGTTGAAGCAAGGTTGAAAAAAGTGAAGTGTTGTTGTTTGGTTTAATTGTTGAAGAGAATGAAGAAAATGCTTGGATGTGGTTGTGATGGTGTTGAAGCTGGGGGGTATTGTTCGGTTGAATTTGTATGAGTGTGAGGATGACTGTTGAGGGAAGGGGTTAGTTCGTGCAAAACAGGGGGGGTTGAAGCCGTTTTTTGAAGGGTTGAAGGTTGTGGGAAAAAAAAGGAAGGAAATGGTGGTGTTGATTGGTTTGGTGAGGTCAACAGAAGATGGTGGTTCGGTGATTTTGTTTTGGTTGTTGCTGTGTTGGGGAGAATGGTTTGTGTGTAAGGTTATTATTGTTGAGGGGTTGCTGTGAGATTTTTGATGAAGTTTTTGGGTGGTGTGAGCAGAGTATGAAGTTGTTGGTTGAAGATGGAGGTTGTGAGTTATGCGTGTGAGGTTGATGAAGAAGAGTTTGAAGGAAGGTTGGGTTGGTACGGTGGTGAATGAAGGGCGAGGCAGGGATGAAGAGAGGAGATTTAGGTGAGCTGTTTTTGGTTTATGAAGAGGCAAAAAACAGAGGGGCTGACGAGAGGGTGGCTATGGTGAATTGGATTGAGCTGGTGCGGTGAAGAAGTGTGAGATTGTGTTGAAGGATTGAGGTAAATTGTTGTGAGGGCCTGTATGGAGAGTGATGAAAAATGAGAGAATGTTATGTGAAAAGCTGGTGTGTGAGGCTTGTTGGTTCTGTTGTTGCTGTTATGTTTTTGCAGGTTTGAAGACTGTGTTTGTGCTTATGGTGGGCTGTCATGTGATGATGATGGGTTGGTGTTGTGTAGGATTTGTTCAGGGATTTTGGCTGAAGGTTTTTTCTTTTGCGGCTACCCTGTTGTACTCTTTCTGCATCAAAAAGCTCTTTTTGCCAACTTTATGAACTTCTCAGTTCTGTCCCCTCTGCTGCTAGCATTTTTGTCTGTTTGTATCTTACTACTGCACTAACCTTTGACTTGGTTCCAAATGAACTAAACAAGTTGGGTTTTGATTAAACCAATTAAATACTAAATTCAATTAAAATTAAACAAAAATAATAGAAACAGTAATTAATACCTTAAATTTGAATAAATATATAAAAGAGTAACAAAACTAACTAATAAAATTATGAATTTAAATTAAATTTAAACTGACTAATAAAAATTTAAAACAAAAATTAAAATCATATTTAAATTAAAAATAAATAAATTTAAATGAATAATAACTAATTAAAAGAATATTCTAAGTTTAAAACAATAAAATTTCTAAGTCTACACATTAAATTTAAAGTTCTAAGATTACCAATAAAGTTAAACAAATTCTAACATCATCTGAAATGAAATTATTTTATAAAGCAAACAAAAGTAATTACAAATTATAAAATAAAATAAAAAGACGTTGAACGGTGGAAAAAGAAAATGCATGATTTATGATTAATAGATAAAAAATGCAAAATGACTGATAACCTAATCCCCAGAAAATAGCGATCCCATGTCTCAGGAGCCTATGCAAATGATGTGCAAAATGCGTATGAATGCAAAACGAAAAGCTGAAAAAGATACAAAAGCCAGAGGGCAAATTTAGGGTGTCTACAGCTGCCCCTATTCAAACATGAGTTAGCTGTGCAGGATGTAAGCGACGGCTTAACAGGCAAACAAGATAACTTGTGGTTGAATACCAAAGACAATCCAAAATTTGCACTCACAGAATGAAGAAGAAAAGGGATATAGAAAGAAAAATAAAGTATATTGTAAAGTATGGGCGACGGAGGACGACCGTCGAGCAGAGGACGACTGCTGGGTAAAGAGCGATGACGGGGACGGCCGACATGCTGGGGATAAAAGGGATTATGATGGGGACGACCATCATATAAAACTATAAGATCCTCTGAGGATTAATGAACAAACGATGGGGACGGCCATCAAGTTCATAAAGTAAAGTAAACAACGATGGGGACGGCCATCGGGCTAAACTGATGAAGGACGATCATCAGGAAAAGGAAAAGGGACCACGACGGGGACGGCCATCGGGTTAAAGAATAAATGAAATAATGATGAGGGACGGTCATCAAAGGTGAAGGACAATCACCTAGCAGGGGACGGCTGCTCTGAAAGGTTTATCATGACATAGGACGAATGTCAGATAACAAGATCAACAATGGGGACGGCTATCGGATAAAATGATGAAGGACGATCATCAAAAGGTGGAGGACGACCACCTAGCAGGGGACGGCTGCTAAAAATCAACGATGGGGACGGCCATCGGATGAGCATGATGGAGGACGACCATTAAGAGGTGGAGGACGACCACCTAGCAGGGTACGGATGCTCTCAGGGTTTATCATGACACAGGACGAATGTCAGATAAAAAGGAAAATTTGCTTTGTCGGTAATCTACTGGGGAGTAGTAAACACGGACGAGTGTTTATATCCAAGAAATAAAAGGTATAAGTGTTTTGACGCTGTGTATAGATTAAAGATGCGGACGAGCATCCCTAAGACTATGATACGGACGAGTATCGGGTAGAACAAATACTGACACATGTTCAGAGCTGATGATACGGACGAGTATCAACTGGTTAACAAGGAACACGGACGAGTGTTAAATCTGAAGAGACTCTTCTGGGGAATAGTAGACACAGGCGAGTATCTATATTCAAGAAGACAAGAGTGTTTGACTCAGTGTATGGATTAAAGATGCGGACGAGCATCCTTAAGACTATGATACGGACGAGTATCATGTAGAAACAAACTCTTGACGCATGTTCTGAGATGATGGTACGGACGAGTACCAACGAGTTAACCAAGAACACGGACGAGTGTCGAATCTGTGGGGATATAAATGGTATATACAAGATACAGACGAATACCTGTATAAGTATGAGTAATAAGTATGAGTGATGTATAGACGAGTGTTCAGACTGCTGGTGAGGGTGACACGGACGAGTGTCAAAAGGAGAAGAGTATAATATAAACAAGTATCTGACATACAAAGTGTTTACGTTACTGTGCTGGGGAAAATGACACGGACGGATGTCAAGAAAATTATATATATGAGTATTTGTGAGTGCAAAGAGGATGCTTTGGATTTCTGCTGGGGATATGACACGGACGGGTGCCACAAGGAGTATATACTGGTGTTTGTGAATGTAAGGCAACTGTTTTAGCTTTAACTCTCCGCTGGGGAATCTGGGAAGCATTCTGTATATTGTTGACGGGTTGAAAGCTTCTAACCCTGATGGGAACGAAGTGTTGGCAACCTGATGCTTGTTGGAGAGGTTTTCACTGGAGGAAAGACGACTCTGTGTGAGGTATACTTCGTTTAACTGCTTTGATCATCTGCTGAGGATCTGATCATCCTGCTCTGACTCCACTGGGGAGAATTTCTTCTTGCTCTGCTGGGGAAATATCTTGGAAATGAGAATCCCGATGACTATATGGGGAAAGATCATCTTTAGACTTGGCTAGGGAAGATGCTTGATCACACAATCCTGCTGAGGAGGGAATTCTGATAATTCTAACTTTGTGGGGAAGCAAGGCCTTCAGCTTCCTGTTGGGAAAACTTCGTTGTGGAAGGATAAGTCCGCTTGGGGACGAAAACGATTCAATTAGCCTTGAAGTTCTGTTGGGGTTATCATCTATTTCAACTCAGCTGGGGATGTCAACCTTCCGGCATGGTTGAGAAAAGATTTGGCAGTGCTCTGCTGAGGAGAGACTTTGCTGGAGAATTGGAGATCAAAATAAGCCAAATTAAGCCCCATGTATAGCATGACGACTGTGCTGGGAAGATGTGCCAATGAAAATTGGCTTTGACTGAATGCGAATAACCAACTCCTCATGAGGGAATCTTGTCGGATGAAAGAAGATCTTTATGCTCGGGGAAGAAATAAACTTCCAATGCCCTGCTGGTAAAATAAATACCAGACATTCCCTGAGAATTAACACAGTGCTTCAAACTTCTGAGCCCAACATTTGCATTACTAATCATCTTGAGTGAACTAACATTCCCTTAACTCCTCAATTATACCATACTGCATCATCCAGAGTGACCAAACATCCCTTTACTCTTCAAATTGCCTCAGATTGCATCGTTTATAAAAAGATCGTCTTCAGAGGATTTTACAGAAGACTTGGCATCCAGAATTGCCCCAGTGCCTTCAAATTCTCGCAGAAATTCAACAAGTCTTGAGATAACTGCCCCAGATTACGTCTTGAAACGATCCTTGCCCCACATCAGAGCTAAAACAGAAACCATGCGGTATGAAGATGCAATGCAAATGATGTACAATGCAGACGTATGCTCATAGCCAAAGATATGAAACAAGGATGGTTGGGCGCTAGGGCCAGGTTGATATATATATATATATTTTTTTGGTTGCCAAGCAATTGGACTTTTGAAGGTGGAATACCGGACGAGAACTGGTTTATTGAAGGTAGGCCAACAGACGAGAACTGATGGGCAAAGAATAAGTCGTCAGACGAGAACTGACTACTTGGGGGTTCATTGTCAAACGAGAATTGACTCTGAAAAAGAATGACTACCAGACGAGAACTGGCGTCCAAAAGGTTAATGAAAAGGTGACCAGACGAGAACTGGTTGAAAGATTCGCCTACCAGACGAGAACTGGTATTTGAAATTGGTTTGCCAGACGAGAACTGGACTTTGGGTTTGTCTGCCAGACGAGGACTAGACTTTAAAAGGGTTTGCCAGACGAGAACTGGACTTTGAAAAGTTTTACCAGACGAGAACTGGACTTTGGATTGATTTATAGGCTGGGGTTACGGGGCCCTGGATGTGAGATCTGATGTTTCGGGGGTTATGCTCAATGCAATGATGATGCATATGCTCTATATGCGACATGAATAACGTATGCCAATGATTTATGCAATGATTATGAAAGGCCAGAAAAACTCCCAAGGATGGGAAGAAAGGTCTTATGTGACAAGGCTTCTAATGAGAAAGGTGACAAAGGCGAGGGTGGGTAATACGATTTCCCGATACCCGTCATGAACTCGAAGATCACTGATACAAATTGCTCTGTGTAGCTAAAGTTTGCCCCTGTTGGGTAAGTCTCTGAACAGACTGTCACTGAATATCCAATTTCTGGAATGGCAGACCTGGATGTCCTCTCGAGGAGAGTTGCACTTAGTGATCTCTGGAAGTGTCCTGCCTCGGTATGAGCGTGTAAGCGACTTGATTCATTCTGACTGAGCATTGGAAGAAATGACCCTTAGTCAACGGAAACTCCGGGTGTCCTGCCCCTGCTTGGGAGATTCAGCTCTGATCAACTGACTTTGAATGACGTCCCTCGATCAACTGATGCTTGGGAACTCTCTCTACCCTGACAGATTCCTTGGTCGACAAAGCCATCGGATAACATGCCCCTGATTCATAGGCTGACAAGATGCTCTTGATTCTGGTCATCATTGTTGAATGATCAAGTTCCCTCATGATTGCTCTTTGTAGGAACTTCCCGGGTGACACAGGCTGACTTGCAATTAAAACTGTTCATTTACAAATGGTAATTTTAATGCAGTACACATGCAAGTTTTTGAAAATTTATTTATTTTGATGTTGTGACAGTGTGTGACAAATGGACGATTAGTCCAAACGTAGTGTTGAGTTAGCAAATCGTTAGGAGTCAGTTTACGCAACCTTGCCGTAGTATGCTTTCAAAATTGAACCTGATTCAATTAGGACTTTCAAGGGTTATAACGCGGTCTGGTTCACGGTTTTAGAAAGAAAGATTTATGGCTCAAAGTTTATCTGTGCCCACCCATTCTCCCTGATGTTCTCCAGTCCTATGTTCAGCTAATTCGGCCTGAGTGCTCGCTTCTCACAAGGGTTTTGTGATGATTGAGGAACCAATGACGTTGACGGTTTACGCACCAATGGGGTTTCTTGGAGTAACAGTCACCCCTTCTGACTGTGTGTCTGGTCACACGACTTTGTTCTCATGGACATCATCATTTCTTTTTTTTTTCTACTCCCTAACTTTTGCCTGGACTGGTTCTTTTTTGAATTTTCGATTTTGAAGTCCAGCGGGATGCCCTAACTTTTGCCTAAGTCATATGTTTTCACACATTTTTTCGACTTAGCGGGCTTTATTTCTTTTTTTCTTTTTTTTTTTATTTTTGTTGAACAAATCGTGTGACACTGGCTTGTCATGACTTGCTGAAAGGGTTGACTGCCTCATTCCTTTGTTGGTGAGGGATAACCATTGTGGTTTCACATCCCTTGACCTCTTGAGGTGTAATGAATAAAGGTAATGGATCCTCGGATGCACACTCCTTTGGAAATTTGAACGCTCGGTCAAATTAATTGATAACTACCCTGCCCCGGGTTAAATGTGAGGGTTTTTTTTTCGTTCAGAAAAGAAACTCCTACTTCAAGGCTCAAAGGGGTTGACGAGGGTCTATCTCCCTTATATCTCCGGTGTTTGGGAATTGAAATAATGCCTGTACATCGTCATCAGGTTCTATCCTGAAAGCATACCTTCAACAATTATGAGTATTCAGTTGTCATCATCCTCCCTCAAACCTGCTAAACAACAGTGAAATAAATGGGAGGTAAATGGATGCAAAAAATTTTCTTTTTTTCAATGCAAGTAAAGAAAAGCGAGCGAATGCGACATAATTGATTCAAAAGTGCAAGATCACTACATTAACATTACCATTTAAAATAACAATGCTTAAAAGACAAGTAGCTGCTAACAGGAAAGAAACTACAATGCAAATGATAAAAGGATACAATGGTCACCAACTCTGCTAACATACTGTTGTCTGAGCCACTGAAATCAAGATACACTTCTTCTGATGTCTTTGAACTCAATCAGGTGAAAGGTTGACGTGCACAACCAAGCTTCCTTCTGGAAAGGAAATGTAGCCCTTGTCGATCAATTGTTGTACTTTGGCTTGAAAAGCTTTGCAATCTTCAGTTTAATGCCCCATTGATCCACCATGATACCCGCACTGCTCATGAGGATTGTACCCTGGAGGGTACGGCCCTGGTAACGGCTTGAGAGGCTTAGGAACCACCAAAGAGCTCTGAACTAGATGTGGCAAAAGTTCACTGTATGCCATGGGGACTGGATGAAGAGGAGCAATCCTTCTTTCCAGATTGTTACGAGGCCTAGGCTGGCTCCGAAGTTGATTTTGAGGTCTTCGACCATGAGATTGCAGATTTGGACGAGGAGGAGCCCAGGGTTTCTGATATGGTGTTCTAAGCATTGCCGAATGCCCGTAAGAATAACCAGACACAGGAAAAGATGATCTCTGAGGAGATGTTGTTCTAGAATATTCGATATTTGCCATGACTGCACTGACGTCATTCCATTCTTCCTCTTGGGAGCTAACAACAGACTCACCTTCACTAGCTGGGATATTCGAAAAGTCCTGGATCTTTCCACTTTTGAGCAGGCTCTCAATGCGTACTCCAACTATCATCAAATCAGAGAAGCTTGTCATCCCAATGCTACTCATTCTTTCCAAGTATGGACCCTGCAAGGTGCCCACAAACAGGTCAATTAATTCTCTGTCTGAAAGTGGTGGTTGCACTTGGGCTGCCAATTCTCTCCACCGCTGTGCATATTCTCTGAAAGATTCACCACTCCTCTGGGATAGGCTCTGCAAGTGCGTGCGATTGGGCGCCACGTCCATATTGTACTGATATTGCTTTACAAAAGCTCTGGATAAATCATTCCAAGATCGGATATGACTGCTTTCCAAAGCCATGTACCAACTTAAAGATGCCCCACTCAAACTGTCCTGAAAACAGTGAATCATCAACTTATCATTGCAGGCATAAGAAGTCATTATTATACAGAACATCACCAAATGACGCTTCGGGCAACTGACACCAGTGTATTTCTCAAACTTCGGAGTTTTGAAATCTGGAGGAATGACGAGACCAGGCACCAAACACAGGGTTAGAGCATCAAAACCGAAGGCATCAGGACCCGCTAAGGCTTTGAGTCTCTCGTCCAACACACGAAATCTTTCAGCAGGACCAATAACTTGTGGATCCTTGGTTTTCACAAGAGGGATTGCCCCTTGGAGGTTCGGCATAGGGAAAGCAAAACTCTGATAATCTGTAGAATCAGAAGAGATTGAAGGTCCACCTCGGACAGCAGATGGTCCAGGTATATTCTGATTCACGATCGGGGTCTGTACAGGTTGAGCTTGAGCAAGATTGTTCACTTGTGGAAGATCCTCATCAGGAGAAAGACCATACAGAGGATTGGTCATTGAAGTGAAACCAGGTGGAAAATCAACATTCTGACAGTTGCTCTCTGACATAGCTATTGACGGCTTTCAAACTGACCCTTTTTAACTCTTGACACTGTTCAGTCTAGCTTCACACACTCTGTCGTCTTCTAACTGTTAACACTTGTTCAAACTGAGTACCGGGAAATCAGCTGGCTGGTCATGAACAAAAGAGGAAGGATGAGCTCTCTGGAGGAGGAAAATGCAATGCAGGTGCAAATGCAAAATGCAATATGATGATGCAAAAGATGCAAAGACATGGGATCACAGCTGGAAACTGCCTGGAATCTGGAATACTGCCAAGAATCAAGTGTCTGTAACCACAAGATCTCTGTATAGTAACCCGAAATAGTAACTGAAAACCAGAGGTCAATATCTTCAGGATCATCGTGACTGGATCAAACAATTGTACTGCAATGAGGGTATGTTGAGGTCAAGGGTTCCTGCAAACCTGTAAACAGCCCAACCCCCTCACAGGTGGTGTTCTAAAACAAAGATCCTCAGACTTGGATCAGTTATGGGAAGTGTAAACACTTCCAACCCGGAGGTACAGTGTTTACAATAACCATAAAAAATCCTCCTCTAATTCTCCTCAGTTTCTGAAGGTCATAATAAAGGTCATCCAGACTTAGCAGGCTTCCCAGATAGCCCTAGCACTACAGGAGATCTGTAGCACAGAGTTCTCAAGAAGAAACCCATATCTGAACCGTGTTTCATATTCCCGCACCAGACCGAAATGGAATGGGAAAGAACATGAACCACTCTAGCCTAGGTGTCACTCAGGTCCCAGGTATAGGACCTTAACTCTCAGTAGAACCCCCACCCACCAAAACAGAAACAACAGATCCAGCCAGAATAGTATGACAGTATGATGTATATAAAGCTATAAAGAAAGCAATAAAACAATTGTACATAAGGCAATAAACAAAATAAATATACAAACACAAATAGCACATAACACCCCAGTAAACACAAATCAAACAAGCGCTAGGAGGAACCCACACAAAAAGAACCAGAAGCCCTGGTTGCAGTACAAGGGTCCCCAGCAGAGTCGCCAAGCTGTCGCTCCCAAATGATGAGACCGGGGCTCAAATATGGTACAGACGCGAACGGTCGGCGAAAAGAACAATGAGAACACACAGCAGTGAACTCACTGGAAAAGAAAAGAGTCGCCAGCTAGGCATTTTTATCCCGGAGGAAAGGTAATGCTGCATAAACCTAGAAAGAGATGGATAAGACGGTTGCGAACCAGAGAGACTGAGAAAGGGGGTTGGTTACAACCTGGGAAGGTATTAGCACCCAGATTGTCCGCCGTACTCGACGGGATCCACGCTTAAAAGATTTGTGTTTTAAAGGGGTAGTGTCAGTGCAATTTGTGTGTAAAAGAGCTGGAAAAGAATGTACAGGTGTCAGTGTAAAAACAGTGTGAAGTGTATAAATGATGTGTCAGTGTAGGAATGAGAATGAATTGCTCAAGATCATGAGGCTAAGAGAATGATGCTGGAGAGAGGGGGAATGTACAGAGACTTTTGTTCGATAACTGTTAAGTTATGCCTACGTATCCTCTCGTGCAATGAGGAAGTCAGAACACCGTAGTTCGACCCAAAAAGAATGAAAGATGAATTGACTGTGAACTGCTTGCTTATCTATGCTCAAGTGTATGATCTGTCTGGCACAGATGCAAACTGTCTTGCATTAGATGGAAGAAGCAAGTTCTCGTTTGTGAGTGAAGGTGATGAGAAAAGAATCCCGAAGGAGACGATTATTGTTTGTTTTTGAGTTTTCAGTCTTTTATCGCTTTTTGAAGTTTGTCATAAGTTAATGAGCTTAAGCCTAAACCAATGGATTTAGTAAACTCATCACATCTTCCCTCTGTTTAGGGGTAATGAGAATACCTTAAGTGTGAAGTCAGATTCTCACACTTAATCACCATGGTGTAGGATTAATATCATTAACCTACTTGTGATTATTTAGATGTTTTTGTGGTTTTTGTTTAGTGTTAAGTAATGAGGTTAAGCCATAATCGGGGATTAAACAGACTCATTACACCATCCTAATAGAAGGATAATAGATGAGAATGTTTAAGCTGAGGAAAGCTCCTCAACTTAATCCATGATTAGGGATTAAACTCATGACAAAACAAGCCTTTATTAGATGGATTTTATTTAATGATATGATGATGAAGTGATTTTTAGGGTTTGTAAGACAACTTGAGGGGGACTTGTCCATTAACACTAGGGTTAGTCCTTCTTAACCAATTAAGGAAGAATTAGAACCCTAATGCAAGGCCCAAGTTACAAGTGTGAAGTCTTGATGATTATTAAGTGAATTGATTAAGAGATTTAAACACATTAAGGGTTTAACACTTAGGATTAAAGTTATACACTCCATCCTAAGAGAAGGATGCAGGCATAAGCTTAATCACAAAGCCTTAAAGCCTTTAGGGTTTAGTCCCTGATTATGAGATGAGAAGAGAAGACTCAAAGAGACACAAAGGTAAAAGCTAAGTGGGGAGACTAATCAAAACCCTAATCATTATCATGCTTGGATGGTCCTAGGTTAGTGAGGCTTACTATCCTAGAGAAGAAAGAAAGAAAAAGAGAAAGATGAAAGGAGAAGCAACATGGTGGCCTAAGCACACCTCAAGTCGAGAATGAATAAGAGAAAATGAGGAAGAAGAAATAAGATGAATAAGAATGAAGAATGAAATAGGATGAGTTGGATGAAATAGGAATAAGATAAGGAGAAATAAGATGAGAATGCGATATGGAGATGAATAAGAATGAAGATAAGGAATGCACAAACAGAGCCTACACCAGTAGGACTTCCAGATGCAACAGCATGCAGTAATTAAAATCGGGCCATAGCGGTACCTAACGGAGAAGGTCCGTTGCCTCTTCAATACGCGCAAAAGAATTCAAGAAATCCGTCGGAAGCTTAAAGTATGTCGAAGTATCACCAAGTGGCAAACGTCAAGTATCAAGTCTAAATAATGGCAAAACTCAAACGCACATGTCAAGTACCAAAGAAATCAAGGATTAATCGAAATAGGCATCAAGAAACAAGATCCACCTTAGAAATTGAAAATCAACATTATCACCTAAAATCAATCAAATTCACTTAGAAGAAAAAAAAGAAAAAACTAAGAAATCTTACTACAAAAATTCAAATAAATTGGCTAATTAATTATCAACAAAAATTTCAAATAAGTATGACAAAATTGATATTCAAACTTTAACCAAGATCTATGTTAGAACCTAATAAATAAAAAGTCAATTAAAACTAATTAGAAATTTAATCAAGAAAAAAACATTGAAAATTTAATTAACAAAAAGAATAACAAAAGAAATATTAATAAAGACCAAAAATCAGCAGGCAAGGGTGCAGGCAGTAGCTCGGTGGTGTGCTGTGAGCAAGGAAAGAGTCAACACGGGCTTAAGGCCTTAGGCCCAAAAACAGCAACAAATATGGAAATCTTCCTAATCAAAACAAAAATTAAAAGCAAAAAATAAACATAAGGAAAAATAATAATCAGTAAATTTAATAATCAGAATTTAAAATAATAAATATGGAAAAAAGGTCAAAATAAAAAATCAGAACACGACTCTTTCTTCAGGCTCAAACGCAGCGCCCCTGTCCAAGCTCCTTCTTCTTCATCGCGCAACAGTGTCGCCGCCGTAAACCCTTCGTCCTCCGCCGTCTGGAGTTAAACCTGGAGATCCTCTTCTCCACACGCGTGCGAATCCGAACTCTCACCGTTCTTCCCTGCTCAGCTTTGATTTGGCGGTGAGTTTTGAAAAATCTCTCTCTCAAGTTGCGTTTTCGATCTAACTCACCACACTTCTTCTCTTTTCTGATTTGCTCTTTGATTTTTGTTTTGGTTTCTGTTTTGGTGTTGCTGTGGTGATTCAGTTTCTGGGTTGTTACAGGGTTGAAGCAAGGTTGAAAAAAGTGAAGTGTTGTTGTTTGGTTTAATTGTTGAAGAGAATGAAGAAAATGCTTGGATGTGGTTGTGATGGTGTTGAAGCTGGGGGGTATTGTTCGGTTGAATTTGTATGAGTGTGAGGATGACTGTTGAGGGAAGGGGTTAGTTCGTGCAAAACAGGGGGGGTTGAAGCCGTTTTTTGAAGGGTTGAAGGTTGTGGGAAAAAAAAGGAAGGAAATGGTGGTGTTGATTGGTTTGGTGAGGTCAACAGAAGATGGTGGTTCGGTGATTTTGTTTTGGTTGTTGCTGTGTTGGGGAGAATGGTTTGTGTGTAAGGTTATTATTATTGAGGGGTTGCTGTGAGATTTTTGATGAAGTTTTTGGGTGGTGTGAGCAGAGTATGAAGTTGTTGGTTGAAGATGGAGGTTGTGAGTTATGCGTGTGAGGTTGATGAAGAAGAGTTTGAAGGAAGGTTGGGTTGGTACGGTGGTGAATGAAGGGCGAGGCAGGGATGAAGAGAGGAGATTTAGGTGAGCTGTTTTTGGTTTATGAAGAGGCAAAAAACAGAGGGGCTGACGAGAGGGTGGCTATGGTGAATTGGATTGAGCTGGTGCGGTGAAGAAGTGTGAGATTGTGTTGAAGGATTGAGGTAAATTGTTGTGAGGGCCTGTATGGAGAGTGATGAAAAATGAGAGAATGTTATGTGAAAAGCTGGTGTGTGAGGCTTGTTGGTTCTGTTGTTGCTGTTATGTTTTTGCAGGTTTGAAGACTGTGTTTGTGCTTATGGTGGGCTGTCATGTGATGATGATGGGTTGGTGTTGTGTAGGATTTGTTCAGGGATTTTGGCTGAAGGTTTTTTCTTTTGCGTCTACCCTGCTGTACTCTTTCTGCATCAAAAAGCTCTTTTTGCCAACTTTATGAACTTCTCAGTTCTGTCCCCTCTGCTGCTAGCATTTTTGTCTGTTTGTATCTTGCTACTGCACTAACCTTTGACTTGGTTCCAAATGAACTAAACAAGTTGGGTTTTGATTAAACCAATTAAATACTAAATTCAATTAAAATTAAACAAAAATAATAGAAACAGTAATTAATACCTTAAATTTGAATAAATATATAAAAGAGTAACAAAACTAACTAATAAAATTATGAATTTAAATTAAATTTAAACTGACTAATAAAAATTTAAAACAAAAATTAAAATCATATTTAAATTAAAAATAAATAAATTTAAATGAATAATAACTAATTAAAAGAATATTCTAAGTTTAAAACAATAAAATTTCTAAGTCTACACATTAAATTTAAAGTTCTAAGATTACCAATAAAGTTAAACAAATTCTAACATCATCTGAAATGAAATTATTTTATAAAGCAAACAAAAGTAATTACAAATTATAAAATAAAATAAAAAGACGTTGAACGGTGGAAAAAGAAAATGCATGATTTATGATTAATAGATAAAAAATGCAAAATGACTGATAACCTAATCCCCAGAAAATAGCGATCCCATGTCTCAGGAGCCTATGCAAATGATGTGCAAAATGCGTATGAATGCAAAACGAAAAGCTGAAAAAGATACAAAAGCCAGAGGGCAAATTTAGGGTGTCTACAATGGGCATACATGATATCCACCGAGCTACCTTAGTCAGCCAGAATGTGTCGAACGTCAAAACGTGCCATCTTCGCCCTAATTAGTAAAGGAATACTAGAGTTAGGAGAACCTCCTGGTAGTTCCTCGAGGAAAAAGGATATAGAATTGGGCTTTCCCCGAAATTTGTACAGCATCGCCAGTTGGTCAGGAGTGGTCAGTAGGAGCTCGCCGAACTTCTATTTGACGAAGATGGCCGTGTTCTCATTATCAGGGAGGTGGAAATCTTCAGAGCGAGATATGCATAAGGCTACTTGAAAGGGGGAGTTGTCGCCCGGAGAGTCTTCGCAATTTCTTTTAGTGGACTGTTCTTCGTGCCGGGGAGTCTCACTTCTTTTGGTGTATTGTTTGAGGTGGCCCTATTTGATCAGGATCTCGATAGCGTCCTTCAGGTGGAGGCAATCTTCATTTATGTGCCTGTGGCTCCCGTGGAAGCGGCAATATTTGGACTTATTAGTGTGGGGCTTGGGTGTTGTAGGTTTGGGGAACCTCACCCTACCCTGTTTGAATTCAGAGTTGATGCATTCAGTAAGGATGCGCTCGTGGGGAGCAGTCAACATTGTATACTCAGAGAAACACCCTGCTGGTCCTCTCCCTTCGCGGACCTCGCGAGGTTTGTCATCTCTTCGACTTTCCCCGCTGCAGTGAGGGGCGGTGTAGTCTTTGTGCTTGTAACTTTTGGTCTCATCTTGACCGCGGTTGCTTCAAAGATTGTGGGCGACTTGCTTCTCCTTGTATCTGATATATTATTGACCTTTGTGCAGGAGCTCATCGAGGGAGCGAGGTATTCACCTTTCCTATATTCGTTTCATTTCCATATTTTATATACCCATTTTAAGACACATTTTTATAAATCAATTTCAAATATTAATTTCTTTTCAAGTTTCATTACCATTTTTATTAATCATTATCCAATTAGTCACTTGCTCATCCACCAAATCACTTTTTATTATCCATAAACCAAATTCTTTTGCCATTAATTACAAAGTCCATTTATTTCCTTTTTATTTTAAGCCTATACACATATGTATCAATTCAATTCCCAGCTCCTAAAGATTACATGACCCAAGGCAATATTTAGAAAAAGGGAAAATTCTACAGATTTAATTCCATGTTGATGAAAGTCACAATTTTTTTCCAAATGGTCCCACAACCTTTGTTACAATCCAACATATTTCTGCTCACAACTTATCAATTTCCACAGACAACACACAAAGCAACGGAAAGTAGCACAAGAATTCCACTGTTGTTACCTCACGCATAGCCTATTCACTACAATTGGGTCCACACACGCTTTTACCTCATGCATTCCTCGCCATAAACTTCGCGCACAACACGCCTAAATGGTTGCCATGATACACTATCATACATCACACACAATCCACAAACACGAATGACAATCCGCAAAATCACCATCTCTGCTATTACAAAACAAACGCAACCTCATTTTTCTCTTTATGCTCCTTCTCTGAATCCTGTTCACGACAACTCACAGACCGTAACAATCCCTCCCGAAACTTCATTTGATCATCACAACAACCTCATTTGAATCAGATCCGAAACAAAACCACAACAAAAAAAACACCACCACCACACACATCAAAGCCGTAACAATCTTCTTCTACAACCATAACCAAAACTCCAACAAATCCACGCAACCATTCAACCTTCTATCTTTTTCTCAATACAAACCTCTTCATCACCTCCTCCTCAAACTTCATCAACAACAACAACAGCAAACAGAGCACAAAACACCATCTTCACCGTCAAACTCGCAATAACACCCCTGCAACCACACAAACCTTGCGTCTACACCAAAAACTCACCAAAACACTCCTCTCTGCATATTAAACCGAAACACTTTTCAACGAAACACCACCCCTCTCATCAGCTTCCTCTGTGTTAGCCTTAACAAAACCGAAACCGGCATCCTTCAACCTCACACAAAACCAACATAAACACCTTCAATCACAAACTTCAAGCATACCTTCATCGAACCACAACCCAACAACAGATCGAAACACAAATTCAGAAAAGATGAAGAAGATGGAGTGATAGCAGAACCGAACAAGGAGGAGAACGGAGATCGTGTGAGAACTAGAGATCGCGAGATCGAGAAGAAGAAGACGCCGAAGGGAGGCTCGTTCATCGCCGTCGGAAAATAACAACAACGGTGAAGATAAGTGGTGTCGACGTGAGATGGTGATTTGGTTTTCGTCGTCAAGAGATCAAAGGACCAATTTTCGTTTTCCGTCTTCATGAGCCATGGGGGACGGCGGAAATGCCTGCGTTTTGTTGTTCTAATAAAACCCTTTTTTTGTTTTATAATTTTTGTGTTTTGTTTTTGGAAATGGGCTCAGCCCATTTGAGTTTCTGTCTGCACCCTCAGACCCAGCGATAGCCCCCCATTTCTCCTTGTTATTGTTGGTAAATATGGGCTTGAGCCCATCGGATTCCTGTCTGCACTCACTTTCTAGTGATCAGACCCTCCCTCTGTTTCTTTTTATATTGTTAAGTTTTTTTATGTTTTTCTTTAGTTTAATGAGATTTTATTTATAATTTATGTTTCTTAATTAGTTGAGATTTAGATTTAGGTTTAAATTATATTTTTATTTTAATCTTAATTTTGCTAGTTTTGTTTATAATTTTTAGATTTTAATTTCAATTAGTTTATTATGTTAAAGGTTTATTTAAGATTTTCAATAATTTTTATTATAACTTTGATATAGTTTTTTAGCTTTATATTTAGTCTTGATTAATTTGATTTAATAATTTTGGTTTTAGTTCGTGCTAAAAAGTTTGGCAGGTTATTGTTGGATTTCGATGATGGCGGATGCTGCTCGATGATGGCCTTGTGGTTTATTATTATCTTTCTGGACTGATGAGATTTATGAATGCGAATTGTACTTAAGCTTTGATATCATACAGACTGATTCATGGATTTATTTATGATTCTCTTTGATGACTGCCTTTGACGCTGGACGCGATATTTGATACTCTGATTTATTTAGACTTGATGACTGATACATGTGCTTAACTGCTGGATCCCATTTCTTGTTGGGGACTTCTGATAAGTATTTTTGAATTCTTGTGAGCGTATTGAAGAGGCAACGGACCTTCTCCGTTAGGTACCACTGAGACCCGATTTTACCTTTTGCATGCTGCTGCATCTGGAAGTCCTACTGGTGTAGGCTCTGTTTGTGCATTGTTCGATTACTTCATATCGCATTCTCCTCTCCTCACTTATTTCTTCTTCATCTCAGCTTCTTCTTTCATTTCTTTTTATGTTTTCTTATCTTGTGATCATGATTGCTTAGGCCATCTTTCGTCTAGCTTCTTCTCCTTTCCTCTTCTTCTTTCTTTCTCTTCTTTAGGATAACTGAGACCTCACTAACCTTAGGACCACATTAGCATGATAACTTTAGGATTAGACTTTCCCCCATTATATTTTCACCTTTGAGATCCTTTTGGTGCTCTCTCTTCTCATCTTCAAATTTAACTTTAAGTCACTTTAATAAATGACGAGTCTTCTCATGTGACACGAGACTTTGCTATGAGATACTTGCACGCGTTCCATTTCGGGGCGAGGTGTAGGATATCCCTCGTGGTGGATAGGTCTTAGCATGAGATTACTTCACAAATAAAAGCTAAAAAACACTTCTTAACCAAAAATCACAAAAACACTTAATAAATGCCAGTAGGTCAATGTGTCTGAGCCTTTACTTGTGGGACTAGATTTGGGGATTTCCTCCATAGCTAGGTGTGCCTCTTGCGCATTCCATTCCGGGATGATGTAAGAAGTACACATCCTATTAAGTAAGACTTAGGTACACTTACCTATGCAAACTTCAAAGCAAAAAACTCATAAAAAACATTGGACAAACAATAAGCGTCTCTCCTTCGGGACTTCTTTTCTCATCCCACTCACTCCTTACGTACGAACTTGCTACTACTTGTCACTTTGCAAGACGGTAACACACTCGTCGTCCGAGCCTACAACACCTGAGCATTGACATAGGCAGTTCAAGCCTTAATTCACAAGCAATCTTTTCCACCCCTAGTTAGGGGAACTACGGCGACTCTGATCCTCATGTCCAGTGAGGTACGTAGGCAGCGGGGTAGGGCCCGTTCGAGCACAATCTTTATTTTCCCTACATTTTTCCTTTTCATTTCTTTTTTAGTTCCCTTTTCGTTTCTTTTATCCAGTTCATTTTGTTTTTGCAGCAACTTTCATTCCTTCACCCTTTGAAACAGTTTCTTTGCAAGCGTGGATCCCTTCGGGTACGGCGGACGATCTGGGGTGCTAATACCTTCCCAGGTCGTAACCGACTCCTGAACCCAGTCTCTTTGATTCGCAGGACCCGTGTCCTTCTTTTTCTTTTCTTCTGGTTTGTGCAACATTACCATTCCCGTTCCTTCGGGATAAAAATGTCTGGCTGGTGACTCTACCTCTCTCCGCGCCACTTTCGCGTTTGTACCAGGATGGAAATCCGGGGAGCGACACTTTGAAATTGAGACTATTAGACTTGAAGGTGGATTATCAAGTTATGGTTTATAGTGTTATATTAATATACAGTTTGAAGTTTGAAATTATTTATTCTATTGGATTGTTTGTTAGTGTTCTATTGGATTGTCTAGTTATGGTTTATAGTGTTATAGTAATGAACGGTTTGAAGTTTGAAATTACAACGGGACAACTATTCTATTGGATTGTTTGTTCTCCTTTATTTATTTATTTTGAAAAAATGATGATTTAGGATTAAACATGTAGAATAGAATAGGACAACCTTTCTCGTTTTTACTTTTTACAATGTGTTTGACTTTTGTGGTGCACATAAAACATTAATGATTATATATTATTTTTGTAGGCAAGTTCTGTTATGTTATGTTATATCTCATATCTTGATGCTATAATGTCTTTATTTTAGACTATATGTGTCGTCTTTTTATAATATAAAGTAAACCAATATGTTCATGAACTTTGAGACCAAGAAAATATAGGAATTTGTAACTTAGGTAATCCAAGTTTGATTTGATGGTTTGTATAGAAATGTGATTATGTTCACTCCATCAATTACTAACTTAATGAGTTTGCTATATATAGAAGAGTGAAAGTCTGATTGTTTCCAGAAGCTGTGCGGTTCTAGAAGCTCCTGACTTTCCTACAAGTAAATAGTTTTTAATTAGTTTTTGTATATCTTAATTAGTAAAACCATGGATAAGAAATGCATGTTTTCAAGTCGATTTTCGAAAGATTACGAGAATGGGGTATCAAAATTTGTTAAGTTTGTTGTTGCGTACTGTAACACGGTGGGAGAACTGACTTTAGTTATGTTGCGGATAGCAAGAGTCGCCACCGACTTTTATTTTATCCAAAAGGAAAGGGTATAAAAGAACAGGAAAGACCTTAAGAGATATTTTCGGGTCCGGGGGGTAGGTTATGTAAAGGGAAGGTGTTAGCACCCTTTACATCCATGGTTATCCATGGGCTCTTAGTTACTTAGCTCACTTTTGAATTGTTTTTGAAAGTGTAGTGTGTGAATAGAAAAATTTTCAGAATAGTTAATAATGATCCATGTACGGATGCGTAAAAACTTGTTTTTTGAAAATTTGTTTGAAATTGTGAAAAGTTTGAAAAGTTTTTGAAGTGAGCAAGTACATAAGAGGAACCTACCCTAAAGTTTTGAGTCTTTCTTGTTCTTTATCCTTTAATTGGTAAGACTATCCCTACTATTAAGGAGTAGGTAGTCATTACCTTGGATGTAAGGGACATGTGAGGGACATTTATTTTTTGAAGGCAACTGTGGGGTGTATTAAGCATATAGGAGGGACTATCATCATTATTCGAAGGGACTTGATTTGTAAAGGCAACCATTAGGGACTTGATGATTTTTTCTTTTAAGGGACTTGCTTTATACACCCCACTTGACCTTATGATTTAGGCAACTTGAGGGATAACCTTAGAAATGTGAGATGGCGATTAAAAATCGACTTACGTGTGTGAGTGTTTAATTTAAATTTATCTTATAATTAAAGTGATCTAAATTTGATTTTTAAATAGAATACATGTTTGCACTCCCTAAATTACTAACCATATCAAAAATAATTAAATATTTAAAAAAATTTACATCCGGGAGCATTTACAAAATTATAATAATAAGCAAAATAAATAGCAAAATATAAATAATAAGCAAAAATAATAAATTAGCAATAAATAAATAATGGGTTAGTAGTAATAAAAATTAGAAAATAGGGGTTAGTTAAAATAATAATAACATGAAATAATAATCAAAAAGTTAGTAATAATAAAATAAGAGAGGTTAATAAATAAGAAAAATTAGTGAAATAATAATAATATAATACAATTAATAAAGCAAAATAAATAATAACATGGTTAATAACAATAATAAAATAGAATTAAATATTATAAACACAAAAATTGGATTTTAATATATAAGCGTTTATTTAGAAACATGAATAATTAAATAATTACTATAATATAAAATTTTTAAATATAATATAATTATAAATTTTAATTATTACAAATTTAATCATTTTAAACATATATTAACATTTATTTATTAAAACAATAATTATTTACATATTATAAGGAGAAAATAAATTTTAAATATTATATTCACAAAATTAATCATATTTATAAAATTTACAATAATCATATTAAATAAATAAATAAATATACATAATAATTACATTTAAAAATTAGAAAATAAAAATATTTAGAAAAATAGAATTAGGTTTTATTTTAGAAAATATTTTTAGGGTTTGTCTAGAAAAAATAATCTTAGGGTTTAATTTATAATACAAAATTACATACATATATTTATAATTTAATCACAAGATGTAAAAAAAAATAATTTAAGAAAATTTATATATTTTAGAATTTTTTTAGAAAATATTAATCATGCTTTATTATTATCATTTATTATTTAGAAAAAGACATATATACAAAAAATTATATTTATTTTAATATTATAATACCTAAAACAAATAAAAGAAGAAAAAGTGTGAAAACTTACCTGACTGGGGTTTGAACCCAGGTCAGTGTGCTTGCCAACAAGAAGAACCACCATCAGGCCACTATGCACGCAGGCAACAAAAGTGAGGGAGAAATTTGTTTTATGCTTTGTCTGAAAAATCCAGAAAAATAAAGAAGCAAAAAGGCCTGGGGTGGGAATCGAACCCAGGACCTTTTGGTTACAAGCACGCATACGTTACCGCCTGGCTGGGAGAGCCCTTTTGATAATATAATGGCAAGAAACCATAATATATTAAGTCTTCTTTTATCCTGAAAAAAATAGAAAAAAACATGCACCAGCCAGGAATCGAACTGGTACTCTCACAACACACGCGCATCATCTTTACCACTGGGACAACACAAGTTGTTGTGATTTAAACAATAAACAATCAATAAAATATTATACAACTAATTTGAATTCAAATCACGCGCGGGAATTGATCTTCTTCTTCCTTGAGACTGCGTTTTTACCTACGAATTTAGCCACGATCTTTCCTGCGAATTTTGCTACCTGTTCAAAACCTACGAAAGTGAAACTCAAGCAAAACAGCATCGATTCATTAAATTGGTTAATGTTTTGTGATCCTGGTGATTCATAGAACATTACTATGTGTCCAGAATTCATTTAAACTTATTGAATCATCAAACCCTAAAATTGAGCTCTAAACCCTAATAATGGCCGCGGGTGATATAGGTCATGAAGCTTCAATCCAATTGTCCAGAATCGTTCCTTGGAACCTCACAAACACAGAAACTCAAACAAAATTCATTAACAATGCACAAATAAACAGAATCGAAAAATTGAAATTCAAGACAAAGTTTGATTCGGGTAGAGCAATATGGTGCACATGGGATGCATATGAGTGATGCTTTAGCTTCAGTGATGTCTAAAGAACATCTCCATGTTCTTATTTTACCTTCTAATGCACTGGATTGAAGAATCCGAATTGGTGTTTTGGCTTGAAATTTTGAACTATGAAACTTACCTTTGGCTGCTGGAATTCGTGTATGAGGGCTAGGGTTGTGTTTAGTATATATATGTGAATCATTCTAGGTCAAAATATTGATTAGTGGTGTGGAAGATTTGATACTTGAAGATTGAAAAAGATGGTGTCATGAAATTCAAATATTGGCTCATGAAAGCTTGCTATTTTTGGATAAATCACATGATTTCTTTCTCTTTCAGCTTCAATCATCAATTAAGACTTTCTAGAAGCATTATCCAAATAAAATCTCTTATTTTCATATTTTATTTATATTTAAAATGATTTTTAATGATTTAAATCAAATTAAATAGAAATAAAAATAATAAAAATCAGATTTTCCATGGTTTGGGTCGTGCATAGTACTAGTGTATGGATTGGATCACAATTTAGCAAGCCCATTTGGAAAGAATTGGTCCTAGACCCCCATTTTCAATATAAACCATCACAAAATTTCCCAACTTTGCAAGGGCATATCTCCCTCAATTTTAAGGGTATGAGGGTGTTCTTGGACATTTTGGAAAGCTTGAAGAGTCCTCTAAACAACCCCATTGGTTTCAGGTCCATATCATTTACCAATCTCAAGTTATGCACTTTTGAAGTTGTTGACTTTTTGTTGACTTTTGAAATGACCTATAATGTCTTAGCTCATATCTTCCAAATGAAGCATTTTTGGGCTTAACTTGCAACATCAAAGTTGTAGAGAATTCAATTTTCTTCAAAATGAGCTTTTAGTGGAGACTTGGTGATGAAGTATGTGAAAGTTATGGCTGGTCAAAGTTCAGTTGACTTTTACTGAGGAAACCCTAATTTAGAAACTCCTGATTATTGATGATCTGGAATCTCCTTGATGAATCATGATAAACCCTTGATCAAATGATGAATTTTACTTCATATACTTGATGTTGGCAAAAAATCATGAAGTTTGACTTTGGTTTGACCACAGTTGACCTCAGTTTGACTTTTTAACTGCATTGACTGATTTTGACTTATCTGATCATCTGACTGAGCAAACTTTTGAGAAAAGTCTTGAAACTTGTCATGGGGGTTCTTATACACATATAAGATGTTATGAAGCTCACTTGAGGTATTGGAAGTCCATTTAGCCTGATTAAAGTCAAAACCCTAGTTTTGGATGCACTGCTTAGGAGGTGCATTGTCTGAGGGAATTGTCAACTCCTTTGACCAATTGTGAACTTTGTGAACCTTGTGAACCATCATAAAATGTCTTGTGAATCTCATGGGAGATATTGTGAAGCTTGTGAACCTTGTGAACCTCATAAAGTGACTTGTAGACTTCATGATCCTCATGAAAGGTTATATAAGCATTGAGGAACTTGTGAACCTTGTGAACCTTCTTAGCACACAAAGTCTTGTATTGTGAGGGCAAATTTTGGGGTGCAACACGTACGCCAAAGACCCCAGTCGAATGACATGTCCTTGCTTGGATTGGTGTTATGTGAGTCGAGTTGACGCGATTCAGTTGGCATCGCATTTAAAGAGGCATGGAATTGATCGAAGTTATACATGTTGGAATTTGTATGGCGAGAAAGTTACAAGAATGTTGAATCGGAGGATAATATGACCTATGCTTCAAATGACAATGGCACAGATACATACGATTGTGATCGATTCGAAGAGATTGAAGAAGCACTTGAAGAAGATCTTAAGGATTGTCCTAAAATGTTTGAGAGGTTGTTAAGATATGCATAGAAACCATTGTATAATGGTTGCAGTAAATTCACAAGATTGTCTGCGGTATTAAAGTTGTACAACTTAAAGGCGGGCAATGGATGGTCAGATAAAGTTTCACGGAGTTATTAGCCCTTATAAAAGATATGCTTCCAGAGGATATTGTTTTTCCCAATCGAACATATGAGGCGCAAAAGATGTTATTCTTTACTGGCATGAGCTATGATAAGATACATACTTATCTAAACGATTGTGTTTTGTTTCGAAATGTATATGCATCGTTAAATGAGTGTCCTAAATGTGGTGTCTCTCGATATAAGAAATTGATGCAAGACACATGTTTCGTAATGAAACTGATGCAAGACACTTGACATGGCATGTTGATGAAAGAATTATAGATGGAAAGTTGCAACATCCGGCAAATTCACCACATTGGATGAAAATTGATAATGATTATCCTGGATTTGGAGAAGAATCAAGAAAACTTTGTTTGGCTTTGTCTATTGATGGAATGAACCCACACAGTCTTCAAAGTATCTAATATAGCACATGAGTACATGATGTTATCTATGTTAATATACGGGCATAAATAATCAGGGAATGACATAGACGTATACTTGACACCTTAAATCGAAGATTTAAAGATTTTGTGGGAGAATGGAGTGAAGGTTTATGATGGATATAGGAAAAAAAGTTTCAATTTGAGGGCAATGTTTTTTGGCATAAGTAATGATTTTCCAGTATAAAAAAATCTATCTGGGTATATCATAAAAGGTTAATGTGCAGGTCCGATTTGTGAAGATAAAACAAATTGGACGCAATTGGAGTTTGGTCAGAAGAATGTCTTTCTTGGTCATCATAGATTCTTAAATTCTAATCATCACTATTGTTGGTGGAGAAAAGCCTTCAATGGAAATCCAGAACAAGGTAGAGCTCCACCTATATTGACAGGTGATCAAATTTTAAAAATGTGAAAGATGTGAGTACTCAATTAGGCAAGCCTTTTGCACATACACTTGTCAAGAATGGGTGGAAGAAGAGGTCAACTTTTTTTTAAATTGCCATATTGGAAGTCGATGTATGTAAGCCATTTTCTTGATGTTATACATATTGGAAAAAAAATGTATTTGATAGTGTTATTGGCACGTTACTCAATTTACAAGGAAAGTCTAAGGATGGCCTTAAAGCAAGAAAGGACTTGATAACGATGGGGATAAGAACTGAATAATTACCCTTGAAGAAAGGAAAATGAACATATCTACCACTTGTTGCCTATACTCTATCTATAAAGGAGAAAAAAATATTGTGTAAGTTTATAAGTGAAGTTAAAGTTCCAGAAGGATACCCTTCAGATATTAAAAGACTTGTGTCTATGAAAGACCTCAAGTTAAAGAGTTTAAGGACGCATGATTGTCAGATTATAATGGAACATTTTCTACCAATAAGTATACATTCTATTATTCCAGAAAAAGTAAGAAGCGCAATAACTAAACTGTGTTCTTTCTTCAAGTCAATTTGCAGTAAGGTGATCGATCATGTGATCTTACCAACACTGCAAAATGAAATAGTTATTACTTTGTGTGAGCTTGAAATGTATTTTCCTCCCTCATTTTTTGACATAATGGTACATCTAGTTGTTCATCTTGTGAAAGAGACACAATATTGTGGACCAGCTTATATGATATGGATGTACCCTGTTGAATGTTATATGAAAATATTAAAAGGGTATGTTAAAAACTAAAGTCGACCAGAGGGTTGTATTGTTGAATGATACATTGTTGAAGAAGCAATTGAGTTTTGTACTGAATATTTGTTCAATGTTCAATCAATTGGACTCCTCAAGTCTCATATTTTTGAAAAGAAGAAGGAAAAAAGTTAATTGGAAATAAATTTGTGACAATATCAAGGGTCGAACGGGATCAAGTGCATTTGTATGTTTTGCACAATGCGAATGAGGTTGAGCTGTATATTGAAATTCACAAGGATGTTCTTCGGGCTTCAAATCCGAATAGAAATGAAAATTGGATAGTACGAGAGCACAATCGAAGTTTTATACCTTGGTTTAAGGATCATATTTTTTTCAAAGTATTATACCGATCACACTTCAATATCAGAAAGGTTGAGATGTTTAGCATATGGTCCAAGTTTGCATGTGTTTTCTTATAGCGCATACGCAATTAATGGATGCACATTTTATACCAAAGAACAAGATGATAAAAGTATTATGCAAAATAGTGGTGTCGTTGTGGTAGCTGAAGCAATGCACATTTCAAGTGTGAAGGACTTAAACCCAAATTTGCAAATTTGTCATATTTTAGGGTTATCGAGCGCATTTGGGTATTTGATTATGAGAAGTTTCAGATTCCTATATTTGGTTGCAAGTGGGTTGAAAACAATAATAGCATACGAATGAATAAGTCCAGATTTTTGTAAGTGGATCTTAATAGGGTGGGGTACAAATATGAGCCTTTTATTCTAGCTTATCAAGCTAAGTAAGTGTTCTATGTCACTGATCCTACAAGTACGAAATGGTCTATAGTGCTTTTATCTAACAAAGTAATTGATGAAAACATTAGAGATCAAGTTGATATTGATGTTGATATTGAATTGTTAACTAGAAATGATCAAGATGAGAATATTATAGTAAATGAATCATTTGTTAGAAATGATCATAATGAGGGTATTTGGATCAATCTAGCCTTTTGTGTTGTTAAGAGACGAGTGGAACATATTCCAACCAAGAAAAGAAAAAGACGTTAGTGAAAAAGGTACTAGTAAAATTATATCTTATATCATTCAATATTATTAAATATTTTTCATTTTATATATATATATATATATATATATATATATATATATATATATATATATATATATATATATATATATATATTCAATGGATTATGGATTATGGATTTGTATATTTATCATTTCATTTTTTTTCTTTATTACAGGTGAAATGACTAGTAACCATGAAGACTCACACGATACAAATGATGCAAATGATTCAGCTAAGAATGCAGAAATAGAAATTGCACGAGGAATAACTATGATGAAGTCAATCATTCGTGCAAGAGATAGAGGAATAAAATATGATGTACATTGGAGTGTTGAAGATCAACTAATTGAGCCTAACAGTGCAATGTTGGCAAGTTACATAGGTTCACTTGTTCGTCATCACATTCCAATCACTTTGATAATTAGAGAAATCCAACATTGGAAGCCGGTAAAGAAAAAATATGGACTGAGATACAGGTACGTAATATATATGATTGATGTTATTTTCTTTTTGTTGACAATTATGTCTTTAAATTACTTATACTAACACACTCTTTGTGTATGTTTTTCCTAGAGGTCTTTTAACATTGATGAAGACTTAGAGGGTTTTGAGATTTTTTATCAAACAATTTTCTTAAGGATGAGCAAGGAAAGTTTGTTGAAGTAGAACGTCCAATGAAGTATGTGACCTTTGTTTCACCTGAAGAATGGGATGCCTTTGTAGCCAAACGAAGGGATGAAAAATTCCATGTAATGTTAATTTGTCATGTCTATTAATTGTATTATATATTTGTTGCATTAGTTTGTTCTGATATTACTTAAACTTGTTTATCCAGGAACTGAGTGACATAAATCATAAAAGAGTATCAAAACCCGCATATCCATATAAAAAAGGGCGTTTAGGTTATGCATGCTTACAATAAAAAAATGGTAAGTATATATAAATGCTATGATCTTATTAATTGTCTCAATATGTTATAATTGATGATCATGTTATTTGTATCAATGTGTAGTTAGAAGAGGAGAAAAATGAAGAAACATCTCTTTCGGACCATGTTTTATGGATGGCTGCTCGTGTGGGCAAGGATGGAGTTGTTAGGGAATATGTTCAACATGTTTTTGACGAATGTGTAAGTATAACATTATGTCTTTAATTAAATCAAAAGTTTATTAACATATAATTAATTTTCAATATGTAAATGAATTTCAGGAGACTCTCTCTCAATCCTTAACTACAAGTGAGGATCAAGATTGTATGAGCTTACTTAGTCGAGTACTAAATGTTCCTGAGTATTCTTGTCAAGTGATGGGTAAGGGATTTGGTGTCATTGCAACATCCTTGTATAAGCATCCAAAGAAAAAATTCTAGCACTCAACGAGTAATGGAATCGTTGGAGGAATTGAAAGCACAAATGTGTGAATTGCTAAAGAACAAAGAAAGATATGAGGCGAAAAAACGCGGTTCAGAGTTGAATATTATTGACAAAACTAGTATCAATTGTCAAAAGAAATTTCCCGAGGTAATTATATATGTTATTATGAAATTAAATTAACACATTTTTTTGATTAACATATATACACATTAACAATTTCATATTTATTATTGGTTTAGAGCATTTCATCTTGTCATCTATATCGTCATCGACTTATCGCATAATTGGCAAAGGAAAACTGCATAACACTTTGGGAGATTTACTTCACCATAACCCACTCCCTGATGGATGTCTAAAAGTGTCGGTTGATATTGCTTTAGATACAAATGTGTTTCTACCTATATCTGACTTGGATTCAGAGATAACATTGTTGCGGGATACAATGGGACCGTTTGTTGCATGACCGTCAGACCTCATTTTCATAGATGATGAGGTTTGTTGAAAACCATTCTGAATCTTTTAGTATTCAAATGTCAATTCTGAACCATTATCAAAACCATTACGTACATTTTATTTACATGGTAATGTTAGACTCCTACAAAACCCACACCTAAAGATAAAGAGATTTTGCAGCACAACGAGTCTGTTGCATCACAAAAAGAGGTACATTGATATATACACATTGAAAGTGTTAATTTTGTGATCCGAATACAAAAGCTTCATGATTTTATACTTTATTTAACTTATATGATTTTTAGGTTCCTTCTCAAGAGTTGCAACAAGTCAGCAAGAAAATTAGTAATGTATCCAACAAAAAAAAGAATGTTCCAAGGACCGGAGCAAAAAGACTTGCTTTTATACCTCGATTTAGGATGTGTCTTGAAACAATTGTGGGAACATCAAATGTGATGGATGGTGCTATTCGTGAAATAGATATGAAAGAATGTATTTTTGGTTATTCTCATTCCGAAGTAATTGCAAAAGAGGACATGGATCATATTTTTCAGCATACTGAATTAGGCATCGATGTTATGCATTCATACATCAGGTACTCCGATCAATCTATTATTTAATTACTTGAACAATTTATTAACACATTTCAATGAATAGTCTAATGTTTATTATGTTTTTATTTAAGGTACTTGTATGAGAAATTGATGTGTGGGACTGAATTGGCAAACATATTCTATTTTGTGTCTTCCGCCCGTGTCAACTTACAGTTAATTGCTCAAGATCCAGATGCAGTAAGAGAGCACTTAGTCGAGAGATTTATGGCCAACAATACAAATTTTTTGTTTCTTTTACCGCTTAATACTGGCTTAGATTTTCATTCTAATTTCATTTATTATAACTTTTTTGTATTTTGACGTTGCGTTGAAAATTTCCATCTAAATTTTTGTTTTATTTTATAATGGTCACTGGTTGTTGGTTGCTATTATTCCTATAATAGAAGTGGTGTATTTTCTGATTTTGTTAGATGGTGATCAAACAACATATCCATATATGAAGGTTATGGTTGGTACGTAAGTTAGATTGTTCTAAATATTCGTGTGTATTTGTATATTTAATTATTTATGTGAGATTGTTCTAAATATACATTTTTATTTTGTTAGAGAAATACAAGTATTCCGATCACAAAGAGAAGCTCGAGTACCAAGGTCTAAAGCAAAAATTACATGGATCCGAGTTGAGGTATATTTTTCCAGTTTTTTGCTTATAATAGTGATGCTACTTTATAAAACAAGATATTTCTTATTTGTTTTTCTATGTGTAGTGTCTTTGTCAGCGTAATGATATAGTTTGTGGTTATTTTGTTTTGAGGTTTATGAGAGAAACGCTTCATTTGAATCAAATATAGATTCCAATCATGGTATGGATTTATAACTTATGGTTTATTTCTAAGATATTTCATATTAATAACTTTTAAATAAAGGGATAAATATACAAAAACCCCCTGTCATTAGGGCGTGATTTGGTTTTCCCCCCTTTAAGTTTTTTTTAATAGAGACCCCCTCATAAAATCAAAAATCAGATTTTACCGCCCCCTGTTACCCTCAATGATGACTGGGTTGCTGACTGTACTTCATTGAGGGTAATAGGGGGCAGTAAAATCTGATTTTTGATTTTATGAGGGGGGTTTTATTAAAAAAAATTAAAGCTGATAAATTAACTTAAATATGTTTTTAGAATAATAAATACTATTTTCACATTTATTATAAAAATTATATTTTTTGATCAAAATTATATTTATTAGTAATAAATTAACTTAAATATGTTTTTAGAATAATTATTACAAAAGATACTTTTTTAGTTTTGTTTCAAAAATAATTTTGTAAATACTGTGATTTAATTAAATGCATTAGGTTAAATTTAAACTAATAAACAAAGAATATAATTGAAACAGAACATTAAGTTTGTAAAACAAAGTAAAAGAAAACAAATAAATCCATCAGTCATGTTATCAGAAAACGCATCCACCTTACAAATGGCAACGCGTTCATAGCAGTTCAGCTCCTCTCGGATTCACTCTCCTCCTCACCGGCTCGCGTTCAGTTTCCTCCACAATCTTGCTTGATCCGTCCTCCCTCGAAGCTCGCGAACGGCTTCGGTCTCTCCTCTCTGAATCTCGCTCTCTCTCTTTCTCACGGCGCTGGTTTCAGATCCTGCGGTGTTGTTCGTGTATGGGTTGTTGGAGGTTTGTGTTCGATTAGGTCTGAGTTTGTGCGTATTTGTGATGGCTTTCAACGGTAAGTGTTTCTGGAAGAAGCGATGGTTCGAGGGGTTTTGGGGTCGGTTTTCTCAGGTTTTGGTTTAACAAGGCTCGCGGCGATGGACTCGGTTTGGTTATTGGCGGTGGTTCCGAGTTTTCCGACGGTTTTGTGAAATGGTTGTTTCACAGTGGTAGCTGGGTGTTCGTGAGTTTGCGGTTTTGTTGTGGGTGGTTCTTAGTTTTTTTTCTCTTCTCACTGATTCTTGTTTCGATCTCACTTCGATTTCATTTTTACAGTTCAGATTTGTTTTTCTGTGTTTGTGATTGTGAGGTCATTTTTGAGAAGATGGAAAAAGGTTAATGGTGGATTTGTTTATGAAGGTGGCGTGAATGAAAAAAGAAAAATGGTGATGTTTATGAGCTCATGGAAAAATGGTTGAAGGTTGAATTTGAGAAAATCTTTTTATTTTAGGTACATCAAATATTTAATAAATTAAATCTTTTTATTACTAAAAGTTAGGTACATCAAATATTTAATTAATTTAAAAACATGATTTTCTTATAATAGAGATTAGATAGAATATATATTTATAAATAATGGAAATTCTAATTTTTATAAATATTTGATTTGATTTTCTTAAATATAAAAAGATTTAATTTATTACTAATAAATATAATTTTGATCAAAAAATATTATTTTTATAATAAATGTGAAAATAGTATTTATTATTCTAAAAACATATTTAAGTTAATTTATCAGCTTTAATTTTTTTTAATAAAAACCCCCTCATAAAATCAAAAATCAGATTTTACTGCCCCCTATTACCCTCAATGAAGTACAGTCAGCAACCCAGTCATCATTGAGGGTAACAGGGGGCGGTAAAATCTGATTTTTGATTTTATGAGGGGGTCTTTATTAAAAAAAACTTAAAGGGGGGAAAACCAAATCACGTCCTAATGACAGGGGGGTTTTGTATATTTATCCCTTAAATAAATCATGCATATTATGTTATATTATGCAGTACTTTGATGAATTCCGGTGTGTTCATTACTCGAAAGAAAAATTGGAAGAAATTAAGGAGGAATGGGGTGAATACCTTATTGAGAAAACAATCGCATAAGGTATTGAATTTACTGTGTAGGTTATGTGAGTTGTTGTGTAGTTTATTGTATTTGGAATTGTAAGTGGACAAATTGTATATTTGGAATTGGAATTGGAATTGTATATTTGTAATTATTTTTGTTATACACCAAAATTTTCCCTCATATCTTTAAGACAATATGTCTCAAGAGGTCTCCTAATGGTCATAAGTTTCTCAATTGCTCAAAAGGACTCAAGGTTTCATCAGACAAAACCTGCTCCTAAGCAATAAATTTAAAATTAGGGTTTTGTGTTCCTCAAGGTAAATTGGACTTCCAAAGCCTCAATTGCACTTCATGGTATCCCATATACTTCAAAGGATCCTCATGTCAAGTTTCAAGACTTGCCCTACAAGTTTGGTCTGTCAGATGCTCAGATGATCAATAATTAGTTAACTTGGGTAAAAAGTCAATTGTGGTCAACATACAGTCAAACTTCAAGATTTTTGGTCAACATCAAGATTATGAAGTAATATTCATCATTTGATCAAGGATTGATCATGATTCATCAAGAAAACCTCAAATTCATGACAAGGCAAAAGTTACTAAATTAGGGTTTCTTAAGGGGAAAATCAACTGAACTTTGACCAGACCTAACTTTCACATGCTTCATTAGAAATTTCCCATCCAAATATCATTTTGAAGGAAATTCAATTCCTTACAAATTTGTGTATCACAAGTCAAGGCCAGAAATGCTTCATTTGAGAGATATGAGCCAAGACATTACAGGTCCTCTAAAAAGTCAACAAAAAGTCAACATTTTCAAAAGTTCATAACTTGAACATGGATGATCAAATTGACATGGGACCAAAAGGAGTGATTAAAGGAAACCTTAAGCTTTCTAAAAAGTCCAAGAGCACATTCATATGATAAAAATTGAGGAAGTTATGCATTGTTAAAGTTGAGCAAATTTGAGGTGTATAAGGTAAACAATGACCAAACTTGAGTTTTTGCCAAATGAGCCTATGTTTTCACAATCCAAACTTAATCTTAAGACGATCCACGACCTATAAGTCATATATTTTGATTTTCTTTGTTTATTTTATATTTTATTGGATTTAATTCATTTAAATTCAATTTTAATTAAAATAAATATTGAAAAATCAAATATTTGATCTAGGTTATTTTGGGATCAGATTTTGAGGTTTATTGTCATAATATTTGATCCAAAATTCGTGCAAAACAAGAGGAGAAAGATATGATGGCTAAATATGACCAAAATAGAAAGTTTTCAAATCAAATTTCAATCAAATCCTATCATCCCAAAATATATTGAACCCAAGCCCACAAGTTGATCTAAATCCTTCCTCTATAAATACATAACACCTTCAGATAGTAGAGACATGAAATTTGTGATCAAAGTGAGCATACAAAACTTCAAAAAATTCAAGAGTAAGTTGAATTCGGTTTTAGGGTTGCAGCCATTCTCAAGGAGGTTTGAAGGTCCAAAAACAATCCTTAGACTCTTCTGAAGGTGTCCCAATCATCACCTTGCTCCAATGACTCTTACAATGCCATAACCGAATTTATTTTTTTTGGTTTATTTTTCAATTTTTCGATTTCATACTTTTACACATGATACATCTAATCTCTTTGCATATTTGTGTTTTGTATTATGTGAGTAAGCTATCTGGACAATCAAATTGAAGTTTAGGTGCAAGAATCATGATCTACCATTGTTAGGGTTGGAAACCGTGAATTTGGGGAACCATAGCTAGAAGCAATTTCAGACCAAATTGAATGGACCAATGAACTCAAAGGATTATTCCCAGCGTCCCTCCCTCTATTTTTTTTTACCTCTTTTCTTCTTTCTTTTTTATTTGTTTTTCCTTATTTCTTATTTCTTTTATTTTTCATTAAAATTAATTATTTAATTCAAATAATTATGTAAAAATATTTTGTTCACATAATTAAATCAAATTAGATTTATTTTTATCAAATTAATTCTTTTTAATCAAACATTTATCTTTTTAATAAAAAATTAATTAATCGATATCCGAAACTTTTATTTCCTTCATATTTTTCTTATCAATTTTATTTTTTAGAATAATTGTATAGGATGTGCTAAACTTGTAAATAATTTATTTTTCTCGCACAATTTTCTTTTTTCGAATAATGTAACTGCTAAAGCCTTGTAATAGTTTTAGGTTTATTTTCCGCACTTTACATTTTCTATTAGGTTTTTTTATGTATCTCTCCCAAAGCCATGTAATAATTTAAATTAGGTTTTTATTTTCTGCACTGTAAACTGTTAGATGTATGTTTAATAGGATTGTATGGTAAGACTAAAATCAACCGTTAGCTAACCCTAATTTTCAAGACTAAAATAACATAATTGAATACACTTGCACACTCACACCTCTAGGGTAACCTCTCTTTGTTGCCTTATAAAATATGGTCAAGTCCCTCGAACGTAGGGATGCCTTAACTTGTTGCATAAAGAAATAAATCATCACAATTGCCTTTTGAATAAAAGATCATAGTCCATCATTGTCCCTTCAAAGTTGCCTTCGAATAAATGATCTCGTCCCTACGAAAATGATGATAATCCCTTCGAATTGTTAAGGTATCCCTACATGTTGCCTTCTATGACCATAACGATGACCCTACGCTTGTCCCTTACAAATCCAAGGATAAGACTACGTACTAACTAATAGTAAGGACAGTTCTATCCCAAAGGAAATGAAATAACAAGAAAGACCTTAGAACTTAGGGTAAGTAACTCTTAATGCTTGCTCACAACTTTCAAAAAACAAATACTTTTTACACCCCACTCTTTTTTAAAAAAATAATTTCAAACAAGTAAACACTTTGTATACATTCATACGATAATCATTACAAAGTTAAATCTTTACGAAAATATTTTAATCACACACTACAATTTTCAAACAAAACAAATAAAGTGAGCTAAGCAATTAAGAGCCCATGGATAACCATGGATATAAAGGGTGATAACACATTCCCTTTGTATAACTTACCCCCAGAACTCAAAATCTTTTAAAGGTCTTTCCTCTTGTTTTATACCTTTCCTAAATTGGATGAAATAAAGTCGGTGGCGACTCTTGCTTACCACAACATATTTTTCGACAAAACCTAAAAGTCAGTTCTCCCACTGTATTACAATTGTATATTTGAAATTGTGAGTTGTTGTGTAGTTTATAGTATATAATTCCTATGTTGGAATATAATGCCTATATATAAGGCATATGTGTTAAAAGATAATGCTTATAGGGAATGTTTCACTACATGAAAAAATGATGAAAAAATGGAAATATAGGCCCACCGAAGGGAGTATTATTTTTACGTTCAGGAAAAAAGAAAAAAATACATTAGACAGCGCTTTTGAAAGCGGTGTCTAAAGGGGGCAATAAAAAACATTTTTTTCCTGCAAAAACGCTGCTAAAGGCCCACTTTAAAAAATATATTAGACAACGCTTTTGAAAGCATTGTCTAAAGGGGGACAATAGAAAGTATTTTTTCCTGAAAAAAACTCTATTAAAGGCCCACTATAAAAATCATAAAAGGCCAGAAAAATCCCTGCAAAAGGCCCACTTTAGAAAGTGTTTTTTCATTAAAAAGCGCTGCTAAAGGACTACTTTAGAAAACACTTTTCATGTAAAGCGTTGCCTAAAGTACACATACGACAACACTTTTGCATTAAAAAAGCGTTGTCTTTACCTATAGCATCACCACCTTAGACGACGCTTTTGAGCGCTATGAAAGTCCAAAAAACGTGCTTTCTTTTCGCTTCCTTGGCATAGTGGTTGGAATGCCTAACATGTTTACTCAATGGAACATGACCATGATAACCATAATCACTTATACCTTTAACATAAATTGAGAAGCTTATGAGGTGTTGCAAGCAAAGGGAGGTATCAGATAGGGGGATCCTATATCCCCCTTTTTGTTTGTTTTGATGATTGAATATTTAAGCAGATTACTGACCAAAATGCAGAGGAAACCAAACTATAACCACCATTCAAAATTTGACCCTTTTTGTTTGTTTTGATGCATAATATTGTCAAGAAATTTCCTTGTCAATGGGCCTGATGTCAACCCCTCCAAATGTCAAATTTATTTTAGTGGGGTGGATGATGATACCAAGGAAAAGATGTTGTAGTTAACTACCTTCAAGGAAGGCCACCTGCCAGTGAGGTATATTGGTGCCCCATTGGCTAGCAAAAAACTCAACATCAACCACTACTTACCCCTCATTGATAAGATTATGTCAAGAATTAGGCATTGGACTTCTAAACTCCTCAGTTTTGCTGGAAGAGTTTAACTTGTCAAAAGTATCATTAATGATATCGTCCAATATTGGATTCACTGCCTTCCTATTCCAAAAGTTGTCCTAAAGAAGGTGGAATGTATGTGTAAGAGCTTCATTTGGACTGGTGTTCATGAAGCTATTAAGAAAATTTTGGTTGCCTAGGAAACTATCTGTAAGCCTAAGAGACAAGGGGTCTGAACATCATCAACATGGAGAAGTGGAATGTGATTACCATGATGAAGTTTCTGTGGAATGTTTGTATGAAAAGTGAAAACCTTTGGGTGAAATGGATTAATTTGCACTATTTCAAAAGCCAAGATGTTATGATTGTGACAATCAGTAAGAACTGATCACTGGTGATGAAGACTATTATGGCTATAAAAGAGCATGTCAACAAAGCCCAATTAGTTTGGGATACTATGGTTCTTAAGAAGAAATTCAAAATGAAGACTATTTATGGTGCTTTAATGGAGGATACTAACCGAGTCCATTAGAGGTTTCTGTTCCACAACAATTGTGCCAGACCTAGAGCAATGCATACTACTTGGATGGCTTGTCTTGGTAAGTTAGGAACTAATGATAAATTAGCTCGGTTTGGAATAATATATGTCACAAAATTTAGTATTTGTGATGTGGATTATGAGACTTTAGACCATCTCTATTTTGACTGCAAAGTTTCTAAAACAATTTGGAGTGAAGTTCTGAAATAGACCTGCATTCATCATGAGCCTGAAAACTGGCCTTATGAGCAACTTTGACTATATGAAAGAATATCAAAGAAAGGTTGGAAGGTCTACTTATTGAATCTTGCCATCACATAAACTATATATGGTATTTGGCAATTTAGGAATGGAAAGATCTTTGGTGAGAATACTCACAAAACTCACTAATACTTGTGAAGAAATTATAGAAAGCATTGTATATAGAGGGTGAGGGGTCAAAAAAGCTTAGAAAATATATAGATTTTTTGATGATATAGTTTCATAGGTCCTTTTTGTTTGGTTAGATCTTTGATCACCTTTGTACCTTGACTGTTTTTTGAGTTAATATAATCCTCTTGATTAAAAAAAAGAAGAAGATGAGGAAGAGAAACAAATTTTGTTACAATCTCACCGCCGTTCTTTTGTTTTCTTTCATTTTCTTTTCTTTTTTGTTTTATATTAAATATTTATATGATACTATTATCATTATATATATATATATACACACACACACACACGCACACACACTAGCGTCCAAACGGGCACTCCCGTGCCCGTTTGTCCGCTTTTTTAAGGTGCACCACATGAAAATATTAACCGTGTCAATTTTATAAGTTTGATTTTAACATTAACTATTTATATGATGAGACTAATGATATTAATTCAGAAATTTAAAAATAATTGTACTATGTAATTAGAAAGATTTCTATATTCAAGTATTGTTAAATATAGATCATTAGAACAAGTACTTGGCAATAGCGTTTTTCCTATTGATTTGGTCAATGTTAAAATAGCCAAATAGATGAAAGTATATCTAAAACTTTATTATATTGGTTGCATATGGATCTCTTTGGTCCATCAAGAACAAAAAGCTTCGGAGGTAATGTTTATGCATTAGTAATTGTAGATGATTTTTCTAGATACACTTGGACTTTCTTCTTAATACAGAAAAGTGAAGCTTTCAAGGCATTCAAGAAGTATGCAAGACAAATTCAAATAGAGAAGTCTCTTACAATTTCCTCCATTAAAAGCGACCACTGTGGAGAATTCCAAAACGCCTTATTTGACGAACTTTGTGAAGAACATGGAATCTCACACAATTTCTCCGCACTAAGAACTCCACAGTAAAATAGTGTCATAGAAAGAAAGAATAGGTCTTTGGTGGAACTTGCAAGGACAATGCTAAGTGATTCAAATCTTCTTAAATACTTTTGGGCGGATGCGGTGAGCACGACATGTTCTGTAAGTAATCGTGTTAATATTCGACCTATTCTCAAGAAAACCCCTTATGAACTTTTCAAAGGGAGAAAACTAAATATTTCCTTCTTTCATATTTTTTTGGTGCAAATGCTTTGTCCTAAACAACGACAAAGACAACCTTGGTAAGTTTGACGAGAAATACGATGAAGGTATTTTTCTCGGCTACTCTCTCTCTCTCTCTCTCTCTCTCTCTCTCTCTAGTAATGCTTTTAGAATTTATAATAAAAGAATGTTAACTATAGAATAGTCTATGCATGTCAAATTTGATGAATCTAACCCCTCGAAAGAGGATATTTTTGTTTGTGATGATGATGATTTTGTAGAAATCCCTAAAGAAGATACTTCTAAAGATATCATTGAAGAACAACATGATAGACCGGTTCAAAAAGATTATAATGTCAACGATCTACCAAAGGAATGGATGACTCATAGAGATCATCCTATAGACAAAGTTATCGGAGACAAAGTTATCGATGACATTATATTTGGATCCACAAATAACTCCTTATGTGAAGAATTCACATCAATCATGCAAGGAGAGTTTGAAATGTCCATGATGGGTAATTTGAACTATTTCCTTAGGTTGCATATTAAACAAACAATGGATGGAATATTTATCAACAAATCTAAGTATTGCAATGAGCTTCTCAAAATATTTGACATGGATTCATGCAAAGAGATAGCAACTCCAATGGGATCTGGTACTTATCTTGATCATGACGAATCTGGTGTTCCAATTGATATTACAAAATATCGAGGTATGATCGGATCTTTATTATATATAACTGCTAGTCGACCTGATATTATGTTTAGTGTATATTTATGTGCATGATTTCAAGCATGCCCGAAGGAATCACATCTCACTACTGTGAAGAGGATAATGAAGTATCGTCGGTCTATGGTACCCCAAAGGTAGTGTATGTAGTCTTGTTGGTTTCTCTGATGCAGATTATGCAGCATATAATACGGACAGAAAAAACACAAGTGGTACGTGTCACATTTTTTGAAATGCCTTAGACTCTTGGTCATGCAAAAAGAAAGCAAGTGTGGCTCTTAGTACTGTAAAAGCAGAATATATCACCGTCGGTAGCTGTTGTTCGCAAATACTTTGGTTGAAGCAACAATTTCGTGACTATGGTGTAAATCTAGGAAGCATATCTCTCAAATGCGACAATACAAGTGCAATCAGCATATCAAAGAATTCAATCATGCATTCAAGAACCAAGCACATCGATATAAGACATCACTTCCTTTGTGATCATGTGTTAAAAGGCGACATTGAGATTTCATTCATCGATACATAAAATCAACTTGTTGATATCTTCACAAAACCACTCGCGAAAGAACCGTTTTTCAAGATTCGACGAGAACTCGGTGTTCTTGATGAAGGTGACATCTAACTCTAATAAAAATATTTTGTATATAGTCAAGGTACTTGATAGTTCATTTATTTCACTTTAACAATGTGGTATGCTATAATAAAGTACACGATGTGTTTTTTCGGTTATTTTTTTCTCGCTTTCGCACACTTAAATTTCATGGATGTTAAAAAAAAATTGATCAAAAGTTGCCTTATGATATGTGCTAGCATGTTTGAAAAAAAAATTATCAAAAAACTTCATCGATTTTTCTGTGCAAAGCTGCTGTATTTTAAAAAAATTTAGAATTTTGGCAGGCATAACCGGTTACCTTATAGGTAGTAACCGGTTACCTGTTGATTTTTTCCATTTTCTGTGCAGATTTTGCATGCGTAACCGGTTACCTTATAGGTAGTAACCGGTTACCACTGATTCATTTTGAATTTTTTTTATGTTTTCTTTAAAACTCAGATTGTTTAATTGTTTATTTTAAAGGCTTTTATTCTCTTTGTGTGATTAAAGTATTTTGGGAACACAAGCTAGGTCAAAGAACTTCTTGGAAACTCATTCTTGACTCATTCTCTCAACTTCCCTACTTTATATCATAAAACCTTTGACTCCATTAAACCCCAAAATCAAACCCTCTCATATCTATATAACCTCCACTTACAAAAAAACTTCATCTCCATCTCTCTCACACCCTTAATCCGAAAATCAAACTTAACCATAACATTCAAAACTCCTTCATGGCCTCTTCAAGAAATAAGGGTAAGCAAGTTGTTGTTGAAAGCTTTGACTATGAATCAACTCAAGAACAGTTCATGAAGCCTAAAAAAAGACGGCTTGATGTCAACATTCGATCGAGAAAGTTTATGAGTATCAAATACATGAAGTTTGAAGATTTCCAATCTCATAGCTTCCACTTTGAAGCTCTTCTTGCAGCTTCCGGTGTCAAAGAGCTGGTATCTGAAGTTGGAACCATTTATCCGTATATGGTAAGACAATTCTTTCATACTATCTCTTTTGGACATGATGAGTTTGGAGATGAGCAACTCACTGCTATTATTAACAAAAAGGCTATTTTTGTTATCATTGAGGAATTAGGAACAATTTTAGGAGTCCCATCTTAGGGAGATAATTTTAAAGTAGGATTTTTGCCTGACACTGAAAGACGGAAAAACTTTGACTCTTTAGCATATTTCATTCATCAGTATAGAGGGACTCACGAAGATCTTCTTGGTAGGCAAGTCCAATCCTCTAGGGTCATTAGATATGCTAAATCTTTATATGTTAGTGACTGTATGTTGCACTATATTTTGGTTTATGCATTGGTTCCGAAGAACTCTAACTTTGCACAGGTTAGTGAGCTTGAAATGAACCTGTTTCGGTCACTCAAAGAATCATGGCCAATCAATTGGGCTTATGTCATTTTTCACCACATGAAGCATCAGAAGAACCTTGGTAGCGGTCTCCCGTACATTCGGTTTGTTTCAAAAATCTTGGAACATTTCAAGATTCCTAGTTCACGGGAACCACACTTTGAGATGACATCAAAGAAACATGAAATAAATTCTCTCATGGCTACTAAGAACACGGGCATTATGATTGCTCCAAATGGGTTGTTCCGTTACAAGGAAGATATTGTTGCTTAAGCCGCTCCTGAAGGTGGCTACACCAGTAAATTTTTATATAATGAGATTGTCGGCTTGAAAACAACCATAAACCTTAACCATAAAAAGACTACTCGAAGCATTAATAAACTGATGAAGATGTTCTGAAAGTTCACTCCGAGTCAACCGTTAAATGCTGAAGTTTCGGAGGATGATGGGGATGAGATGGATGAAGATGATTCCGGAAGTGAATGAGATCTAGTGGTTGTTTTTTTTCTATGTTTTTATTTTCAGTTTTAGACTTTAATTTCTAAGTTTCCATGTTATCATACCATACAATATTTCTATTTTGATTCCGTATTGTTTTTGTCTCATATTGTGTTGAAATTTCAATGTTTTAGTATGATTATGTGTTCATTGTATGCATGTTTGATCATTTACGTGTTTATGTTTTTATGCTAATATTTTTTAAAGACTTTTCACATCCTTTTTGTGGATGACAAAGGGGGAGAAATAAACTGTATGTTCTCTTGTTTCTCTTAATGCATAATTTTTTTTACTCCTAATTATCACATTGAGGGGGAACACCATCAAAGGGGAGATTTTGGAGAAACAAATAATCAAAGCTTAATTTTCACATCTTTTGCTTGTCATCATCAAAAAGGGGGAGATTATAAAAGCAAGACTTCTCAAAGATCATTTTGATGATAACAACTCAACATCAAGTCTTGATAGCTCAAAAAGGATTGTTCAAAGATTAATCAAAGAAATCATTTTCATGAAAAATCGAGCATATTAATCGGAATGTATAAAGATTATTTTTCATGAAGTAATAATATTAATAAGTGTTCATTTTTAGGGCGCATTTGTGTTTTAAATTTGGAACAAAAACATTGCATTTTCACTTTCCTTCTATACTGGTTTCAAAGAGGATTTTTCACATTTTTCCTCAAGTAACCGGTTACCTTATAGGTAGTAACTGGTTACTTCAACCCAGATTCAAATTTTTGTTACGTTACAGTGTGTAACTGGTTACCTCATGCGTAGTAACCAGTTACCACTGTACATAAGTGGAAAAAAATGCATCTTTTCAATTAAAGTGTGTCTTTATATTTTTTGTTCAAATCAAAGCATTCCTTCCTAATTTCTTACAATTTTTTAAAGGGGTGTCTTAACACTTATAAATATTTTCCATAATCAGAATTTTTTCCTTTACCTCCTACAATTTTCATAAATATTTTCTTACTCACTTATTCTACATTTTCATACAATTTTGAGTACAATTATTCAAAATCTTCAAAAAAGTGAAACTTTACATTAAATATTTTCATATCAATTTTAAAGTTTCATTTTATAAAATAGTGAACATATATATATATATATATATATATATATATATATATATATATATATATATATATATATATATATATATATATATATATATATATATATATATATATATATATATATATATATATATATATATATATATATATTATGAGAGAAAAATTCATCAAAGGAGAATATCAACATTGATTGATAGAAAGTTCAAGACTTCATCATTTTCATCTATTCAAGAATAAACTTATTTCTTTGTATCATCGTGACTAGTTATCCTAAGGATTGTTAGGGATAAATTAGTGTGATACCTTGTTGTCCAGGATTATTGGAAACAATTGAGTGTTTGAAGATGATTGTTCTTCTTACACTTGAGTTACCTATAAATTAGATAGTAGGCTTCATCATTTGTGTGATTAGGCTTGTACAATCATTTTAAACTATATTGAAATCTCTTACATATTGTAAGGGGACTGAATGTACTCTCGGATTGTAAGAGGAACCATGATAAACATTTGTGCCATCTTTTTATTTCCGCATTTTAATTTCAAGTCCTTAACAACTTACGAAAAAAGAATAAAGAATCGGTAAAAGATCGAAGATAATTTTTGATAACCTAATTCACTCTCCTTAGGCGCATTTACAAGTTACAATTGGCATCAGAGCAGGTGATAGGTAACTTGTTCCTACTGGATTCAGATGGCTTCCGCAAATAACAATCTTGTATTCAGAGACGGTGGTAGTAGCAACAAGCCTCCTTTGTTTTGTGGCGAATATTTCGAATTCTGGAAGATCCGCATGAAGGCACATTTATAAGCACAAGGAAGTGATATATGGGAGGTTGTCCGAAATGGTCCTTTTATTCCTACAATGGTTGTCAACAGAGTTAGTTCAACAAAGCCGCAAGGATCGTGGGATGATGATTATAATAAAAGGGTTTTTTATGACAAAAGGTGATAAATATCTTACAAAGTACACTTGGAATGGATGAATTCTTCAGTGTCTCAACATGTACAACGGCTAAGAAAATTTAGGATACTCTTGTAGAAACTCACGAAGGAACCGCCGAAGTCAAAAAATCCAGATTGAACACGTTAAATCAAGAGTACGATTTATTCAGAATGCAACCAGGAGAATCAATCCTCGACTTGCAGAAAAATTCATGCATTTGACAAATCACTTGAATGCACTTGGTAATACACTAACTAATGATGAACTAATCTTAAAGTGCTTAGGTCTTTATCAAGAGAATGGCAACCCAAAGTGATGGTGATTTCCGAAAAGAAAAGTCTATCAATGATGACATCCGCTACTTTATTCAGAAAGCTTCAAGAATATGAGACGGGGCTTGGACGATTGGAAAAACATGAGATTCAAGAAAAGAAATCCAAGAGCATTTCCTTAAAGGTCGATTCCAAAGAAGTGGAGAAAGAAGACAATCCTGAATAGGACGAAAATGTTATGCTTCTTGTAAAAATCCTAGGAAAGTATTTTGGTGCAAAAAATAATATTAGAAACTCTAGTTTTATGAGAAGGAAGAAATTTTCAAAAAACAAAGAAAAAGAAACATCAACATCCAACCAAGACATCAAATGTTACAAATGTGGAAAGTAAGGCCACATAAAACCAGAATGTCCTAAACTCACAAAGAATCGAGACAACAAAGGGAAAAAGGATTACAAAAAGAAGGCATATATTGCGAGGGATGATAATGAGATAAGTTCTTCATCGGACTTCGGTAGTGATCAAAGCACAAATCATTCTGATGATGAAGACAATGAGGTTAGTAGTGATTTCTCAATTTTTTAAAATGATGCTCAAGGAGCAATTGATGAACTTTTAAGTGAATGCAAAATTCTATATAAAACTATTTCATCTCAAAAGAAACAAATATCAATTTTAGAAAAAAATATTGAGAAAATAGAAAATAATTTTAAAGATGAAAAAGAAGAATTAATTAAGAATGAAATAGAAAATATTGATTATATATGTGAGTCACTTTCTTTTCAAATAGTCCAATTAAAAAGAGTTCTAGAAAGATATGAGAAAGGACAAATTGGATTGGAATGTGTTCTTAGTAATCAAAGATACTCAAATGATAAAAGGGTTCTTGGTTACTCAAAATTTTCTAAACCAACTTCAAACAAGACAATCTTTGTAAAAGTTAAAGAACAATTTCCTAAAGAAAAAAGTGACAAGCATAAAGTAGTTCATCAATATGCTAAAAAGAAAAGAAATAATAAGAAAAAGTCTTATTTTAAGAAGAAATCTTATCCCCATAGATATAAAAGTAACTTTGAGTCCACTTGTTTCTATTGTGGTATAAAAGGTAATACTCCAAATGCATTTTATGTTAGAAATTTTAGTGTTGCTCAAGGCCATTATGTATGGGTTAAGAAATGGACTAATTTGAAGGACCCAAGGCAATTTGGGTACCTAATAAAACTTAATTCTTTTTTGTAGGTATGCTTGAAGACCTCTTCAAACCAATGGTATCTTGATAGTGGAAGTTATAGGCACATGACAAGAGACTTAAGCAAATTTTCATATATAATGCTTAAGGCCAGAGGATTTGTTACTTATGGTGACAACAACAAATGAAGAATCTTTGGCATAGGCATTGTTAGTTCACCGCCTTCAACAACTATAGAAGATGTCTTATATGTAGAAGGCCTAAAGCATAGTCTCCTTAGCATTAGCCAATTGTGTGACCGAGGTTTCAAAATCAACTTCACTAAAAATGAATGTTTGACTGAAAACGAAGTTACTCATGAAGTTATTCTAAATAAATATTTAATAACATATTTATGATTTCCTTCGATAACTTATCTTTGAATGTTAGGTGTCTCTTAGAAAGCAACAATAAATCATGGTTATAGCATAAGAGGTTTGTTCACATTCATATGGAGCACTTGAATAAATTAATCAAACATGACTTAGTCATTGGATTGCCGAAGATTAAATTCATCAAAGATAGGTTGTGTGGTGCTTGCCAAAAAGGAAAGCAAACTAAGTCAACTTTCACATCCAAGAATGTAGTGTCCACAACTAGGCCACTACAATTGTTGCATACGGATCTCTTTGGTCCATCAAGAACAAAGAGCTCCGAAGGTAATGTTTATGCATTAGTAATTGTAGATGATTTTTCTAGATACACTTGGAATTTCTTCTTAATGCAGAAAAGTGAAGCTTTCAAGGCATTCAAGAAGTATGCAAAACAAATTCAAAATGAGAAGTCTCTTACAATTGCCTCCTTTAGAAGCGACCGCGGTGGAGAATTCCAAAACGCCTTATTTGAAGAATTTTGTGAAGAACATGGAATCTCACACAATTTCTCCGCACCAAGAACTCCACAACAAAATGGTGTCGTAGAAAGAAAGAATATGTCTTTGGTGGAACTTGCAAGGACAATGTTAATTGATTCAAATCTTCCTAAATACTTTTGGACGGATGCGGTGAGCACGACATGTTTTGTAAGTAATCGTGTTAATATTCGACTTATTATCAAGAAAACCCCTTATGAACTTTTAAAAGGGAGAAAACCAAATATTTCCTTCTTTCATATTTTTGGGTGCAAGTGCTTTGTCCTAAACAACGACAAAGACAACCTTGGTAAGTTTGACGAGAAATATGATGAAGGTATTTTTCTCGGCTAGTCTCTCTCTAGTAAGGCTTTTAGAATTTATAATAAAAGAACTTTAACTATAGAAGAGTCTATGCATGTCAAATTTGATGAATCTAACCCCTCGAAAGAGGATAGTGTTGTTTGTGATGATGATGATGATTTTGTAGAAATCCCTAAAGAAGATACTTTTAAAGATATCATTGAAGAACATCATGGTAGACCAGTTCAAAAATATTTAATGTCAATGATCTACCAAAGGAATGGAGGACTCATAGAGATCATCCTATTAACAAAGTTATTAGAGACATAAGTCAAGGCGTTGCTACAAGATTAAAATAAGTGTGACAATACTGCGGTTTGCAACTGAACCCTTGCGAACAGATAACCATACCAAAATAAGTGTGAACGCACGGGTAATACACCAGTACCGTGTGAACGCACGGGTAACCATGCCAAAATGCGTGTGAACGCACGCGTGACGCACAGGTAACCATGTCAGAACTCGTGCGAACGCACGAGTAACACATCAGTACCGTGTGAACACACGGGTAACCATGTCAAACTCCTTGTGAGCGTAAGGGTAACCACAATTATACTTGTGCGGACGTACGAGTAACACACTAGTACCGTGTGAACACATATATAATCATACCAAAATCCATGCGTACGCACGGTTTTCTTTGTTTGTTTGTACATTTACAAAAAACAAATGCAAAACTTATGTCAGTTGTACTACTGGCTTTTCATATTTTTTTATATTTTTTAAACCATAATAAAATTAGTTTTCAAGTAATTCTAATTTTGGATATTTGTTTGTCACATTTATTAAACTTTATAAACCATTTTATTATAGCTCTCTCAACCCTAAAAAAAATATTTTTTTTATATTTTAACAATTATGTTTTTAGATGTGTTTAATAGTTTTTTTTAACTATAGTTTTTAAATACTTATACAATTATTTTCAGTCCTTTTTATTTTTTATTTTTTTCAAAAATATTTTATTGTTTTTTATTTGTTTTAATTACTATAATAAATTGATGACAGTTCCACGGTCCACAATATTATCCGTATAGATGCAATAATATTTCACTAATTTTAATTTTAAATAAAAATAAATGCGCGTCACTGACTGATATTTCATTAGTTATAGATTATAGTTAAATATAATCTAGTAGACGTGTCCTACGATAATAAAATTAGTTACTAGACGTGTCCTATAATGATAAAATTTATAAAAGTGTTATATAGTATTTAAAACACAATCATTAAACTTGTTTTGGAGATGATTTATGCCTTATCTTTTGTTCATATTGATTATTATTTCCATTTCAAGATATTGTGTACATGTGTAACTCAATTTTAATCATGTGGTCCTTAATTGCCTTTAAGGCAACAAGATTGATTATGTTAATTAGTGGCTAACGATTTATCATGTGTATTAGAAGATTGTTTGGTGACTTTTTCAAAGTGCAGCATGAGTGTGCAAATCATCTTTATACTACTAATTTAGATTATCATTCATTGATAGCTCTATTTATTTAGAACCAATCCCCTCATGAACAAAATTATATCCACCATAACTGAATCAATAAATTTTATCAATCAATTTAATTGATAGTTGTGTAAAAACATTTGATTATAAAGATATGTGTTATTGATCTTTAAATAATGAAATTCTGAAGAAAAAAATTGGTATTCCCTCTGTTTCACAATAGATGTCTTTTTTCTTATTTTTATTTGTCTCAGATTATTTGTCCATTTAGATTATCAATGTGATGTTTATTATTTTGTTTCACTAACTTACCTTTATTTATTGTATTTTAATTCATATAACTATTTCATTATATATTATTATTATGGTTATTTTAGTAAATGATATTCGTTTTATTATTGAAATCAACATAGTTAATCATTATCTTAAGAATTGTGAAAAGTTCAAAGAGAATACATATTATGAGACGGAGAGAATATATTATTGAAGATTTGAGATTTGAGAACGTGTTTCTCTTAAAAAATTTAGTTCGAATTTTTGCAAGTGAACGATAGAACTAGTCTCTCTCAATATTAATCAGATTGAATAACAAGTTTATTTTTATAAAAATACTATATAAAAAAGTTTCACCACTAAATCATATGAGAATTTAATAATCCAATAAGAATTAAAAAACAACTTGTGCAAAGTACAACACAATTTCACTTATGTAACTTAGGATTACTCATTAAGTGAAACATGATTTTTCAACATATATGTCAATTTATGTCCCTCTTTGAAAGAGAGATTCACCAACTCTCACATTCAAGGAGCCTTTCCTTTTCCATGCATATTTACCTAAGACTTTTTGTGAGCTGGACCAGCTGGTTCTAAACATGCAATAATTATTCACACCTAGTCTAGATTATGAGTAAATAAAATAATAATTATGTTAAATGATGCAAAGATTTTTCCATAATTTTTGCAATAAACAATTTCAAACAAAATGATCAGATTTTCTGATTTTTTTGCTAACAATGAGTCAGCATGTCTCTATTATTAGTCATCTTGAAGATATTATACATATCCAATTTTATACTTTAGATTTTTGTAAAAATAGAAAAAAAACTTCATATTAAATATTGGTATATAATATTTTCTTAGGAGAAAATGTTGGAAAGAGTTTTCACTAAAAGCATCCACATGGAACTGTCTATTATGTGTGCAGGAGAGTCTTATATTTGCATGTCATTTATCAATTTTGAATATTATTATTTAATAACATTTAATCTCTTTGACTTAATATTTATTTAAAAATTTAAATATATATTTATAATTTTTTTTAATATAATTTATTAAACGAAAATTTGCAAATAGACCTAACATGCATGCTTATTTATTTATATTCTATTTAATACTTAATTTTTATTATAGATTTTAATATTCTTCTTTAATAAAAATAATTTTAAATTGATTTTATTTTATTATTATTCAATACGACAAAGAGAATATTATATTAAAAAAGGTTTGTTGATTCGCCACTTTTACCTAACTATAGTCACCATATATTTTTATTTCACCATATATTTTTAATTAACACATGCAATTTCAATATCCACCTAATCATTTTCTTCATGATTAACATCAAGGTTGCAGATTTGCAGTATTTTAATCAACAATTGATTTTTGTTTGCTATTATAATCTTTAATTAAGGAAACAAGTATAGACTAAGACTATAGAATAGGGATTATCTTCGGACAAAGGTCTAGTGTTGAAATTTCAATGTCAAGTTTTTACGACTTGTTTGTACTTACTAGGTAGCTTCTTTTGTTATATACACTCATTGATATTGATTGATGGGTTCATATTCATATAAGATAGTTTTTACTTTCATTTTTCTTTGATTCTATCAGTTCCATTGCGCTATATATAGTGAATTTTAAAAGTCTTGGCTGATTCATTATTATCATATAGCGTTTTTGTAGTTATTTTGTTATTAACTTTTTACAAAAAAATTGTAATTCATAAATCTACGTGATAAAGTTTATATAGAAATATAAGAAAAACACTCAACAAATGTGTTGTTACACTTTTTGTATAATGAAATTGTTTTCAACTGCTCTAATGATTAGGTGTGGCTCAATTCACTTTTGCATCTTTTGCATCTAGGACGATCCAATGACCTAAATAAAGGGGATCTATTTGCTCACTGTCCCTTAGTCGAGGAGAAAACACCGACCAGATTCAACATGGTCGTTTTTCGACTTTTGCCCGATATCCTGGAGAAGTCTCCAGACTTAGCCACAGATGACTCCTGCTCGAATATACCTTTGCCCGACGCACACCCTATCCGAACAGATCTGCTCATCCCAACGGTTATTTCTGGCAGTTATTTATTTCGGACGATCCATGATCCAGACCCAAAATAGGGACCGTTGGCCACGCGTTGGGGGTATTATATAAACCCTCTCTCATGAGAGGGCCATGTATCCAATTTCGACCCTAATAATAATACTATATCTCATACTTGCTCATTTTCTTACTTTAGCATCAGAGTGTCTTGCAGGTATACCTCATCCTCTCCTTGACGACTGAACATCTTCAGCACTGTCAGTGGCCCACTAAAAGTTCTGATCAACTGAAAAGATAAAAAAAAATCAATCATTTTAAAAATTATCTAGAAGGCAAAACATTAATATGCATTAGTCTTTGAACTTTTTGTAAACAAATTATTATCTTTGGTTTTAGAAAATAAAATTAAAAATGTGAAAAACAAGTGATAAAAAGCATATTATTGATTGTTGGAACACACTTTCCTAATGGAAAAAAATTGAAAAATATATTTTTCATAGAAAGTGGTTTTATGGCACTGACCAAAAAAGTAATGCTAGTACCACTTGAATTTATTTTTTAAAAAAAATATTTTTAAAAGAAACATAAATAAATGAGAGAATAGACTCAAAAGTGTGTTAATAAGTGTTAGTATGTAAGATTCTTTTAGTGAGGAGAGAAAGAATAAGAGAGAATGAAAATAAGGATTGATATTATTGAATTATAATTAGACAAACTGAATTATAAAATATGTCTATTTATATACAACTAACTTGTATACTAAGTAACAAACTCCAAACCCTAATTAACTTTGGGCTTAGGCTATTATATCACAATATACCCTCCTATAATCCAAGTTATCGAACATACGCTAATCATGGTCGATCTGAACTATTCCTAATTTCTTTCTCAAAGTTTGGAATATGTCGATCTTCAGTCCTTTGGTGAAAATGTCGGCCACCTGTGTTTCACTCGAGCAATGTCTCATTTCAAGTTCACCCTTACCTTCTCCCTTAGGAAATGAAACCTAGCCTCAATGTGTTTACTCCTTCCACGCAGAACTGAATTATTTACAAGATTCATAGTTGTCTTGTTGTCGATCTGCAACACCACAGGTTTCATCACTTCGATCTCCATCTCTTACAACACATATATGATCCAATTTATTTGAAAAGCAACATATGACCCTACTATATATTCAGTCTCACATGATGATAATTCCACCACATGTTGTTTTCTGCACCATGAGATTGAGACGCCAAATACTTGAAAGAAATAACCAGTTGTACTTCTTCCATGCCTGAGCCCGCAGTGCTTGCATTGAGAAGATGAAGTTCCTTACTTTATTGGTCTATGGAATAAGACATTTCGAGGGAGAATATGAAGTTATCTAGGATGCATTTGTATTTGTTAATGCAAATATTGAATAAAACTATAGCGTTTTGTTTTAGAAAAGGAAAATTGGCAAAGTTGTCTAACCGAGGGGATATATATCCCTTTTTCCATCGGTTGCTTGTCCAACCGAGGGAACAAATAATTTATTTTTAATTTAAACAAAATGTCATTTTGAAAATATTTTCCATATGTTGTTTGGCCAATAGAAGGAATAAGTAGTAGTATTATTTACATAAAACACAAATTTACGGTTGATGAGAATCGAAGCATATACTAGTACCACATTCCCATCGGTTAATAAGTCGACAAAGGGAAATTGATTTTTTTTAATTTAAAAAATAAAATAACAAATTTGTCACTATTCCCATCAAATGTTAGGCCAACCAAGGGAATATATTGTTTTAAATTTAATTTAAAATTAAAAAAAGAGAAATGACCCACTTTTCTCATTGTTTGCTAGGCCAACTGAGGGAATAGATTGTTATATATTATTTATTTTTAAAAAAGTCAAATTAAATATATTTTCCATTGATTGTTTGACCAACCGATAAAATAGGTTGTATTGTTAAAAATAAAATTCAAAAGTACAGTTGTTGGGAATCGAAACGCATCTCTAGGAGACTTTTTCCAATAATTGTCTGAGGTAACCCTAAGGGAAGCCTCCCTTAAATAGAAAATAACATTACGCCACGACGCAAAAGTCATAAAAATAGAATTCCAGGTGGGCAGCCTGGTCCTCAGACGAAACCAGAAAAACCCACGAGAAGGCAAGCTAGCTGCTAACTAGGAAGGCCCGTACCGTGTCCGAGATAAGACGGACAATGAGGCATACTATCTTGAAAACCTACAAGGTGAAGAACTTGCTCGACCATGGACTCAGAAAAACTTAAGCAATACTACAGCTAAAAACAATTTAGCAAGGCATGGAAGGTACGACCACGACCTTCGTCACCAATCGAAAAGGAGGATAACACCCACATGAGGCGAGCACAACCCTCCCCGATGTCAGACATCTCAAACGAGCTCCGACGTCACAATACCACGTAGGTAGGGCACCTAGCTCGTGATGGGAAGGACCAAGCCCCGAGAGTAGGGTGTCCAACCGCGACCCTAACCCCGGTTCAAGGCGGATGTAAAACCCGTCACCTCGCTGGTTCCCTAACCGACGAGTCTAACTAGTCGAGCGCACAAAATTTCAAAATAAATAGCAAAACCAAATAGTCAAACATAATAAAATAACGAACAAAATATTATATATTTAATCCGGCCAAACCCGGCCATTCAATTACATGAAAGAGGCGCGTAGGCCATAACAACAAAATCAAAAGAGGCGCGCAGGCCATTACAACAAACAGGAATGCATGCCAAAAAATTCAAAAGATTAAGGGTCTCTGCCAGAATCTACGCCTTTTCATTGTTGTCTTCCTCCTCCTCTCCTAGATTTTCCTCGGCGACGAAGGGGCAGATAATCTCCCCATCAGTTACACAATAGTTATGGGCCATCCCCTCAGTCACGAGCCCCAGATTCACGACCTTGAGTTGATCGGTGGCGTTATCAAATCCCTCTTTGAAGATGACCACCAAATCTTGGCAAAGCTCGCGGATCCTACCGACCAACTCACCCCGATTACGGAGGGCCAACTCTTCTTCGGTCTCGTCATCAAGAGGACGGATTGTACCTTCCAACATCGTCAGTCCTTCCCGAAGGGTCACATTCTCCCCAGCCGCTTTAGTGAACTCGATTGCCTACTCCTTCATACCCTTGTTCTCATCCTTCAAGGATCCCGCTCACGTTTGGCCTTCTCCAACTCTGAGCTCAGCCCCTCTTGGAGCTTATGCTCCTCCTTATAGTCGGACAAATCTTTGGAGAGCTTGTCTTTCTCATCCCTTGTAGTCTCGAGCGCTTTCTCCAACACAGCAGTGGAGGCAACAATGTCGGACAACACGAGCTCAGTCCCTCTTGGAGCTTATGCTCCTCCTTATAGTCGGACAAATCTTTAGAGAGCTTGTCTTTCTCATCCCTTGTAGTCTCGAGCGCTTCCTCCAACACAGCAGTGGAGACAACAGTGTCGGACAACACCAAATCTGTCTCTATGACCCGGATGACGGAAGCAATATCCCCGGCTAGTTCTTCTCGCCTAGCAGTAGTATCTAGGTCAAGCAAAGCCTTCGCCTCAGGCGCCTCCACCACAAAAGAGCCCTCGGACTGGAAGAAATCCCTCTCCAGATAACAAGGGGCAGCATGTAACTTCCATGTTCTCCTGACGGCATACCGCCCACGGCCCCTGAGCGAGCAAGAGATATTCCCATCCGTTGACGCTTCGAACGAGGGGAGTTGACGAAAGGGGGGTATCCCGTATTGTTATCGGGGAGCTGGGCCGAGCGTCAGCTTGGGGAGAATCAGTAGTCGAGCTAGGAGTGCCAGAGCTACCGGCCACATGCTCAGTTTCTACCTCCCGGACATGGCTAGTCACTTTCTTCTTGTTCTTCTTCTTTGTTGGGACCCTTCCAGGGGCCCCTTCCTGGTTGGCCAACTTCAATGCGTGCTCCTTGGCCTAGGGCATGCTTCCTGCAAAACAAAATCAAAAGAATCAACAAACATATATAACATCGGAGAAATGGGAAAGGCCAGAAGAACCTACGTAATAACCAAATAGCATCCTCGTTTGTATCACACTCGAGCCAGTCCTTGGTATTAATTAGGCGAGTCTCTAAGACGGGCATCCCAACTTCATCTAGGTAAGGGTTGTCCAGTCGATCCACGCAGACCGCCAAGTTGAAACTTTGGACATAGTCCACCAACTTTTGATAAGCCATCCTATCCTCGGTCCCCAGACTCGCATGTAGGACTCGATAGTGACTGGTCGGCAGATTGAAATGATCTGGCTACCATCTTAAGGGGATCTTCGACATTAACTTCTCCTTTTCATTTGCATTTTGTTTGCGAAAGTAGAGGCTATCAAGAGCGTACTAGGTGATCAGCTTCACCGAGTACCACCTCCTTTAAAGTGGCGGGTTGAATCAACGTACATCTTGAATAACCTCGAAGGTTGCTTTAAAGACACCCAGTTGTGATGTCCTCCTGCACCCGACCGTTGCAGATGGAAAATACAGAAGAAAAGAGGTAGCGTGCAACCAATCCCAAGATACCGACAGACCAGCTCGAACGCTCAGATGAAGGAGATGGAGTTGGGATGTAATTAAGAAGGCACCATCCTGAGCCACCTGAAGACCCCCATCTAAAAGTCATTGAAGGGGAGCCTCATCCTCGCCTCCCGGAAGGAGAACTCGTACATCGAACTGTTTCCCCAGGAAGCGCGAGCATATCCGATCATTTTCCCCAGGAGCGTAGCATTGCCAGTTGGGTTTATCCTCAAGACCTATATCCTCGATCATCGCGTATATAGTGATGTTCTCGTCCGCAAAGTAAGACTCTTCCTCCAAAGGCTCGTCGGCGATCCACGACAGGTCATATTCGTCAGAAGAAGAAGCGACCTCGTTTCCTTCCTTGGGTTGTCTCTGGTCGGTTGTACCTGAAAAGCAGGAGGAGAAAGTGAATTCGACATCGCATCAAATCCACCTTTCCACCGCAGTTCAAGTGAAAAGGCGAAGAGATGGACGCTTCAAGTTCTCACTAACGTTGCCCTAATCAACTGAGGGATAGGCGAAGATTCCTCTCGAGCGCTCACGGAACATCTAAGGTTCCTAAGAAAGCCAAGGAATTATTGCCCAACGAATGCATGGGGCGCTCACGACCTTTATCAAAAACATGGTGATTTTGGCCGACTTATTCACATAGATATATATAATTCGCCCGACTCATGCAAATTGCGCCCGGGGCGTTCATATCTAAAACCTAAAAACTAGCCTAAAACACTGATCTACTTACTCTAAACGAAAAAATTATTGTTTTCACTACCTACCGAGCGTAAAAATAATCAGAAATAGCAGGTATAAAGGGTTACCTGACATGATGATGGCGGGGAAAGAACGGTGGCGCACGGGGAGTTGACGGTGGTGAGTGGCGGCGACGGTTGAAAAAAACTCTTGAATTGCTAGTCTGGTTAAACGTATGAGCGGAAAAGTGAAATGAAGTGGATTCTCCACCTTATATACAAGGAAAGCGCATGGGGGAAGCGCCTAGGTAATCATTTCCTAGGCTCCCTAGGCCGCCCCTAGCACATGAAACGAAGCGACACGCTTTAAATTCCTCGGACGCGACACTTAAGAAAATCTTGAACGACGTCGAGCGCCCCTAGGTCTCCTCAACTCAACTAAAACTCCCTCGGCTATTAAAGACACCACACCTCGGTCTATTCAACATACATCCTCCTCGATCCCTCGAATGATTCATGTCAACCACTCTGGCATGGACAATCCTGACGACCCACTCCACGGTCCATATCCTATTTCGACATATCGATTGTGCCCGACTATGTTGCTCTTAACTCATCACTCCAGCTTGGAGACTCGACTTGGGGGGCTCCTGTTCCGGACTGGGCCTCGAGGACCCTACTGGCCCATGGCCCAACGTGTCAGGAAGAGGCCCATTCAGTCGGGCCACATCTTATGCATCTTCGGGCAGACTTACAGATGCCTAAGAAGGTGTTTGGCACATCGGGCAAGTACCATATTCATTGGATTAATGACGGGGAGACCGCGTTTCCCCATCACCTGCCACGTCACCCAACTGTCCACCATTATCTCCTGAAAGATAGGGGCGGTTGGACCAAGGGCAAGACCATGTGCTTGGTCTTATACGCTTCTACGCGTACATTGGCAGTTCTTCCTTGGGCCTAGCTAATCCAGCCCAACGAAGAACTTTGGCCCAACGTTGGGGGCTCTATAAATACCCCTTCTCACTAAAGGGTCAGGTATTCTGAAACATTTTCTCTCTTACCATTTTGTACTGTATACTTACTTTGGCATCAAAGTGCATTGTAGGTACACCCCCTTCTCGCTTGTCAACCCCTTTGTTGTTCGTATTCGACCACTGGAAGGCCTTCCTGATCAGGTAAGATCATTAATGAAAAACAAGAAAAATTCTCAGATCAAGGTTTGAAAATTCATATTTTTATCCATATAATATCTTGAAATTCATTTGCGTTTGAAAAATCAAGAGAAAGAATCATTTTCAAATGTGTAAAAACAATTAAAAATTAATTCCTTGAAAAAATACAAAAAAAAAATTTTTAATTGTAATTTTTGTATGGAATAAAATATTTAAACATTTTTTAGAATTAATGAAAAAAGAATCATTTTAAAAATCAAAATAATCAGAGAGAAATTAATTTTGGAAGGAATTAAATAAAATCCCAAAATTCAAAAATTCAAATTTTTGAAAAAGGGCGCCAAGAACACGCACCATGGCTCAGTTTGCCCAGATTTTCAAAATCCATCGTATCTCGTGGAATAGGCATCCATTTGAGAGGAAATAAACATCAAAATTTCTCATTTTGATCCCACGAACCCAATGGTACCAATTAATTTCATTTATTTTAAGTGTAAAGTGAAAAATCAGTTATGAACACTGAAGAATCCTAATTTGGCCCGAGCCTCATGAAATTCTACATGATGATGATTTTATGAAATTAATTGAGGGGAATTACTTATAATATGATTGCACACATATGGAAAAAAGATAGGCTGAGAAAATATGCATGGATCATGAATTGGCCAAGTTTGAGGCTTGCTTGAACTTGAGTTTGCAACTGGAGTTGTGATTTCAAGTTGGAGGTGTTACAGAGATGTTGTGGTGATCTAGACAGTTTCCTACACCATATGGAGTGTGTTTGAACACTTGGACTTGATTGCAAATGGCTGGATCAACTTCTGATCTTCAAGTTGCAGAAACAAGGCTTCTTTGAGGTTTTGAAGTGTGATTCTGGGTTGGAAGTGTTCTAGATGTGATCTAAGTGTTTAAACATCTCATAAACATCATATGTGATGTGTGTGTATAATTGGTATAAGTTGATAGTGGCTACAACTCAAAAACCAGTAGTGATTACTCAAGATGTCAAGTTTTGAGTCTTTGAGAGCAAAAGAGAGAAAGCTTGGAGATCAGTGGCTTTGGTGTAATTTTTATGATGGAATGAGGTCTCTATTTATAGGCAAAGATGTTGAGATTACTTAGCCCCTAATTCTTGAAGAGTTGAGGTCACAATTGTGAGTCATGGTTTATGAAAATATCTATTACACATGTGATGATGAACTTCTCAAATAGCTCAGCTATTGCAGCAACAAATTTCATATTCCTCAGAAGTTTTAAGCTTGGATTGTGTCCACCTATTTCTGGTTGAATAAGAGATCCAAGAGTATGCCATTTTGGAGCTTTGTGACCCTTGGATCAAAATGCATAATGTAGAAATCCAAGAATGTCATTTTGGTGAATTTCATGGTGTAATCATGAATTTGCAGGTTTGCTCAAGTTTGTAATGATTATTTAGTTGATTAAACCCACTTGACATTGTCCTTTGATTCAAAAAATCAGATTTCACAAGTTTGTGAAAAATCTATTTTTTGCAAAACAGCTTGAGATGGCCATTTTGATCCATGATGTCTTCATGTACAAACAAGATCTTTTCATCCCAATTGGTTCTTTGAATTGTTGGCAACATTTTCCATAACATTGGTGTTTTGAGAAGGATCTAAATCAACTTGGAACTAGGTGAAAAATCCCTCCAAGTTTTGGTGTTTTGCTGATTTTGTACTTAGGTAGATTTTATCTAAGTGTTGAAAATCAATATTTTTCTTGATTTTGATCCACCTTCAACTTAAAATCCATGATGAATTGGATTTTCTTGTAGTTGAATTATTTGTAGTTTGTGATGAGATATTTCATTTGAGATTTGGTCCACCAAAATCTGATGCTTGGATCACAAGTTATGATGCTTGGAAGTAGGCCACTAAAACATTTTTTTCCATAACTTAGAAAATATTTTAAGTTCCAATGGTTGCCCCTTTTATAAGTTATCTTCAAAAAATTATGATTTTTTTTGTGATCAAATGCATTTATGGACCATATATTCTTGTAATATAGGTCATGAGGATCATTTTGGGTGAAAAAGTCAAACTTTGATGGTCCGAATGGAAATTACACTAGATACCCCTGGTTTTCTGATTTTTTGACTGGACATCCTCTGAGGTATTTTGACCATATGAATGGAATTCCATGAATTATATGAGCTATTTAAACCATTACATATGGTATAGGCTCTTTTCCAGATGAAAATCTTGACTTTTGGTTCCCCGATTAGTTAGAAACCTTAATCCGGGCACTATGAAACCCTAATCTTGCAGTCTTTGATCTCTGCATCTTTTGTACTTGTAAATTGCTTTTCAAATTCATGTCAACATTCTTGATGATGTATGGAGTTCTTGGATCCTTTCTCTATTAAAAAAATCATCTAGAGGGCATCAGTTGCCTGAAACCCTAATTGGTGATTGTGATGGCTCGGGGCCCAGATCACTAAAACTGTTGTGCAGTCCTTGGAATATTTTCCATTATTTGAGATTCCTTAACCCTTTGATTGGTGATTGAAAGGTTGAAAAATTTTATGTATTAATTGAAATTCTGGTATGACAGACTCAGATGTCGAATATGATGTTGAGACATCTTATCTGTTACTTATAAACATGGTAAGGCATACATATCAGTACTTAAATAATTCTGATATATCAGAGTCAAACATGCTTCAGGATGTTGGGACATCTGATAGGACATTCAGTTCAGGTACTGCATAAAACATAAAAGATATAAAGAACACAGCAGAATTGTTAACCCAGTTCAGTGTATCTCCACACTTACATCTGGGGGCTACCAAGCCAGGAGGAAATCCACTGTAAGTAATATTAATTCTAGACTTAAACCACCCTGTTTAATCATTCACTTAATAACTACCCAATGCAATTTCTACCTAAGACACAACTTAGATATGAGTACCCTACTCACTCCCCCTCAATCACACAGTGATCTTGTTTACAAGTTTAATAAAATTGAAGTCATACTTCAAACAAAATAGCTTGATCTTACTTCACAGTTTCAATCAAGTCACAAAACTTCTCTTGCTTACAAGCTTCGAGAATCACAAGTGAAACAGCCACAATAGAGTTACTTGTTATGCACGGCTGACACAAGGACACAACCCTAATAATGTTTACATTTTCGGTTTATTGGGTTGATACTAAACTAGGTTACAAGGTTTCTTTTATAACCTATTCCCAACTGGATTTGGGCCTAAACAATCACAACAATAGCTGCTACAAATATGCAGAAATATCTGCTACAAATATGCAGAAATATCTGCTACAAATATTCCAAAAGATCTTCAACTCCTAAAATATCTCTAAATATAGAAACCCATATTTTTCAATATTTGTCTTCAATTTAAATTGAGTCTTTAAGATCTTCTAGATCAGCACCACATATGATTGCATAATATCTCCAGAATATTCTGCATAATTCAGATCTGATAAATCCAACGTCATCACCTTGAATTAGGGTTTGTTACTTCCTAGATTCTAGGTGATTTAGTTCATCTGATTATGCTGAAGTTTCATAACAACTCTCCCTACAGATGCGCCTTGTTCTGTTTTTGTCCATCCATAATTAATTCCAGATAGATTCCCCTGAATTTACTCAGTTCTGTTATGCATTAATTAATTATGGTAACAGGTCTGAGATGTCTCAACATCTGTTAGGACATCCTGAAAAACTGAACTTACTTCATTTACTGATACAATGTCACAACATCTGATGTGACATCCTGTAAACTGAACTTATTCCATCAACTGATACAATGTCCTAACATCTGGTGTGACATCCTGATATCTTGATTTAAGTTCATTAACTGTTACTCTGTTTGACAGTGTCACAACATCTGGTGTGACATCCTGAACTAAGTTCAACACTTCTTGTTTGATATCTATATGTAACATATGACAGTAATGTTGTCATGACAGTTGCAGATGTTTCAACATTTTCTTTGACATCTGTCGTGACATTTGCAGATGTTTCAACATCTTCTTTGACATCTGTCTGTAACATATGACAGTAATTCTGTCATGACATTTGCAGATGTTTCAACATCTTCTTTGACATCTGTCTGTAACATATGACAGTAATTCTGTCATGACATTTGCAGATGTTTCAACATCTTCTTTGACATCTGACTGTAACATATGACAACATCTGTTGGGACATCCTGAATTAAGTTCTTATACTCTGTTTGATAATGTCCCAACATCTGATAGGACATTCTGAACTGAATTCAACATCTTCTTTGACAACTTCCTTAATCATGTCTTGACTTGTTCTTCCAGAGTCTATACCATGTTAATTTAATATATGGAACTTTTTATTCAACATTTTCCAGCCATATTAGTTTTACCAAACATAATGCCAATCATAAAATAATAGCATTAACAATCTCCCCCTTTGGCTTATTTTGGCTAAAACTAATTTACATACAGGTGTAGAAGTACCTTATGTAGAAGTTCCTTAACATCACATCTTCATATCAGACCTCACACTATTACTTCTCCCCCTTTTTAGCCATAAAAAGACAAAGGTACCATAATAAAAATAGAGGTATATAATCTCCATAAGCTTGAAACACACACAATTCCTCAAGAATCAAACATAAACTGCAGAGAGAAGCTTTATGTAATATAGCCTTCTAGACTCTTAGGATTCTCCTTATCTGGTTAAGGTATTACTCCCCCTTAACACCACAAAATCAAGTCCACATACTTGTAACACACTCCCCCTGTCTAGGATACTCCATGCTTCTCTGTACATTGATGAAAGGAAAACATAAGACGCATCTTCATGTCTTCAAGAGCTCACTCTCTGTTCAATTCCCAATTGAACACATTCTCTTCTTGTACCAAAGCATACCTGATTCCTTTCTGGGTTTGTAGTTACCACAGACTACACAAGATGAACATCTTCTAGCACACAGGTTCTTGACACTAAGCCTTTACACACCAAAGGCCATACAATCCAGATAAAACACATCCAAACTAATTATGAAATTAGAATGAATGTCCACAAACAAACTTCCAAGCAATCAATACCTGATATACTTCTGGTGGATCAACAGAGATGTGCTCTTCAGTTGAGGCCTTATGCTGGTCCTCAGATGCTTCTTCATCACAATTATTGAAGGCCTTTTTCTGGTCCTCAGATGTTTCAACAGCAGCATCAGATGAGGCCTTTTGCTGGTCCTCAGATGTTTCAACATCTATTGGGACATCCTGTTGAGCAGGAGTGTCCTTTGCAGCCTGAGTTTGTTGATCTTCTTGTAGGGCTGGCATAGTGTTCAGAGAGATAGATATGCCACTTACCACTCTTTGCTCAGATAGGATCTTGGTTAACAACTCCTTTATGGAATCATCCACATATTCAGAAGCTTTTGAAGTGTTGTACAATGGTGAAGGTATGCCTTTGGTCTTGCTGAAAACTTGATCTTTTTGGAGTTCTTGGCTTTTTAGCATGAGGAACACTTCCAGTCTCTTCTACATGTTTCTTCCAATATAGATCATCTACTTCATCATTCTCCCATATGATTAGGTAGTCTAATAATAGAAACCATGTAGATAAACACCCCAGATAATGTACTAACACTTAGTTAGAACATTTTTCATACACCAAGACCTTATCACCATGATCCTAGATGTGCTCCACCAACTGGACTTACTATAGCATAGTAATCCAAGAACTGAAAATCTTCAACTACACTGTGCCACCAGTTAGAATCAGAAATCCAGAAAGAGTGATAAACTCTCATCCACCTTCAAGAAGAATAAATCCTCTTGAGTCTTTAACTCATCACTCCTCTGCCCAAGAGCAATTTGTTCCAAGACAATCTTCAAGAACAACCAGCTGCCACACTCTGATTATCTTGATTCTTCGAATCCACTTTAAAGATCAACCAATTACCACATTTTGATAACCTCCTTTATGAATCCTCATATGAAAAAGCCAATTGCCACTTTTGTCTTCTTCACGTTTATAATAAATCTTCCAAGGATATCCTGATCAATAAAGTTGATCTTCACCAAGCTGTCAAGATAAAAGGCCTTATGAAGCATTCAATCCCTATAGATCATTTTATCTTGATTTATGTGTCACTTCACCAATTAGACTCTGATGTTGAATTAGATGTTTAAACATTATTAGCCCACATCCATCTGTTAAATTTAGGTCCTTCTTCTGCCACTTGAAAGAACCTCCTTTATTTATAGAACAAGAGTTCCATGCTCTCATAGACTTGATTTATCCATCAAGTTTGAGTAAACAACCTCCATTCTATTGGTTTTGCAGAAATTCCTACCTATAACACATATTGATGAGAAACTTCAATGTTTCTCCAAAGTCTTCAAACCTGCCACTGTCTGATTATTCAGAAGAAATAGTTAAGAACTACACCTCATAACTATACCAAGGATGCCACCTTTCCTTGAGTAAGGCAGTCTTAACAAATTTATGATATCCCCACCTATCTTAACTCCATGATGAGTATTCTGGACTACACCTAGATCAGAAATAAACCAATCCAAGTAGTCATCAAGATTATGATATGTTCATGGTCTTTCATCTCCATCTTCAGAATCAATAATATCCAGACCAGTTCTTGCCAAGAAACTTTCCAGATATACATAACTCCTGTCACACAAGACTGAAGCCAATGCTACAACTTATGCAATACCTCTCCCATGATTCTGCACAAACTCTGATGATAAGATGTTCCAACATCTTTTTGAACATCACCAATCTTGAATCACAAGGATAATCAATCAAATATTTGTGAACTCCACAAACAACAATTGATCTTAATACCTTATCAGATAGTTCTACACAATCTGATCTTTTAATTTTGTAGGATTTTAAAGTTAGCTCCAGATAAGATTAGCAAGATCTCCTCATGTCATGGATAAACAATACTCCAGCTGAGCATAAACTCCACTAATTCTCAATTTCACACCCCTGATGAACATACAAAGAGCACAACTGATAAATATCCACACTTGATTTTATATTCCAAAACAGATGCTCTTAGTTTGCTTGCTACAAAGGGTTCATACTGCCACTATCCATGACTAATAGTGGAAGAGACTACCAGTTCAACAACCATTCTGATCAGACTTCTCAATCTGACATTCTTCCCTTGCTTCTAGCAATTTTTGGTCACATTGCTAGCTTTAATCATGACCAAAGTCATGCATTTATCATCCACATTTGTAAATACATTTAGAAGCTTCTTCATCTTCAGATTCATCATCAGATTCATCAGTATTCTGAGCAACCTCTTCCAGCTCCAGCCTTTGAATTACTTCCTCAAGCTTTTTCTTCCTGGCATCCAGCTTTTTGCAAGTGTTTTTCAGATCTGCAATCAAGGCAGATTTGGATATGGGAGTCTTTGCTTTTGAAGGTCCAGCAGATGTCCTAGTGGAAGCTTCAACATCAGCAGCATGATGGCTCAAGAAAAGTTTGTAATGGAAGGCCAGAGGACTTTTTCTTTTGCATACTGAATCCTTCTTAGTGAGGATACCTGGATACTGGCTTAGTATGATTACACATTGTCGCTCCCGGGATTTTCATCCTAGTACAAACGCGAAAGTGGCGCGGAAAAGGTAGAGTCGCCAGCCAGACATTTTTATCCCAAAGGAATGGGAAAGGTAATGTTGCACAAACCTAAGGAAGAAGGAAAAGGACGAGGCCTTGCGAACCAAAGATCTGGATACGGGAGTCGGTTACGAATTGAGAAGGTATTAGCACCCCAATCCGTCCGTCGTACCCGACGGGATCCACACTTATAAGACTGTTTTCAAAGGGTGAGAAATCATATGATGTTTAACTGAAAGAATAGCTATCTGGAATGAAATGAAAATGAAAAAGAAATGAAATTGATAAATGGGAATAAAATGGGAAAATGTAGGGAAAATAAAGATTGTGCTCGAATGGGCCCTACCCCACTGCCTACGTACCTCATCGGGATAAATGAGGATCAGAGACGTCGTAGTTCGTCTAACTAAGGCTTACACTCGTTTGTGGTTTTTAGGATGACGTTGCCATAGTTCTAGCTTAGGTGTTACCGGCTCTGACACGAGGGTGTTTACCGTATCGCTGTTTGAACTGTCGAGACAAGTCATGAAAGGTATGAGATGAAAATAGAAGATGTGACTTCTTGGTTTGTTGTTTTTTAGAAGAAATGTTTTGAATTTGTGTTTATTGAATGTACAACACTAAAGACTATGACACAGGAGCGAATACTTTCCAAGATCGCCCCCAATGGAACGTTTGTAAAGCATCCTAGAAGAGTGAAGGAGACCTCCACTAGTCATTTCCCGTGTAGCTTAAGGCTCGTGACGCATTGTACACCTTTCCTTTGTTAATTGTTTTTTTTGGTTTTCTTTTGATATGAGAAGAGACTCCAGTTATAAAAGGTAAACATTCTAAGGGGAACTAGACTTACCCTAAGTTAGTTTGAATTCATGGATAACCTATGGTTAGTGAGGTTTGCAATTAAAATCTACCTAAGAGATATAAGAGATATAAAACTAAACATGCAAGTAAAAAGAAGTTAATAATGAGCAATAGGGTCCTCCTAGGTCATGGTAGGTAAAAACGCATATGAAATATAACAGGATGGAACAATGGGGTGTGTAGGTCGGTTGCGCGGTGCTAAGACACACGACTTATGGTATGAAACATACAAGGTTTGATATTGGTTGAATGGAATGGAACGATGGTAATCGAGGAACCCTAAGATAATATGAACTTTATTTATTTATTCGAAAGTATACTCGACGTTGGATCGAATACTTTATTTTTTTTTTTTGAAGATTTGGTTTTCTAACGATTTGTTTTTATCTTTTCTAATCCTAATTAAGGAAATTATAAAGCATACAAGTTCTAAGCTATTACATCACAAAGTACATAAAGTATAAAACACTATTAAGAAAATATCCAAGTCCATAAGCCACACCTTGCAAAACACCTTGCACAAAGAAAAAAAAGCAAATAGTTAGAAAATGATATGGATTATGAATATGCATAATGTGAAGGAATGAATAAAAATGACAAAAATATTAAAAGTCATGAAAAAAATATGAAATTAAATTCCTAAGGTCTTCAACCTGATTATATTATTGTGTAAAAAATCTCTAAAAAATTTCCATTCTAACTAAGGCAAATGATCACCTAAAACTAGCTAAAGTTTAATCACAAAATTACACAAATTATACCACCAAAACCATAGCAAAAATGTCCTAAAAATTCACCAAAAAATATTCTAGGTACCTTAACTTGACTTTTAACCATAGCAAAAAGAATGGGCAAAAAATATTATGGGAAGTGGCCTAAATAAATTGTACAAAATTGTAGGTCCAAATGGAAATTCAATATAAGTCCATTAAATTAAATAAATCGAAATTAAATCGAAAAATGGTAAAAATTAGAAAATAAAAATTGGACATGGTTCTAAAATGTCTTAATATCCTATCATAATTTTTATAGAATTTTAATAGGCATTTTCATATTTATTCACGAATTAATTTAAAATGATATAAAGTAGAATTTAAATAAAAAGAATAGCTAAACAAGGGGAAGAATAGAAATGCTTTCTAGCTTAAAAACTAATTGGGCTCAGAATGAGGGTTTCAATAGTCATTATTTTAAGCCCATGAGGTGCTTGGGCTGAGGGTGTATGGTGCTTATGGTGGGGATACACACGCAGGATTGTGAAGGGTGGTCCACTCGGACGGTGACAAGTGTCACCGCCGAAATGGACCCCTAAAAGAGGGTCTTATCTCCTCATTTGAATTAACGGTGGGAAGTTAAAACATTTATCAGATTTAATGGGTTTTATTAGTCTTTAATGATACTAATTAAAGAGATTATTCATGGTTCTAATTCTTTTAATCCCAAGGATCAATATTAACTCAAATTAACAATTGTATAATTAAATAAACAATGGGCTGAATGTTTTACCAGAAAACCCTAACACTTCTTCATCTTCTAGCCGCGGCACTTTCACCCTAGATCTGTCTTCTTCACCGCCGACCCCTCTCATCTTCTTCTTCTCCCTTTCTAACCCAGCCCCTCTACCCGAAGCCTTCCCTTTTCATCTTCTTCAACAAACTCTAAAATCCTTCGACACAATCTCACAATTATCAAACATGGTTGGCTCTGTATGAACACTTGCATTCACTCTTCTTCTCTCTGTCACTCTCAAAACCATCTTGCCGAAAACCCTAATGAGCCGTCGGAGAAAACGGCGCGGCGGAAGGCGTCATTGACTCCGGCGAAGCTACCTCTAATAACCACAAACCTCTAACCTTATATTATCCCCTAGCCTCAATCGAAATCTAAAAAAAAACAAACTTTCTAAAATAACCCTCAAACAATGGAAACCGAATTCTTCAGAAGCAAAATCCAAAATATTCAGAGCAACGCAAGGGATCTCAATGTAATCAGTGAATGGAAAGCTTACTTTTTGCTGTAGCTAGCGCTGCTAACCGGAGAAAGCCGCCACAAAATCGGCGATGCAGGAGAAGTACTCAGTGGTATGATTTTCGTTTCTCCCTAAACTCCACTCTTCTTTTCTTTTTGATTGCGCGTCGTCTTCTTTATGTTCAAATCCCTGCTTTTTCGGTTTCATGAATTATTGAGGAAACTCACTGTTGTGGCGCGATTCGTTGTTGAACCGTTGCATTGATGCAGGAAGTTTGAAGGTTGGTGGGTGAAAGATGATTGCTCGTAGGTCGAAGATGGAATGGTTGAAGATGATGATGCCGTATTCGCTGAGCTTGATGGAGTTTCGGTGAAGCTTGTTGCAACAATGATGATGGAAGTTTCTTGATGTATGAATTAGTTGCGTTTGAGAACAAAGGAGATCGATAAAAGCTACACCATGGATGTGATGCTGACTATGGAAGCTATGCAGAGACGTTCAGTTTTATCGACTTTTGTTCTGTTAATTGCTGTGATTTTAATTGCTGTGATTTTTAGATTGTTGCAGGTTGATACAGGTTCGCTTATGATAATGCGATGCAGATGACCGATGATGAGATGCAATCCGATTCACTTGGTATGAACACTTCCGAGCTCTTTCTCTTACCTTTTGCGACTTCTTCTGCTACATATTGTTGTGATTCTGTTTTTTGCCAATGCAGGATTACGACATGTTGATGCGGAGAGTTAATGATGAAGCTTGACTAATGGAGATGAAGCTGGAATTGTGCCATGAAGGTGATGATTGTTTCTGGATTTACAGTATGAACCTAGCATCTCTCAATCCGTGTAACTCTCTTATTCTTCCCTTTCACCTCTGATTCTTGGTTTTTGCTAGTTTCTTTATTGTAATGATTCTTGATGACAAAAACCACTGTTGGTGTAGGTTGATGTATTGATGATGCAAGTTTTGAAGTTGAGTGTGAAGATGGATGGACTGAAGGTGAAGTAGAAGAGTAAGAAGTTGAAATTGATGAAGTTTGTTATCAGATTGAAGATGAATACTCAGAAAGGTTGATGAAGATGCAGTGGTACGAAAACACTTTCAATCTATTCTCTTCTTTCTGTGCATTCAATTCTGAGTTCTGAATTGTTAGAGTTTGTCACAAAACTCATTCTTCTTCTGCTCCTTTCCTGAATTCAATTGTTGAAGTTGTTGCATTGAAATCGTGCAAGGATTCTTGTATGAGTTTTCCATTTATGCACCGTGTGAGAACTTATGCCAGTTACTGTTGTTCTTGATTTCTTGCAGGTTGAAAAATCATAGTGATGCAGGATTGTTAAGAGTTTGAAGATGAAGAATGAATGAGAGAGATAGATGATGAAATTCCAGCCCACCCCAGGAATGAGTGCAAGAGCAAATATATAGAGATCATGATGAAGTTTCTGGAGCTTTTCGGTTGAAAGCTTCTAGATTCAGCTAGAAGTTTCTGTTAGTTTTTTTTTCTGTTAGGAATTAATTAGAATTTGTTGACTTTTGTTCAACTGAGATTTTGGAATTGTTTTGGTAACTGAATTATGTATTGATTTTCTCTTGTAATCCCCTTTTTTTTTGGTGAAGTTCTATCACTATTTTGTTGTAAAAATATTGTGGAGAGTTTGAATTATTGAACAAATAGATAGAGAGTTTTCTTCTTTTTCAAATTTGATTTTGCCTTCCCACTTAACTCCTGATACAGATTTGTTAGTTTTTTAGGATCTGTTACACCAAAACTCATTTCTAAATTATTGTATGGGCTTAGAATTGAATGGTCCAAAAATATGGACATAATATGTGAATTCGATGGTAATAACGATAAAACGAACAAATAATGGACAAAACAACAAAGACCTTGGAGTATAAAAGACAATTTTCATAATTGATAAAAATGGGATTAGAATCAATGGAAATAATGCTTGACTTGGAGAGAAATGAGACTCTTAAAAGAAAGAAGCTGGAAATTATGTGTGGATTAAGAAAAGAAAAAAAAGAAATGATCAAAAACGAAATTGGACCTATAAAAATAGGATTAGAAATGAATTGAATGTGGTTATTGAGTTTTGAAATAGGATTATCATAATCAATAGAAATAATAAAAAGACATAAGTAATCAAATGATTAATTGAGTTAGACTTAACAATGATTCGGTTAATTGATTCGAAAAACAAGAATGTGGATGCGAATATGGAATTAGAGTGAATTATGAATATTAATGCATATGATACTTGTTTCGATGAACTTATATCTTCGACTTCTACTTGATCCACTCGACTAAACTTGACATGCTTAAATCAACTCAAATGTTCAATCCATATCAAATTTAATAAATCCACAAACTTCAATAGCTTCAATCTCGAAATTCAAAAGCTCGTACCACCCTCAATGGACAACCAAGAGAACCAATAATGACCTCATTATCACCAGAGTCCACTATCTGATCTTTCGTACCATGAATATCACGATACCTTTTATATGACACCTTGAACACCGTTTTCAATTGATTAACCTCACCAATAAAATCGCATGAGAAATGTGAACCTTTGAACTGCTTGTATTGAATGTGATAGCCATATAAACCACTTATGAATATGAGATTTCTGATTATTAGGAAACTCTTGATCCCACGCCTTGGGGAATTCAATGCAAATGCGGGGCTACGAATGTTATGGACCTATCAAGAAAATGAAGACGAATCCGAAACGTAAAACCAATTGAAATTATAGGAGGGCAAATTTTGGGGTGTTACACACATAGCAGAGAGGAAAAAGCAATGGGAAGATTTGTTGCTGATGTTCCTTCATGCTTTAGGGTTTGATCAAAGGTATAAGCCCCAAAGTCCAGCTTTGTTTGGGTGCCCACAACATATATGAATCTGCCCAATCCAGTTGCTATTGAAGAAGTATGGTTGGTAGGGACCCTGTTTACAGTGCCAATTCTATGCAGCATTGCATACTTCCTTGTTAGCATTCTAACATAAAGTTTGCCCTTGACTGGCCAAGCTTTGACTTGATTGGCAGTAATGACCTTGCACACCTGGTTATCTGTCTTACCCAGCTCATTAGGTCCATCAGATTCTTTCCCTAGATAATGGTTGATAACCCTAGGAGAGAATTCCACACATCTCCCTCTTACATAGACTTTTCTGAATTCATCTGATTTACCTTTAGCACTGTCCTCTTGTAGGTTGACACTGAATTCCTTGACTAGCAGCTCATAGCAAGGTGAAAAAGTTTGATACTGTTTTAAATAAACCAGCAGAAGAAATTAGGTCAATTACCTCAGTGTACTCAAGTGCATTGCTGCCCAGCTCTCTTTCAAGTGCTACCCTTCTTTGGTATACAAATTTCCATCTGCTCACACTTGACATATGATGGAATGAAACATTCTCCAGAGGAGCTTCTGGAACAGCAGAGGTGGACCTTGAGGGTGCTGGTTTCTTCTTTGGTTGGGATGTTGGAACATCCTCTTCAACATCTGAATCTGGTGGAGTTACAGCTTTCCTCTTTTGGGTATTCACCTTGCTCCATTGTTTAGTAGGACTAAATACCACTTTGGCCTTGTCTTTCTTTGGAGTAGGCTGCTTCTTTTCAGGAGTTGAATGTCCTGCAGTCTTCTTTTCCTTTCTAGCCCTAAGCCTTTTGGCTATGCTAGGGTCCACAGAAGCAATGATCTCTGTGTCAGAGTCATTATCTAAGTCTTCAACATGTAGCATAGATGCCTCCTCTTCCAGGTTAGGAGTAGGTTCCAAACATATGTGATCATCACACATTTGTCTAGCACCCAGAGCATCCATCATGTTAGCAGGATATCACACCAGTTTCCTTCTTCTGGAACACAAAACTAAGCTTGGTTCTGAAACATTATTGCTTTCAAGATTACTATCTTTTCTTCAATCAGCTCCAACTGAAGTGCTATAACATTATGAAAGATACTTTGCACACATACAATAGACAGTAGCATCTCAAGGAGTATTCAGCTTCATAGCTACATAAATCCCAAAAAAACAATCTTTTAGGTCTTTGATTCAATATTTACCAAAAACTGTTGATGTGTAGTGTGGTGTCAAGCCATTAGGATTGACATATCAATTCAGCTTCTTTCTTGATGAAACTTCCTTCAGTTCATGATTTAGACAATCATAAACATGTATCTTCACAAGAGAGATTTTCTCCAGCTATACCTAAACAGCATAGGACACCATAACCAGGAAGAATATCCTCATTAGGTCACCATAAATAAGCTTAAGAGATAACTTATCAAGATTTTCACTCCCGCATGAAAGATTTGATAATTATACTCTTTTGTTTTTGGCTCTAACCTCTTCTTTCATCAAGAACCACAACATTCTGAACTAAGTGTTCTCCAGCTCTCACAGAAAACAAAATACAAGCCTCCTTCAAATATAGAATTCTCTGAACCAAGATGTCAGGACATTCTGTCTGACATCATAGCTACACAGCACTTCACCAGCAAATTTCCAGCCCTAATAACACCAGACTGGTCCAATATACACCATATGATGAATAGTCCATCCTCCACTTCTAGGGACCATTCAAATTCCAATATGAACCTTTCAAGTTCCAACAGCTTTTCATTATATCATCCTTCTTCCTTTACCATGAACCAGAAAGTATCTCCCTTAGATCTCATCCAGAAACAGACCAGGATGCCTGCTCTGATACCAATTGAAATTCTGGTATGACAGACTCAGATGTCGAATATGATGTTGAGACATCTTATCTGTTACTTATAAACATGGTAAGGCATACATATCAGTACTTAAATAATTTTGATATATCAGAGTCAAACATGCTTCAGGATGTTGGGACATCTGATAGGACATTCAGTTCAGGTATTGCATAAAACATAAAAGATATAAAGAACACAGCAGAATTGTTAACCCAGTTCAGTGTATCTCCACACTTACATCTGGGGGCTACCAAGCCAGGAGGAAATCCACTATAAGTAATATTAATTCTAGACTTAAACCACCCTGTTTAATCTTTCACTTAATAACTACCCAATGCAATTTCTACCTAAGACACAACTTAGATATGAGTACCCTACTCACTCCCCCTCAATCACACAGTGATCTTGTTTACAAGTTTAATAAAATTGAAGTCATACTTCAAACAAAACAGCTTGATCTTACTTCACAGTTTCAATCAAGTCACAAAACTTCTCTTGCTTACAAGCTTCGAGAATCACAAGTGAAACAGCCACAATAGAGTTACTTGTTATGCACGGCTGACACAAGGACACAACCCTAATAATGTTTACATTTTCGGTTGATTGGGTTGATACTAAACTAGGTTACAAGGTTTCTTTTATAACCTATTCCCAACTGGATTTGGGCCTAAACAATCACAACAATAGCTGCTACAAATATGCAGAAATATCTGCTACAAATATGCAGAAATATCTGCTACAAATATTCCAAAAGATCTTCAACTCCTAAAATATCTCTAAATATAGAAACCCATATTTTTCAATATTTGTCTTCAATTTAAATTGAGTCTTTAAGATCTTCTAGATCAGCACCACATATGATTGCATAATATCTCCAGAATATTCTGCATAATTCAGATCTGATAAATCCAATGTCATCACCTTGAATTAGGGTTTGTTACTTCCTAGATTCTAGGTGATTTAGTTCATCTGATTATGCTGAAGTTTCATAACAACTCTCCCTACAGATGCGCCTTGTTCTGTTTTTGTCCATCCATAATTAATTCCAGATAGATTCCCCTGAATTTACTCAGTTCTGTTATGCATTAATTAATTATGGTAACAGGTCTGAGATGTCTCAACATCTGTTAGGACATCCTGAAAAACTGAACTTACTTCATTTACTGATACAATGTCACAACATCTGATGTGACATCCTGTAAACTGAACTTATTCCATCAACTGATACAATGTCCTAACATCTGGTGTGACATCCTGATATCTTGATTTAAGTTCATTAACTGTTACTCTGTTTGACAGTGTCACAACATCTGGTGTGACATCCTGAACTAAGTTCAACACTTCTTGTTTGATATCTATATGTAACATATGACAGTAATGTTGTCATGACAGTTGCAGATGTTTCAACATTTTCTTTGACATCTATCATGACATTTGCAGATGTTTCAACATCTTCTTTGACATCTGTCTGTAACATATGACAGTAATTCTGTCATGACATTTGCAGATGTTTCAACATCTTCTTTGACATTTGTCTGTAACATATGACAGTAATTCTGTCATGACATTTGCAGATGTTTCAACATCTTCTTTGACATCTGACTGTAACATATGACAACATATGTTGGGACATCCTGAATTAAGTTCTTATACTCTGTTTGATAATGTCCCAACATCTGATAGGACATTCTGAACTGAATTCAACATCTTCTTTGACAACTTCCTTAATCATGTCTTGACTTGTTCTTCCAGAGTCTATACCATGTTAATTTAATATATGGAACTTTTTATTCAACATTTTCCATCCATATTAGTTTTACCAAACATAATTCCAATCATAAAATAATAGCATTAACATTAATGATTGGTCATTTTCCTAAATCCTCTGAGGGACTCAAGAATCTTGATCCATTGCGGGGATATTGTTCAAACCAGTCTGACACAGTCCTTTGGTCAGTGGATTTCCTTTGATGAAGTGTATATCTTAGGGTCAAAATTTAGGATATGATAGTAAGGAGGAAAAACTCAAAACAAGTTGTTGATATCTTTTGTAATGGAACAAGGATTTCCCTATATAATGAAGTGAGGAATGAAATATATTTCTCCTAAGCAATGCAAGACTAAAGAGTTTTTTTAACTAACACATAATGTAGGACTTGACTTAAGGAACTTTTTCAAATCCATCTTCCTATATTTGAATATTGACATAATATTCCAACAATCCCCCACTTGAATTTAAAAAAGTGTTTTAGAAGTAACGCCAAATGTTTCTAAGATTGTGCATAAACAAAGGTGTCTACGACTTGAACCTTTGTGTAACAAGTAGGATTCCGATTCAACCAGAGTGACACAATTGTATAGAACTCTATCCCAATCATTAAACCCGCACACAACCTTTTCTTAAGGTGTACTCTAATAGCTTGTGCTTTAATGGCCTTGCACATGTATATCGATTTAGTGAAGGCTATAAGAATTCTGCCTCAAAATTCCATAGGAATCGGCTTAAGTTCCACAATCACATAGGTGAGTCTATCAAGAGTACGCATGTATCCTAGGTACTCTCTCATATAGAGTATAGATCTCATCCTTTTATTGTTTCAAGATGCATGCTTTACTTATTTATACTTGCATGATCATCTCATATTACTCACAACTTGTTATTACCCACTGAACTTATTTCTGGGGATCTCCAATCATTTAGGTCTGGTTACAATGATGTACAACTCATTTATCTATAGGCATTATTCTCATCTTATTTGATGTATTATGGACTTTCTCTCTATCTAATCCTTTTGACAAAGGATATGCTAAATTTTCATCAATGTGTACATGATCCACTCTTACAACCTTTTTTAAGAGATACATTATCTAATAGTGTTGTGTTTCTTGATTATTTGAAGTTACTTACCGTCATACTAACGATCCTCAATTTTTGCAGTAATAGCGGTACTATTGCAATGGATTAACATATCTGCCATATGTTTTTACCACAAAAGGATCTCAGCTAGCAAATATATTAACCAATTTACTTCTGCACTAGCAGTCGCTAATGCTATCATCTTAGAATCCATCATGGACTGAGTTAGGATAATATCTTTCTTTGATTTCCAATATACAAATCCTCTAGCTATATTGAATATATAGCCACTAGTTGCTATGGAATCATCTGATAAGGTATTCTAATCTGCATCACTCTATCCTTCAAATGTAGCAGGAAATATCCTATAATGTAAACCGAGATTCACTGTCTTTTTAAGATACTGCATGACTCGCTCAATAACTTGTCAATTCCCGTTACTTGGTATACTACTAAACCTGCACACCAATCCTACGACATATGCAATGTCGGGTATATTACAATAAATGGTATACCTAAGAGTGCCAATGATGCTCGCATATTCTGTTTTTCTGACATTTTCACTAATTTTCTTAAACAATTTCACACTTGGATCGTATGGTGTGCTCGCATGTTTATAATCAAAGTAATTATATTTATTTAAGATCATTTCCATATGGTGTGATTGATCAAAAGAATCACGCTTGCTTCTCCAAGGGCTTTCATATCAAAGTTGTTGCACAAAAATGATTTCATATCATTTACAGTCTGAATGTTTGATCCAAATATGAGTAGATCATCTACATAAATACATATGATAGTGCTGATGCGAGTCTCAGATTTGTAATAAATACATTTGTCACTTTCATTCACTTTGTCCACATTCAATATTATTAAGTTATAAAACTTTTCATACCATTGATTAGGAATATATTTTAGACCTTACAAAGACTTATCTAACTTACAGACCTTGACTTCTTCCCCGTGAATCACAAAACTTTCTGATTTGTCCATATAGATTTCTTCTTCTAAGTCACCATTTAAAAAGTTTGTCTTTACATCAATTTGGTGTACTATTAAGTTATAAATAGCAACAATTTTAATTATTAACCTAATGGATGTAATTCTAGTAACTGGAGAAAAAATGTCAAAGAATTTTATATTTTTCCTTTGCGTAAGACCTTTGGCTACAAGGAGAGCCTTGTACTTATCAAAAGATGCATAAAGTTTTAGTTTCTTTTTCAAAACCCAGTTACAACCGATTGGTTTGCAACCAGGAGGCAAGTCTACTTAGTCTCAGGTCCTATTAGATTCTAGAAAATTTATTTCATTGTTAATAGCTTTTTGTCATAAATCTGCAACCATAGATGAAAATGCTTTTTGAAGATTTGCTAAAGCTTCCTATACTCTACAGGTCTCATAGTCTGACTCATAGTCTTTATCAACTCTTACTCGTTTGCTTCGTCGAAGTTTTATTTATAATTTGTTGTTGCTTTAAGTGCTTCTTATCACATGAATGTGATTCGATTTAGTGTCCCCACTATTTCTTGATTTGAAAGGAAACTTCTATTCATTAAATTCAACATCATTCGATTCTATGATCACTTTAGCATTTATGTCATAAAACATGTATGCCTTACTGTTTGTTGGATACACAATGACTAAACGTTCATAGATTCTACTAGCAAGTTTAACTCGTTTCGGATCCGGAATTCTGACATAAGCTAGACAACCCTACGTTCTCAAATAAAGCAAGTTTGGTTGTCTTTTCTTTAATATATCATATGGAGAGTTCTTAGTTTTTGACTTAGGAACTATATTCAAGACATAGCAAACACTTAATAAAATTTCCCCCCACCAGTGAGGTGCAGCACCAGCGTTTATCATAATTGAAATAATAAGTTCAGTAAGACTTATATTTTTTCTTTCTGCTTTATCATTCATTTCAGGAGAATATGGAGCAGTCATTTCACATACAATTCCATGTTTAATATGAAAATCATTAAATAAACTAAAAAAATATGTAGTTCCCCTACCACTATGAAGTATCTTTGTTACTAAATTGAATTTCAATTTCATTAACGAAATTCTTAAACATGGTAATTTCACAAAAATATATTTTTTAGTGATTGTGTGCAAATCTATGATTAGACTGATTAAACCCCGCCCTATTTAGAAGAAAACCATAAACAAAATTCTTTATAATCTCTCATGACATGCTTAAAGATTAAATTCTTTTTAGAGGTGGACACTATTACACTTCTCCAATACCAAAAACATTGGTGGTGTGGACAACTCCCAACAACACTTTTTTATTTGTGTGTTTTAAACGTTGCACGGTCATAACAGACATGACAAGAAGAGTCAATGTCCATCCATCAACCATCAGATTCACCAATCATATTGATTTTAGTGATCAAAGTAATAGATTGCTCATTAATCAGATTAACCTTTGCATTAGGGGAAACACAAGGCTTAAACTCGGTCTTTCATTTCTTAATTATATGACCTTGTTTTCCACAATTGAAGCAAGATAAAACACCAAATTCATTTCTTTATAATGGTGATTGTTGCCTATCAATTGGAGTAATTGGGGTCCTTGAAAGGTTCTCATTCTTAATTCGATTCACAATATTGTGGTGCTAATTCTTTAATCATTTGCAAATGGCTTCAGAACTACACCGAATTTCTTTTTGTTTTTTGAAATAAACAAAAAAAAATCCTTTTTGATCTTGTCTCTAAGATTCTTCTTCAACTCAAAGGCGAATAATCAGACTTTTAATTGAAAATTCTTTTGTTTTGTGGTTAAGTATAATTTTTAAAAACTTTCAAACTAGGGGTAATTTGTCAATAATAAAAACAATTTGAAATTGTTCATCTAAACACATATCTTTTGTTATAAGCAATCTTTTGATGCTCATAACATTGAGCCTTCACGCACCTTTCATTTATACCATCTGATATTCTAAGTAGCGGCTAACGACATACTTCTTTATTCCAACGACCTCAGTGTTTTGTAGTATTACATATCATCTGCGAGTCCATTAAAAATATGATTTTGTAGAGATAATCATTCTCTTTCCATAAGGAGATTTATTTTCCGAGCTGGAAATCATTCATTTTAATATGTGTAGCAAATTCAGCTTCAACAATATTAAATGTTCCATCTTTTTTCAAAAAAATTACAAATTTTGTTACCAGCATTTGAAGTGACTTCCCTAAAACTTGAACGGTTTATCAGATACAACAGCCACAGAAGTACCAATAATTTTTTCGGTAGTCATGGCAGTTCGAAACGACTTAAAATTGTTTCACAGTTTTGAAAATCAACCACGGAAGAAATTACTAGGTCGAGTAGCGGAGTAGGTCACTCTCTTTAAGACGTTTCGTGACACAGCCCAAAGTTATGAAAAACAGTTGAACTACTGCGACGCCTCAAGGATAAAATAACTCAGTTCTATATTGTGTTATTACTACTTGCACGGTAGATAATCGGTCTAGAAATACATCATATAACTGTACAAAGACCATTTTAATATGGTATAAACAACACTCGTAGTATCTGGTATAACGATCGGTCATAATAATCTCTCAAACCAAGAGAAATTCTAATTATTCTCCAAAGAGAATTCAATAATGGTCAATTGACCACTCAAAATGATTTCTCAAACAAAGAGAATTTTGAATAATTCTTTAAAGAGAATCCAAAAATTATACTTGATAATTTCTCAACTCAAATAAGGAGAAATTAACATAATTCTCTAAAGAGAATTCAAGAAAATACTCGAAAAAATCAACGAGTAGAAAGAAAATGGGAGAATTCGGCACTTCGACAATTCGAAAGATGCTGAGTTGTGAGAGTGTGGAAGGAAAAATTCAAAATAAGTTTTTGGTATCTTTTGGAATGAAATCAACTAAGTAACATGAGACTAAATCATTTTTTCAACTAATACACAATGTGAGACTTGATTTAATGAATTTTTTCAAACTCATCTCCCTATATTTTCTTAATATTGAGATAATATTCTAACAATAACCAATCGAGATAAACATTAGTTAGAAAATCTATATTTTATTATAGTTACAACAACTCCACATCTCTCTCATAATTATATGCATAACTTGACTTGTTCTTACACGTGTTTGTTTTATGATTTGATTTCTTATAATTGTATAATGTAAAATGCGGCTCAATATCATTCTGTGGTGTCAGAAGTAGATCCCATTTCTGTCACTTTGGAGTACTCATTCTTTTTTTTCTAAATTTTTATATAAATTCATATTCTTATAAAAAAATTAATTTCGGTACAAATTTATCGATGAGACAATTTTCTGAAAGGGGTTAAAAAGAAAGGAGAGAATAAACATACTACTAAAACCATTTAAATACTGCATGGACTATGATACTAAAATTATTTTAACTTTCGAAGAGAAACAAATTATCAAAAGGAACATAAAAGAAAAAGAATAAGAAAATTTTGGAAAGAAGAGGGAGAAGAAAAAACTTAGGAATCGTGAAACTTTAGTTTTTCGTTTTTTATATGGTAGATCCATAAAACATGATAAATTAATATATATTATATAATTGATTGCTTTTTGCAAGCAAAGGAATGTATTACATCCATAAGAAAGTGAGAAATTAAGAAATAGAATACATAGATAGATATATAAACTAAAAAAGAAAGGCTCGCTAATACATAACATAAGATTGATATTTGATCAACTTGTCTTTCAAATTCCCCAACTCAAAGTTTTCATGATCTCAAATATGGTTCACAACTTGTATCTGTTGCTGCATTATGTCATGATTGAGTCTAGAGCATGTTCTTACCATGTCACCATTTAATGGAATCACAGGAAGACTATCACAATTGCATATCTCAATCATGAATCCATCTGGGTCATGAAAAAATAACTGATCCACTTTAACTCCATTTTCTTCTACCAATGCTCTAACAAAATCAATCTTCATCTCCTCCAAACATTTATGCACCGCTCCCATGCTTTCACACTGTCCATTCAAAACAATTAAATATTTACATATATCAGATATCAGACACAATATTAACATATATCAGATATCAGACATGTTTTTGTTCACATGCGTAAAGTAAAGTGCTACAAAACAAAATATTCATATTCATATTTTGCATTAAATATTCAACTATATGATTTTTAATTAATTGTATAATTCAACCTCTTTGTCATGTCATCATCAAAACATACAGAAGTGTGCAATATAAGTTAAGGTATAGAAAACGTTTGTTTTTCTTTTGTCATTTCTCTATAGCAAGAAAAGAGACAGAAATAGTTTAACTTTATTTTTAAATAAAATAAAAACATTAAAAAAAAAAAAAGAGGCATGATTTCGTTTGCTTTTTGCATTCATGGCATGTCTGGTCTTATAATTCATGTGATTAATAAAATTGAATTAAATATGGATTAATCAATTATTAAATATTAATTGGTAGTTGAATAAAATGAACAAATGAAACACTGAAATTAATTGGAGTGAAAAGATTAATGTTACCTGGAATGATATATGATTATCTTTTGGATTAATTTCCTTCTTGATTGGAATATTTTCAGGGTTCTCTGTCTGAAGGAGGTGAATTCCAATTCCATAGCCAAATAGCCTGCAAAATTCATCATCACATGAAATTCTATAAGAAAAAAAACTAGCAAACTTGAAAAAAATTAAATTAAATTAATTACCATGCCCCATTAAAATTAAATGATCCAGGCCTTCTAATGGGAATGAAACCAAGAATATTTTGGTAGAAGTTGATAGATTCATCAACTGATTTGCAGATAAGGGAGATATGATTCACTGATTTTAGACGTAAAGGGTTTCCAATAACGTCCTTCATTTTGTAATTCTGAATATTATCTCCCTTATCAAGATGAAAATGAAGTAAAAAAAATTAGAAGAGGAAAAGAAAGAATGCAAATTAGATGTTGAATATGATTTAGAACAAGAATTTGGAGAGTATTTATATCTAAATGTTCAATAGGTGTAATCGATCTATATATAGAGATAGCAAATATAGATGATTTCTTGTGGTCAATATAACTTTCTCTTTGTTTTTGTTTTCTCGTTGTTTTCATTTTTACCCAATGATATAATTAGAAAACAAACAACAAATGCAAATCGAGTCAATACTAATTTCATTAAATATATCTTTGGATTCATATCAAAGTTTATTTTATAATTAACTAGTTAAAAATTTGGGTGGGAAAAAATCATTGATATTTTAGATAATATAATGAAAAATTAATAAAATATAATATAATATTTAATATTTAGTGAAAATATTGATGTTTTTTCTTTGTTCGAAAACATCTTTAAATGTTTTAACAAAAGGGCGCAAATCATTTCAACATGTATACGAAATTAAACATCTCTAACAAAACTTTCTTGTAACTCTTATGATTTTTTAAAATTATCACCTAAAATTGTATGATTGAAAACATCTTTATAACAATATGAATTGATATAATTTAATATGATCTTGTTTATTGTCGTATCAAATAAAAATTAATAAGAAATTGTTTCTTATAAATTTGAATATACACAAAGACTAAAAAATTAGACAAAACGATATTTTCAATATTTTTATTTAAAATGATTTTGCTTTGATCACCATAAATATTTACGGTGAACACTCCAGTACTCTTGAATTTAATTGGATACCGGTACCTTCAACCAATCAAAATATGTTATGCAATGACACGTCATTTTATTATTTTATTTTATTTTAAAATAAATTAAAATTTTACTACAATTGTACTAAAGGTACCGGTACCAAATTAGTTATCATGGGTACCTAAGAATTTACCAATATTTACATACTATTTATCTCAACTAATTGTCATATCTCGTAAAATTATCTATCTCAAAATAAATATTTTATTTAGTTTTCAATACAATTTTAATATTTATCTTCCAATTATACATTCTAATTAATATTCTTAATTTATTATTCTTTTATTATATATTTATGATAATTCGAATACATCAATTATAAATCAGGATAATTTGTTAAAAATATTATTTTCCCTTTCGTTTATTAAATTTTTGGCTTAATAACACTTTTGGTCCTTATGTTTTGAATAACTCACGAAATTAGTCATTGTATTTTAAAAATAAACAAAACGGACTTTTAATTATAATTTTGGTAGCAAATTTAATCCTACCCCCAATTTTCCCTGCAAAAATGTTGATGTGACAATAAGTGACTTGTGTGGCTATGCATATGTGGAAATTGAATTTCATATTCTTTTAAGAAGATTTCTAAAGTCATACAAAATTCATTTTGTGTGTTTGCTTCATCTTTTTCGTACGTTCGTCAGACTGAGCTTTAACTTCTTGTGTTCGTCTTCATCCTTCGTCCATGGCAGAGAAAGAGAAATCAAAACATTGCTTCGGGTATGTATATGGTCTTATAAATTATGATTTTTTTGCTCGATTTGTATTATGTTGTGTAGAGTTATCATCGCTTAGGGTTTTGTTGTTGTTGTTGTGATATGCTTAGGCCAAGTGATGAATAAAAGTTGAAGTTCCATATTAATCATGGGGGTAGGTTTGTATCATTTCCTATTAAAGTGTATGTAAAGGGTCTAGTTTATGAGATGGAAGACACTATAAATGTTGATTGGTGAATTATAAGGATATTAAGAGTATGGTACTTAGTGTAGGATATACGAAGTTTAAGAGTTTGTAATATCAACATATATCCAAAGTTATCATTTCAGTGTGGACTCAAGCCTCTAAGAGATTATGCTGACTTGTTGGGGCTTGTATCAGGTGCTAAAGTGTACAAATCCGTGGAGTTATTTGTTGAACACGAAGTTGATATTCCAGATGTAATTGAATTTGGTGATGAAGGTTCTTTAGATGTAGTGGAAGATAGAGTCAATTCTGATGTTGAAGTTGTTATGGAGAAGGATAGTGGTGAGAAAGAAGGTGTTAGAAGTGACGAAGATGTAATTGAGATGGATAATTTTAAGAAAGAAGATGTTAGAAGTGAAGAAGTTGTTATGGAGGAGGGTAGTGGTGAGGAAGAAGATGTCATAGATGAGGGTAGTGGTGAGGAAGAAAGGGTAGGGCTGAGAATGAAGATGTTATGGAGGAGGTTGGACGTGAAAGTGAAGATGAAGACTATGTTGCAATTGAAGCTGAAAGTGATGATGAAAATGAGTATGATATGATTGTTGATGGAGAAGAATGAGATTGGACACATGAAATTCCAATTGATACATTTGCTGACAAAAACAAAGAGAGTGGAACCATGAATGACACACAAGCTATTTATGAAGAGTTTGACCATGATGAAAGTGATTTACACACTCTAGTTGAAATTGATGATGAAATTGTTCATAAAAGAAAATTTCTACATTCAAAGTGCTTGAGAGTGGTGATCCTATTAGGTTTGAGATGGGAATGCAGTTTACTTGCTGGGGATGGAAGTCAACATGGCATGGTGATGTGGAAATGACTAAGTTCAGTGTATCCAATGAGAGAGATACATATGTTGTGGATTTGGCAGCAAAGTCTTGTGTTTGTCGTAAGTGGGACCTAACTGGTATACCTTGTGCACATTTTATTGTCTGCATTTGGTACAATGTTTTAGTTGTTGAAAACTTTGTTTCATCCTAATATAAGAATACCTATATTTATGTGTATGTCTGCAATTTGGTTAGACTTTCCTGGAAGTTTAACTCTATTTGTTTATTACATAAAATCACAGTGTGTGGCCACTTACTCCCACATTGTGCTACCCTTAAATGGTCCAAGACTCTGGCCAATTTCAAATACTGAATACACTAATCCTCCAGTAATGAGAAGGGCACCAGAAAGGCCAAAAAAACTAAGGAACAAGTCCAATGATTAGCAAATAAAACCTAGTGTGCTGCCAAGACAATTGAAGACAGTTAAGTGCGAAAAATTTCACAAGTATGGACATAACTCTAGGACATGTAAAGGGAAAAGTGTTGCTGACAGGAAGATTCCTAAGGGATGGAACAAGCAAAAATCAAATTCAAATGAAACATTTGGTGTTGGGCAGAAAGATAAGAAGTAGAAATCACATGCTAAGAAAACTGAGGTTATTGTGTTTCAGGGATCACAAGCTCCACCACCATCTTAAAAGTATACTTCACTTAGGCTTGATGCTTATTATTTTTGTAATGACTTAAGCTTTATGCATATTTTGATGTAATGACTTAGGCTTTATGTAATGACTTAGGGTTTATGCATATTTTGATGTAATGACTTAGGCTTGATGCATGTTTGGCAATGACAATTATGCCTGTTTGGTTTAATCAACATTAATATCTCATACATCATTTGTTTTTGTGACTGGTTCAACATGACCGTTTTAGGATTCAATTTAGTTCAACGTAACTAGTTCAACATAACACAGTAAAAATCATAGACCATTTGGTTCAACAATTCAAATTCATTTATATCATAAATTCAAAATCACATTAAACATAATCCCATAACATAGTGTTCACCTAAACATAATCTCATAACATAAACATTAGACATATCCTTAACAATAAGTCTTCACCTAAATAGTACATTGAAATTCAGCTTCTAAAAACATTCAAGCTTTCAGCATAATAATACAACTCAAGCCCAAAATGACCACAACAGCTAAAACAATCAATCATTGCCAAAACTTTATCTTCTTTTTCAAATCCTCATATTGTTTGAGCTTCAAATTATCCTTCTTCTTAACTTATCAATTCTCTTTGTTAATAACTATATCACCTACTTTGAACGCACCGACATTTCTTCACCATATCAATTGAAGAAGTTACATCCCTTTTGTCCCTGTAACTGGAGAACATACACTCAAATTCAGAGTTTTTCCAATTCAAAAAAAAAAACTTTCACTTACTTTATAATCTATGTTTTACCTTGTATAGCCCACAACCATTAAACCTCCGTCCAGGATTCTCCTTTGTCCATGAAGTGGTAAGTGGTGAATCAAGGTCACAAAAGCAACGCACTTGTCTTCTTCGTGATGCACAGTTGCTGCTAGAAAAGGAATACGAATTTGACATCTTTGGGTAAAATGGAAGTAAAGAAGACAAGTGATTTGTGAAGTTTAAAGTTTGGGAGTTTAGAGTTTTTTTTTTGGATGGTGATGAAGAACATTGAGAAGTTGGGGATGGTGATGAAGAACGATGAGAGAGATGAGAGATTGGAGATCTTGTGTTTTTATTTTTGTTTTCAATTTCTCAAATAATAAATCAATTAAATTAAATTAAATTATGTATTATTCTTTTAATGACATGGAAGTGCCACTCAAACAGAGTTTTTGTCACATCACATAAAATTTTTATACATCAACATTTTTGGAGAGAGAAATTGGTGAATGATAAAACTAAATTGAGGACTATTTTGTTCAGTTTTAAAATACAATGACCAATTTTATGAATTGATCAAAATATGATAACCAAAAGTATTATTAAGTTTTTTTTGTTAGTCTCTATAAAATGATTAATTATTATGATTATTTTAGAAATATAGGGAATAAAGTTCTGACATTAACAATATTATAAAAAAAAACATTAGAGTACTAAATATTTTTCCTAATTAAATATTAGATGCATTTGTAGCACTTGTCATTGTAAGTTTTGTAAGCAATAAATAGATTACCCATTCCCACGTGCTCCATGCTGAATAACACGATCAATCAAACCCTGCCTTGTCATCCATATGAGTCATGATGACTATATCACATCAATTTATAAGAATGTTATTAAATATGTTTATTTAATTATGAAAATCATTTTTATTGATTTGTTACATATTTGAAAATGTAGTTGGATTGGATGCTGTATTTTGTTGGTTTTTATGTAACAACGTCAGTCAGTCCACAAGTGTGTAGTTTCAATGTTTTAAAATTCAAACCGGTGAGGGTATTAGGTTATTAGTCAAACCGTATAACTAACTCAGATAAAATTGAATAATTCGGTTGAATAAATTTGTCATTATAACAAAATTATATAGATATTAAATCGATCGAATCGGATAACTAAATGTCGGAAAAAAATCACTGACTCCTAAAAAATTCAACAGTATCATAATTTTACAAATTTATAATTAAATTTAAATTTGAATCAATTATAAATTTGAGTCAAATAATTTATTTAAAAATTTAATCCAAGTATCAATTTCAAATATAAATTAATGTTTATCGTCTATCTAATATGCATTATCATTTACTTTACGCAACACTTCAATCAAATTAATAAAAACCAACAATATCAATCATATTAGAGAGAAAATTGAGTATGTTGAAATTCCACAACCTATCAATGTTATATTTTAACTTTCTCTTATATTTTAATTTTAACTTCTTTAAAATAATAAAAAATGACATCGTTTTAATTTTAGAAAAAAAAAACACATTTGAATCGTCGATTTGTCGATTTTTACCGATTTATATCGGTTTTAACCAATTCTCACTGGCTCAGTTGTATATCTGATCCAACAATTGAACCAAACCAATTACCACTCTGATTCTCAGTTCAACCATTCCAACTTTTAAAACTATGTGTAGGTTGGTTTAAAACTAACTTTAATACTAAAGCAAATTTTTATATATTATCTTCTTATTTTTCCTATTTCTTTTTCTTTTTTATAAATCAAAAAAGAATGATGTATTTTTATATTTATACTATTTTATAAAAGAAAATTTATTTTTTGATTTACTGAATAATCAATATATTTTGACTGTATAATTGACAAGATACATTAATTATTCAATAAATCTAAAAAATCAACTTTCTCTTATAAATATGAGCAAAGAGTAATAAATAAGAAAAGAAAAATTAAAATAAAATATTCCGAAAGAAATTCAATTCTTATCATTAAGTAAAAGTTATTCAATACAAAAAGGAATCATTTGGAAATTATTATGCCTAGACAAAGAATCAACCGCCTTAACTAACATATGGGCAACCGAATTCGCTTGGGGTTTCACAAATTTCACCTCAAGTTGAAATAAGAAACTGGAAGATTCTTAATACAAGAGATAATTAAACTAAACTAAGAAGAACCATCAATAGAATTGTGAATATCTTGCACCATCAATTGAGAATCACACTAAAAAATAACATGATCCAGTTGCATTTGAGTGGTTGCCTGCACCACTTCCTTTAACGCCAACGTTTCACCCTCTATCACAGATAAGATGCCAAAATCCCAAGCTATTCCAACATTGATGGACCTCCCACTACTATCACTAAACATCATCCTCTACTAGTTGTTCCTTTTTTGTTATTAAATCTTGCATCCACATTACATTTCACCCACCCTACACTCGGAGGATGCCAAAATAACAAGTGGACAACAATGTCACTAGGAGAAGAATAAAATTTTTGAACTTGAAATCAATATTTCCAGACATTAAACGCTTGCATACCTAACTTGTTCGCATCCTTCATCTCATTGTTCCAAATCCAATTGTTCATATTATTCCAAATAACTCACATCATAACAACAACTCTCATTGATACATGTCTATCTTCCTTGCTAGAGATATTAAGAAGGATAAATTTTGCATCATTAAAGGAAAGAAGTCTAGGAGCAATAATAGGGTTCAAACCTGCATCTATCAAGCATTGAGTGGACGTTGGACTCTCAAAAAAAGATGTCAACCATCTTCCTCGTTACATTCAAATAGTTGACAATTATTTGGACATGATACAAAGTGTTGATGTTGTTTAATATGCATCAGGAGGCACCCGCGACAAATTCTCCAAAACGAGTATTTAGATCTTTAAGGAGCTATAATCTCACACAAACTTCCCCAATTTCCATCCACTTGAAGTTTAGGAGAACTGATTAGGTTTTTCTTCAATAATTTATACCATGTTTTCACACTATAATAATCACGACTCTCTTATTTCCATACCAAGCAATCCTCCTCCACATCCCCCAACAACGACACCTTCATGATTTCCATCCCTACTTCATACGTAAACAATTTTCTATTTTCTTAATATCCCATTATTTAGCATTGGCACCATGAGATCATTAAGGGTAAGATTGTACATGCATTTCCCTTGTGGAACATAAATCCTTCCTTCTCTGACTCCTTTCAACCATGGGTCCTTCATAATATTAATTTTTGTAACATCGCCATTACTTCATCGACACCCAAGAGACAACATTTCCCTAGCTTTTAACAAACTTCTCTATACAAAATTTGGGTTATTACCAAGATTAACCTAAAAAAGAACGGGAAAATGCATGGCTTTAAATATCCTAAGCACCAAAGAGTTCATATTTCTCATAATATACCAACTTGTTTCGCAACCATCGGCCTATTGTAAGCTTTGAAATCTTTAAATGCAAGTCCACCATCCTCTTTTTAACAAGTCAACCTATCCCAAGCAAGCCACCTTATTCATTTATTCTAATTTCCACCCCCCCCCCCACACTGTAACCCGGTGAACTGACTTTAAACAATGTTGCGGATAGCAAGAGTCGCCACCGACTTTTATTTTATCCATAAGGAAAGGTTATAAAAGAACAGGAAAGACCTTAGAGAATATTTTGGGTCCGGGGGGTAGGTTATGAAAAGGGAAGGTGTTAGCACCCTTTTCATCCATGGTTATCCATGGGCTCTTAGGTACTTAAGCTCACTTTTGAATTGTTTTGAAAGTGTAGTGTGTGAATAGAAAATTTTCAGAATAGTTAATAAATAATCCATGTAAAGGATGTGTTAAAAACTTGTTTGAAAATTTGTTTGAAAATGTTAAGTGCTTGGAAAAATTTTGAATTGAGCAAGTACCAAAGAGTAACCTACCTTAATGTTAAAGGTCTTTCTTATTCTTTATCCTTTCCTTGGTAAGACTATCCCTACTATTAAGGAGTAGGTAGTCATTACTTTGGATGTTAAGGGACATGTGAGGGACAATTTGATCTTGAAGGCAATGGTGGGGTGTAATAAGCACATATAAGGGACTATCATCATTTATTCGAAAGGGACTCGATTCGTAAAGGCAACCATGAGGGACTTGATGATTTTTCTTTTTAAAGGGACTTGCTTTATACACCCCACTTGACCTTATTAGTAGGCAACTTGAGGGATAACCTTAGAAAGTGAGACGGCGATTAAAATCGACTTACGTGTGTGAATGTTTAATTTATTTATCTTATAATTAAAGTGAGCTAAATTTATTTTAAATAACATACATGTTTTACACTCCCTAAATTACTAACCATAGCAACAATTAAATAATTAAATATTTACATCCAGGAGCATTTACAAAAGTTATAATAATAAGCAAAGCAAAATATAAATAATAAGCAAAATATAAAATAAATAATAAATAAATAATGGGTTAGTAGTAAAAATTAGGAAATAGGGTTAGTTAAAATAATAGCAATATTAAAAAATAAAATAAGTGAGGTGAGTAAATAATAACAATTAATAAAATTAGTGAGATAATAATAATATATAAGATTAATGAAGCAATAAATAATAATATGGTTAGTAACAATAATTAAAATAAATAGAAATAAATAGAAAAATATTATAATGACATGATTAGAATAATAAACACAAAGTTTAATTTTAAATATATAAACATTTTTTTAAAAGTATGAATAATTACAAATTATTAGATTATAAACATAATATATACATGTTATTAAAAAAAAATTTATAAATATATTTACAAAAATTAATTATAATTATATTAAATAAATATACATATGATAATTGTATTAAGAATTATAAAACAAAATCATTTAGAAAATAAAATTAAGTTTTGCTTAGAAAAATATTTTTTAGGGTTTTTGATTTTATATACAAAATTTATCCTAACTATTATATATATTATAATTTATTTACAAAATAAATTTTGAATTAAGAAAAAAAAAATGAGTTTTGAATACTACAAACATTGAATAATATTTTATAAAGAATTATTTTTATTATTAAATTAAATTAAACAAAGCAAAAAAATAAAATAAGAAGAAAAATCAAAACAAACCTGGCTGGGATTTGAACCCAGGAGGCTTTGTTTAACAGCATCAAAGCATACCACCAGAGCACTCCATGCGCAGTTGAGAGGGAAGGAAGAGAAATTGTTTTTATGCATTGTCTGGATAAAGTCAAGAAAAATCAAACAGCAAAAAGGCCTGGGGTGGTGTTGAACCCAGGACCTTTGATCATTCACGCGCATGCTTTACCGCCTGGCTGGGAGAGCCTAACTGATGATATGATGATGACTAAACATAATATATTAAACCTGAAAAGTGAACAAAATAAAAGAACAAAATGTTATAAACGGGGAATCGAACCCCAGACCAAACCCTTATCTGTGCACGTTCCCAACCACTAGGACACAAGCGCTTGTGTGACAAATAAACAGGATATCAAAATAATATTTTAAGTCACAATTTTGAATATGAATTTCGCGCCAAAGCCAGTCATCTTCAACCTCATCCTCTTCGATTTTTCCTGCGAAATTCTTTACCAATATACCTGCGAAAATCATCTTTGCAGCAATACCTATGATTCTCATACATGGCCAAAACTGTAAAATTTCAACAAATTAAAGAGTCAAACATGATCACAAGATCATCTGGAATTGAACCACGTTTTCAGAATGAATTTATATAGCCTAAAACATAAAGCCCTAATGGAGGTCATAAACCCTAGCAATGGCCGAATCTGTATGGGGTCACGAAAATCCAATCAAACTACCCAGAATCCTTCCAAAGCTTCACATAACATCAAATCAACACACAAATTTCATTAATAATAATCAAATAATGGAAATCGAAAAATAAATTTTCAAGAACAACCAAGCTTCGGGTTGTTCATATATGCACGATATGGATGCTTATGGATGATGGCTTATGATCAGAAGGGTCTAAGGAAGCTTGCTATGTCCTTCTTTTACCTTCTAGTGCTCTGAATTCCAAAATCCGAATATGACTTTTGCTTGAAATTTTTTGAAGTGAAACCTACCTTTGGCTGCTGGAAAATCGTGAATGAGGCTAGGTTTGTGATCAGTATATATGTGGGAGTGATTTAGGTCAAAAACATGGATAGGTTGTGTGGATATTTGATCCAAAAAAGATTGAAAAAGATGGCATTGTAAAATTCAAATATTTGCTCTTGAATGCTTGCTATATTTGGACAATTCACATGATTCTTTTCTCTTTTAACTCCAATCACCCTTTAAGACTTTCTAGATTCAATCACAACAATATATCTTCATGTTTAATATTTTATTTAAATTTAAAATGATTTAAAATGTAATAAATCATAATAAATTAATTAAATAAAATAAAAAATATGAAAATATCATGGAAATTTCGTGCATGGTAATATTGTATGGGTTGGGTCACAAATTGGCCAGCCCATTTGGAGAAAATTGCTTTTAGGCCCCCATTTTCCACATAAACCATCACAAAATTGTCCAACTTTGCAAAGGCACATCTCCCTCAATTTTAAAGGTATGAGGGTGTTCTTGGACTTTTTGGAAAGCTTGAAGAGTCCTCTAAACAACCCCATTGGTTTCAGGTCCATATCATTTACCAATCTCAAGTTATGCCCTTCTGAAGTTGTTGACTTTTTGTTGACTTTTGAAATGACCTATAATGTCTTAGATCATATCTTTCAAATGAAGCATTTTTGGGCTTAACCTTCAACATCAAAGTTGTAGAGAATTCAATTTCCTTCAAAATGAGCTTTGGATGGAGACTTGTTGATGAAGTATGTGAAAGTTATGCCTGGTCAAAGTTCAGTTGACTTTTACTGAGGAAACCCTAATTTAGAAACTCCTGATTATTGATGATCTGGAATCTCCTTGATGAATCATGATCAACTCTTGATCAAATGATGAATTTTACTTCATATACTTGATGTTGGCAAAAAATCATGAAGTTTGACTTTGATTTGACCACAGTTGACCTCAGTTTGACTTTTTAACTGCATTGACTGATTTTGACTTATCTGATCATCTGACTGAGCAAACTTTTGAGAAAAGTCTTGAAACTTGTCATGGGGGTTCTTACACACATATAAGATGTTATGAAACTCACTTGAGGTATTGGAAGTCCATTTAGCCTGATTAAAGTCAAAACCCTAGTTATGGATGCCCTGCTTAGGAGGTGCATTGCCTGAGGGAATTGTCAACTTCTTTGACCAATTGTGAACTTTGTGAACCTGGTGAACCTTCATAAAATGTCTTGTGATACTCATGGGAGGTATTGGGAAGTTTGTGAACCTTGTGAACCTCATGAAGTGGCTTTGTAGACCTCATGAACCTCAGGGAAACTTTGTAATCATTGTGTAACTTGTGAACCTTCAAGAAGTAACTTGTGGACTTCATGAACCTCAAGAAAGGTCTTGTAAATGTAGAGAAACTTGTAAACCTTGTGAACCTTCAAGAAGTGACTTGTAGACTTCCTGAACCTCATGAAAGGTATTGAAAGCATTGTGGAACTTGTGAACCTTGTGAACCTTCATAAAGTAACTTGTGGACTTTATGAACCTCATGAAAGGTTATGGAAATGTTGAGAAACTTGTGAACCTTGTGAACCTTCTTAGAACACAAAGTCATGTATTGTGAGGGCAAATTTTGGGGTGCAACACACACACACACACACACCAAAATGAGTTAAACATTTTCTCAATATCATTAACGAAATTATCAAGAATCACAAAGCACTCATAATATATGATGGGATTTCTTGAAGCACTAATTTAATCATGATTTCTTTTCCTTCTTTAGACAAAGATCTTCCTCTCTAAGAATTAATTATCCTCCATATTCGATCCTTAATAAACGCAAAAGTATTTTTCTTACTTCTACCAATCATCAATGGTAACCCCAAATACTTTCCTATATCTAAAATATGGCGAAAACCCATTAGGCCAACAAGATCTTCTTTAGTTGGATCACTAATATTCTAACTGAAAAATACTTTGGACTTCGACATATTAATTTCTTGACCCGATGCATTTGCATATTGCTGAAGTATAACCATTAGATGATTCACTTCAGAAATATTTACCCTGCAAAACAAAAAATAATCTTAGAAAAAGTATATGGGACACCTTAGGTGCCCCTCTACATATATGGATTCTATGAATATCTCATTTTGTTACCGCTTTGTTTATGAGAGCGGAAAGACCTTCAACTACCAAGATGAAAAGATATGGATACAACAAATCTCCTTGTCTAAATCCCCTCCATGGATGTATTGGTCCAACTCTATCCATATTAATTTACACTGAGTAGTTAACCGACGTAACACACATCATCACCCAATGTATCCATCTATCAGCAAATCCCAACCAACTTAGCACCCTTTTAAGGAAATCCCAATCCGTTATATCATAAACTTTGTTAATGTCTTATCTTTAGAGCTAATTCCCCATTGGTTCCATTCGTCTGTCTCTTCAAGGTGATAACGTGAAAAGGTACTGTATATTCTGACCTGATTCACGTGCTATTTAGTGTCTTTTTATCATGTGTTCGTACAATTATGTCTTGTTATGTTTGAATTCCTGGTACTTCTCAAATATATATAGTGTCATTGCAAGAAAACAAGGAAAAGAGGAAGAAAAAAGAGTTTTTGGCAGAATTTGCACCTTTCTAGTGCATGGTGTTCGCCACCACCTTATGGAGTTCACAATGAACCCCAGCCACGTCATCTCCAACTTAATCCCATGGAGTTTTCCATGGACCTCATGGTGTTCTCCATGGACGTGCAGAATTAGTAAGCGTGGAAAAATAGAACGTGCCTGTTCTTCCATAATTCTCTACATTTTCTCTTGGACTTATACACAAAAGGCAGTTTCCAGCAGTACGCCACTATATAAGACCAGTTTCCATAGGTTTTGAGCATCGATGTTTGTGCGCGGAAGCTTTGTCGATTTATTTTTAAGAAAATATTTACCATTTAAAGTGATAATCTCTTGCATTGAGAGGTTATCACACCATTAGTTTTAAGTTTATGTTATCGTACGCTTGAATCATAATCTTGACGGTATTATCGTAGTTTATTTGTTTATGTTTATTGTACTCGAAGTATTTTGTAATTTAATTCCAATTTTTATGTTATTGCTTTATATTTTTGTTTATCGCATTTTAATTTAATTACCATGTTGTCCTTAATTTCAATTTCCATGATTTGTTTGTTTAAGTTTCAATCCATGTCTAACTAAACCTCTTTGAGTCTGGTATGTGAGGACCGTTGTTCCGAAGGAACTCGGTAATAAAATTGGCATTAACTTTTAATAAATTACTCTTCTGGCTTTAGTTTTCAATTTTAATTCAAATGGTTTTGCACGAGAGTGAAAACAATCAAGGTTCGAGTTGATATCGCGAGAGTGTGATGCTTGAACTGGATCATGAAAATTGGACATTGATCTTAAATACATCGAGAGCGCTTTAGGCATTTATTAGGACTTATTTAGTTTTCAAAAATACTTATTGATTCAAATGGGCGAGCGAGAGCAAAATCTCATGGTCTGGGATTATAGCGTTAATCAATAGCGCGAGAGTGTGAGATAGATTTTTAAACTGTTATTTTTTAATGAAAGTAATTTAACATTAAACCAATGCCAATAAATTACAGAGTCTCTGAGGTACGATGGAATCCACATCCCGATCTCTCCTTTCTAATATATTTTTAAAAAATATATATTTATTTTTAGTCTTAGTTCCCCCCTAATAGAGTATTCACTAGCCCTAGATTTACAAAGCGACAATAGAATAGGATAGGTTCACACTAGTCCTTGTGGGTTTGACCATCTTTTATATTACTTCAATATTTGTGTGCACTTGTGGACGCATCAAGTTTTTTATACCGTTGTCGGGGACTAACGGTCAATATTGTGATTTCATTGATGCACCGTATAGACTAAAAATTATTGTCTCTATTACTATGTATCACCCAAATTTTCTCTATAATGATCACTCCCAGTATTTTGAGGAACCACAAGATTCCCATAAATACAACCTTAAAATCTTAATGGAGGATTGCATTGCGACACTAACTTAATCTAGGCTAGAATTTATGATGGAGAGCTTTATGGCAGCACAAACTCTCCAAAATGAGGAGTTTAGAAAACAAAGTCTCCATATTTATGAAAACCTTAGGCAGCCGAACATTGTGTTCGAGTCCCTTGTGACTCACAACGAGGCATTGGAGACTCAAATATCTTTGTTTGCACAAACACCTCTAAGACCCTACCATGAGAGACACATGGATGTTATAACAACCAATAGTGAAAAACAAGTCGAAAATACTGAGAGTGATAATGAGTTTGAGGAGACATATAGTGAGAAAAGAGTAGAGATTGAGAAAAATCGACCGACACCACTTGAAAGGGAGGTTGTCAAAGTGGTAGAGATGGAATCACCTATTGTTGTTCCTCCTCCCTATACCCCCATCGATTCTTTTCCTGCAAAGGCGTGTGGAAGCTAAGGTAGACTCCCAATCCAAAACGTATATGGAGGTATTGGAAAATATCCATACTAATGCATCTTTGTCTAAGGTCCTGCATAAAAAGAGAAAGTTAGAAGACCATGAAACTAGGGAAAAAATTAGTGTTAAGAGGGGAAGGATTTCCTTTGAGATGGTGGATGAAATAACTAAGCTCGAACTTGAAAAGTTGATACTCAGGATAGAGCCAGAACTACCACCACAAGTTCAAAATAAGATTATTAAAAGTTGCCATTGAAACCAAAGATTATTAAAAGAAAAGGTGAGGGATATGAGAGATGACTTGATAAATGGCCATGGACACCAAAAATTATTTAAAAATTGATCAAGGAAACATTCTCGTAAGAACCACCATGAGTACTTACACTCTTGAGTCTTCGAGCTATCGACGTTAAACAAAGTGTTGCATGGGAGGCAACTCATAAGTTTTAAACTTAATGTTTTCCTTTTATTGTTTGAATTTAATGTTTTCATTTTATTGTTTGAATTTAATGTTTTCCTTTTATTGTCACGTCTTAGCTACATCTAGGCGGGGAAAAATATCTCCAAATAATTTAATGATTAATAATGTTTTTGTTCCTAATATTATTTTACCTTGCCCTAACCGCACTTACGTGTGAAATGGGGATAATTGGTTTTATGACTCTGATGAAAATTCGGGAGATGAGCTAGTGGCCACAGACATTCATGTTAATGTTGTTGTTGGTGGTGACACCGATGATGAGTATGATATGAGAGAACATGTCTCTTCCATCTGTAACTCACCCCTCACCGTTCTTCGCATGGTCAGGTTCCACCTACACACATTGCACCGCATTTTTCTAAAACTTTTGTAGGTACTTCCTCCGGAAGTGGGCAATATGATGAGTTGCTTCAGGAATTACGCAATATAATATCTCATGATGATGAGTGAGATATCTTATTTTATGCCATGTATTAGAACCAACAACGCCATTCATCTTTGGCCTATAAGGAGAAGAGTTGTGATGTTGAATCTTGAAGTCCCGACACAGTTCTGCCATCATTTTGTTGTTCAAGTTGGAACCATTGTCAGTAATGATTCGCTCGGGTACTCCATATCGACAGATGATGTCTCTCTTTAGAAATCTGGCTACCACTTGTCTGGTGACATTTGCATATGAAGCTGCTTCAACCCACTTGGTGAAATAGTCAATGGCTACCAGGATGAATCTGTGGCCATTTGAAGCAGTCGGTTCAATCTTTCCAATCATGTCAATGCCCCACATGGCAAAGGGCCAAGGTGAAGACATCACATTCAAAGGATTTGGAGGCACATGCACTTTATCTACATAAATTTGGCATTAATGACACTTCCTGGCATAGGCACAACAGTCTGCATCCATTGTGATCCAGTAGTAGCTTGATCGTAACAATTTCTTAGCCATTGCATGTCCTCCATCATGGGTACCAAAGGATCCTTCATGCACCTCGTGCATCAGCAAGTATGCTTCTTTCTTATCAACACATCTGAGAAGCACCATGTCGAAGTTGCGCTTGTATAACGAACCATCAGCATTCAGGAAGAAGTTGTCAGCCAGCCTTCTCAATGTCTTCTTATCATTGGATGATGCCCCAGGTGGATATGTCTGATCCTCTAAGAAGCTTTTGATGTCATGGAACCAAGGCTTGTTATCTTCAGCAATGTCTACGGAGAATACGTATGCTGGTCGGTCTAGTATGGATACTGAAATCCGAGGCACAAAGTTGGCAGTTTGAACCTTGATCATGGAGGAAATGGTAGCCAAAGCATCTGCGAACTGATTATCGTCTCGAGGGATATACTCAAGTTTGACTGTTGTGAAGAAAGTCAATAATCTCCTCGTATAGTCACGGTATGGAATCAGATGCTCTTGGTGAGTGTACCATTTTCCGTTGGTCTGATTGATTACCAAAGCTGAATCTCTAAATACAGTTAAAGTCTTGATCCTGAGTTCAATGGCTTCCTCAAGACCCATGATATAAGCTTCGTATTCAGCTTCGTTGTTAGTGCATGCAAATGTGAGTTTTGCCGAGAAAGGCATATGAACTCCTTTAGGTGTAATGAGCATTGCACCGACTCCACGACCATTCATATTAACAGCCCCATCATTGTCCATTCTTCTTCTGGGTCAGGCCCTTCGTGATCTTTAGCTTTTAGGAACATGATGTCTTCATCCGGGAAGTCAAATCTCATGGGCTGGTAATCATCAATGGGTTGCTCAGCTAGATAGTCAGACAGTACACTGCCTTTTGTCATACCCTAAATTTTGACCAAAAATTTTCAATTTTTTTCGCTTTCGTCTGACGCATTTTATTGCAGTTTAGATTATCAGTCATTTTCACATTTTTAGTCCGGTAATCATTAACCATTGCTTTTTCTATTCATTTTATCATTTGAAACCATATAATTTATTCTTGTTTTAGATTTAATTGTTTTGGTTTAGGAATACAAAATTAGAATAATATTAGATATTTTAAAATTAGTTTTATTTTTTTATTTTGGTTCAAACTTAGATTTTATTTAGATTTAGGTCTAATTTCAGTCTAAGTTTATTTTATTTTAAAAAAAAAAAAGTAATTTGGTTAGATCTTGAAAATAGTTATTTCGATTTAACTTTATCAATTAGTTATAAGTAATTTATTTATTTTTAATATTTTATTTAGGTCATTTCCATTATTTATCTAATGTTATTTTAATTAATTCACTTTTTTTAGTTAGCCTTATTAGATTTTTCTTTTAATTATATTAATTGTTATTTAATTTTTTCCAACTTACAATTGATATTCTATTTAGTTAAGTATTCTATTTAGACTTTTATTAAAGTGGACTTAATCCAAATAGTACAAAGAAAACGAAAGTTTTTTTTTTCTCGGTCAACGAAATTGGGAGTACACCCTTTTACAGTCCAGCTACACAGACAACACAGACAGTGACCACTCTCTCTCAATCTGCAACACCCACAGTTTCAGAATTTCACCATATTGCATATGTTCAAAACCTGCACCAAAAAGTTGAAAGAAAGAAGTCAATAGAAAAAGAAGAAAAGACAGTAAATAGGGAGGAACCTATCAAGAAAAATAGGGAGGCCTGCAAAGTCTATTGCTGAGAAAAGCATTTTTTATATAAAAAAGAGGACCTAAAAAGATTTACAGGGGGAGGAATGAAAACAGCAGACAGCAACAAAAATAACTTTTTGGAACCTCTCACAAGGGGACCCTCACCTGGATCCTCTTCAGAGTTTTGGGATATAGCCCCTAACCTCTTCATCAGAATAGGGATATAACCTGCGGAACAAAAGGAGGCATCAAGTTAATAGACCCCCTGTAAAAAACACTCAACACATAGTTGAGCCTTTACCAGTCTATTCTACACGCTAGCCTCTCACTTCACTCCAAATTTATGCACCATGCTACTCCCAAAATATTCACAAAATTAGCCAGAGGGAGCCTGTATGCAAAAAGGTAAAAAACAGCAGCATCAATGAAAAAGAGAAAAAGAGGATTATAACAGGGAGAACCCTCTAAAACAAAGGGGAGGAACTGGCCACAACACAACCATTCACATTTCACAATGGAACGAAAACAATTCCCATTGATAATCCTATGCATTGTTCTATCAATGCGATTGCTAGCAACAAACGTATCATGTTTGAACCAAGATGGGTCATACCTGTACCAATTCAAGCTCACCTTAGACGATCTCTGACCATCCTCACTTCATACCAAAACCTTCCTACACCAACCTCAAGCAACAGGCCAGGCAAACCAATAAACTTATCAGACTGCCCTTCGTCTCCGCCGAACAAAAACACTCACTTTCTTCTTCTTCGAAGAACCACTCAAACTCACAATACCTGAAAAAACCAGCAAAACCAGAACAATACCAACACATCATTCATAACCTTCCCATACCACAAACCTCAAAATATCACGAACAACCCCAAAACCCTCGACACAGAACCTGTAAACCTCATCCAAAACACCCTTCCTGCAAAACAAAACACAAAGCAAATCTTTGAGAACAAACAACAACCTTAAACAGAAAACCCAGATCGTCAAACTTCACAAAACCAGGAAAACGTCGGATTCGAAAACAATCTGAAATCACAAATTTCTTCAACTCTTTCAACGCAGAAACACCAAATCCTCAAACCTTGACTCCCTTGCTTTTTCTTCAATCTGCCGCGCAACAGAACAACCCTCCGCAAAAACTCAACCGAATCCGTGAGGAACCACCAACCGTCGGCCATCCCAAATCCCTCCGCTGCTCGCACACCCTACAAACCCAGAAATCCTTTTCTTCTTCATCCGTCGAACCACCCTAAACGAAACTTTCCATCACCGATCCGCCGCCGTGACACCACGAAATCACAGATTCAAAACCCAAAACCACCACATCGATCGTTAAAACCTCAGGCCAGACCGTTGACGAACGACCATCCGAGTTCGAGAATCAGAGCAAGGAAACCGCGGTTGAAAGATTTCCAGACGCTATTGAGAGAGGTGAGCAAGCGGAAGCAGTCTTTCGGCGAACTTTGTTCCTCTCCAACGCTATTTCGGTACGGTGGGGGTTGATGTTCAGGTCACAAGTTTTTGCAAGAAAGAGATAGGATTGTGTTATCCTTTGACCTTTTATTTTTATTTTTTTATTTTTTTTTTATTTGTCTGATATTCTTTTATTAATATTCAGGTTTAATTGTTTTTTATGGTACATTCAGTGGGCTCATGCCCTAAGCCCAAATCTGGAAACCCATATACTTATACTTGTTATTCACACCTATAAATCTCACGTTATATCCCTATTTCAATTGATTATTTCTTTCTCATTTTTACTCTTAATCTTGATTTTGTTTGTTTTACTAATTTTGTTTAGATATTAATTTCATCATGAACTTTAATAATTTATTTTGTTTAATTTTCATGACCTTTTTTGGATATTTGTTAGGACTTTCATTTATTAATTTTTCAAAGAACTTGTTTAAGTCATTTTATAGGCTTATGAATATTTCTTATTTATTATTATTATTATTATTTATTTATTTATTTGGTTAATGGTCGATATACTTGCTAATTAATCTTCTTGTTACGTTTTTATTTGATGGTAGAATTTTGTAATTAAGATCTTACTAACTTCGTTGTTTACTTGTTAGAATTTAGGTTAAATTAATCTGAGTGATTTGTGATATTGTGATATTAAGCACTTGAGAACCATTTGAGTTGATCGTCTGGAGCTTCTGTGAGCGTTCTTGAACTTTTCTTGCGCGCATTCGAAGAGGCAACGGACCTTCTCCGTTAGGTAACATTAAAACTCGATGTTACCTTATTTATGCCTCATTATAGTCTTGATGCCACATTGGTGTCTATCCGATTATCCGTAGCATCACCCTCAGGTCGAAACCATAAAACACTTAAAAACATATTCAAACTATCTAATTAATTTATTACGAAAATAGAATTCCGGAGTCTAGCATTCCGCACGTTCTGGATTGAACCGCAAATGGGCTAGCCTCACGCGTTGGTTCAATCACCATTCGTATAAAAACAATTCAATTTATCTTAATTAATTTACGAAAAAAGGAACTCCGGAGTCTAGCATTCCGCACGTTCTGGATTGAACCGCAAATGGGCTAGCCTCACGCGTTGGTTCAATCACCATTCGTATAAAAACAATTCAATTTATCTTAATTAATTTACGAAAAAAGAACTCCGGAGTCTAGCATTCCGCACGTTCTGGATTGGACCGCAAATGGGCTAGCCTCACGCGATGGTTCAATCACCATTCGTATCCAAAACAATTCAACAATCTTAAAGGATCAGGCATGATTCATCTCCATAGGAAAGTTGTTCCTCCTATTCCCACAAACACAAACAAAAATCTTACAAACAATTACTTTCAAAGGAAGAACGTGGCATTTCTTGTCGATACTTATATCCAAGTTTAAAGCTTCTTCCGATTTTTTTTATTCTCAAAGGAAGAACGTGGCATTGCTTGTCGATCTTATATCCAAGTTTAAAGCTTCTTTCGATTTCTCATTTCTCAAACGTTCGTGGTGGAATAGGTGAGATACTTCTCTTAAAGATGACGACTTGTCTCTTTCTTTCAAATACAAATTAAAAACTTACCAACCAATTCAAATCATTTTCATAATTAATTAGCGAGTAACTGAACTCCGGAGTCTCGCACTCCGCACGTTCTTGAATGCAACCACAACATGGGCTAGCCCCACGCGTGGTTCATTCGCCTTCTCGTTTTAAAACACCCTTAATAAAGATCAAACATCTTTTCTCAAAACGAGCGCTGTTTAAATCTTTCTATCTCGCAAATAAGCCAACGCTTAGCGGTAGAAATCATTTTCAAACAGTCGCTCAATAAAAAAAACACAAATCGTAGTAGCACGAACTACGAAGCTCTGACTTTTCCATTGCATAGGGGAATACGTAGGCACGAGGATTTTAATCCTTCGCGAGCACAAGAATAAAAAATTAACTATCTCTCCATCACAATAATAAAAAACTTAACCTTTCTCCGCAATAAATAATAATTTTCTTTTCCCTTTAATAAGCAACCTTAATCAGTAAAAGAAGACAATAATACAAGTTAACATTTAAAGCGCAAACTAGACTAAGAGGTTCCCGTTGAGTACAACGGACGTGAGGGGTGCCTAATACCTTCCTCTTGCGTAACTGACTCCCGAACTTAGATTAGTGGTTTCGTTGACCATTCTTATCCTTTATTTAGGTTGTGTCTATATCTTCCTTTTCTCTTGTAGAATAAATAGAATTAGGTGGCGACTCTGTTGTTTATTTTAGGATCGTATTTTTCGAGGTGCGACAGCTGGCAACTCTGCTGGGGATGTATGTGCTTTATGCATAAGAGAGTCGAGCCTAGCTTAGGATAGTTTTGCGCTTGTTTGATGAATGGTTTGATTGTCTTCTTTATTTGTTATTGATATTCTATCTATTGCTTCCTTCTTTATTATTTGCTCATTATATCTGCCTGTTGGATCTCGGGATATCACTGGTATGAATTTGTATTTGAGTTTTGAAAAAGAAGAGGGAACACCTAAGTTTAGATTTGGATGTTATTAGTGTTAGTCTCCAAGGACTCGCTCCTTGCACGCCTAGCATGAAAGCTCCCCCAGATAGTTAGACTTTTCATAGATCTTGTCACAACGCAACTAGCCTGTCGCGGGACCTGATTCATGAAAGGGCTGTGATTCTGGGACCCCCCTAGAACCTGTTTCAATTTTGGTAGTTGTGTAATGTTAGGCTCCAAGGACTCGCTCCTTGCACGCCTAGCATGAGAACTCCACTCAAGGTAGACCTTATCGTTATTATCGTCGCAATGCAACTAGCCTGCGGCGGGGCGTTAGTACGATAAACGTCCGTGACCTTGAGTATCCTTATACCATCACCATAGAAGCTACCCTGTGAGTGGGATTTATGGGTAAAAGAAATTAGAACTATCCACTTAAGGCTTACCAGTTAGGGGATTCCGAGTTACTTGTACCTTGGATCCAACACCTTGCCTTTATATTCAATTCTGGAGCTGTTTATGTTTGTGATTTTGAGCATTCTGAGCTTTGCATCCATTCGCATCTCATTTGCATTTGCATTTGCATTGCATATCATCTTCCAACAAATCCAACTCACCCATTGTCTTATTCTCCGTCAGTCAACTGTACTCGACCAGTCACAGGAAAAAGATGGACCAACTTGAGCAGGAAAACAGACAGCTTAGAAATGAAGTCACGACTTTGAGAAATCACATGGGAATATTCTCAACTACAATGAAGACTCTAGTAGACAGCCTTGTGCAGGAGAACACTGAACTCCAGGAAGAGATTCACAGCTTGAAGATTGATAGAGGGCGACTGATTTCTTTGGCCAAAAATCTGGTCATTTCTCAGCGTCGGTCAAATTCTACTTCTACTCGTCAACGGTGTCAGAATCAGCGGAGGTCTCCAAACAGTCCTGAAGGAACACCCCATCAGTTTGACCCAATCCCAATGACTTACAGTCAATTGTGGTCTCATTTTGCCCGGAACTCAATAATGACACCCAGAAAGACCAGAGCCACGAGGTCTCGGTCCCGTGGGATCAATCCAAATACCAGTTGTGAGTTTCATGATGGAGCACTAGGGCATCCGATTGAAGAGTGCAAAGTCTTCCAGGAAAAGGTTCAAGATATGATCGACTACGGGGTGTTGACCTTCAATGGAGGAATCCCATCTGTGGACGGAGTGTCTTTGTGCTGATAGAAAACTCAAGAAAGTCATTTCCAAATCAATCTGTTGCTGGAGCATAGGACAAGTTCCTGAATGCACGCGATCGTTTCGATGCTTTGGAGCTATCCTCTCAGATGTTTAGCTCATTTACTGCTTTTCATATGTATTTTGCTATGTTTTGTTAATGCATTTGTTTTGGCATGTAAGAACTTATTTGTTTTGAATGATTAATGCAATGAATATGTTTGTCTTGAAGTAATCCATTCGTATTCACTCATAATGCTTTTTCAACTTTATAATGCCAATATTATCCCATCTCTTGCCTAGGCAGAGAATTGGAGGGAGGATGACGAAATTAAAGCACAAATTCTCTAGTTGAATGCTTTTGAATAAAATCCTACTGACGATGTATAGGCATTGTTTCAAATTCCCAAACACTGGAGAAATAAGGAGTTAATCCCTCGTCAACCACTTCGAGCCTAGAAGTAGGAGTTTCTTTCAGATATTTCAAAACCCTTACGCTTAACCTGGGGCAGGGTAGTGTTCAGTTAATCTAGTTACACAGTCAAATCATAAGATGAAACATCCCATCAGGGAATCCACTACAATTAATGACTTGACAGTCACAACTTTCAGCCTTCCATTGATTTAAAAAAAAAAAAAAAGAGAAAATAAAATCCCGCTAAGTCAAGCACCCAAAAGGAGACTTAGGCAAAAATCAGGGACCAAAGAGAAATTCGAGTTAGAAGAGGCCTTTCAATCCTCAACCTAAAAGCTTACGATTTAGTGACCACCTTACCAAAGTCAAAGTGGTCACTGATATCCATAGAGGACAAATAAGAGGACTGTCATTTCAAGCAAACCTTGGATCTTCATCTCTACGCTGTCAAGACAAATGTATGCGTCGATTTAGCTGAACCTAGGATTGGATAACATCACGGAGAGTGGGTGGGCACCAAATAAATTTTGAGCCTTTATCCTTTGTTTCTAAAACCGTGAACCAAACCACATTACAACCCTCAAAAGTCCTAATTGAAGTAGGGTTTATTTCGAAAGCACACTCGATGAGAAAGTGTTTCCCGACTCCCTTGAGCTTGGCTCAAAAATTTGTGTCGGCTTTATAAAAAAAATGAATATCACCTCCTAGCTAGTGATTCAGTCACAGGCTATTGTGAAAATCTTTTTTAAAAAAACTTCGAGACAAACACGTGTGTTGCATTAGCAGTCTTAACATTAACCTTTTTGCTTGTTAGCATTTGCTTGATATCATAGAAACCTATGTATGAGCACCAGTGATGAGCTTAATCTCTTGAGATTTGAAACTCTGATAAGTAGTTGAACAACCATTTCAGAGAATGATAATCCCTAGGGGCAATCTGCTTGAAGACTTTGCCATACAGGGCCATGTTATTTGAAGACTTAGCCAACCAGGGGCAAGTTGCCTTAATACTTTGCCAGCCAGGGGCAAGTTCCTTGAAAACTTAGACAGCCAGGGGCAAGTTGCCTTAATACTCTGCCAGACAAGGACAAGTTGCTTTAAGACTTCGCCAGATGGAGGCGGGTTACTTAAAGACTTTGCTAAACAGGGGCAAGTCATTTCCCAATTTGTGCTTACACAGTCTGACCATCCCTAAAAGACAAGTATTGAAGACTCATTTGTGCCAAGTACAGTTAATCTGAGGCAGTGACGTCGAGATTCGACGAATCTCTCCAAGAGTTTGAAGACACTGAGGCAGTTTGAATGTCAAGTCTTCTATAAAATCCTCTTGAGATAATCTTTTCTCACAAACCATTTTGTGGGCGCATGACCACGTGTTCCCCTAAGCAAAACGCTCTTAGGATCTACCTTGCAAGTACTTCCAGATATTGGGGTCCTCACGCCAAGTTGCTATGGTATGTAAGGGGCATGACTCATTATTTTCTGGTGGATTTCTCACTACTTAGTGCTTCCAGTGAGTTACTAAGTCTAGTACCCCCAATTGAGCCTTGATTCTAGCTTCTCCAGCTGAATCTGATTTTCTCTCCCCAACGAAGTACAAATTTACTTCACCCTAAGCAAACGTAGTTTGTATGGTCGCTTCCTCCTGATAGATGTTGAAGTTAGAAGATTTGCCTGGGTTTATTTCCCAAATGAAGTATCTTTCTCTCCTCAAAGAGATTTGAGCCTTGTAGCAGGACTTTATTCCATGGATGGCTCTCTACCCTATCTTCAGTGATCGTGTACACTTTGACGAGAGTGGTCGAGTATCTGTTGGTAGTGATGTTTATTTCATCACCAGTTCATCTCTTGTGTCTGTTTTGTCTGTTTGTCAGCGTAAACATAACGCATATACATACATGTACATCATAATTGAATTCATATGCATATTCATATTCATATTCATGTTGCATTCATTAATGCATACCTCCTTCACCTTGGTCGCGTTTATCCCCAAGTGATGTGTCTCCCTCAAAATAGAGTTGTCAGCCTTAGGCAGAAAATGTACATTCTTTCTAATTCCTCACTGAGTTCTTACCCTCGTGGAAGATTTTGCTTTAGTTCTCCTTTCCACACTTGGATAGGATAAATCCCGATTGAGTTCATTCCTCAGGGGACAATGTCTTGATTGACAGTTTCTTTCCAGCTCGTTCCTGGATTGCATTTTGGTCATTGGCAATTTTTGATAATTGAACTACCAATTGGAAAGTACGTTTATTTTGCACCTTTGGATGATTAGTTTCCCAGAAGGAATTTGTTGGAGGCTTCCATTGAAGACAAATTTTTCTCTCCAGCAGTGTTACTACAACATTCCCTTGGATTACATATACCCGACAACAAGTGGCAGTCTCTTTATTTGAGAAGCTTGTTTTGTTTTGAACCTTTGAATAAATCAACGGATGACAGTCTCTTTCTGAGTAGTCGATCCAACCTCAGCATATCCAGATGGAAAGTGAGTTTACTTTGCACCTTTGATTACTTTTTCTCCCAGAAGAAATTTATTGAAGATTTCCCCACTGAAGACAAATTTTGCTCTCCAACAGTGTTGTTACAACATTCCCTTGGATTACTTATACCCGACAACAAGTGGTAGTCTCTTTATTGGAGAAGCTTGTCCTTATCCCTGGATCTCTAATCGGAATCAACAAGTGGCAGTCTCCTTATTTGAGAAGCTTGTTCTTATCCATGGATTTCCTAGTAAATCAACAGATGACATTCTCTTTCCGAGCATTTTGTTCATCCTCAGCAAGGCTTATGTTCCGTCAAATGGCATCTCCCCTGTTCAGCGGAGAAGTTTGATATGAATTTAATCTTCAACAAATGGCATCTCACCCAGACAAGGTGAGAAGTTTGTTCGGCAAATGGCATCTCATCCAGACAAGGTGGGAAGTTTGTCGTGATTCCAATTTTCAACAAATGGCATCTCATCCAGACAAGGTGAGAAGTTTGTTCGGCAAATGGCATCTCATCCAGACAAGGTGGGAAGTTTGTCGTGATTCCAATTTTCAACAAATGGCATCTCATCCAGACAAGGTGAGAAGTTTGTTCGGCAAATGGCATCTCATCCAGACAAGGTGGGAAGTTTGCCGTGATTCCAATTTTCAACAAATGGCATCTCATCCAGACAAGGTGAGAAGTTTGTTCGGCAAATGGCATCTCATCCAGACAAGGTGGGAAGTTTGTCGTGATTCCAATTTTCAACAAATGGCATCTCATCCAGACAAGGTGAGAAGTTTGTTCGGCAAATGACATCTCATCCAGATAAGGTGGGAAGTTTGTCGTGATTCCAATTTTCAACAAATGGCATCTCATCCAGACAAGGTGAGAAGTTTGTTCGGCAAATGGCATCTCATCCAGACAAGGTGGGAAGTTTGTCGTGAATCTTTTTGTTTTTTCCAACAAATGGCTATCTCTTCCAGACAAGTTGAGAAGTTTGTTGTGAATTTTCCAATTTCCCTCAAATGGCTATCTCTTCCATACAGGTTGAGAAGTTTGAGCGTGAAGTTGTTTCTTCGTCATATGGCTATCCCTTTCGGAAGAAGGGAAGTATGATGAATGTTCTATCAAATGGCTATCTCTTCCATACAAGTCGAGAAGTTTGATATGAATCTTTTTGTTTTTCGGCAAATGGCTATCTCTTCCAGACAAGTTGAGAAGTTTGTTGAATTTTTTTCCAATTTCCGTCGAATGGCTATCTCTTCCAGACAAGTTAAGAAGTTTGAGCGTGAAGTTGTTTTTCATCATATGGCTGTCTCTTTCAGAAGAAGGGAAGTATGATGAATGTTTTATCAAATGGCTATCTCTTCCATACAAGTTGAGAAGTTTGATATGAATCTCTTTTATTTTTCCAACAGATGGCTATCTCTTCCAGATAAGTTGAGAAGTTTGTTGTGAATTTTTCAATCTCCGTCAAATGGCTATCTCTTCCATACAAGTCGAGAAGTTTGAGCGTGAAGTTGTTTCTTCATCATATGGCTGTCTCTTTCAGAAGAAGGGAAGTATGATGAATGTTCTATCAAATGGCTATCTCTTCCATACAAGTTGAGAAGTTTGATATGAATCTCTTTTATTTTTCCAACAGATGGCTATCTCTTCCAGATAAGTTGAGAAGTTTGTTGTGAATTTTTCAATCTCCGTCAAATGGCTATCTCTTCCATACAAGTCGAGAAGTTTGAGCGTGAAGTTGTCTCTTCATCATATGGCTGTCTCTTTCAGAAGAAGGGAAGTATGATGAATGTTCTATCAAATGGCTATCTCTTCCATACAAGTTGAGAAGTTTGATATGAATCTCTTTTATTTTTCCAACAGATGGCTATCTCTTCCAGATAAGTTGAGAAGTTTGTTGTGAATTTTTCAATCTCCGTCAAATGGCTATCTCTTCCATACAAGTCGAGAAGTTTGAGCGTGAAGTTGTTCTTCATCATATGGCTGTCTCTTTCAGAAGAAGGGAAGTATGATAAATGTTCTATCGAATGGCTATCTCTTCCATACAAGTTGAGAAGTTTGATATGAATCTCCTTTTTTTCCAACAAATGGCTATCTCTTCCAAACAAGTTGAGAAGTTTGTTGTGAGTTTTCCAATTTCCGTCAAATGGCTATCTCTTCCAGACAAGTTGAGAAGTTTGAGCGTGAAGTTGTTTCTCCATCATATGGCTGTCTCTTTCAGAAGAAGGGAAGTATGGTGAGAGTTTTGTTCAATGGCATCCTTAGTTGAATCTCGGCAGAAGATTTAGCAACGGGTGATTCCTTTTATTTCTGGCAAGTCTCGGCAGAAGATTTCCAGTCTACCTCGGCAGAAGGTATTTACTTTGTATGATCTTGACAATGGCATCCTTAGTTAAATCTCGACAGAAGATTTGGCAACAGATGTATCATCAGTTAATCCTCGGCAGTAGGAACTTCATATTGATACCTTTGCAGAAGGTATCTCATTCTTAGAATCTCTGGTAATCTCGGCAGTAGACTTCCAGCAGACTTCAACAGGATGTATTTCCTTTCCAAGATCTCGGCAGTAGATTTTTGGTTCATTTAGGATACCTCGGCAGAAGGTATTCCATTTTTTAGAATCTCTGGTCATCTCGGCAGAAGATCTCCAGCAGATTTCGATAGAATTTGTTTTCTTACCAAGATCTTGGCAGTAGATTGTTGGTTCATTTTGATACCTCGGCAGAAGGTATCTCATTCTTAGAATCTCTGGTCATCTCGGCAGTCAGATCTCCAGTAGACTTCGGAAGATTTGGTTTTCGTTTCAGAATCTCGGCAGTAGATTTCTGTTTCGTTTTGATACACCAACATAAGGTATTTCCAAATGAGGTTTCAAATCTCGGCAGTAGATTTCCTCAAAGTGGAATTTTGTTCAAAGATTTCGAGTCATCTTAGGACCTATAGACGGTTGTCGTCTGGCTTCGCTCAAGATGAAATTCCTCGTATGGATTGTACTCAAGTCATGTGTGTCTAATCCCTAGTAGAGTCAATTTTCTTTCCTAGCGGCGTTGTAGCTTTGGTCTTGCATCTTTGCATTGCACATCATATCATTTCATTTGCATTTTCAGTCAAAATTTTAGGTATTATGATATTTAATCATATTCCACTTTGAATGTTTAAAAAAATCCTTTTACTAGCACATTCAAGTTCTAGATGATTAAATAGGGGCAGCTGTCATACCCTAAATTTTGACCAAAAATTTTCAATTTTTTTCGCTTTCGTCTGACGCATTTTATTGCAGTTTAGATTATCAGTCATTTTCGCATTTTTAGTCCGGTAATCATTAACCATTGCTTTTTCTATTCATTTTATCATTTGAAACCATATAATTTATTCTTGTTTTAGATTTAATTGTTTTGGTTTAGGAATACAAAATTAGATTAATATTAGATATTTTAAAATTAGTTTTATTTTTTTATTTTGGTTCAAACTTAGATTTTATTTAGATTTAGGTCTAATTTCAGTCTAAGTTTATTTTATTTTTAAAAAAAATGTAATTTGGTTAGATCTTGAAAATAGTTATTTCGATTTAACTTTATCAATTATGTAGATGTTTAAGAATTGGCAGAATTTTTGACCAACAAGAAATGTTGAATTCAGTTCAAAATGTCCTATCAGATGTTGGGACATTATCAAACAGAGTATAAGAACTTAATTCAGGATGTCACACCAGATGTTGGGACATTGTGTAAATGACTTAAGTTCAATTTTTCAGGATGTCCCAACAGATGTTGAGACATCTCAAACCTGCTACCAGAATTAATTAATGACTAACTGATCAGAGATATTTAAGGAGAGTTATCTGGAATTAATTAATGATGGATAAAAACAGAACAAGGGGCATCTGTAGGGAGTTTTATATTAAGGATTCAGATTAATCAGAAGAACTAAATCACCTAGAATCTAGGAAGTAACAAACCCTAATTCAAGGTGGAAGCTGCATGCGCATTAGGGCTGGATTAACCTACAGAAAGCCCAAATTACATACTGTTGCACCCCAAAATTTGCCCTCACAATACAAGACTTTGTGTTCTATGAAGGTTCACAAGGTTCACAAGTTTCTCAACATTTACAAGACCTTTCATGAGGTTCATGAAGTCTACAAGCTACTTTATGAGGTTCACAAGGTTCACAAGATTCACAATGATTACAAAGCTTTCCTGAGGTTCATGAGGTCTACAAAGCTACTTTATGAGGTTCACAAGGTTCACAAGCTTCACAATACCACCCATGAGGTTCACAAGATAGTTTATGATGGTTCACAAGGTTCACAAAGTTCACAATTGGTCAGAAGAGTTGACAATTCCCTCAGACAATGCACCTCCTAAGCAGTGCATCCAAAACTAGGGTTTTGACTTTAATCAGGCTAAATGGACTTCCAAGACTTCAAGTGAGCTTCATAACATCTTATATGTGTGTAATAACCCCCATGACAAGTTTCAAGACTTTTCTCAAAAGTTTGCTCAGTCAGATGATCAGATAAGTCAAAATCAGTCAATGCAGTTAAAAAGTCAAACTGAGGTCAACTGTGGTCAAACCAAAGTCAAACTTCATGATTTTTTGCCAACATCAAGTATATGAAGTAAAATTCATCATTTGATCAAGGGTTGATCATGATTCATCAAGGAGATGTCAGATCATCAAGAATCAGGAGTTTCTAAATTAGGGTTTCCTCAGTAAAAGTCAACTGAACTTTGACCAGCCATAACTTTCACATGCTTCATCACCAAGTCTCCACTCAAAGCTCATTTTGAAGGAAATTGAATTCTCTACAACTTTGTGTCTCACAAGCCAAGCCCAGAAATGCTTCATTTGGAAGGTATGAGCTAAGACATTATAGGTTCTTTTGAAAGTCAACAAAAAGTCAACAACTTCAAAAGGGCATAACTTGAGATTGGTAAATGATATGGACATGAAACCAGTGGGGTTGGTTAGAGGACTCTTCAAGCTTTCCAAAATGTCCAAGAATTCCCTCATAGCATTAAAATTGAAGGATATGTGCCCTTGCAAAGTTGGGAAATTTTGAGTTGGTTTATGATGAAAAAGGAGGTCTAAAACCAAATTCTTCCAAATGGGCTTGCCAAATAATGACCCAATCCACTTCATAACATCTTGCACGAAATTATTTTAATTTTTTCATAATTTTATTTATTTTGTTTTTATTTATTATGATTTTTATATTAAAAAGTCATTTTAAATTCAAATAAAATATAAAATCATGAAAAATAATTTTAATTTTGTTTCTAGAAAGTTTTGAATCACATTTAAATATGATTGATACAAAAGTTATGAAAATCTTCTCAAAAATAGCAAGCCTTCATACAAAAATATTTGAATTTTAAGACATGATCTTTTTCAATCTTCAATGATCAAAAAGTCCAAACAACCCAACAATTTTTTGACCTAATTCTATTCACTATAAGTAGATAAGCACATCACAAGCATTGGAGAGGATTTTGGCAGCCTCTCACCTGGTCTCAAAACTTCAAAAAATCATACAAAAACTTGATTTCGGTTTCTAAGTTAGAGTGTTATAGAGATGATTTCTGGACAACAACATTGAGGTTTCCTGAACCTATTCCAATCATCCTCATCATCAAATTCATGCCAAATCATACAAACCAAATTCATATTCTTGTCTTTCTTTTGTTTTGTTTTTTTTCAATTTTAATGATTTACGCATGATTAATTGATTTTGATTACATAATATGTTTGTTTGATTGTGTAGATGGTTTTTGGATAGTTGGATTTAAGTTTCAATGCAGGAATCATAGGGCACCATGGAGAACTAAACTATTGGTTAATCTGCTGTAATCTGTTTTCGTCGATACTTCGAATGCTGCAGTAGGGATAAACATTACAGGCTGACAGGTAAGTCAGGTAAGTACTACTGTTTCGATTTGCTCCGAATTTTTCCCAGAAGTTCAGAAAAAAATCGACAAACAATACTCTTTTAGAATAGAATTCTAAAAGATTTTGACCCTCAAAATCGCAAATTCCTCTTTTTTCTATTTTATTTGATTTATTTTCTATTTTCATATTCTCAAAAAAATCTAAAAAAAATTGTGCGTTCTTTATTTGATTTTATTAGATTTTTAGCATCGTTTTAATATTTTTTAGATTTTATTTTAATCGCTTTTCTTATTTTTCATTATTTTAAAATCTGCAGCAATTTTATTCGATCCTGTTTATTTCTTTTTTTATTCTTCCAACAGTATATACCAAAAATAGGCAGGTGAGAGGAAAAAGATGGTGTGTAGCAATGCGCTGATTGCCCTAGTGACAAAGACCTAAGGCTCACAACCTAGTGGCAAGGAACTGAGGTTTGGAGCATTTTGATGAAGAAACGTGGGTGTCCCAGTGGCAAAGAACTCAATGAAGCAAAAAGGGCAAATCCCCAATATTTTTGGTATCTCTAACTTTATTTTTCCCTTTTTCATCAAATTATGTATTTTCTTTGAATTTCCTTATTATTATTATTAAACTAATTTCTAAAAGATAAAACAAAATCTTTTTTTTTTTTTTTTAAAACTTATATTTTTTTCATAAACCTTAATTTTTTCCCTAAACCTTAATTTTAAACCTAAATTTTAATTTTTTTCATAAACTTTAAACCCTAAAAATTTAGCCTTAATCTTTATCTTAAAACCCAAATTTCGCCATAATTTTTACCCTAAAATTTTTTCCTAAACCTTAAATTGTTTTTTAAACCTTAAATTTTTTCTCAAACCATAACCCTAATTGTTTTCTTAACCTAGTCTGCAAATTTTTTTTTTTTTTTTCTTCTAATTTATTCACTCATTTTTATGTTATTCATTCACTGTTTTCCTGATTATGTAACTGCTTCGCCTTTGTAATAATTGGTTTTTACTATTTTCCGCCATTATTATTATTATTATTATTATTATTATTATTATGTAACTGCCCCTAAGCCATGTAATAGTGTAGGAATTTTATTTTCTGCCTTTTAATTTCTGCCATTTATTTTTCATATTAACTGCGTGGTTAGTAAATAGGGTGTGGAAACTATTTGTAATTAAAATTAATTTAGATAATTAACTTTAAAAGATAAATATTTGAAAATAAACACTCACACACGTAAGTCGATCTTTGATCGCCATCTTGCACTTCCTAGGGTATTCCTCTTGGTTGCCTTAAAATAAAATGGTCAAGTCCCTCGAATATAGGGGTGTCTTAAGCAAAGTCCCTTCACTTATAAAATCATCAAGTCCCTATAAATTTAAAAGATCAAGTCCCTTCGAGGTTGCCTACGGAATAATGATCTTGTCCCTTCGAATAAATGATGATAGTCGCTACGAATTGCTAAAGACATCCCTTAAGTTGCCTTCATTGACCATACGATGACCCTACGTTTGTCCCTTAACACATCCAAGGTAATGACTACCTACTCCTTAATAGTAGGGATAGTCTTACCAGTTAAAGGATAAAGAATAAGAAAGACTTAAACTTTAGGGTAGGTTCCTCTTATGTACTTGCTCACTTCATTCAAAACTTTTCAAACTTTTCACAATTTCAAACAAATTTTCAAAACAAGTTTTTACGCATCCGTACATGGATCATTATTAACTATTATGAAAATTTTTCTATTCACACACTACACTTTCAAAAACAATTCAAAAGTGAGCTAAGTGACTAAGAGCCCATGGATAACCATGGATGTAAGGGGTGCTAACACCTTCCCTTTACATAACCTACCCCCGGACCCAAAAATCTTTTTAAAGGTCTTTCCTGTTCTTTTATGCCTTTCCTTTGGATAAAATAAAAGTCGGTGGCGGCTCTTGCTATCCGCAACATAACTAAAGTCAGTTCTCCCACCGTGTTACAGAACTGGCGACTCTGCTGGGGATTTAAATTTAAGAGGGGTACCCTTAGGAATTAGATCACTTAAATTGTTTGCCTTGTTTGCTTTATATTATTTGTTGGGCTTTATGTGTGAAAGATCCTAACCCGGATCTAGTGTACCTTAGGTAAATGGCAATAGACCAAGGAAACTGTACGACGTATATCGATACGGTTGATCTGGTGGCCATAGTTAGTGCGACTTCTTGGTTGGTGCTTATGTTCCTTAAGTCAAGTTGAGGATAATATGAGGCTTCCATATGTTGTCAATGCACTAACTAACTTTTAGAACCCTAGTTAACTCATCTTGGCCTTTAGAAAGTAGTGAGATAACCGGCTTTGGTGCAGACTGAAGTTGGTTGACACTCGATACTACACTCATTGAGATCTTAAACTTGGAGGGTTTTGGTTGGCAAGTAAGTTGCCTACTGAACAACCACCCTTGTGAAGGATCAATGATATTGAGATCCCTTAGAACCTGGTTACTTTTGTAGGACAGGATGAACCATCTAACTTCAGGGGAGGGTACTTACCTTTGAACCTCATACAAGCCTTTAAACCTAGGGCTATTGTGTGACTTGTTTGTGTGTGCCACATGTTTGTGATTGAGCGTAACATCATGACATCATCATGCATCATAAGCATATCATTTTCCCTAACCATTTCAAGGACCAAAGGATTTATCTTTGTTCTTTGTTGCAGGTAATGGCTTCAGTTCGTAGAAACACCATCAGGATCAACTTTGTGGGGATACCTCCCAAACTTAAAGAGTTGGTTTCTCAGGTGTCTGATCATTCCCGGTTCATCAAGAGACATGGTCACCTATTGGATCTAGTCACTTCAGGGTTCAATGAAGACATGATGAGTGTCCTGTTCCAGTTCTTTGACCCTAAGCACCATTGCTTTACATTCCCTGACTACCAGCTAGTTCCAACCATGGAAGAGTTCTCTAAACTTCTGGGCATACCTGTTCTTGATCAGAAACCATTCACATGCTTGGAAAAAGAGCCTAAACCTAAGGTTATTGCTGCAGCTCTACATCTGAAGAAGTCAAACATTGTTCTAGAAACGAGAAGTGGAGTTAAGGGTATTCTTGCTAAGGTGTTGATAGAGAAGGCTCAAGTGTCCTTGAAGGCTATGAGTTATGATGCTTTTGAGGAGATCTTAGCCTTGCTGATTTATGGCTTAGTGTTGTTC